>OY744530.1:44486583-44664083 GCA_963556195.1 Sepiola atlantica | reverse complement strand
GCAGCTCTCTCAAAAAAGAAATCACTCGTTGTATCAACATCATTTCCCCCTTTTTAAAAACTTTTGCTCGAATTAGCAAACGTTATAACATCTTCCTCACACAACGATACAATCTATGCAACTACCATTATTTAAGTAATTATTGTTTTAATATTTGCATTTATTATCTTATTCACTTATATTTTACACTCTCTTGAAAAAAAGATCATTTTAATACATTATTCCATTCATTTCGCGTTATAGTTATTTTACTCTGACTGTATTAATTTAATTTTTTCATATTTTTACTCTTTCCTGAAACGGAAGATAATTGTAATTCCTTTCTCAATTCTTTTTTTTGTAATATTCATTTTACTCTGACTGTATTAATTTTATTTTTTTCAATGTCATTCATTTATCGACGGGTAATTTTTATTTCATTGTTATTAACTTCAATTTTATCTGTCTTAAGCAGTGAGTTAATCACCCTTTCCCGCCGACCCCACTGACCTCTAGGACGAATTTCTCGGCCGTTTAAAGCAGCATTTTCATAGTGTTTTTTTCAGATATTTTATTCGAGCCCGAACGTGATCGACTGTTTTTGATAGGATCTTGTACATTTTAAGTTCCTTTTTGGGGCAAGTTCAGTAGAAAAGTTACAGTGTTTAAGAGGCTTCAACGGCCAATAAGCATTTGTGGCGGGGATACGTGGGAGGAAACCTTAACTGCATATATGACCTGTGTTCTTTTTAGGACTGGAGGAATTTTTTTTTCGGCTCATTTTTATCAACGTATCGAACAGTGACAATGCATTGCGACAACTCTACTTTTTCAGGCAATGAGATTATCACAGAATTAACAAATCAGATTATAAGAAAAAGCTTATCCTGAATGACTAAAATTGTAATAAAATTGTGAATGTTACAAGGATGAAGAGGAAGCAGGGGGCTTAAAATTGATGGATCACGTCCTAAGGAAATAAGGGAATCATTGGCAAAGTAAATGTGAAAGTATATAAGCATAGATGAAATGCAGTTTCGTTTAAATGCCTGGACAAAATACCAATTGTTGTATATTTATCTCGAGACAATCAAAGATAAGTACCTTAAAAAGAAGAAATTGCATTTTTATTTTGTGGACGTGGAAAAAGCTGTTCGAAGCGTGCCAAGAGATGTTCTCTCGTTGTCGTTACGTCAACAAGAGGCAAACAAGTGCTTGGTAAAGTTTGTTCTAGCAATGTACAGAAATGTTTAAATCGTGTTAGAATAAACAGCTTCTATGTCAAAGTAAGAGTGCATTAGTGTTATGTAGGGTTCTGTACTGAGTCCATTTCTTTTAATTTGTTTCTAAGAAGTGTCGTGCATGGGATTTATTTACGAATAGTCCGGAAATGCCGGATGCTGATAATTTTATACTTACCTGTGAAACAATTGAAATAAGACTGGAGTGATACTATGAAAAGTAAAAGTCTGATACCTACCATAAGCAAAGAGATGATCAGTGGTTGTAGGGTGTGAAAGCCTCCAGAAATAGGAAAGTTCACATGCTAACTTTGGTTTATTGTCGTACATATAAGCAGAGGGTACACAACAAATGCAGCGGAATTACCGAAAATTTAAGAGGTGATTACCAGGTCGTGTGAAAGAACTCTAAAACAATAGAAAAACATGATATCTCAAAATAAGTGAACATATGATATTGGCTAAGCCGTTGAGGTTGTTAAGAAATTATGTTACCTTGATTATAGCAATATAGCACATCGAAATGCATGTGCATGTGCAGGTGCAAGTGCGTATGTGGTTGCGAGAGTTCGGCGTTGATGCAGTAAGTTCATTGGACTATTTTACTATTTACCATCAGAGCGTTACCAGTGTCGAACAGAAGAAAGTGTCTATCAGGCGTCTGTACACAGTATGTTTATGGCCAGTGAGAGTTTTATGACATGCATTGCATGCGGAATAATGATATACGTATCATATAAGATGGGTGTGCAATGCGAGGTTTTTATTACTACTTGAATCTGATGACCTCAGATAAAGATAAAATCGGGAGATGTAAGCAGAACATGAGACTTGAATTATTTAATTAAATGTTGAAAAATGAAACCTAGTTTTAGTGCTAGTTAATGTTGAACAGTTGAGATAGCAGTTCAGTTGTGCGTAGGTTAAGTAAACATTAGAAGAGGTGATAAGCGAAATGAGGATTCGTTAATATATGGGTAGATCTGCCACCGACCGTGTAGGAGGACCAACATTTCAACTGAAGCTTATGGAGGCAATTTTTAAAAAAGCTAGGTTCTTAATTTTCTTTTATCTTTGAACTGTCTTTTTCTGAAATAATCCATGCATAAACGTTGCGATGAGTATCTAGTTAAACAATCTTTTTTCCAGGTTTTTGTTTCCTTTGCCTGTTCCACAAATCTTTATTTTGTTTTTCTTTTCTTTACTTGTTAATATGCTGCTAGGTTTTAGAAGAGTCAACGCATCGGGGTGGAAAGAGAGAAAAAAAGAGTGGGGGAGTCCGCTAGCGAATGTAGATAAAAAAAGATAAAAATAGTTCCAACCAAACACATTAGTCTGACGTAGATAAAGAACCACGAGATAAGTCATATTTATATCTGCCACCGACCGCGTATGGAGACCAACATTCCAACTGAAGCTTATTGGTGTAATTTAAAAAAAAAAGCTAAGTTTTTAATTTTCTTTTATTCCTGAACTGTCTCCCTCTTAAGTTTTACTAATATATATATATATATATATATATATATATATATATATATATATATATATATATATATATATATGTAAAGGAGTCTTCTTTCTACCTGCGGGCCTCGGAAATACCCGACTAGTAGACGAGCGCAGGCTATCCTCTCTCAGAGTGTTGGACTTATAGACCTTATCAGGTCATCTATCTAAGAGAATGAAAACTCTGACAATTAAAATTAACTACTAACTATTTACGTCTTGGCAGCAAAACGTTGAAGAGGGAGGCCTCCTTAGTCTTGATCAACGACCTTCTTTGAGCTGGAATATCGAACAAAGTATCCGGTTGGCAAACCTATAATTGCTTAAAGAGAAGATGGGCTCTACCTATCGCCCGGCCATCGCACTCTTTCTTTGTCTATTAGCCAGGCGTAGAGGTACAAGCACTGGGACGCCTCTAAAAACGCATGGTACTTGGCCTTGTTTCCTAACTAGGGCAATGAACGCCGTTTCTCTTTCTCTCTATCCGGGCAACTTGGGGAAAGTTTTTTGTCACTAAGTCTTATATGGCTAGTCTGGGTCGCTCTTATTCCGACAGGTGTAAGGTACAAGTTAGACAGCTTGTCTGGCTGCTGTGACCAACTGACAGTTAGGAGCCCAAACTCTTAGGTAGCGCTAAAAACGGCTGCTCCGTCAACAGTTGCATAACATCGTGAGTAACGGTACGTGCCATGTCGCACATAGAAAGGGACCCTATATTTATCCCTGGTGGGATTTTCCGAGGCCACAACTAAAGTCACAACTAATGGACTGGTTGTGTGAGCTTATTTGCACAAAAAAAGCACTCACTTTGCCTTCCCTACTCTAACCTAAAACAAACATGGATTTACAAAATAAAAAAAAAACATACCTAAACCAGACATCCAACAAAAAACATATTCGCCTCCACCCTTGAGGCTCGCATTGACAAATATGTGGGGACTTAGAACCAACATTAACGACGTAGTAACTTTTCTCTTGACACACTCACCGGATATCTTAGCTCTAAGTGAAACGAGCATTCAATCCTCAATTTCCTCTCACCACTTTGACATGACTGATTACCTTCCACTCTACCGTAAGGACTCTGACAAGCATATGCATGGGCTAGGGGTTTTTGTTCGGCACACCTTCCGGTTCACTAGAGAACATACGTTAGAATCAGATGACCAAGCCTGCATGTTCATAGATTGACCTTTCATCAAAGAGTTAATTACTTATATTTATTGTATCGTTCTCCTTCGACCCAGGACTGTTCACTACTTGACTCTGCCTCTGAAAGCTTGGATAGAGCACTCTCATTCGACTTGAATGCCACAATACATGTATTTCGGGAGTTTAATGCACACCACCGTGACTGGTTGGTATTTTCTAGCGTTACTGATACAGCTGGAAACTGCACTTTTAATTTCTCCTCAGCTCACAACCTCTCACAGGCTGTGCCTTTTCCGACCCGCCTTCCGGATCGCGCGGATCAGCAAGCCTCACTTCACAACCTGTTCTTAGCCTCACTACCTTTCATAGCCCACCCAGAAACTCTGATAACGTAGTAGTAATGATAATTATCACTTTAAAATCTCGTCCAAAACTGAAGAGCTGTTTCTTAAAACGACGAGAAACTATAAGCAGGCTGATTTTGAATCCCTCAGGGATAACATCAGAAACGCCCCAGGGGGTGTAACCTTCCTACTCCCTGCTGATCAGTGTTCAAATGAGCTAATCAAATGTGTCAAAACAGGAAGTGATGCTTATGTCATCACGCAACAATACTTAAGCAAACTCCACTCTCCTCAATGGTTCACCTCAGAATGTGTAGCTGCTATTGCTGAAAGACAGAAGGCATTCTGAAAATTCGACCGCCATAAGTCAACTGCGAACAGACAAACATTTCTGGAGGCAAACAATGATTGCAAAGTAGTGATACATAGACGAAAAGAGGAGGTATACAGAGATAACCAAAATACGCATTCCGTCACATAAACTATGTACTCGTGATTTCTGCTAAAATTTACAATACTGTGATGAACAATGGAAAATCGTCAATTCCCCTGCTATCAAATCGCAATGATGTTGTTTGCACGGCAACTGATTAGGCTTACCTACTTTCCAAACGTTGCCCCTTAAATCCACTCTTGACCTGGCAAACAACCCCCTCCCTAATGTCCCATTGCGGACTGAAGCCACTTTTGAGAACCTGGTTATCACCCCGTCTCAAGTGAGAGACATCATAAAAACCTTGACACGTCTGATATTATACTAGTAATAGAAATAAAAATTGCTCTGCTGAGCTGGGGTGGGTCCTCTCAAAACTATACAACAAATTTCTTACTGAATCTTGCTTCCCTAATAGTCAGAGAATTGCCTCTGTATTACCAGTCTTCAAGAATTCTAGAGATAGAACTGATCCTCTAAACTACCGCCCAATCAGTCTTCTCCCGATCTTTGCTAAAATCTTTGAATCCTTAATCAATCTAGCGATAATCAGTCTTCTAGTTAATTCTAACTTCTTTCTGACCATCAATACGGATTCAGACAAGCACGATCTACTGCAGATATCCTAACGGTCATCTGTGAACGGATATCCTATACACTAGATAAGACAGGCGAAGCTAAGGTGGTAGCGCCCGATATATCCAAGGTCTTTGAAAAGGTCTATCATGAAGGGCTTCTAAAAAAACTGCACTTATATGGTATTAGTGGACAAATATGTAATATAATTTAATCCTTCCTAACAAAACGAAAGTTCCAGGTTGTACTCGATTGCCTTTCTTCTAAGCAAAATGGCATACATGTTGGTGTAACCCAGGGATCTATTCTTGGACCACTATTGTTCCTTATGTTCATAAATGACTTCCCTGATGACATCGAGTCTGAGATATGATTATTTTCTGACGAAACCACTCTCTACTCTCGTCATGTGGGCAAAACCGACGCGCACATATCTGAGGCAATCGCTGAATCCTTGGAAAATGACCACCAGTGTGTAGTGGAATGGGGTAAAAAATGGATGGTAACTTTCAATGCCGCAAAGACAACGCTATTTTCCTTCAATAACTACAGGAAACCTTTTCAACCAACATTGCCACGGCTGCCGCAAAAACGGTGAGCTCCCTCTACCGTGCTAGTAAACATCTCACATCTGACATTATCCCATATATCTTCAAAGCCACAATCCATCACGCTCCAGCCCCTATCCCATCGCCGCAATGTTGCTTCCTTGTGCCTGTTTTACAAGTACTTCAATGGATTGTGCTCTGATGAGCTTGCTGCTCTGGTGTCTCACGACGTAAATTCACAAGACCAACCCGACAATCTGGCAAGTTACATCCATACACTGTGGAGGTCCCCAGATGCCGAAAAGCTTTCTACTCCAAAAGCTTCTTTGCTCGTGCTGCTTGACTCTGGAACTCCCTCCCTGCTCCCTGCTTCTCTGACGTCACTGACATGCAGAAATGTAAAACTAATGTAAACAGACATCTCGCTGCGCAGCTCCCCAATTAGGTTGACCCACCCACCCACAAAAAAAAATTACCTCTTTTTATCTTAGTAGCCCCTTACGTCTACAGTGGTTTCCTGCCTTGTTTGGGGGGAACTAATTGAAAAGAAAAGATATATGTTAGTTTGAAAGTAAATGTCTACAAGCAGCGGGTGTTAAACCGAATATGCTTAGCATGATACCTCATAGCTCAGTGTAATTACAGTCATGCTTTGAAAATTGAACATAGGTAAAATAAAAAAGTATATAGAGCAATGACAGGTAAAAAAGGGGGTTATTGAAGTCGAATAACGTTTTTCTTACCACATAACTGACAGATTAGAAGGAAGCTATGAGCAAGTGGATTGTCGTGGTGAAAAAGACGATGTTAAAAGCATGTAAACAATACAAGGATTCTCGAAAACTAAAGGTTATAGTTATGTTTCTTCAAGATATAATGTTTAGATGATAACACAATACGCACACACCTTTTTACATCTTATAGCTCACATTGTACACAGCGGACAAAGTATTGTTCTTTTTAAAACCGAGCTGGTATCCTCATAGATGTGTTTATACTTTACAACCTTCTCACAATTAGAATTTAATACTAATAACTTCTGAGACTTAGACCGGTTTTAGTAGAGTTCCAACTTGATTATTGGGGTAAGCAGAATAATCAATGAGCAAAATGCCAACAACTATGAAAAGGAGAAGAGAACGTTTACTAAATAAAACATGTTAGATGAACAGAGTAAAGTAGCAATCGTTGTGTGTAAGATAGGGAAAACAATCGACTCAATTTCCTTATTTAGTTACTATAGTATAATTAGAAGCGTATGAATGATACTTACATTGATGTTATTTGTCCTTGTTTTATAACAACAATACTTATTAACTAATGACTACCGACTCGATTTAATAAACTTGAAAGATAATTATTGAAATATATTATATACATAATTTCAGATAAACTTCATAAATAAAAAAAAACAAATGTCTTAGTCGATAAAAATATCATAGTTGATATTAAACTGACTAAGCCGTTTTCGTAGATAGCAACAGAACTTGTTAGGCAAATCAACATAACTTCTGTAACATAAGGCAATGCGCAAATGAAAGTGCCTTACAACAGTATCATTGTACCAAACATTAAAGGTGTTAAGATTAAGTCAAAAGAACAGGTGTACAATATGATATAAGGATTTAGCAAAGAGGCATGGATGAGTTCATTGTGTGAAAGTCCCTATTTACTTACGTTCTTAGGAAGACAGAGTAGGGAAAATGGCCGGGTTTTAATGTGAGTAAATTGGCTATTTCTATAAGTGGCACACTCAATTTAGACAAACATAAAACTTGTCTGAGTCTAGAACAAGTGGTCCTTCACTGATTGAAGACGGAAACGTCAAATGTAGCATCAGAACAGATACTAAATGTAACTCCTAGCCAAAAAGGTCAGAGAGGTTAGTAAAATTAATGGTAAAGTAACCATGAATGTTTTAAACATTGAAGACATTACTACAATTGGAATCAAGATATGAATCTATGATTGTTTTATCAGAATGCTCGGGATTAATAAATAACTTTTCAAACATGTAGCCACACTATCAGTAGAAAAAAATAAAGCGTTTAGACACGGATCCGAAAAAGGACTCTCTTGACTAATAGGTAAATATTAACTTTTGTATTATAAGAATATTTATATTAGTATTTAATCCATCCGGAAGTTAGTACCAATGTGTAGCTGATAAAGTTGTTATAATGAGTTGTTTATGATTCATGTTGGGCCTTGTAAGGGATAAGGTTCCTTTTAGTGTTCTTACATTTTATTAAAACAATGTTGTTTAAATACTTTAATATATGAGTAATTGCTGAGAATTAACCGATTTGGGAAGACGAATTATATATAAATTTGCGTCTGATATATATCGATTTTTCTATTGGTTGACCCGGATCACGTGTCATAAAAGATGCACACATTTAGTTTGTAAGCCGTTTTGCATTGTAAACAAAACCCAACAGTGTAAGAAAAAAAAGTCATCCAAAGCTTCTGCCCAGATAAAATCACAGGGAATCGGGACATCAAAGAAGTTATTATGCAACTTACGACACCAGATGTTGATTGTTTGCATAATCAATAAATACATGAACAGATAGAGAAGGATTTACACAATCACACGAGATAATTTAAAAAAATAGTCTAATTGGTGGCTTGTACTACAGGGTTATCGCCAAGTACCTGTGCGCATAATTATTTTTATAAATAATTTCCTGGGTAGTAGTTTTATTATTTTCTCTGTTTTATTATTTTTCTTGTTTCATCATAATAATTAGGAGCACAGCGACTTGTTGATCACCATGTAGTCTGTTATGTGACACGGAATTAATATAATGCATTGCATAAAATACCATATTAACGAGAATACATTACTTATTGTCTGCGTCCTGTAAGTTTAAAAACTATGATTTGCGTCCTGTTTGTATGAGATATCCCTTAATGGGATTTATTTATAACCTATTTCTTCGAAATAATATATTAGCTTGCAAAAGATCAAGTTATTGGTTTTATGTGTGATGTAATTATAAGGTTTCTTTAAGGTGATCGTATTAGCTAATAGAAACATGTAAAAAATAAATATATGAAAACGAAAATGGGATTGTGAAAGTTCTATTTTCGCAAAGAATAAAAATGAATAACGTTGCGTCTTAAATTAAGAATTAAAAAATATTTTACAAAACCATGAAATAATTTTTAGTCTATCGGTCTTAAAGTGGTGAACCAGTTAATGCGTATGAACCTAAATAAAATGTTTGCCGTTGAACGCAAACAGGTATGAACAAATAAATTTAAGATAAAAAGTTTATTGTTTTTCTTTGCAAATCTACCATTCGCCAGCAATAGAAAACTTCGCACATGTCCCAGTACTTTATAACTCTATAAATCCACCATTTGCCCGTCAATGGAATGTTGTTGCTACATCTGAGCCGGTACAGCAACCACTCGCTGACCCCTTCTGGAAAGGGCGTTAAAAATGTTGAACACTATGTGCACAGCTCCAGACTCAATTTAATTGCGCAGTGTTTCATCTCTGTGTCGGTTTTATATGTGCTTCTAAGCTATTTACTCCTCAATAACTACTTCAATGTTATCCCTAAACGGAAATACTCCCGGCAAAGGCTGCTTACTTTCACTCCTTTACTGTAGAAGTCCCGCAAAATAATTTACTCTGATAGCTTTTTTCTTCGGGACGCTTGCCTTTTTAATTCCCTCCCTGTCTTCTGTTTCTTCGAACGTACCAACATTGCCGTCGCCCATGTCCAGATTTCCTTCGTTAAATCTTGCTCTAATCACAGTAGCCTTTTACGTCTCAGTAGAAATATGCATTTTTGGAGACTAACAAAGGTTTAAAAAGGAAGAATCAATCCTATTTTTACGTTTTTTACATCGGCAATGTAAAAATCTGTGACGAAAACCGATATTAACTTGAAGGGTAAACTGGGTAACGGCTGTTAGTCAAAGTAAGAGGTTAGGTCGATCCTGTTTTTAGGAAACTCAGCTTGCGCAGGATGAGTGACTGTACAAGACTAGGAAAGGTGATAATTTTGAATGCGTCATTTTTCCCTTTGCGGGCACAAGTTTCAGTTGTGCAACCGACTGCAACAGACACATGTGTTGAGCTACAGGCTTCATAAAAAAACAATTATAACGTAGCTACATATGGTTGATAAAATGATTAAATCGTAGTTTCTGGTATAAGAAAATATATGTTTTTTGAAACAAAATGTCTTGTTCGCTTCATGTCTTAGTAATTATTCTCAGCTCGCAGACTCAGCTTTCTTGTCACATTCTCTGAATAAAATACGCTTTGTGCGGTAGGACCAGTAGTGTCAATATTACAAATGTGCGGATATATAATTTACAGAATATTTTAAGAGCAACTGGCCCGAACACATTCGACATTCGTGGCCACTGAGCTTCTCCGCCACGACATAAACAATCAACATAATAACAGAACCATCGTTCTTTATGCTGGGTCGTTTAAACGTGCGATTTCAAAGAATCAAAATGCTATTCCAATCATATTTGTGACAAGACAACAACAATGCTATTTCACATATAAGCGCGAAAAACCCTCTAAAATGTTATTTCAAATTTCAGAAACAAACTGAACCGGAAACATAACCTCTTCTGTAGAATAGTAGGTGAAGGAGACCCCCCCCAATGTTATTTCAAATTTCAGAAACAAACTGAACCGGAAACATAACCTCTTCTATAGAATAGTAGGTGAAAGAGGTCCCCCAATGTTATTTCAAATATCAGAAACAAACAAACTCAACCGAAACATAAGTATCTTTGTAGAAGTAGTAACCGCGACAGAACTCCCGACAGTCTTATTTCAAACTCAAGCTTTACAGCTGACCGACAGACAGAACCTCTTAATAAGATACCTGTACACTTCTAAACTAAAGTGTTTACATTTAGTCTGCGCGTTTTAATTTTATTGTTATCGAAATACAAAGCTATATAAAAAATGAAAACAATTCAAACTGTTTCTATAATTTGTATATGTACTGATAAACACTGACATAAAAATATTACATAAACATCCCACATAAATAATTCATATATTGTTTTAAGTTTCTGCTTCCTTGTTCGACAGCCATCACCCGCAGTCATAAAAAGTAGCAGTATACGTGTGTAACACCAATATTTTATACTAATTGACACTATTTATGTTTCAGATATCAATGTACCTATCATTCATCACCATTCTAGTACACACATTAAACATGCATTAGAATTCTTAAAGTTTAAGAGGAGCTATGTAATTGGCCAATATGAAGATAGATATAATTAGAACCAGATTGCCGCAAACAATGACATTCAACTTTTCACTATTAACCGAGACATTATCAAATTTTCCAGAGAGGGAAAATAATAAATATACTCTCGCCTAGGTCCATCATGACCCTCTGACAGCAGCCTTCATTAATAATGAAATTAAGGGTGTGTTTTACTTTTTTCGTGTATGTGTGTGTTTAGAAAAAATCAATAAGTATTCGTATAAATCATTTAACATTTTATTTTTTTATTATAAATGTCAACAGTTTTGAAAAGCTTATTAATAATAACCTTGTATGTATGTATGTGTGTATGTCTGCGTGTGTGTGTCTCTCTCTCTCATTCTCTCTCTCTCTCTCTTTCTGTAACTGTTTCTGTATTTATGTATGTCCGTCTCACTCTATGTATCTATCGGTTTTTACAGTATAATCAAACCGAAACCAGGCAGACCGACAAAGTCTCCCCGAGATCAAAGGAGACATCTAAACTAACTCCAGTGACTATGATAAGCGACGGCATATTTTGATATGGGAAATGAAGATTGCGATGCCAAAACTGATCATACACGTTGACCGTAAAGGCTATATTTAAATAAAACATTGACCATGTCTATAGTCAGATAAACATGTTTTAATCTATTCATACATTGTGATTGTTTTACTTAAATATTCTGACTTTTCCCCTTTTTATTCATATGCAAATTATGTATTGGTATCGTGTGATGGTGACCCACTTTATTTCAGGAGTAGATGAACTCAGAAAATATGAATAGAGTCACGAGGAAGTGTCGTAGCAGCAATGAAGGCAGTCATTGGTAGCAGTTATAGACACAGTATTGGACGCAGATTTTCTGTAACATACAATTGTGTATGTCTGTAAATAAACTCGTGTAAATATACAACCGTGTTGTCTTGATTATTATATTCCCTTCAAGTTCACAACATGTATATATGTAAATATAAATATTTTCATGATAATACATATTTTTATGTATATATACACATGCATATGTTTCGTTTTTATAACACTCATCAGTGTGACTATGTATTGCTATACTATAAGTCGCTGGCTTTAAACACTAGACTAAAGGCACTTTTATTTTACGTCTTAGCTTGCTTGGCTGATGATATAACCTTACGAGAGTGAAACAAAAATATACCATATTTAAAGTTTCATGAATGAAGTGGTCACCCTCCTAATAAAAGGAGCGAACTTCTCAATATTTGTTTAGTGAGTAGTTACATATGTTTGTGCACATTGTTGTAGTGTGCTTTCATGGCATTCACAAAAGTTCTATTGGGTAGGTATTCGATGTTTTGATTGCTCAGGTTTCTTTCTATGAGTTAAAAATAACAATAACTTGAAACACCTGCAACACTCTTTATTTGGAATATCATTTGAAAATCATTTAAATCGTCAAATATACATACCACAACAATTTGACGATATTAGCCGTAAAATGATACGCAATGATACTAGGGATCTCTAATACATATGATGTCTGTTTTTTTCCAGATGTATAGAAGGCATTTTCATTTTCGATAATCATGTGTGATGTATTTCCTTACGTGTAAGATGGTAATTTCAGCACCACACGGTAAACAACGTGCTCCTTAGTAATTCTGCACACAATGCAACGTGCAAATATAACACAGATAACTCCACAGGAATTATATCATTATGTTATCATTACTCTTGTAACCTTCCTGCATAACAAGTTACCACAGCAGGACTATATATATTTAGAAGATGAGTTATCTCGGCTATATGGGAATACTTCGCACGTGATTGAATGTGGCATCCTATGTTGCACCTACAATCAGTACATGAAACCATATTCTCTATCAAGATTTAGTTTTACAATTGTTTATGCCTACTCATTGATCATTATTTGTTCAGTACGCGGGTATACCAATTGACACGTCTACGTAGATTTTACCACATTATAGCTAGTACGAATGAAAATAGCTCTGGAATTCCTTAGGAAAAGTACTTTACTTCGTGTTTGCATGAGAAAATAAGTTACACCAATAAATGTCTTTGCGTATTTTTATTGGGAAAAACACTTAGTAATCTTGCGAGTTTTATTCCGATATTACTTTCACAAACTCGTCAACAAGTGATCAACAACTGCAGAACGAAAAGAAAATAATAAAAAATATAAAAAATTACTCTTTGAAAAAGACGTTAACCACGCGAAAAAAAACCCATCGGATTTTACTTTTCCAAACTCTTCAAAAAATACTGCTCTATCTAGAACATAGAAAACTTCATGCTCCAATAATTGAATGACATTAGCAGCAATATTGTACGGAATGATCGCCTAGGGATCTCTAATGTCTACTATTTTCAGATATGCAAACAGTTGTTTCAGTTTTTGATAATTCCTGTAAGGTTATTTTTTTAATTTGAAAAATTAATTGTTTTCTTTACTCTGCTGTTTTATTTTTTTTGTTTCCAAAATGTATTTATGTTATTAATTAACTCATTTTATTCATTGTCTGTTTTATTAAGTTTATTGATTTTTGAGTCAAAAATAGCTGAGAATCAGGGTTTAATAATACAGGGTGTTTCAAAAGTCTTGGGAACATTACAAATGCGTATATCTCATGAACTATTCCAGGTAGAAAAATGAAACTGGTGCCATTTTAAAGCTTGCTTAATCAAGTTTTTGGTCATACTAATGATTCTCGTGTTATCTTTCCAGGTGCAGTAATGGCGTTCTCTAAACAAGACAAGGCATTTTGCGTCCTCCAATTTGCAAAGACTGAATCGTGGACATGTGTTCAGCGTGCATTTCGCAGGAAATTTTAAAAAGAAGCCCCTGAAAGGAAATCCATTGTCAGATGGCATGCTAAATTTGTGAAAGATGGGTGTTTGTGCCCGAGTAAGCGAACAGGTCGCCCTTCAACTTCAGAAGATGCAGTTGAGCAAGTTCGGACAGCCTTTCAGCGGAGCCCCCGTAAATCAGTGAGAAGAGCCAGCATGGAACTTCAGCTTGCTCCAGCAACTGTCTGGCGTGTCTTAAGGAAGCGACTGCAAATGGTACCTTACAAGCTCAAGTTGGTCCAAAAGTTGAAGGACACTGATAAGCCACTTCGCCGTGACTTTTGCATTGCAATGCAGGAGAAGTTGGAAGATAACGGCTTTGATGACCGGCTTGTTTTTAGCGATGAGGCGACCTTCCATCTGAATGGCAAAGTTAACAAGCATAACACTCGCATATGGGGTACTGAGAATCCTCATGAACTTCTTGAGCACGAGCGAGATTCACCAAAAGTGAACGTGTTTTGTGCAATTTCCAAGAAAGGTGTCTATGGACCGTTCTTCTTTGAAGAGGCAACTATCACTGGTGAATCTTATCTCAACATGCTGGAGGACTGGTTAATGGCTCAGTTGGAACAAGCAGAATCTGATGACTTCATTTTTCAACAAGATGGTGCACCACCACACTGGAGTCTTAGAGTAAGGCAGTTTCTTGACACAAGGCTGCCTGGTAGATGGATTGGGAGATCTGGGCGAGGTGATGACGTTCTCATGCCCTGGCCTCCTAAGTCTCCAGATCTTACCTCGTGTGACTTTTTCCTTTGGGGCTTTGTCAAGCAACAAGTCTATGTGCCGCCCCTTCCAAGAGATATTGACGAACTAAAGGCTCGAGTAACGGCAGTTGTGGGAACCATTGACGTCAAGATGCTGGAACGCGTTTGGCAGGAAATGGACTATCGACTAGATGTCTGTTGTGTGACGAATGGTGCTCATATTGAGCAACCTTGAAGATTCCCCACAAAACTTGAAACTTTAACCTTTCCAATGGTACCAATTTCATTTTTCAACTCCTAATAGTTTTTGAGTTATTAAAAATTGTTATGTTCCCAAGACTTTTGAAACACCCCTGTATTTAGATAATAATAACAATAATTTGAATAAATCAAATAACCAAAAAAATGTAGACATTACTAAAGTGTACTAACGTGATTTAATGATGGTTTACGCAGCACTAGTAATACAAATATTAATCAAAAATAATAGTAGTAGTAGTAATAATAATAATAATAAAATTACTAACGATAATAATAATAATAGTAATAATAATAATAATAATAATAAATAAAAAATAAGATAATGACAATAATAATAATAATATTGTTATTTCCAAAAATCTTCATAGATTTCTTATATATATATATATATATATATATATATATATTTATATATATATATATATATATATCAGGACCGGCGGGACAGTTATAAAAGTGTGTGGGGGGGGGGGCGGTTAAACACATGCATATATAACTTTATTATTGATGACCGTAAAGTGGGGAGAGGCCAAGTCAAAAAGTGTATGTGGGGGGGGGGCCTGTATCCCCCCCTGCACCCGGTGCCGCTGTCCATGTATATATATATATATTCATATATACTATTTGCTATGTATGTATTTGACATTTTTAACCCATGCTTGGAAGACGTTAAGAGGCATAATGTTTCATTTAAAATAATGACTTTTCATGGACTCCTGCATTATATTATATTCAATCAGTCCATAGGTTTAATCCTTTCATTGCACAATACGACAACTGAAGGCAGTTTCGATATCTGCATTGCTACAATGATAATCTAATCATGTTTTAAATTTCATTGAACATGTTTTTTTCTTTATGTATATAAAAGTATTTTTTGTGCACATTTTTAATTTAATATTTACCAATAATTTATTATTCTGTTGGTGTTTCCCTTCTGAGGAGAAAAGCAATTCTTTAAAAAATCGATGCATAAAAGGCCAGTTAACAATACCCCTTGTCTGACCACTTGATGGTTTAATAACATTGTAAAGAACCCAATTTTATTTTTTTAATCATTTCAGTATTTCCCATATATATATATATATATATATATATATATATATATATATATATGTGAAAATTGTTGTTGTAGTTTATTAGGAATGATGCATTATAAAGCAAATGACGTCACGCTGTATTTGCTCTACTAATAATTAAGGAGCGACAAATATGAAAATATTTGTTGTTGTTTATTATCTACGGACGTATACGTTTCATCTTTTTTCAATCAAGACTCTTCAGCGTAGAAGTTTGACTATTCACTACTGGTCACACGATTCGAAACCCTGGATTATAAGTATTTTTCAACTCCAACCCAACGTCTTAAACCTCGCGGCCAATATCAGAACGGCTGATAAACTTTGGTAGATTAAATACATTTATAAGCGGCGATGACGACACAGGCATTCTACTTATATTAAGGAATGATGCATTATAAAGCAAATGACGTCACGCTGTATTTGCACTACCACTAAAGTGCTATATATATATATATGAGAGAATTTTTAATTAATTACTTAATTTATGAACCAATTGATGGTATACAAATTGTTATTATTAATTTAAAAAATTAAGTTTTACGTGCACAATAGTAAGTCATGGACGCAAGTTTTTGGATATAATCTGTCATCAGCATCCCTTCTCCGGGAGGGATTAGACCTTCGATGTAAATATTCGTCGACTAGCGTTCTAACAACAAGACTCGAATGACCTGCTACATTTGTGTCCGACATCTTATCGCCTATAATATTACGTTGATTATTTGTTATTGTTTTTTTTTGGGGGGGGGCGATAGCGACTTGTGTATTTTTAGTGTGTTTTATTTTCGCTACCCTGAGCGGTTTGTTTTATTATTTAAGAATATGCAAATAATCGCATTTTTAATTTTTAATTGGCCCTTATTCAAACGAGTCATCAATTGTATATGAATATATTTTTTTAATTAATTAATTTATGTATAAGCCAATTTAGTGTGCTCAGATATTTTATAATTTATTTACAAATAAATGTGTGCGTGCACAAAAGTGACGCATGGATCACGTTTCTGGCTATAAGCTGCCATCAGCATGTTTCACCGGGCAGGGGTCAAACATTCGATGTTGATATTCGTAGCCTGGAGTTCTAACTACTAGACTAGAATGACACTCAACATTTGTTCTCGACTTCTATCGCCTATAATGTTACGTTGATTACTTCTTATTGTTTTGTTTTTGACGATACCCATCGGTGTTTTTTTACTGTTTTTTTTTCGCTACCCGGAGTAGTGTGTTCTTATTGTTTAAAAATATGCAAAAGAGGACATTTTTCCTTTTCTAATTCTCTCTTAATCGGACGAGTCATTAATTGTATACACATAGATTAATTAATCAATTTATAAAGACATTTATTGTATACAGATTTTTATAATTTATTTACAAATTAATTTTGGCGTGTACAGTAATATAGAGCGAATTTAAAAGGAAAAATGTTCTAGTGGTTAGAACGTGTGTGTACAAGTATTATATATATATATATATATATATATATATATATATAGAGAGAGAGAGAGAGAGAGAGAGAGAGAGAGAAAAGAGGGTAGTGCAGTATTAGTGCAGTTCCATCGAGAGAAAAGTATATATGTAAAGGAGAATGGCTACAAACATTTGTAAAATGTTTCTTCATTTATTTATTATTTTGTACTTTTATCATTTTATAATTTTATATAACGCGTTTCAAGCGGTGGTCCGCTTTCATCAGATATGTAGATCCACTTTATATATATATATATATATATATATATATATATATATATATATATATATATATATTCCTCGGACATGATGAAACATTTTCAAGTGTGCAATTATGTAGGATTTTTTGTTGGGGAAATAAATGTGTAATTCATGAATTATTAACTAAACAGGCACTATGTATGTTTGAGCGTTTTTAAATACACTTTTATTATTGACGTGTACTAAGATTAGAATATGACAAGTTGGGTCAGTCATTGATCTCGCGTTAAATTGTTTATGTCAGGGTGAAAATGAGTGTAAAGTCAGTTAAAATAGGAGGAAATAACTAATTAGTTGTGTGTTATTCGCTGCATGTCTTACCCTCTATTTATCTATCTCTTATCTCTTTACATATCGGCTACGGTTAAACATTTACTATTTGTGTCATTATTTTGTAAATGTTTAATCAATTATTTCAATCTTTGTATTCTTTCCATTTTTATCAAATGTTAACTAACATAGATAGAATCAAGGAGCGAAAGTAATAGAAACTGTAAAAAGTAATGATAAAGGTTATAAACATACAGTGAGTGAGGGATAGCATGATAGCCAGATACTTACTAAGAGATTAGTCATTTAGTTAGTTAATTTCATACTAAGTCTTATTAGAATTACTTGAATGGATTTTTAATACAAACATTATTAAAGTGCAAATCGAAAAATAATATTTGATATGCCGTTTGCGTGAGTTAAACATGTAGCTGAAGGCCTTAAGGAAACAAAGGTTTATTCACTTTTTGTATAATAATAGATATGCGTTGGCTGCCGTTAAGAAAGAGTTACTGTTGTCAAAACGCACAAAAGACCTCATGCCCAGAAAATGATAAAAATTTAGCCGCAAAATAGGTCTCAGTGAACATTAGAGATCTATCATCCACATAAGATGTTTTTCCCCAATAAGTAAAAAGCTATTGAACTGTTTGATAATCGTTTCGTTGATTGAATTTCCACCCGGTACTCAGCACACACCAACCGATTCCCAATTGACTCTGTACACAAGGCAATATACAACTACAAACGATCACCTCGGTATGACTCATTTCACTTCAGTATTATAAATCATGCTACTTTTCAACAAGTGAGTTCGATATTTGATTTAAACGATAAGTAAAACAAAGTGCGATTGCAGTTGTTCCTTTTAATAATACATATAACTATATATATATCGGCAGATAATTATGTATATTATTATTATTTTAACTCACTAGGAGTTCTTACACAAGTCATGGTCAGTGATTGTACACTGATAATAACCGGTGGTGTTCCCTGGAGTCTGAGTGACAACAAGCCTTCCCATATTTCCAGTACTCTCCATCTCTTTTAGATAACCATTGCTAATGACTGTGTGGTATCGCAACAACCACTTACCCTTGATTTCTCGCTGGTTACAACAATTGGTCTCCTTTGGGATTGGGATGGCAATAAGCATCCCCAAGGTTTTAGTATTCTCGGCACTCTTCAAATAGAGGTCTGGTTAATACTATCCCTCCTTTGTCTTCACATCCTCCTTGATCCTTCACGACTATTTTATGAAGGCATCAGCTGAGGATGGTGCCATCATTTTATTACTAGATTTTATTATAGGTTAATTATCAGAAAATCAAATGAAAACTTTTAAAAACTGTAAGGCGCCCTCAATAAAAACAATATCGTATAATGCTTAGCTATCTAAATATCAGAATATATCAAATCACGGCGTCATATGTATAGCTCCTCCTCTCGTACTCATCAACATAATATCAGCTGCGCCGTGTCTGTTTTAACTCAATTTTTTGCAACAATGGTAGTGGCAATATATGCGTATTCTTAGTGCATTTGTATTGATCTAATACATTTTCACTCATGAGGAAACACATTACATTTCTTCCTGCTTTACAAAACAAACAGCTGACACTGCATTATAATAATATATCTCCATATGAAGTCAATATTTTTGTACAGGAAATTTGGGAAAAAATGTACGCAGTTTTTTAATGACTTTCCCCCAGCCCATTATGTGGATCAAAATCTGAAATTTTATTTACGAAACCAAAAACGTAAAAGTAAAAATTCAAAATACATCTTTAAAAAGTAGAACGCAGTAGAGAGGTGCATAAATGTTAACATAAAAGTCTGAATTAACTTTAGTAAATATATTTTTTAAAGAAAAAGTACTAACACCCCTTTCTTATAGATGGAACTTTTTCGATGAATATCTAAACAGCGGTTCAGTCGAAGAGTACGACTGTAGTACGTGTACAGCCGGGTCGTTCCCCCAACATATTACAAACCAGTTACCTAAATTTCAACTACCTATTTCAATTTTCATTTAGAGCCATCCAATTTTCTATATTTGTATTTATGAGTCTATTTTTTTTTTAAATCCGGACTTTTCAAAAACAATACTTGTTCTTATCAAAGGGAGACACAAAGAATGCGTTTCAAATATCATCTGACGAAGAAACTATTGTTTTTGTAAAGTCCGGATTTAATGAGAAATTGATTGTTAGTAATGAAAAATATATTGAAAAAATAAATACATTAGTATGTTAATTTTCCAATAATATTTTTTGGGCTCATATATATTTACATAACATAGAGATATCTATATTCGCAGAATAATAGCTGCCTTTTATTTTCGAATAGTTTTGCATGATAAGCAAGAACTTTCAAAGCAAGATAACACAGACTTAATTTTTAATTAGATTTGAAATATACTCGCGATACTAGTCTTTGTGGTTCCTTTGGTGCACTCCTAGTAATAAAACCGAATCCAAAATTATTCCAGGAATCTTAGATCGAATTATTCTGCTTTGATCGTTACGATGAGCGACGGAAATGTCATTATATGTTTCTGCTTGAGTTTACCTTGCAAGAAATCAGTTTATATTCATAACATCATTTTTCAATGTTTGAGAAAAGGAACAGAAGCTGACATTTATAAATTGATCTAAGATAGTATTCAGTCTTTTCTCTCGTAGTAGCTTCCTTTTTTACATGTTCTTCTTGTCTATCACGTCTACAATTTCGGGTACAAAATAACTATACTGCGTAATGTGTATGATAATATGCTAGAAGATGCCATATGTGTACGTACGTTATCACCTTTCATACACTTTAAACAATTACTGATAAATCTGATGCCGCTCAAGTAATAATTCCGGTTTACCCATTCTAAAATAAACTGTTACAAAATAAAACATGCGACCCCGTCGACTAAAATCGTATTATTTACGAAAATACAATTCAAAAAGTGGCATTCCTTTTTACTAATGTTTAGTATATTTAACTGAAAATTATCTTTATGGCAATACAACAGATTTTTGATTTATTTATAATCAATTAAAGTATCACAATCTTAAAAGAATTTGAAAAATGACATATTCGTTTGATTTATTTAAAGAAAATTTACCTGATGAAGTACAATATGTTTTTACTGAATAAAACATAGTTATTTTGTCTCTTAATAGTATTGACCCTGGTGGACATGTATAATTTATATATATATATATATTATTAACAGTAAATTATGTCGGTTTATGTATAAAGCACCGTGGAAGTTTCAGAGAGTCATGCTAGCAATTATCATGTGTACTACAGCTAAGAGCAAGTAATACTCACGAGTAACTACAATCGTTGTCCAGATGCCAATATTATATATTTTAATATTTACATTTATTGGATGTTCTATCCAGCATCGATTAAAAGGTGTAAGTCTGTCTCAATATTCTTTGTAAAATATTCCTATTGTTAAATCTTAGTGGTTTTATCTGTGTAAGATGCAAAACCGTAACTTACTTAGAGTGACTCCCTTGTAGGTGTAGGCTGGTGTGATATATAGAGAGAGGAAAACGAACCTAGCGACATTAAAAATGTCAATTATTTCTACTCCGACCATTTTTATTCGGACAGGGAATAAAACGCAGACAAGACATCTGGGAACATTCAATTAACATTACCCTTCTATGTGTGTCAGTAAGATGTAATTTTTAACTAAGGGAGTATTGCTAAATAGAAGCTGTTTCCAAATGTGAACTATTTCAAACATGTCCGTGAGATATCTAATATATCCTTGTCCAACTTCTTTGTACAACAGGATGGCAGCGTATAATTTATGTAAAAATATTATTTGACACGATACATTAAATATGAAATGAATATTAAATATGCGAATACTTGTTTCTAACTGTTATTTAATACGCCATAAGTTTTCCGCAATAAAAAATCAATAGTGTATTAATTATTAATTACAGTTATTGAGATAGACGAAGTTTAGATAATGTTCAATATAATATTTAAAATCGTTCTTTTTTCAGGAACTATAATCCTTTACATCTTATCATGATGGAAATACGTACCTTTTCATGTTTGAAATAATTGATTTGTTATTGAGGTTTACGGTATTCCATCCGTTATCGCGTCGTTTTATACCGTAATTGTACATGATTTGTTGATGATTTGTTTGTAGATCCACTTGTTTTGTAGGAATATAATTTGTAAGTTTATATTATTTAAACGATATTTTCTTTTTAACCCATAGTTAGGGGTCTGGCAAATATTAAAACGTATTGTCAGAGTTGACTCCTTGTTACATAACCAAGCCTTTAAGTTTGAATGAAAAAGTTTTAGATACCCCTAGAAGTCAAAAGTGACTCTGGAAACGGAAGTAGACGAAACAACCTGACTTCACAGCAGAGATAAGTATGTCTCTTCCTGTCGACACTTAATGCAAAGAAGACGCGTAAAAGACGTCGTCTTCGACGATGGAAGAGTGCACAACATATCTACATGTAACGAGACAAGTTATCTATCTGTCTCTGTATTTGTCTAATTTTCCCCACTTCGCGCATGGAACTAACTCGTCATTTAAAATGTAAATCTCTCTGTATCTTTCTCTGATAATTCCTTTCTGTTTTAAACAAATGTGTATATAAAATAAATTGCGGCCTTCGTGTAAAAAGCTTACATGCTTATCGATACTGGGTGTCCAACAAAACGAGTCTCTAGTGGTGTATACACCACACAGAGAATACAAAACATGTACAACCGGAGTAGTGATAACTTATGAGGTTAATCTACACACACCAAAGCTCCCGATTTATCGTCTCATCTGTGAAGGCGCAATCGTGTGCATGTGCGGCACTGGGATCTGGTTTGCCGGATGCTAGTATCCAGACCCGGCCAGAACAATCGTTGTCCCGCGTTCGCCAGCATACCGTGTACGCCTTGATGCGCAGAATGAAGGGATTCCAGTACCTCTGCACGAAGTTGTCGAGATATTAGGATTGTGTTGCCCTATATAATGACTCCCTCTAGGCAGAATATTTCTCCTTGCATAGGCCAGAAAACCCGAGCTAAGGAGGGGGGGGGGTCATTGCGTTATTTGGGGAAACAATTTTGGATCAGATCTCTTAAGGTCCTGCATTCTTCATCTGTGGCTGCCACGGCGACAATCATTTCCCATGTAATAGCTTTCAACTTAGTGTCGTTTTCATTCATCGACATGAAGGCGGTTTTGACTGCAGTATCGATCATTTCGTCAGGGTTTCTTGATGGGGTACCTGCTGGGTATTGGAATGCGCAATCCGGGCTAAATTAAGTTTTCCAGGGCAATGTTTTACTTAGAAGCAGTACATCAGTGTCCTTTCCTTGAAGTTCAACAGGGAGGTTTTTAATATTTTCCAGGGCCTTGTTAAAAAATGTTTCTATTAATGGCACGTGATCTACTGTTATCAGCAAACCCGGACATCCAAGTATGAACATTCGGCATGATTCTAATCCGTTGACAAAGGCAAACGTCTTTCCTTCCATTGGTGCATATCGCGATTCTGCGTCATTGTAAAACGGGACCCAGCCAGAATGAGTTTTCAGTGCCCATCCCCACAACTCTTTAAATAGGAAGTACGATATTCCTGCGTTATTGTAATATGTCGCCAGCCATGTCACTCTGCTCATTTTGAATGTTTGTACACCCTTCTGAATCATCCTCACTATCACTCTTCTTCGATTCTAGCAATATACTCTCCACCGTCTCGTCCCAATAGAATGTTCTGTACTTTGTCTTAAATAGTTCTCGGAAGGGGTCATAACTTCCGCATAGGAAAAGTCAAACGACACCTGATTCACAAGATCAAACCAGGATCAAATCCCAATGATATTAGTGGGGGTAGGGAATTTAAGGATGGTTCTGTCATCTTTTTTGTGGGTCGAACACCATTTGCTGTAACCAGAAATCCTGCGAATTCCATCTCCATTTCAGCAAAATTAAATTTATCTGGATTAAATACAATCCCCTTGTCTGCGCAGCGACTGATATAGGCAACCGTGGGCCAAAACGAGGACTCTACTGAATCGTCCCATAAGAGGCTGTGGTCTATGAACCGGCCTTACTAGGCATAGCCACTGCCATCAAACCGACATGTTTATTCGTCCCCTGATCCATAGAATACTTGAGGGCCCGACAATACCTATATCAGCCCCACTCAGTGATGAATGTATTGGCACCACGTGCGGCTGGAGATAGCGGTAGACTATGGTATTCATTCCATACGTCAAGGATCGTTTTCCTAGTGTATCCCGGTATCATCGAAACATGATTGAATGCTGATGAGGTGTGATGTGTTTCTCTCATAATAGCATACTTCAACTTTTGTAGGTCAACCGTGCGCCTTGGAGACCCATCTTTTTCCGGCGTGACAACCATCCTAAACCCCCAGGTAGTAAGTGTGCCTACCGGTATCGGTTCTATTATCCCTAATGCGACGTCTCTGTCCAGGTCCTCCTTCACCTTCTTCTTCCACTGATGTAGAACGGGTATTTGTGGCTGAACTGCTGTCGGTGTAACTCCTGGGACGAATTTTATCTCTAAGGGTTTACTTTCCATTGTTTGCAGTAGTTGATGTGAGCATGTGTTAAATGCGCTTGACTTAAAATGTTCCACTAATTATTGGTCGAGTTCGTGTCTGTTGGCTTCTGTTGGTTTGAATGGGATGGTTTCTGGTTTTATCGGTTCTGTGTGGGCATCCACATGGGGCAATTTCCTTCATGTTCCTTAATGAGCTTTTCTTCGACAATGAAGTTAAGAAATTATAAGGCAATTTGTGACAAATAAAATCCTGATGTATTGTCTGATACATATACTGCCTGTCGTGTCCTTTTTTCCCACTGTTATGCATAGAAAAAAAAACACCTCTGATCTGTAATCAGTTGTCTGTTATGCCCCGTATCCGATGGGTTGTTGACACGAGGTACCCATCTGAGTATCCAAGGAGTTTCTGTGTCTGCAAAGGCTGGAATGCGATTACCATGCTGGCTCACCGGTTTTGGTAGTCGTCTAAATTGTTCCTGAGTTCCAGGCATTTGAGTGACTTCAACTGTAACCGAATGGGGTGCTGGTGGGACGCTCATCTGAAATTGTTCCTCATCCCACTCGAGGTGAGGCACGTTTGTCGATTGTGTTTTTTTGTACGTGCTTGCGAGCAGGACAACTATCCGGAGCACTGTTGAACGACTCTCCACTCCTTGACATTTTACCATGATTTTACGGCACACTTTTTTCATTTACCGCATCACTCCACAAAAGTGGCATTTTAGTCCAACTGCAGGGCAATCCTTCCGGCCCATTGACCTTCTGATCTGGTGTATCGTCGATCGTGAAGTTATAGGGCCCCTGGTCCTCAAGTAGTGATGTTATTGGTTCGACCTTTGTACGTTGGATAACGTAAGAGAGGGTGTGGCATTGTAGAAGTGAGGAGATGACTTGTCGGTTGTCTCTAGACAAACTAACCGTGTGAACTTCTGGTCCAACGTGTCAACTGACGCTACCTCCGCCAGTACCTTCCCTTGGTGTTCTACGTTGCTAAGTCCTGCTATCATTTGTTCGGCGACCATGTGATCTGAGTAGTCTACTTGTTGCCTGCAAGTTTTTTCATTTGGACATCGAACCTTGAATTCGCACAATTTAGCATGGCCACGTAATCTCGATACAATACGTTATCGACTTACCCTCTTACTGCCCCATGGAGTAGTATTTATGTCGGTGGACTTCTTTGTGTAATGCTCTTACTGCCACCAGTCGTATCTGACGTAAAAGTTACTCCTCCGTGGAAGAGTTTAGCGTTTCTGCCCTTACAAGTTCGCAGAGTAGCCTGCTCGTTTCCGGTGTACATGTCTCCTGTAGCTCGTTCCGGATTGCGGCTGTGTCTTCCAATCCACATACATAATTCTATCGGGCCTATGTATCAAAAACAATGCCTATTCTTCGTCTGTGGTATCCAATCCTATTGAGGGTCGTTCTGGTATTTTAACCCGCAATGTATTAGACTGACCGCGAAGCATTTCCTTTCGGAGCTCGATATTTTCTTTTTGCAGCTCGATAAGTTGTTTCATTAATACTACACTTTCATGTTCCATGGTGGGTAGTGATAGGTAAGTTTAATGTCCGACGTAGTGCCTGAAAAAAAGTCCACGTTTACAGTATTTATAATCCTGTTCGTAGAGCTATGTAGAGTCTGGAAGATGTCCCTTCCAACGTCCGTCACTGTTTACTACTCCAAAACAAGATGCCCGCCTCCACCGATTGCTATATACTATTATAAGGGGGAGATAACTCCCGTTTACTCTTTCAACACAGGAGTAGATAACTCCTTTATCTATACAATCCCGTTTTACCTCTTCTCATGAAACTAAATAAAACTAAGTATAGCCCACATTTTAACATTTTTGTGAGTTAATTTTGTACATAGAAATATATAAACACATATTAAACTTAATATAAATAAATATATATAATGTTCCTTTTTTCCTCTTAGTAAGCACAACTGTAATCCTCTCAATACCTACGAGCAAGAGTAAAGTAGTCGTGTTAATATAGCTTAACTTGTCTATGTAAATAAGAAGGAGACGACAACTAATTATTTTTATACTAATTTAATTAAAAATATTTGCCAAAAATGTATTCACACGAAATTTGTGGAAGAAAAAATGTTAAATGTATTTTACATTTACTGTTACAATAAAATTAAGTAATCATTGGATTTTTTTAAATTCAAAAATATTTCGTAATGTTTAAATATATATGTAAAGATATAGGATTTATCTTTAGAATAATGTAAAATAATTAATTCATATGTAATTGCTTATTATCGCTTTCTTACCAAAATCTACATATGCGAATCTGTTTCGACAGCAATTTAAGCTAATTGTTGATGCGAGGTTTCAGAAAATACGCGTTCCTTACGTATATTTTCAATATTTTTGCATTTATTCCGGTCCGTCAACCTCTTTTTAGATAGCGATCAAAACAAGAAGTCGAACATATTTTCACTCTCATGCTCAGATCTACTACCACTGCCACGAAGCAAATACAGAAAAATAGATAAATAGTTAAAAGTGAGAGTATTGTAAGTTACTCTTGTTTTATTGACTCATAAGACAGTTGTGTCTTTTTAAATTCCAATCCGCTGTCTTCTTTATAGATAAACTAATTTGAAGTCGCACCGTTAGTATGTCATTATTGGTCTTTCTATTGTTTGTTGCCTACTATTTCAACCTAAATATGGGTCACTTGATTCAACTACACTTTATTTCACCCGGGCGTTTTTATTTGTTATTCGAAATACTTTCTTACACATTCCTACTTAAAAGAAGAAAAAACAAACGGTGCTATTTTACTTATAGGCCGATGCAGTTAATTATTTTCATGTAAAAGCATTATTTTGTACTTACTCAGTCATATTTTATCTCTCACGCCCCGAAAAAGAATTTAAAAATATCAAGCAGAACTTTAATTAGAACGATTTTTCCATTTTCATAAGGCGATATGAAATGTCTAATTTGACATTTTCGGAGTGGCCGGCTAGTGGCCGGTTAGCGAACTAAGGGCAGATAAGTGTCGCGAAATTGGGTCTCCTAGGTAGGCACGTCGTGGAAAGTATCCCGTTGAACAAATTAAAAATAATTATTTAATTTTCTATTTTTTTATTTAATACATATATATTTTATTATCCATATTTACTCGCTGTTACCATGTAAATATGAAAAAACAAAAAAAACAAAAAAAAAACAAGAAAATTATATCGTGGAAAGTATCCCGGTGAACAAAGTAAAAATAATTATTTAATTTTCTATTTTTTTATTTAATAAATATATATTTTATTACTATTGCTTATGTGTTTCTTTCTTTTTATAATTCTAAAAATAAAAACGGAGTTAATGCCCTTGTCTATTCTACTGGCCGCTCACAGCCCAAAATGTCGGCTCGCTCACAAATACAGGTTGTTTATGAAAATGGAAAAATCGTTCTAATTAAAGTTCTGCTTGATATTTTTAAATTATTTTTCGGGGCGTGAGAGATAAAATATGACTGAGTAAGTACAAAATAATGCTTTTACATGAAAATAATTAACTGCATCGGCCTATAAGTAAAATAGCACCAAACAAACAGCGGAGTCATATTCAAAAATACACAGGGGTTTTCGGAGTCAATAATCCAATAGTCACTGACATTACCTACACATTTAACTATGTATTTAGTTTAATTTTATTTAAATTCACAATTTCAAATCAGATAATTTATGTACCAAGAATAAGTAAATCCCTGTTCAAAACGGGTACATTAAGCTATTTATTGAGGTTTCTATATTTCTTCTTCAGTTCTCATTTTTCTTAATCTGCGGTTTAACATGAAATAATTAGATCGTCGAAATAGCATTTTTTTAACATAGCACAGACGTCAGTGTGATTTACAAAATTGCTTTGTAATAGTCACTTCGATTATCATTACAACATTCTCCTACTTTTTTTGTTTTTTTGTAAGATTATGTAGCATGTATTTTACATAATAAAAAACGTTTACTTACCGGTCATATGCGCACGCAGCTTCTCGTCTTTTTTCTTTGATATTTCTTCGCTGTTTATTATTATTGATCGTTTTACTGATCAGCATGTGCTTTTCTGGACTTATAAAATATGTTACCTTTTTCACAGTGGTAGTATATAGACATACCATTAGTACCTCATTTTCCTTGAATCTACCATGAAAACGATTCGTAAACGCCTCAAAATAATTACATTCCTGCGAGGATACTCTTGCGTAGTTTTTTAACTTATACTAACGTTTAAATGATTCTTATAAATATATTGATTTGAGAACACAAGAATTAATACATACAGCAAAGTAAACACCATGTATTATATTTATGGAGAGTTTAAAGGTGGGAGGTTCTGTGTCCTATAGGCTGCGATTTATCCGGGCAACGCCCGTGCATGAGTCTTGCAAAGGTGAACAATATCAGTATCATTTTTACTCACCAGGCAAAACTTATTTTAGTTTAATGTTAAATAATTTATTTTTCTCGCAAGATTGTAGTTCGATCTCATATGGTGAAACAGGGAGACAAAAAAGACAAGACAAAATAACGACGAAAAAAAAGAAAGGGTTTAACGAAAGAATTCGTGGCAATTGAAAACTTTGAAAAAAGAAAAACTTGTTATTTATATTCAAAATTTTCAAACCAAAAATAATAAAAATGAATAAACAATTATCACAAAAATGTCTATTATTTAAAGTCTTTTGTACGATTGGAATCGTGACAGAGAACAAAGGAAGGTATTTGAATCTCATCGCAGTCGAGCTAAATAGATTTATAAGTGAATGCTATTAAATGTTATCCAACAAAACACTGGTTAATGTAAACCTAATTAGCTAGATTGTTTTCTCTCTTACAAAAGCGCTAAGAAGTATTCGTTATTTCATGTTGTTCTTATTTTTTTATTCTTCCGCAGAGGAAATGACACATTAAGATTTTCAATGCGTCAATTGGAACACTTAAAAGAGTACATATGTATATAAAAATCTACAAATACACATCAATTTGTAAAGTCAAACAACAGGATAACCTATATATTATTATTTTTTTATATATACTTATATTATACAATATTAGGTATATTACTTTGTTTCAGTATTTACTTTTGCAATAGTCTATATATGTAGAGGTATATGAGTAATATAGCAATATACTTTTTATTAGATATAGACGTTGCTGTTTAAATCTAAAGCGAAATAATACGGATAGCATTCTACGTATACATATATATATATACATATACACACCCACCCACACACACACACACACACACACACACACACACACACACACATATATATATATATATATATATATATATATATATATATATATATGAATAAAAATTAAGGATAAAATGATCGCACGTAAGAGAAAATTAAAAAAAGAAATCCACAAACTATATTATGTATATGTTCATCAACGTTTCGTCTTTATTTTTAGACTTCCTCAGGATGAAGAAAAAGTGCAGAAAAAAAATCATACATTCAGCAATTGTTATCTGCCCGAGAGCACCGGGCCTCGGTCGTACTGTGAGTGAAAAGAACAACAAACAATTAAGAAAGGCAAATTTGGTTGCATGTACACAGCAGCAGTTAATGGAGTTATAATGAGAGGGGGAAAAGATGGGTTGGTTGAAACTTAGTTTATTAACTTTAGAATGAAAGATATATATTCTGGACCATCGTGTCACATACGAACGTGGGGTGGTAGATCGGAGGGCGAAAGTCTTGACTCATATCCGCATTTAGGATTTAAAAAGAAGGAAGAAGGAAAATAAATGCATGCGTGAATGAAATTGAGTGAACAGTTTTAAAGAACACACATTCTGATGAAAACCAAAAAAATGTGGTAAAAAAGATAGAATAAATAAAATAACATATTAGTTATATATTATGTTTGAATGTGTTTATTTATTCCTATTTATTTAATTATTTGTGTATCATTAATTAATCAATAATTGTTAAAATATTTATGAGCCTATAAGTATATGTATATTTAATCTACCACCTCAAGCTCGTTTGTGACACGATGACCCAAACAATATATATATATTTAAAAGCTAAAATTCATAAATTAAGTTTCAACCAAGCCATTCCTTTCTCATTTCCTAATAACTCCAAGAAGCGAGAGTTACAAGGCTTCCGAAAGTAAACTCAATGTGCACGCTTTACTCCTTTCCTACTGTCACCAAGTTCACCGCGAATTCTACTTCCTAGGTTAACTCTTTCGTCGTAGCATTGTTATTAGTTCATTTATTCGCTCTTGATATTATGTGTTTAATTCTCTACTTTTATTTATTTAAACACGAGGCGCTCTATTATAACACTTTTTTTCTCCTGGCATTTTCCTTTAGATTCCATTTTGACGGAATAAAAGTTCGTCGGATTAACACAATTACCTTATGTTTCGATAACATAAGATGACATTGCTCTTTCAATGTTTATTCATGTGTCAGTCATTTCAGAATAACGTTTTCTGGCCTATAGAATTTCCTTTAAAAAATAATTAATTCCTGCTTACGTCAGGTAGATAAAATTTCATTGCATTTCCACTTTAGGAACCTTCCAAATATAGACATGTCATTTATTTCAAAGGCATGAGGTTTTTTTCGGCGGAGCTGTATCACATTTCCGAAAATAAATCCGACATTGGGATCGTTATCAGAGTTTCTCACCCAATATTCCCTTGATGTTTTATACATTAAAAAATCTATTTTGTTTTTATTTCATTCAGTTTTCCATTCCATATGTTCATTACAATGGATATATCTTCTAAAATATGAAAAGGCGAAATAAGAAAATTACAACATAGTCGCCATCGAAGACCGCTATTCTTTTTAATTAATATTAAAAACACAATCTATGTACTTTAAATTATTGCACACCATTCTGCATTCTACCTATTTTCTTAGTAAACACAAATTCCTGGCATATGCCTCAACGGTTCGATGTCCCTTTGTTGTGTCGCTACGAATCATAATATAAACACACGTGTAAATGTGTTACCATGACAAATGGTGTTGGTAGCGGATTTCGTGATTCGACACAGTTGTAGTTCTGCCATTCTTTCTGCTTCTGAAAATATCATATTTAATACAAATATCGTACTTATTTTTATTTTTGTATTTTTATTATTTGTATTATAAGTAGTAATAGTAATATTAGTCGCATTATTTGTAGTAGGTGTAGTTGTAGCAGTCCGTAAAAAGCAAGGGTCAGTTTCGCCATATAAGAGTACGTGATTACTTTTTTAATAACGTATTTTAGCATATATTTTCAACAGAAAAGTAAACTTACACCACCTAACTTAAATTTTCAGACATTTTCCCTTTACGTATGTTCATAACCAGAAAGTTAGAATACTTTATCCATTGCGCATCGAGTCAATGCGAACCACATCAACCTGTGACGGAACGTATAAAGTGGCATGGTACATTCTCATGGCTATTGAAAGTTCAACCGCATATATATAGAGAATACTAAGAATATATTTAAGAATTATCTGATACTTCTACTGACGAAATAAGAAAAGTCTACAATAATTAAACGATCTCATCCGAAATTCTGTACAAATTCTCTTACTTGACCAGACGTACATGAAGAAGGCCTTTCATTACATCTGCCTAAACGTTGTGAGAATAGCACAAAAGATTCAAATAATCAAAAATGATCAAAAACTGTAAAATACCTCACATTATGAAACAAACAAATCTAGAAGATTCATGGCAAATAAGAACATTTCAATTAATATAAATTTTCGGTACAATGTATACGCATGCCGACGTGTAAACTTTTTAAAAGATTCTGACTAAGTCGTAAACAATATTACTAATTGAATACGAGTGAGAATTATGAACAAAAATGAAAGGTAAAAGTATATATGGGTGTATAAGAAAGAAAATAAATGCACATTGAAGAGGAAGAAAATAAATAGTTATTTTTTTACCGGCTCGGTAACACGAAATTAGACATCATATAATATTGAAGCACGATATATACAAGCGTATAATACACATTGAGATTGAATTATACTTGACGACCTAAGAACGTGTGTGCCAGCATCGGAACATTGTATAAATATCTATTAATTCTGTTATCTTAACTGATTGCCGTCCCAAAAGATTTAACCATTTTATTATCGCTATCATTTCTACGGAACCAGGCTTCTGTTGCTCATATGAAATTGAAAGACGACAAAATACTCCATGCAGAAGAAGATGAAGATTATAACGGTCTAGTTATCGACTAAATCGTTTCTCGAAACTTAACGACAATTTCGGAGGGATATTCCAGAGAGAAATTCTACAACTAGCCTTACAGTAATACGCTTTTTCAAGGAGTCGGAAAGTGTACTCAATAATATGATGGTTGCAGTGGTTGACCAAGGTCATTCATAGCAAAATATAACATTGTGACTTTAAAAAATGTTTAAAGTCTCATTACAACCTTTAATGTGAAATTAGCCACAGTGATCTTCATCACAAACGGTTATATAATGTGGAAACACTAATAGATATGTATTTTAAAAGTAAAACCAAATAGTTTACGTATAAAGTCATTTCCTGCTTTTAATTTAACGAAAATTAGCGAAATATTATGAATAATGTGTCAACATTAGCACATTGTACATTTTTGTGTACTTAAAGTCTACTTGATTTCTTCTTTATTCATGTCATTCATTTTTTTACATCAGTCACTTCTACTTCTATCTTTTTTTTCTTCTTTATACTCATAGTCTTCTTACTGGTCTTCTGCTACTACTGCAAATACTCACTCCTTTATTCTATTTTCCAACAACGTTTCTCTAACTTTCCACTTCGCCCCAATACCTCTCGTGTCATACGCCTTTCATTTTATCATATAAAACATTTAAGTAAGCTATATAATTTGATTTTGTATCATAAAAATATCATATATATATATATATATATATATATATATAAATAATGATGAATTAAAGTGAACAGTTTTTTCTTGCGGGTATTTATAATAGATTATTAAAATAACATCTTATTCCTAAATGTATCCCATATTAAATGTATCCCATCAATCGCAATATGAGAGTGGAATTATGTGTAAGCCAGCCTTATAAGCACAATGCTTTACCATTATGCCCTTGAAGGGCTTATTTGGAGCCCGGTGGATTAGAATTCTGGCGGTTGGGTTGTTTTAAGGTTCTGTGTATAATGAAGTGAGTCTACGTTCCTTTTCTCTTCATATTACTATGCTTAGCAGTTTATATCAAGTGGTTTCAGGCCTTGTCTGGAGAGACTTCCATGAAAATATGCTTAGATAAGTTGACGTATCGACTGCCCATCAGTATCATGGTTAATATATATATATATATATATATATATATATATATATATATATATATATATTTCTATATATATACCGAATATATTTATTATAGTTAAAATATATACTGAACGCATATCAGCCAATAAATGTTAGGTGCATTCGTTTTCTACATGAAATCCTCTTAGATATAGGCGATTGCATAATATAAATTGTGGATAGGTTTGTGTTGATTAGATTAAATACGTGGTTTTCTCGTGAACACTTTGATACCACCAGTGGGTATTCTTTTCTTAGATCAACTGGATGGTTTGAAGATAATTCAATAAGTAATCATAATATAATGCTGCAGCGTGTTTCCAGAAATGAAACATTTTTGTCAAGAAATATAATTGAAGGAGACTTTTCCTTTTTTTTACAGATGAGGTTTAACGATGTAAATCACATAGTTGACACACACACGCACACGCACATATATATATATATACATATATATATATATATGTGTGTGTGTGTGTGTGTTTGTGTATGAAAATTTTTTTTTTAAATATAAATGTTTATATAGTGTATTATTTTATTTTATCCGTTGACGTTTAGGCATACCCATTTTTTTTAAAAACATAATTAGTTTTAGGATAGAATACACGATATATCATCAAATCAAAAACCGTTGAGACAGAACAGAAAAACAATATATATATATATGTGTGTGTGTGTGTGTGTGTGTGTATGAACATTATTTTTAAAAATATAAATGTTTATATATTGTATCATTTTATTTCATATCCGTTGACGTTTAGGCATACCCATTTTTTTTGAAAAACATAATTAGTTTTAGGATAGAATACACGATATATCATCAAATGAAAAACCGTTGAGACAGAACAGAAACACAATTAAACACAGAAAGGAACTTAAAAGCGGGACATTTGACCGGTTCATTTCAGATCAATGAATGTCTTTTGAAATAGGAATGTTGTAGGCGTTTGGTGATTAGAAAGAAAACCGGTGAAATATCCTGTTGTGTTTTACTTTTTCCTGTGTTTATTTATTTTTGTTTGTATTTCACACATACTCACACACACACACACACACACACATATATATATATATATATATATATATATATATATTTCTCTCTTAATTTTTATTTTTCTTATCATTCCGTTTAGCTGGCGATGTGGCACACTACAGGATGTCAGAAATTCACCGGCTATTTAAGACACCCCAGCCTAAAGATCTTTTAAAGAGTCTAACCGTCCCTTTAGGTTCAATTGTTTGCATTTCTTTTGCACCCGGTTCACCGGGTGTACTCGTCAGATAGTTTTTGAAATTCTTTTTCATTAGTCCTGTTTCTCCTATAATTACTGATGGAGATTTTCCTAAGATTCCAATTTCCTTTTATATCGTAAATAAGACCTTGGTATTTCGTAATCTTTTCCCTTTCAGCTCTGGTTGATCCTGAAACATTAGAGACACTAACTTCAACTAGGGTTGCTACTTTTGACCCGTATTACGATGTCATGTTTAACAGCTCCGTTTTCTAGGTGTGTAGCTCTAGGGAGTACATAGTCATAGTGGATGGTGTATACATTATTTCCACTTGTTTTTTCTGGTATATGCTCCCAGGACTTGCTGCTAGACTAGATATTCCACGTTTTTACAAATAGTCCAGTGAATATACTTACACACTACGTTGTGTTGCATTGTATCATAGCCATTTCCCAGGAGAACCTAACAACTGGATGTCAGGTGGCTCTCACTCTCTACTTCTGTGTGGCAGAACATGCACTTGTTATTGTTGCTGAGCAAACTCATCTTTTTAAAGGCATTGGTCATCAAGCCTTGATCTTTAGCAGCCAGTATCATTCTCTCCACTATATTTCTGTATATTTCTGGGGTAATTCACCTAGGAAATACTTAGCACGTTGTTGGTTGACCCATTCTTCTAGTTTTCCGGAATCGAAGGTCTTGGTGTATTTCTGGCGGCTTTTGTGGGCTATTTCTGTGGCAGGATTGTTGTCTGTTTCTGCATCATTTGTAAGACAGTCATGTTCTAAATGTTTGCCTAATTTTGTGATAGATGTTGTTCTGCTTGCTCTGGTTTCTTGATGTTTGCGTACCATCATAAGGTTTGGGGTCTGGGAACTCATCAGATATTAACCGGTGCTCACAATAGATGTTGAAGGTCAATTTCTGAAAGACCCAACCCCCTTGCTCTCCTTGGCAGATACAGCCTTGGTAGACACTGGTTCCTGTACACTATGTACATTATCAACATTTTGTCTCGTTTTAATGTCTAACATATTAATGTATTTTGTGGCAAATCAATAATTCCAGATCTGTATGCCAATTTTTTCTTTTATCTTGGCATGTTGAATTGAATCGTTTTCTTCTATGCCAATGTATATGTATTGTTCCTGTTTTTTAAGGTTTTAAATGCCATTATCTTCATGATGCTGTGTGTTTTACGTTTGGATCTTCTTCCCAGCTCTGAGGGAGCACTTGGCACATTTGTACAGGCCGGACTTATCTATTTGGAGAAGGTATGTACAACCTGTAAGAGTCGGCTTAAGTCAGCATCTGAAAAAACAAACAGCTTGAGGTCATCAATGAAGAGCAGGTGGTTAACTCTTTTGTTTATATCTTGTTTGCGGCCCTGGCTCAGATTGTAGGCACTCTGGATTTTGTTTAGCAATTTTCTTAGTGGATCAATTTCCAGGTAAAAGAGTAGAGGAGATAAGCTACTTCCTTGGAAGATTCCTCTTCGGATCTTGACGTCAGGGATTATTATTGTTCCATTAGTGTGTCTTGATGCCATAGTTTTTTTTCCACATATTTATTTGCACTGCCATGGTTTTTATGACCGGATGGATATTATATAGATAAAGACAGCGCAGGAGCCATGCGTGGGATAAACTATCATATGCCGTTTGGTAATCCATCCACGCCATGCTTAGATTTCTCTACCTCTTCTTACAGTCCTCAGGGATGGTCTTATTGATCAACAAATGGTCCTTGGTGCCTTAACACTTGCTCCTACACCTTGTTTTTTCTTTTTACAGGTATGCTTCAAAAGAGAGGTGTTCCTAGGCCTGTGAAGACTTTGTATGGTGTATTGAGACAGCAGATCGGTCTGTATTTTGTAAGGTTTTGTGTCTTACTCATTTTGGGGTATGAGGGTCGTATCACCTTTTACTAGTCATGCTGGTGTGGTCTATTCACCCTTCAGCAGTCGGGTGAAGCAGCTACTATAATGACTATGAAGTGCTGTTAGTTTTTCAGCCAAAGATTGTGGATATTGTCTATTCCTAGTTTTTTGTAATTTTGAAATTGGTCTAGCTTTCGTTGTGTGTGTTTGTGTAACAGGTTTGTATAATTACTGCTTTTCAAATTCGTGTATTTCATGGGAATCAACATGTAAAGGTATTTTAAGAAAACAAATTCTATTAAACTCGCAAGTTAAATAAACACATTGACCAAGCTCCTTGAGTGAAATTGAAATTGATGGCATAATAAATATTTTGGTGCATATATATATATATATATATATATATATATATATATATATATATATGTATATATGTATATATATATATATATATATATATATATATATACATATATATATATATATATATATATACATATATATATATATATATATATATATATATATATATATATATATATATATATATATATATGAAAAAAATAAATAATCATATTAATTGCTATAACTATAGTGGAGAGTCCTGATACTGATCAATGCTTACTATATATGTTAAAAGTTTTTTTTATAATTGAGGACTATAATAATATGAGAAAACATATAACAATAAGTGTTGCAGTTATACTGAAGCATGATTGAGGAAACTGCAACGGTTGCATTTTAATCACACTTAGGTATAACGGGATTATTCCTTGTCATCTGAAGAATTTAATAACTTCGCCCTATGAAAAAGAAGGACCAGGGTACCCTACTAATCCACCCTATGATGTTTGCTGTATAAAAAGCCTAGTAGAGGAACATGCAATAATATAATTTCCTAAATAAACAATAGTCACTTAAGTGAAAGCAGGTGAGGCCCTATATTTGAAGCCTGGTAAACTTTCTCGACGACAGCTATCAGTTTAAAATGATTAAACAGCTTTGCGCGGTTGTTTGAGGGAGTCGGACAGGGGTGTTCTTTTAAATGACAGCTTTCTTTCTCTTTGCGAGAAAGATTCAGATTTGCAACCGACAGAAAAAAACAACGGGCGCGTGTCTCAAGGTTTACTCGGACGACAGCAGCCCAGATCGGCTTCGTATATTATGTAGCAACATTAAGTGATAAAATAGTATGTTAAGAATTATCTAATTTTTTCTCATACAAAAATGTCCCGCTCAGTACATGTTTTGTCATACATTTCAGCTAGCAGACTCGTCGACTTTTTGTCGGTGAAAGTCAGATAACACATCTTCTAACCAAGCAGATAAGTAATGCCGAAATACACTTACCCGAAATAGTTACAGACCAACAGCCAGTTTTTCGAATGTAAACTTCACAGCGTGCACGCACAGCTATTGGCGGAGCAACTGTCACTATATTAATATTTTTGTTTTGCAACATAAAAATGTTGTGAATATATATATAATTTATGGTCGTTCTTTTATATATTTACATTATTCAACTGTTCATCATTTGACTTGTCTGCGATGACATTTCATATGTATTGTCTTTTAGAATGACTGATGTTATAATTTTATGCATTTAATTAATCGTATAATCACTTGTGTTCGTAGATTTTTCAATCCTTTCTGTGTTTTTGTAACAGTCGGACATTGAATTAATTATGGAGCAAGTAGCGTACTTCCAATCTATGGTGAAAAATAAATGAACACGTCAAATGCCAGAGAAGACAAATCATTGTCTTTTTGCTTTGAAGAGCAGCTTTCAATAGCGCATTGTCATATGAACTGTGGCGATGAATTTCAATTAGAAAAGAATTCAATCTCGTACACTCTGAAAAGACGATTCCATGCAGTAATTACTTCATTTCATCTTGTTTCTCGATGATAAAGTGTCGAGAAAAAAGCAATGATAAATACAATGTTTTGAATATCATTAGTTATTTAATAAACGATGGGCCACTATCTGAGCGAGAATATTATTAATAGTAATGATAATAATTAATAATAATAATAATAATAATAATAATAATAATAATAATAATAATAATAATAATAATAATAATAATAATAATAATAATAATAAAAATAATAATAATAATAATAATAATAACCCAATGTCAGTCAGAATTATCCGATACATCCCTATTGCACCACTGGTTATGTCAGAGAATCTAAAATATGCAGGCCCGTAAGATTTTGTAAAGATTAATACTTGTATATGACGTATGGTTAATCTTTTCTTGAATGTTACATTCAACATTAGAACTTAAGAACTTAAATGAAATATTTTTCATCCAATTGTTATATTATTTTGATATTCATGTTTATGATGATGATGATGATTTAGATTAAAAGTAAAATGGTGCCAGTTATAACTGGGAAGAGCCGCTATTGTCCTACCGTATAACCGCCACGTAACCCAACTTTGCGTAGAAGAGGAATTCCTATCCAATGACTCTTTTGAAAAAGGTATTCATTTATGAATTAGAAAACCCCAATATGTCAGAAATAGACGAGATACATGAGATAATAAAATCTATTACACATGGAGAATCGGTGTTTGTTTGACGGTAGCTGAAAGACACTATTGCAACTTGTAATACTCAATTCAGTGTATTACACTATTCTAAACCAATGTACTATCCTTCAATGTTCAATTTCAGAAAGGGTAGTGTAGAATCTGTTCTGATGTCATGGTACCATCTTCTCAGACGTTAGCTTCACATTTTCATAGGAAGTGTTTTTTTAGTATATCTTCTGTTGAAATTATGCTATTGTCTCAGACATTACCCTCTTTTGGGGGGGGGCAGTGAAATATCTGTTCTGTTGCCATGATGTCATCCTCCTAGGCATTACCTACGTTTTAAAGGGACAGTGTAATATAAGTTATGCTGTCTTGAGATAATCCATCTAGGCATTACCTCCTCTTTGGAGATAGTGTACGTATTTGTTTATTCGTCATAATACCATTTTCCCAAGCATAGTCTCCTTCTTTAGTAACAGTTTAGTTTATGTTCGTTCGTCATATATATATATAGCAATAATATGTGACTGAGGGGAGCATATTATTGCTAGTTAGAGTACTTTTCTTACTACGTCACCGAAAAGATAGATACATTGTATACGACAAGGGAATAGATAAATCATTATAATTCTCCTAGCAGCAGTGGCCGGTTTGTTAGTGCTGAGGAAAGATGTTTCACTATAGTGATCATAGTTTCGGTTTCGATATGGATACGAAGGCTGCGACTAATCGTAAACAACCAAACTGATCACTATGGATGACTATCTCACAGTTTATACTATATTCGGTGTGGATTTAGATGGTAAATGTTTAACACTAAGATTCGAAACCTGATCGCTTTAACAGCAGTACATAATTTGAATGTGCGCCAGCATCATGGTCATCATGAAAGTATAATGTTTATATTGTTTTACTTTACTGATTCTCTAGAGATGTTAATTAAAATTACGAAGCCCAATGATATACAATATTTAGACTGGTACCCCTCTACTAAAAGCTCTACACACGAGTGATGGGGAAAATGTAGTGGTGCCCAGGATTTTTGCGGTATAAACAGCACTTTGCTGTAGTATAATATGATGAGTGTTTTAAGCGTCGATTGAAGTTGACAGCACTCAGCAATCATACACTTGGACATACATGAGGTAGATGTTGTTTATTTCGGATTTATAGAAAAGTGTGCAGTATTTCCAGAGAAAATAGGAACATCATATTTGAGAGGAAACCATTTTGAATGTCACAAAAATAACAATGTCTTCTAATATTCTTTAAAAGCAATCATTATTGAATACAAACATGAATCATTTATAATTAAAAAAATATATGTGTACTATTATGCATTAAAGTTGAATAAACTCGCATACCATGTTTATTCATTATGATATTTATATATTTACTAGAGAATGTGTTATTAGCCTAATGGATATTATCTTGGACTATAAAAATCGATTGAAATCCTGGCGAATTTATTGTTTTCGATTATGTACAAGTATCGTTTAGAGAATTGTATGTAATAATATCATCCCAGTTATCGGCAACGTAGCAATTTGTTTGCAATGAATTGTTTATGATAGGTATCGTATTTTCATAGAAAAAGAACACAGTATGACACAACTTGGAGTTTTGTTGTGAGAATTCCATTGCTGGCTAGAGTTAAATTAAGCAGGGACTAATTACATTAAATAAATTAGGTATCAACACATTTTGGAAGACAAGTATACTCTTTATTTGTTTTTTCGCACGATTAATTTGAAAGGTTATATAAAGAAAATTGATCGTAAATAACGAAAGTAGCAAAGGTTATGATCAAATTTTAATTGTGAGAAGTTGTAATTTCCGTGGCAAAGATAACAGCCTGGAAAAAGTATTTAAACTTGATTTAGTTTTCTATTTTAAAGGTTTGTTATGAGTGCTGGAAACATATTTGTTTGAACGTGACTAAATTATCGAAACATAATTTACTGTCTCATTTACTATTAAAAATATTTTGGAAAAATTATAAAGGTCACTAAGATGAACCTGACATTTCTGATAGCTATACCTACACGTATACGAATACTGAGCCTGCTATCTTTGAAATAATAATAGCTAGCCAACATAATGTGACCTGGAGCTAGAATATACATTTTAGCTGAACGAAAGGCTCTCATTGATTTACTAATCGTAGGGGGGGGGGGTGAGAATGCGAAACTATTTGTGATTTGTGATCGTATCACACAACTAATTTCAAGTGAAATTTATCAATAAATAAAGTAGTGTTGGAGGGATTGTCATACTTCTAATTGTAATATATTAATTACGGATAACATATAAATAAAACACACACATACATACATACATATATATATATATATATATATATATATATATATATATATATATATATATATATATATATTAATGCGCATTATTATACTGGATGATACAACAATGTACTATTTCTTTCTGGCTGAATTCCTTGAATCATGAACAGATAATTAAGTGTTCAAGAACGTATTATGTAATTTCTAAAGTGTGGGCGGATTTTATTTGTCAGTATTTTTCATTATCAATTTAGACGCGTCGACACGTTTTTATTGTGTAATGTAAAACACAACGATTTGACGGTGGCCATTGAATTAAAAAAAAGCACCACTGTCAAAATAGTAAGATAAATAAAAAGCAATCATAATTCAGTGAGACGAATCAAAGCATACATACATGAACTTATCAATAAATGAAATACAAATATTTATACTTAGTTGCGAATGGCTTTTTGTTTATGCTTAGCGACAAATGTCTTTTGAATCAAATGATGTGAGTGGGGTAAATGCCAGTTTCTACTTCTCTATCTATTTGCCAATCTGTCTGTCTATCTGTCTGTCTTTCTCTCGCTTTTGGTATCTACTCACTTTTTATTTATTCCAGTCTTTGTCTATATCTTCTCTTTTCTATCGATCTCTACTTTTGTCTCTCCCTCTTCATTTCTTAATTTTATAGAGGTATATTTAGATATACATACACACACACACACACACACACACACACATATATATATATATATATATATATATATATATATATATTGTTTAAAATGTGGAGATCTTGTTGTCTTGTCGTGCGTACATTATGACGTCATCTTATACTGACAGCCTCTATTTAAAGAAGGAAAGGTATGACTGTGTAGAATGGGAGCAGTCACTAAATGATCAGAGCATAAATTAAAACACTGATGGCTAAAATTGACACAGTGGATTATCTTCCATGAGACTGGGTGCGACATCTATCAAAACAGACAGGCGTGTACGAGGTATTTAACGGCATTTAGTTACGGTTTGTCTACTAATAAAGAAGCAACACCTCTCGGGGTCTAATCTATGTAATATGCATGTTAAGCTGTGCAGAAGATACAAATGTTGTACAAATTCTTATAAAATGTACAACATACATAGTTAACCTAGTGTGCAATGTTTTTCTTATTTTAGGAGAGGGGAAATGGAAGGACTCCTTAAAAATAAATGTATACATTAAGATTTTCACATTTGATTCATCAAATCAAAATAAAAAATAAATATAAATATATTTATTAATATATTCAGCTAAACAATATGAAAAAACAAAGTCCTTACGATCTCAGAATAGTGTTGCGTGTGATTTTATTTCTATCGCAATGCGGGCGACGTCAGCTAACACTACTACGTATTAATAATTCAATATTTATTCACCGTTTTCCCTTTTTAAGTAGAAAGATGTGGTAAGCGATTTCGGTAACTACCATAAGCGGTAAGGCAAAGCTCTCCCTAAGAAAATTGAGCACTCTTCCGTTATAATAGAGGTATATAAACATTAAGAATTCAGATACCGTTAGCAGCTTGTAGCTAGAAGTACCATGTGTCAGAGAAAAAAAGCCGTGTTTTGATACCAGCGCTAATACCCTCGCTGTCTAGCATCACTGACGATCTATGATAGAGCGAAACAGTCTGCGTATAGATGATTATATCTAAACACATAAATGCGAAAGTTTGACCTATTTCTAACCGTAACAGTAAAGTCAAAACGTCTTATTTCAAGTAAATTGAACTTTTCAGAATAGACGCACGATCTTTTTATATACTGCGTATGTAGATGCAATATCAGTCAAAAGTTTGACTAATTGGCATATTGTTTTTGTAAAGGACATTTTATTAATTTACTTAATTTGTTACTTTATTTTATCCAGTGTTCTTTGTAATTTTAATATAATACATAACTCTATCTCGCAATGTTGTATTCTTTCCTAGAAACATATTTCACAGTTGTTTTCATTTTCTTTTCTTTAAAGGGACCGACTTGATATTGTGTCATCTATTTATAAAGTTGAAACGACATAAAGTTGAAACGTTAATTTATTTCTTCTTTCTGTTCATTTCTTAATTGACACATTAAAAAGATTAATATATCTCTATCAAAATAACGAAAATATAAATGTTTATTATATATATATATATATACATATATATATATATATATATATATATATATATATATATATATATATAAATACGTAGATAGGAGTAGACACATTATTATAAACCATTGTTTCGTAAAGGTATAAACATTTTTTTGAAAAACCATAACAATGTAATTTGTTGAAAATAAATAAATAACATTTATTCATTTTAAACTGAGCTTTCGAATATAAAATATTCCTCGTCAGAGAGTTTTTTTTTTTTTTCTTTCGTTTCATAGTCTGGTGGTATAGACTTTGAGGAAGAAAATCCGTGTCTTGGGCGCGGTTAAGCCATTTTTGAATACGTAGATAGGAGTAGACACATTATTATAAACCATTGTTTCGTAAAGGTATAAACATTTTTTTGAAAAACCATAACAATGTAATTTGTTGAAAATAAATAAATAACATTTATTCATTTTAAACTGAGCTTTCGAATATAAAATATTCCTCGTCAGAGAGTTTTTTTTTTTTTCTTTCGTTTCATAGTCTGGTGGTATAGACTTTGAGGAAGAAAATCCGTGTCTTGGGCGCGGTTAAGCCATTTTTGAATACGTAGATAGGAGTAGACACATTATTATAAACCATTGTTTCGTAAAGGTATAAACATTTTTTTGAAAAACCATAACAATGTAATTTGTTGAAAATAAATAAATAACATTTATTCATTTTAAACTGAGCTTTCGAATATAAAATATTCCTCGGCTTAACCGCGCCCAAGACACGGATTTTCTTCCTCAAAGTCTATACCACCAGACTATGAAACGAAAGAAAAAAAAAAAAAACTCTCTGACGAGGAATATTTTATATTCGAAAGCTCAGTTTAAAATGAATAAATGTTATTTATTTATTTTCAACGAATTACATTGTTATGGTTTTTCAAAAAAATGTTTATATATATATATATATATATATATATATATATATATATATATACATATAACAGTAACAGTAACTACAGAGCATATATTAGTAAGCATGTTTTTTCTAAATTGTAGGCCTACCACATATAGCGGGATAAATCACTAACCAATTTAATAGTATTCATGAATAGTTTTAGAGTAATTGCAGTCCGGTTATGTACGTTGCGATGTGGGATTGGATATTTTATCCAAACTATGTTTTCTAACTTAGGAATTACCTTGATATTCTAACAAAAATAGCCTAATAAACTTCCGCAATACTAATATATGCAATAATTATTGAGCTCACATTGATGAACATGTGTATTGTTTTTATTTAGATCGTCTACCATAACATTAAAAACAAAACTACAAAATCAAGAGAAATTAATGTGAGGCGATAAATAGTAATACAAAAATAAACAAAAACTGATCCACACGTAATATTGATTATGGTATAATGTAAAAATGAAGCTTAAATGTGAAGAATAAATTGGAGGCCGAAATTCAATAGTTCACGTAGGTTTAATAAATAAGTAATAAAATAAATATTCAAACGTCTTAAAGTTACCGTCTTAAAGTTACCTATTAGCAAGTAACGGCATCTGACAGAGAAATATCTAAAATAGATTTGGTTCTTTACAAATGTCATAAATACCATAACAAGTGTAGCTGACATTAGTAAGGTTTGACTGTAGATATCTTAAAAGTATACCTCATTGTGAAGAGCGCAACATTACATAAGACCTTTTTACATATAGACAATGTACTTTATTCATTGTATTTCAACCAACTTAAATGTTAGGTAATGAAGAATAAAAATCAAATAGAATACATAATTGTATTAATTCCGTAAATTGTTTCGTATTCCAATGAAGTAAATTGATATTAATAATATTAATGAAGTGCTTATACAATCAGAATAATTTCCGAGTTAATTAAAGTATTTTATAAATTAACAATAACAAATACTTTTTAAAATAGAAGAATAAAATTAAATTGATATTACTTGAATAGCTTCGTGAATTATGTTATTAACTCTGAATTTTGGGTTGCAGATAGCGGATTTCCGAATGTGGGTCGAAAGTTACATTTTGAACGTTTATTTATCGTGTCACACTACGTTCTATAAGTTTAAAATTAAGAACTTCTTGTTGATCTTGAGGTAGACAGATCCAATATTGGCATAATAATGTTGATTGGTTTACTTAAAGTTAACGATCCGTATAATAATCTCCACTAAAGTGTATGTGTTTTGAAAATGATTTGTAAGAAAAATAAAATATTGACTTTTGGAATAAAAATATCTCTCTCCTTCTATATATATATATATATGAAAAATATATTATATATGAATGAATGATAAACATTTCATTTCGTGTTTGAAGGTTTTAAATGCAATGTTTGTTATTTAAAATGTATTTTTCAAGAATTTCGAAAAGTGAATGCATTGTGTTGTTTCATTTTTCTGGTTTTGTTTCCTGAGTTAATCCGATTTTATTGATAAAATTGGGTTAGTCTGGGTGTGTTACCAACTATGCATTTGCTGTTAAGTTTTAAACTGCTACGACTTAAAAAAAAAGGAGCAACTGCAGTGATGAGATGTTTCAACTGAATTTGATTACGCGCAACATTAAAAAGATTGATTTTTAACAGTCGCGCATTTGTCAATGTAAATTACAACGATATACATTTTAATATTTTGTGACTAGTTTCGTAATTAATATTATCAAATATAGGATGTCTTGTTTCAATGTAAATGGCGTTATGAATGTGTAATCTTTTTTATGTTGGTACACTGGTATATTGTTTTGTAGTATTTACAAAAAAAATGTCTATGTTTAGAAGGGGCAGTGTTGTACTTTTAAATTTTAGAAAATAGAGCTAGTGGCATAGAGATTCATGGTTAGACTACGGGAAAAGGTTGTGTTTATAAAACTGATGTAACCATTATTTTTATAATTATTCTCCAAAAAGCATTAACACTGATATATAACATTGTATCTTTGTGTGGTTTAGGTCTGAACAGAATTATTATTAACTACGAATTTTAATGTTTTCAATTTTCATGATAAATAATGAATCTTATTTTATTACTTCAGTACCCGAGGGATTTATCCATGTATCTATATATTATATTTTTAGAGCTTCACTTATATAATTTAAGTTCGAATGCATCTGTTAACAATATAATAAATTAATATAGGATAAAACAATTTAGCCGATTATCAGTTGTATTGTCTATCTTTCTAATCATTAATTGTATTTGGTCCTCTACGAGCTAATTGTAAAATTGATTGTTAACATGACATAATTTGTTAAATGATATTTGTGTTGTTGAAGAGCTTAGTTTTGAGCAAGAATTTATCAATTTTAATTTATTTTTATGACGCTTTAAGCTTAAGCATTTTCTTTGATCAAATAAATATATATATATATATATATATATATATATCACAAGGGATGATATGATGATGTTTCAGTTAACATCAGAATACTTATTAGAGATTGACTACCATAATGCTCTTATAATATTCTATGTAATATTTGTTTATCAAGTAAGTGCAGGATTGTGTCTTACAAATAGCACTGGTTACGAATTTTGCTCATCTTAAAGACCACAGGTATCTTGTTTATAATATGTTTTCTCTGTAAAAGAATAAGTTTATTGTTTCAATTCCAGCTACAAGATGTGAGGGCATGTGTTATTCCTGATCCAACGGCAACATTATTTTTAAATTTACCACTGTATTAATCTCTAACTGTTGACTTCACCTCCTATAAATAGAGTTTATGCTTGGGAGCATTGCATCCTAACAATAAATATATACGACACTTTATCGTAATCCATAGAAATAGATTTTTAAACAATATCCTTTTTTTTTTATGTGCTAATGAGTCACGGTTTATTACGGTCCAAGGATCACTCGAGGAAAAGGGTAGATGGGTTTCTCAGATGAACGGTAGAGCAACACTATGAGGATTGATAGCGATTGTTAAAACCGGGTAGACTTTCATTATTTTAGAGCGCGGCTCAACAAGAATTTGTTTACATAACATTTGGAAACACGCATGCTATAGTCAGCTGTTTACATGTAATATGTGATGATGTTTTGCCATAATTTAGATCGCCATCTTTGTTCAATTGAATATTGTCAAATTTATAGGGTGTTATACTTTTTTTGCATTGTACTTTTTTATGAAAATCGCTTCAGACAAGACATAAGCCGCTTTATGTAAGGGGCTAAGGAAATACTACTTCAAGGTTAAAGACTAGACAACTATAAGTGTTAGATTGGTAGATTTCGACCCAGAAAACAGCAATTATTTATCCTTTGTGAGAAACATCTCTCATGGAACATGATAACTAGAGGACAATATAATGGAAGCGATTGTTATGAGGGTGCCGATAGTAAACCCAGAGGCCACTTTCTACTCTTCTCAGTCGTAGTTCTCAAAAATAAAGTGGACTAACAATTGATCTCTATAGTAGATACATAGATATTCGAATATTCTATTAAAATTCTTCTTTATCTCTGAAATGTTTGTAAAAAAAGTTAAGAACATTTATTTTCTATCCCTAATTGACTAGTTTACTATTTTATAGTATATCTTCATTGTGGTCTCCTGGTTTACCAACTCTCAGAATAAGAATTCATTCATCTAGTCTGATGGAGTTTCCAGCTCAGTCCTGTTACTATAGGCAACATCTTATGGGGAAAGTGTACCATTCTTCGTATAAGCCAGTGTAAGCTAACCAAATCATGGACATCCTTTTGAGGCTTCGAATAGTATATTATTATGAATATTTGATCAGGGTATCTTGTAAGGGGTAGTACCCTGATGTGAGGTTGTCCTGACAAACTCCTATACAGAGAGACCTTAGACAGACGAGCACAATGTTTAGTAAGCATTCAAGTTCTCTCCAAATAACCTTATATATGTGTGTGTGCGTCGATGTATATATGTGCGTATAAGCGTGACTGAGTGGGTGTGAATTCGTGGCAGAGAATGAATTATTACTCCCTCTTCTATTCGTTATTGGAAACGTGAAATCGTTTTCAATTATTCATTTGTAAGTCAATAACACATTGTCATAGGATGGTCTCATGTGTCACCGTGTTCATATCAAGTATTTTCTTATGTGACAATGCAGATAATAATGCTTTGCAGCGTTTCCGTCAGTTTAATTTAAATGCAACTTCAAATAGAAATATTTTTTATTGCAATTTTTCGTTACATTGTAATTGTCCTAATTACTACTACTACTACTACATTACAACAACGATAATGGAAATAATAATAATAATAATGAAAATAATAATAATAATAATAATAATAATAATAATAATAATACTGATAATACTACTACTAATAATCATAATAAAAGTTAAGTTGAAATAAAATAAACAAAATCTTACAACCTCACATGAACCCAGGGAACTGGAACTTTCACAAATACCACGAATTAAACACTCAGAAAAAGAACTATATAAATATTAAGCTACTAAACTTTATGTTTAGACTCTTTAAAATTATAGGCCTGCACTTAAAGGGTATTTAAATATATATAATCCAGCGATATTTACTTAAATTTGCAAATCGAAAATATTTTACTTTCTTTATGTTAAGCCCCTTAAAAAAACTTTAAAATATTCAAAAGTAACTGAAACTTGAGAAATATTTATCAAGTGCTGTCTAATAACATTTGATTAAAACCTATTGTGAAAATATCTGAATTTTCACGAATAGCCTCCAACATACTTTGCTGCTTTTGCACAGAACATAATCAACTAAATATAACCCACATTATTCACTCTAGTAGTGTTTCAAAAATAAATAATGATCAGTTAATTACTTTAGGAGGTAAACCATATATATATATATATATATATATATATATATATATATACATGTATAAAAATATAAATACATAAATGTATATAGATATAAGATAGCATATAGAAATACAATAATGATAAATACGACATCATTGAAAACATTTGAAAAACAGAATAAATACAAGGTCCTAACATGTTAGCTCAGTCCAATATTAAAAGGACCTATGGCTTGACGGATATAAGTGCTTAGTATATTCAGTTATAAGTGACAGTATTATTTAAGTCAAAAGGTCAATCCTATTACGCATAACTTATCCCTGGTCATGGCTAACCAAACGACGCAAGCTACCCCCGTGGATAAAATAAATCTTTCCGTAAGAAATTCAGTAACGATTTACGATTCGAACATAGAGATACCCGAGTTCGACGAAATGCACCTGGAGAAGGTCGGAGGTTATAGCGATTAAAATGTTGTGATAATAACTACCAAAATGAGTACAATAGTCCGAATAATACAAAGTATCAATCCTCATCTGATTAATTCGGAAACAAAATGTTACAAATTAAAAGAAAAACATAAACGGTTGTCATTGAAGTACATGCATCAATATCAAAAGGAGCAAAAGAGTAGGGAACTAATTCCTGGAACGTAAACAATGAATTGGAGTTAACAACCAAATTACCATACTGGAGACATTCATCAAAGACAACAGACCAGACATGATAATATAACACAGAAAGATTAAGAGTTCCCACATTTTATATTTTGCCCTCGCGGTTGCTGATTTAGGCTATATTTAGTTTATTTTTATTTCTTGAAAAAGAGTGACATTTATAAAATTCCTTTCTTAAAAATTCATGATATGTAGCCCAAACAAGGCAAGTTGTCACTGCAGACGTAAGACGCTACTGAGAATTAGGATGAAAGTTTAGAGGGGGCATCCTAAATTAGGGGCTGTGCCGCGAGATGCTTGTTCTCATTAGTTTAAATGTCTTCAACGTCGGAACAGTCAGGAAAACAGTGAGCAAGGAGGGGGTTCCAAAGGCCGGCTGATCGAAGAAATACGCTATTTGAGTAAGAAGGCTCTCTAACATCTGGCGACCTCCACTATGAATGTATGGGAGTTAGCTGATTGTCGGGTTGGGCGAGTGTATTTACGTCGAGTTGACATCAAAGAAGCAAGTTCATCGGAGCATATTCCACTGAAGTACTTGTGAAACAAGCATAAAGATTAGATTTTATACTCTTTTTTGTGCCTTGTCTCAGAGGGAGAGACTAGTGTATGGTGCACTTGCCCAGATGTGACAACACTACTCCATGCATGGACGGATGCTGACTTTGTAGAGATAGAGGATACTGTGAGGCGTGAGAAGTTTTCTAGCACGGTATAGGGAGCCCACTATTTTGAAACTGCTTAGCAATGTCTTCTATGTATTTGTTCCAATTCATATCATATGTGAATGTAAGGCCGAGGAGTTTGAACGTTAGACTCTGATGTAGGGGTTGATTTTCTATTGTAATCGGTGGTTGAAAACATGAGAACAAGTGTTTGAAATTATAACCGGAATAAAGAAAAATCATAAACTAAAATAGTTAGATAGAACTAATTAACCGGAAAAGCATGGGTGAGAAAAATAGGGGTGTCTGAATGTGTATGTATGTAAGCATGCGTGTACGGACTAGTTGCAGCATATGAATAAGTAACTGGGTATTAGTGAATTAAGACCTGGTTCTATTTTACTTTTTTCTTTGCAGTTGTCCTTCCAAAATGCAAAACGATTAGAGAAAATATAATACTTTCTATCCGTCTTAGTTAAGTTTTTCAAATGACCCGAGGAAGCTGATTTTCGGATGATACCTTAGATGAAATATGTATAGGCATTTTAGCTAAAAATGGGTGTATAAATAAATAAATTTACACTATATATATATATATATATATATATATATATGTAATCCACATATATACTGTTTCGCTGTATCTCAACGCGTCAGGCAAGACCAGATAGTACCTCAAGCCGCGATTAAAATTTAACCGTCGAACTAAAAGTCGGCGCCTCTACCCTTGGGCTATTATATGACATTGGCTAGATTTAGTGATATCTTAATGTAAACATTGTCAAGTGCCAGGAGCTCGACTTAGTTTTGCCCAATGGGCTATGGCTCATAAAATGTTAGAAATAATCGTGACTGCATATTTTTCTTTAATCATTTCTAAATTCCTTGTTAATTTTCGAGTTTCGTGATGAAATTGGGCGGTGTATTTGCCGCACTCGTCGTGTACACTAGTACTGTCGGTGTCTTTTCGGAGCGACCTTCAGTGGGTATCAGGTAAAAAACATGTATTTTTAAATTGTTAGTGATGCTTTTAGGGAGAACTATGTTGTTTTTACCGGTATTAATACAGTATTAGTATGAAACACATTTTATGATGCTTTCACTGTTATCGAAAAACATTATATTGATGTAGGGCTGTTTAGTTTTAAAGTGCAAACCGTTTAACATATAGAATCTTAGACTAAAATATGTTTATGTCGTTTGGTCAGTTCAAGCGGAACGCAAAAAATTCCGAAACATTTATTTCAAATTCTATTTTGACGTACTTTTACTATTTAACTATGCTTTAAAAAAAAGGCTGTAGAACTTGTGACATCGACGAAGACATCGGATCAATTGTAATGATTCTAAATATGCAATTAGTTTGGTCATTCGATCAACCGTTTAACTCCGATGTCATGATACACATACAGACAGTTTTGGTTTTTATATATATATATATATATATATATATATATATATATATATATATATATAAAATATTTGTTATTGTTTATTGTGTAGTATTTATTATACATGAAGAAGACTCATACTCAGATCATTATAAACATAGGTATATTATATATGCCTATATGTATTTTTTCTAATTTCATTAATATAATATATATATATATATTTTTTTTTTTTTGGTGTCTAGTAATAGAAATGTTCAAATATTTGCTTCAATAAGAAAGAAAAACGTTTTGAAACGTAAACTAATATACACAACAAATATCACTTAATAAATCTTCGAAATTCACAAAAATATATATAAAGCTCGTAATCGGGATTCACATTGAAAATTTGCCGAGTACGTACGTTTTTTCTTGTTTTTTCAATTATACTATACATGGTTCAGTTTATGCATTATATATATATATATACATATATATATATATATATATATATATATATATATATATATATATATATATATATATATATATATATATTCCTGATAGTGTTCAGTTTCTTTTATGATAAATATGTTAATCCTTTTAAACGAATCTTTAAAAAACAGTCAACACTGCACAGTTAAAAAGGTTAGTTTAAAACACGCCCATGATTTCTCACTGTCTCATTATAATCTTTTTTTCTTCCATCTTCCCCCCCTCTCTCTCTCTCTCTCCCTATTCTATATGTATATGTACATAAAGTATATATATATATATATATATATATATATATATATATATATATATATATATATAGGAGTGAGAAAGAGAAAGAATACATCTATATAAAGTCAGGTGGAAACTAGTAGTATGGGCCAGGAGATGCAGATATTAAAACCGTCTGTCTAGATTATACTTAAAATGATTTCTCTGAACTTTGAAAAATACATATATCATGATACTAGGACTTATATTTAGAATCCCTATTTCAATTTTTAATAAAATGCATTACATGATTTTGATTCTAAAAATGGGGTCTTAAGAATAAATTAAAAAAATCAGGGCATCTTGCTTAATTGACATGGTATCAAATGTTATACTAATCTGAAATATTTTATGTTTTAAATGAGAGTTACTGCTCATATAAGTCGCCATAAATTATTTTAAGAATACTCCAAAGAAAATAAGAATTGAGTAATATTTATTAATTGATGTATTATGCTTATTGTTAAAATTTTAAAAAATAGTTGAAAGACTATGAATTTTCTATAAATTACTCCACTATATCTCGATCTGCACACATTAACATTTAATTTTGTAACTTTTATGTTTCTTTTATTTCTTATACAGTCTGAATAAACCCTAATTAAAAAAAACTAAAGTCAATCTGAGGCTTTTATACAAAAAACCACATGTAAAGGGTAATACAGGACCCTTTGTTGTTGTTTTCTATTACCGTTCTTCTATTTTTGTGTGTGCGGTTTAACGAATTCAGAATGAATACAATTAAATCATATAACGTGACACATTTTTAAACGAGAATAAAGTAGTTTCACTTAATATACAAACTACTGGTGATAACGTGATTCATTTTTAAAAGAATATATATGGTTTCCTTCTATTATTTGAAGAATGTTGTCTGTTCATTTTACTTTAGAAATTAAGGGACCTTATATTTGAGATAAACACTTGATTTCAATATAAGATACATAGATATTGGAATATTCAATTATAGTAATCCTTTATCCCGTAAGTAAACAAGTGAAGAGAATTAACTTACTCTTTCTTTAATTGATCAGTTTACTATGTTATACCATACTATTATTCTAGTCTCTTGGTCTTATCGGATTCCAGGACAATAATTCACCCTGTCTAGGTGCTGTTACTTCAGTTAACATCACCAGGGAAGGTGCATTATTCCATGTATGAGATAGTGTATAGCAGTGTCAAGGGGATCTTATTTGGCCTTACAATACTATGTTATTTTTAATATTTCGTCAGATTTATCTTTTAGGGTGAAGTATCCTCATGCTAGGCTGTCCTGACAAGCCCTTTCACAAAAAGACCCGAGTATGATGCCTCGTAGCTAATTAAAACTCTCAAACTGACTGTTTTTTTAAGTTTAGTTCAGTTTGTTTGAAGCGATCAAGTGGTCCCCTCTAGGTGCCACAACGTGATTGCCATATGAGTTAAATTTATATCTGACGGTTCTCTTAATGGTAGATGATACCCATTTTAAGACTGCTTTCTGTACTTCCTTATAGTTTTATTTTCCAGAGATTGTATTTAAGTACTTTATTAGATGTTTTTCATTCGCCCAGTTGCCCCTACCACAATTGGTATCAGGTTTATTTCTTTCAGTGACCATGTATTTTAAGCCATTCTTGATGGTCTGATATTTCGGTATTTTTCGCGTTCGGCTCTATTCAGCCCAGAATAATTCAGACCCCAACATTAATGATGAGAACATGCCTTTCAGATGTGTTCCAGATGACAATGTCTGATTAGATGGACTTGTCTTTTATACATCTACCGCTTGTATGTATTTACCATAGAACACTGTTACCTTTTTATTTGCTGTTACAGGTGATAGTACATGTTCCCAGATGTTCAGCGATCTTTCAAGTTGCATTTCTTTGCAAATCTTCCGATGCAGGTATCTACATACTTTGTTGTGGTAGACAGTGTAATGACCATTTGCCAGTAGGATCTTGCATCTAGACATTAGGTGGCTTACACCTTCAATGGCCGAATGACAGAGCCTGCACTGGACCGTTTTTTGTAGACCAACAATTTTCTTAAATCCATCTGAAAGTAAGCCCTGGTCTCATGCAGCTGTAATTATCAGTTCTTCATCAGATGTAAATGTGCCACTCTGTAGCCATGTTAGTGAAGCGTTTTTGTCGATATAACTTTAATTAAGTTATTCAATGAACTTTCCTGGTCTTTTATTCTGTCGCCAACTATTTTAATCTTGTCTGCAGTTCAATTTTAGTGTATTTCTCCTTCTTCTGTCGCGCAATCTGAATTGATAGGTTAACATATTTGTTCGGCAGTGTTTTCCAGTGTGTTTCCACTGAAATTATATGTCAGTTTTGTTGTTGAGGTTTGCTGAGGGAGGTATTTGGTTTAATATTCCTACCCCATTTTCATTTCTGATCACAGGAGTTATTGATATGTTGCCTCACGCTAAACATATGGGCTCGTTATGCATGGTGTATTACAATGAGGCCTAGACCACGTCCTTGTCGTTGTAAGTACAGCCAGTTTATACATTGATGTCGGAAAATAACTTCATGTAAGGCCAGCATTTTCCTTGTGGCTAACGGATAATGCTAAGTCCATAGGAAACGACAAGTATTGCTAGCTGATTGATGGAAGTTATTGGGGGGAGAGTTCTGATGTGAGGAGTTTTTAAGGCGTTCGATACATTTTCCTGCACCTTCTCCCTATCGTTGCCATACTCAAGCGTCTCATTCTCCTCTACTCCAATGTATTTATAGACATCATCTTCCTCTTGGTTTTCAATAGAGCCATTGTTTACATCATATTTTTTTGATTATTTTATTTGCCATTGCTTCATCATGCATTTAGCACATTTGTCGAATCCAAAGTCCATGCAGATATAATCTGTGTAATCTTTTACAATTTCTATCAGAGAGACAAATTGTTTCTAAGATTCAGCATAAAGTTTGAGATCGTCCATAAAAAGTTAGTGGATAAGTCTTTTATTTTGATTCTTTTTTTCCTTTCTATGGTTACATCCAGCATTGACTCCTTTCAGAAGTTTACTCACTGGATTCATTGTGAGGCAGACGAGAAGGGATGAGAGACAAACGTCCTGGAATATTCCTCGCTGAATTTTAACGTTTCGTGTCTATATTTCCCTCTTTTTCTTAACGTGTATTTCTGTTTTGCTAACGTTTCGGGTCTGTATCCCTTTTTGAAGCGTGATTGATGTGTGTTATCATGTAGTTTGCGATTGGAGCAATGGCCTAATACATTTTCGGAAATCATACAGCTCCAAACAACAGAATTTCCAGGTGTAAGGTATACTGTCAAAGGCCTTCTTGTCGTCGAGCGAGGCCATTGACAAGTGTATCTACTTATTTTTACAGTCTTCTACAGTTTTCTGTTTACAAAGAGTTGGTCTGTGTTGCCAAGTTATTTCCATTGTACATCCGTCTTGTTCACTTTGAAAGTAGTTGCAGACAGCTTTATGTTCATGTGTTGCATCAGCGATAATATATGTCACTAACATGTATAGGCCTGTGTTTGTTAACCGAATGAGTTTTCTCACTTTTAACGTATTGCCTATTGTTAGCCATTTAGGTGGCTCTTCCTCACCATTTATGAGTCTATTAAACGTTTTCGCATAGTGATCATGAAGGGCTGTCAGTTTTCTGTCAGCCAGAAATTTGTAACGTTGCCAATTGCTTGGGTTTTAACATTACTATATTGAGCTACCTTCTCCCAGGCATCTTATTTGGCAATTTCTTGGTGTGCTATCTTTGTTTTCACTTTGTTATCCTCTTTGATGGTGTTGTTCAACTCTTTTTCCTTTATGTTGTTTTAAGTCTTTATAGATTGGCCATCAGAAGTTTTCCACTTCTTCTTTAATGAAACTCTTAAGCAAAGAGTTGATTTACTCTTTTTATTCTTATGTTTGTGTTTTGGTTTTCATTAGCCCAGCTACAGTATTTATTTCAGCTTGATATTCGGCATTATTTAGTTCTTAGCTGCAATGGGTTTTAAAGGGAATACTCGTTTTATAGTCTCTTCAACATTTTATTCTTCAATCATATGTTTGCGTCTTTGTGTCTCGTTTTGTTTGGTAAAAGTCTAGACTGCATATACCATGTTGCCGCATAAGTTGAATGTTTTATTTCACTTAAAGACGCATTAATTGGGACGATTTTTTCTAGGTTCATCATTGACTTTTGTAATAAAAGTATTGAATACTTGATTATTATTCATTTTTATCAGTCTCGGTCGACCATCCGAATGCGAGACATCGTGGCATTTCTATCGTTTTTGCCAGTTCTTCTTCCAGTACAATCTGGTCCGTATCCAGTATTATTTGTTTAAGTAGATAATTTTGTTAGCTTTTTTGCCCAGGATTATATTTTTGAACTTCTTGGTCACATGTAGGGAATAAACCCTGAAGAGATTGTACATTATTTCGTGTCTCGCCTTCTCAAGAATGTCATCGCTCTGCCAGTGGAAGACATCTCAGGCTTAGGCTCAGTACTATCATCTCAGGTAGATGAGTTAAATGAACTCTAGTGTTGTGTCATTTAGTTGGGTTTCACGGAACTTTAATACAGGGAGAGGGTTTCTGACTAGACAAAGGTTATCTGGAACTACCTTACTTATGTCTAGTTTCATCTTATAAATTTCGTCCGTGGAGAAGGCATTGTTTATTAAAAATTAAACATTTTACATGTTAATTTTTATTTCGAAATGTCTTTTTTGCTTATGCAGTTATGTTTGAACATCTTTTCCCATTCTTGTCAGCTCTTTGTAAGTTTTGTATGTTTTATTCTGGCATATTCCATTGTCATTTTCTCTCCCTATTCCATTAGGTTTGAGCAAATTCGGTTGAGTTTTTGTGAAGTAAACTATCGCTTCACCAAAAGCTTTTACTTCGATTGCATCTTTCACATTTTGTGGAGATATTCATATAGCTATGATAGACTCGTATATAAATTATTGGTTGTAGTATTTTATAGTTTTATTATTTCTGGAGGTATCCTCATGTCAGGGTATCTGACTAACTATTGTACAGAGAGACCGAAGACACTCGTGAGGGGTGTCTAGTAGGCATTACAGTCTGTCTGTCTGTATGTATGTATGTGTATACATCTTAAAAACACACACACAAAGCACACCCTCAGGCCTGAAATATTCTTTTCAACATTGCCTCAGAGAAAATATTGACACATTCTCTTTTATTAATTATACATTTGTAAGTCAACGGACACATAATTAGTCAGGTGGTCAGTATACATGAAGCTTGTTTATGCTATTATGTAGTAACTGGTAAACAATATTTTGTAGTTGCTAAGGAAAGCGATAGATGTGTATAGAGAGATAGTTGGTTATAGAGTGAGATGATAAAGATATAGTGGTGAGAGGGAGGGTAGTGGGGGTACACATGGGGCCGATAGGGAAGAGAGGGGAAAGAGAGAATGGGAAATAAAGAGGGAGAAGGGAACGAGAGGTGCTGGAGAGAGGGAAGGGTATGTAGTTGGAGGGATATATATATATATATATATATTTATATATATATATATTTATATATATATATATATAGAGAGAGAGAGAGATAGAGAGCACGTTAGAGAGAGAGAGAGATAAATATAGAAGACGTTAGAGAGAGATATATATAGATATATAGAGAGGACGTGAGAGAGAGAGAGACAGGACGTTAGAGAGAGAGAGAGAAAATTAGATTAATAGAGAGGACGTTAGGGATATATATATATATAGCTAAATAGAGAGGGCGTTAGAGAGAGACAGAGATAGATAGATAAATATAGAGGACGTAAGAGAGAAAGAGAAATATATAAATAGAGAGGACGTTAGAGAGAGAGGGAGAGAGATAAATAGAGAGGACGTTAAAGAGAGAGATAGATTAATAGAGAGGACGTTAAAGACAGACAGAGAGAGAGATAAATATAGAGGACGTTAAAAAGAGAGATAGATAAATAGAGAGGACGTTTAAGAGAGAGAGAGAGAGATAAATATAGAGGACGTTAAAGAGAGATATATATGTATATAAATAGAGAGGACGTTAAAGAGAGAGAGATAGATAAATAGAGAGGACGTTAAAGAGAGAGAGAGATAAATAGAGAGGACGTTAAAGAGAGAGAGAGAGAAATAGAGAGGATGTCAAAGAGAGAGATAAATAGAGAGGACATTAAAGATATATATATATATATATATATATATATATATATATATATATATATATATATATATATATATATATGTAAATAGAGAATGCGTTAAAGAAAGAGAGAGAGAGAGAGATAGATAGAGATGTTAATAAGGGAATATGTCACACACTGTTAAACTCTTCTATTATGTTGTCCATACTCCCGGGCAACGCTGGCGTATTATGCTTGTTTAATATACGACAAAAAAAAACAATTTTAATGATTGATGTTTGAAAAATGTAAATAAAATAACGATAGAACTTCGATGCAATATTTAAGAAAGACAAACAATATTTATTAATTTTAATTATGATTTAAATTGTAACACAGCTAAAATTCTATTATTTTCCAATTTAAGAATTCGATAAAACAAAAAGACATACAGTAAAACAAAACGTCATAGCGAAATCATAAATGATGGTTTAATATCACGGGCGTTTAGCAGATTTTATCTCATACATCATACAAGTGTAACATAATGAAACCCGTTAGTTGAGTAGGGAAGTAATTGACGGACGGGATGTTAGAATTTAACCTTTAGCTTACGGAAGTTTGCAAAACGATGTGAGTTGAGAGAGAAAGGGAAATCGTCCTATTTTCGGATGACAACTTAAGGTCGCGTACAATTTAGGTAGCTGTAACGGGATACGCTAGCTATCTATCCGTCTAACAATCTGCCTGTATATCTAGCTAACTGTCTCTGAAGGGAAGCTTACATCCCAGAAGTCTTTGACCGTGTTTTTGAATATTCAAAGTATGTATTAATAAATCTCAAATAAACACAAAAATCTACATTCCAGTGTTTGTATCAACATAAAATAATACACATGTGTTCACGCCGACAGCAGATGAATAATCGTTTATACACGCTACGGACAACCGAAACTGCTACACATAATTTCAATTATTGGGCCATGCTAGATTTATGTAGCAAATTTACAGGAATATGTTCAGAAAAGACAATAAAAATGTATATTCTAAGATAGTATTTTATGTGTGCAATTATTTGTAAACGACTTAGTGCTCCTGTGATTGCTGTTAATATACATGATTCTCGATTATAAGCATTTATTAAAGCATGTTCGTTATCATAACTAAATATGAAATAACATAATTAAGAACTAAATACAAATATGAAGAAGAACATAAGTAAGTATCACGGTTGTATGTTATTGTTAGTTTAGTTAATGCACAGCACATTGGTATTTTTAGTGCAGATTTGCATCTGTCAAAGATCCAAGCCTGATTATCCCTCAGATGTTAAAACGATATTAACAAAACGCAAGTCTATAGAATTTAACTGATTCTTATTACTAAACCCTACTTGTTAAATAGTTTTGCTTTGATTTAGTTAAAAAGTAAATCAGAAAAATCCGATCGTTATTGTTCATAGATTGTTGGGATCGTTCTGTATGATGACAAGACAAATGTCGTCGATTTATTCGCTAATACCTTCCTTAAAATCCGAAAACAATTAACAACATAGACCTTATTTTTAAGTATCTGCAATGGAAAACATCGTAAAGGCTTACAGTCGGTGACAGTGTCCGTCACACATCGCCCCGCCCAAAGATGTTAAAAGCACAGGAAACATTTCACTAAACATTCTGTTATCATTGTAAAACAACAGATAGAGAAATTGACATCTAGTACTACTAGAGATTTGATATTTGTCTGTTTTCAGACGTAAGTATACTATTGAATGTATTAATTGTACTATTGTACTTCTATTACTAATGGAATGTTGGCGTCTATTACATATCATCTATTAATTGTGCCAATATGCTATCCTATAATACTCAATTCAGTTTAGTATTCTATTCTAGACTATTGTACTATATTTAAATGATCAGTTTAGGGGTAGTGTTGTTCCTGTTAGTTTGTCAGTCGAAATCCTCACAGGCACTACTTCCTATTTGGGGGATGGGGATAATGTTGTATATTCATTTGACCTATTACTATCCTCGAAATAATACTTTCATCTGGCGGTCTAGTATATGTAGTTTATATAAGAAAACAATTTTCCCAGGCATTACCTCCCCTTTTCTTCGTAAGGGTATTATGAAGTGTCCCTTTTGGTGTCTTAATACCATTCTACCAGGAATAAACAGTCTCTTTTTTTGTGAGAGGATAGTATTATGCTATACCCGAGGTCGCATAGTTTTTCAAAGTGTGGAAGATTTTTATTACACACCCTATATGTTTCTTATACTATTGCGTCACGACACATGAAGGCCACTCGAAGATCATAGTTCTTCTTCTTTCGTGTGAATCAGATGATTCTGGTGTTTGCATTAGTTTCCCCGATGTTTTTCTAGTTAGAAATCTTTCTGGAAAGACGTCAGGTACTTACCAAGGTTGCCAACATCCCTAAGTGAAAGTAGTACTGTGGAACCGACTGGATTCAAACTTAGAACACCCAGGTCTTCAGTCCGTGTCGTTATCCACTTAACTACCGTCACCTCCAAGGATAATAGTTAATGAATTATGGGTATTATAAGCTGAAATATGAGAACCCTTACGGGAGTACGAACATTGTTAAATGGTATAAACTGCGTTTAATTACTTATGTTTCGGTGTTTAAAAATATAATGTGTTTATATATGAGGACGACAAAATGTTTATCTGAGAGAGAGCAGTGTTTCGGTAAAGTTTTCCATATGTTTGAAGCCATTATTAAGAAGCTGTGGCTGTGGAAAGTCTGCCTGGACAAAAGGGGTATAGAGAGACATCAGTGTTTTTACTATAAGTGCCTCATAAAGAGTAACTAAACAGTGAAGCCTAGTCGAAATATTTTTATGGTAAAACGGCAATGTAGCAAGAAGGAAGCAATCTAGAAAACACACTTTGTAAAAATTTTAAAGTTTTCTTACTTTATGGTTTAATTCAGTTTTTTAAACTTCTAGGCAGTTTTAGATATTTATAGAAAATTGGAATGAAATTGTCTTTGTTCCTGTTGACCTGCCTTACTGTGCACGGGATCTTGATGATTACACGGATGTCTTTCTATTAATTGAACGCATCCTGCTTAAATAACGTTTTCGTTGGATGTAATTAACTGTACTATTCACGTAAAGCTATAACAAGATAACTGCCTAAGCTATTGATTGTCACGACGAAACTATACTCGTACACAAGAGTAAAACACGAACAAACTTATTTAAGTGCAAAATTTCCAATGAAAAACATTGTGCTTTTTTTTCTAATAAAATGCAGACATTGTATCTTTGATGATATTCTTATGCTTGCATTGTTAAAACTGCAGATTTGATCAGAATCGCGTTTTTCCTCGAGTTTGTCTTTCTTACTTTGTGTTATTTTGTAGTTTAGTTAAAATTAGATCGATTACCAACAAAAGAAATTCGTGATACTTTCACTTATAAGAAGAGAAATAGCAACATACCATCATATGAAAACTACACACACGTAAACACACACACACACACACACACACATATATATATATATATATATATATATATATATATATATATATATTCTTTTCTTCGTAATTCTTTTTCTATTTAAAACTTACTAAAAATCCGCCAGACAAATAGACAGCCTTTAACTCATCTTAAAATAAAAGTAGACAAGTCTAATATATATATATATATATATATATATATATATATATATATATATATATATATATATATATATATATATATATATATATATATATATATATATTTACTGTATGCATAGTTATATATGTATATTATGTATATTCTTACCATACTCCCTTTGCCAACATAAAGAGCGCACAGCCAGTTGCTATGACATGATTTATCGCTTGTTGATTTACTTGTTTTCAACGAATCTTGAGCTCGTTTTCTTAATGCCATTGTCACGGTTTTTATATGAGTACGCTATCCAATGGCATACATAATATATTGTCTCTTTTTTAGTATTTCTGTGTTTTTATTGTAAAATTTGAATTTCTTACTCGTCTGTCAGCAAAAGTATACATACTACAAACTTATGGTAAAAAGAAACGAAAACAATACATTCTCAAATCTAGAAAATCTATGTCTACGTCTGTATATTTGCATGTATTTATAGAAACTCATTCACTAGGTAAAATATACGTATGCAAAAATACATTTATATATATATATATATATATAGTGTTGCCATGCTTATTATTTAATACATGTTTATCCCATGAAGCTACAATGTTCATAACACAATGGTCAAACCCAAGTAGAGATGTATTTAAATATAACTTCGTTATTTATACAAATAATATCTGGACACCTGTGTGCATACATATTTCATATACGATATTCTTCAAAGTCTAGCTTCTTCAGGGTACCAACATTATCTCTAATAATTTTTGCGATTTAACTTACCAAGTTACTCAATGCACCAAGCGAATCAGATGTAGTCATCTACAGGCAGTGCTTATACATAATCGTTATATATATATATATATATATATATATATATATATATATATATATAACTACTATATGTAAATACAGTATGTAGATGACTATATGTGCGATGCTTCGTTCGTAGACTAATCCACATACACCGTCTCCGCTTCAAAACTTTAATATTTTGTGTTGATTGATAGTGAAAATAAGCTGTTCGGAGAAAATTGCCATCGATTACTAATGGAAATTTGTAAATTGTGTATCTTAATCTGTTGGTATAGTGTATTAGTTTTAATTACTTGATACCCAAGGGACACAACTATGCTTCTGTTTTTTTTAATATATTTGGTTTGCAAATGAGTTACCTCTGTTTGTTTTTGTTTTAATTTTAAATGTTTTTATGAACATTTGCAACAAATAAATTACTAATGTATTCTCCCTTATTGTTTACAACTTAATTCCAAACTTGAACAAGATATCCAATACCTCGTAGGTAAAATGTAAATAAGCGAAACCATAAAAACAAAAAAAGAGTTGTAAAAATGTTCATTTTTCGTAACTTGACATTCCATGTTAATGGTCTGAAAATACATAGAAATTAATTTAAATCTATTCGAAAGAAAAATAGATTAAAAATAATTCCCAAATAAAAATCTCGAAGAAGACTAGATTCCAAAATTTGAAAATATTATATATTCTAAAATTAAAAAAAAACGGCGTGAACTTCATTCTCACCTAATACTTAAGCTATTTAATTATTTTGAATGAGTTTGTCGCATGTGTTTACTAAGTGGTACTTATATTCTAGACTAACAATGGTGCAAACTAAAAATATAACAAAATAGTATTATCCAATAAAACAGGATGCACACATGCACAATGAAGAGTCTGCGAGTGTGTGGCGAAGGATTAAAAAAATTATGCAATTATCTGGAGACACATTCGCCACGGAAGGTTGGACAACAGTTAAATAAGCCTCTTTTCTTTTAGAGTCCAACCATATCGGACACTATCTGTTTTCGCCTGAACAGCCCCTGTAGATTTTGAATAACATGCAATAGGCAGGTAGGTTCGCAGAAGATTACATGTTTATCCGGTGGCTTCTAGAGACTAAAAGAAATTGTTAGGTAAAATTCGAGATTAGTGAGATTTAGGGTATGATAGGGGTGGACGATATTGGAAGAGAGGGGTGAGCAGGGGATACTTCAGTTGACGCTTTGTTTTAATTTGGATGGATGTTGTTTATATACAAATAATCGGTAGTGAATAAACATAGATTTTAAAAACTGCTGGTTGATTTTGCCTAGCAGGGTAAGATATCTGGAATGGTTTGAAATTGAGATATCATTAATCTAATAGATAGGCATGACCCGCATTACGTGAAAAGAATTATTCTTATTGAGAGGATTTTACACTTAGGCTTATGACTGTTATAAGGTGAAAGGTTTGAACGCATTAGGAGTGAATATATAATGGGAAATCTGTTGACGCACTATGATTAGGACAATATTATCTAATATATAAAGTAGAGACGTTTTTCCCCCTGTACCTTCTCGGAGAATAGGAAAATAACCACATGCATCACAGGCTACTAAACTCACCATTACATTACACTTATTCACTCGAGCGTGTTTTAGTATATCTGTTATTCTTTATTCCAAACAAACACTGAATATTACATTCGGCCCGGCCGCCACAACTCTCCGAAATACCAACTCCATATAGGGGGTAGTAAAAACTTTTCTCCCTAATAATTATGTAATGTGACTACACTCAGCGACACCGGGAACTTATAAACACAGTATAATTTTAACAAAACACCCATTGTTATTTCGTATTTGTCTGGAATTATTATACTACATAATATTAAGCAATACGCAAAAACTTAACAACCGCTCCCTTACACTCCGATGATTATTCGCGAATATCAGATTACGTTACTTGTAATTCTACCTATAACTTCTACATTTACATTCATTCCGGAATTAACCGAATGAAATTAACGAACACAGTTCCTGCGAGATTTAATCATTCAAGATGGCCTCTAAAATTTCTTGATCGAATCGACGTCTTACTTAATTGAATAAGCGCCATCATACTGGTAGAGCCCGAAATATTTACATTTTCCAAATCATACACCTACAAGACGTATATTATAGAAATATTGGCCAACTCCTTTACTTCATCACCAAATACCATAAACTCTGTGATAGTTGAACTTTATATTCGGTCGATAAACAAGCTTAGCTTAATTAGGGTATTTACACATACTTTTTAAACTGGAAACATTGGGGCAATGGTTTAGAAGTTAGGCTTCATAATCGGCTGTTTCAGCATTCGATCCCAATGTACGCTAAGACTTTTTTTTCTTTTTCGCTACGACTTTTTTTTTATTATTTAAAACATTCCCCAACACGGTAGATGAACAATATGCTGTTTCTTCTTTTTATTCGACATCATGCAATAGGTAGTACTTTCTCCCGTGCAACGCCGGGCGACGGGTTCCGCTAGTATATAATAAAAAAGGATCGGTTATACAAAAGTGATGCATTTCTTGTATTTAGGGAGAGCCGAGGAAATACAATAGTACTATTTAAAATCGACAAAACTTCTTTAAACACTTCAGACTAACTATTATTAAGAGAATATCTAATTTCCTTTACCTCACATAAGGCTTTAACACTGCAACCTTTTCCCTTACCACATACCAAACGTAACTTTCTTCTACGTGCATAGTCTATCCAACTACACAACATCCATTATTTATTCAATAGTCACGTCAGTCTCTAATAGAATATAAAAACTCTCTGCTAATAATTCTATTTTTGAACAAAACTAATATCTATACAACGCACTACTCAATTCCGGCTACACTGATGAAAATAAATACAAAAATAATCCCGTCACCAGGGAAAATAAATTAGTTAGGATAATCACACATCACATAACAAAGAAGGATAGAACACAAATAAATACAACAGCATCCGGGAAAATTAACACATATAAAAATTGGCCCACATAGACAAGAAACATTGGAAAAGTAGCATACCCCCAGGAACATAGACCAAATAAAAACTCAGAGGAAAAATAATATCTTGTTTAATTAACCCTATAACTGTAATGTTAAAACCAATATCCTTAAATATTTTTTCAAAACTATGGGTGCATCTTTCAAAGAGCCACATAGATCGAGCACAATCCTGCACAGACACTCTATACAAATCTCTTACTCTACAATGTCCAATATAGCGAACACTATCATCACATCTAATAAGAAGAAAATTACATTCGCTAAGTTACTAGCACCTATCATACCATGCTTATATTTGTAACTGCCAGAAATCCAGGGAATGATCATTAAACATCAATTGGATAGAAAGTGACGTCATACACGTATGCACTGTAAAACGTTTTCCTCCAAAATCTTACGAACTAACCCCTATATGCAAACCCTCTCTTCACTCTTTGACCCAGCATATCCCCAACCCCAATCACTACACGACACAAAAATAACACCATTAACGCTAAATAATAATAACCTTGATTTAACCCCTCAAACACTTTTAGTTTCTCCACAAAATAATTCCAACTCAGATTTGGCTTGGAGTTTAAGCATCCAAACTCAGACTACCCCCGATACTATACATAATGGAAATACTACAACAATAACCCTATATAAAATACAAACGAACATTGGGGTCAATGATTTTCCCATTAAGAAGCGAATCTTCAACTGTATCTACTCTTTTACGACAATACAATTAGTACCTCTCTTGTTAATTTAATCAAAGATTTAAGCGTAAAAACCCTCTTTACTCCTTACATAGGTCAATACTGAAAAAGTCTTGCTTCTATACTCTAGGATCGACATTTTGCAAATTGTGTACCTTAGAAACGGTTATGATAGCTAGAACAGCCTGGTCTAAAAAAATATTAATTCTAAAACCGAACTTCTTTCGAAGTACAGCCACAAACAAATGTTTAAGTATATCAATGTTTTTGCTCCCTCTAACTAACCCTTTTAACTATAGCTTATCCCTTTAACTTTAACTTTTTAACATTTTAACTTTACAACAAATCACCCAAATAACATAGCGTTTTTTTCTGTTTACCTAATAACTTTAGCGCATATTGAAAACTATACCCGTAATACATAATTTCTCACCTCCAGAACCGTTAGTCTTTAATATACCTTACATTATTAATAAACCCTCTCTTACAAAATATGTATTGCCCTTGGAATACAATCAACTGAATCAGTTGATGTAACGCTAACCACTGACAATCCACCCATTTTAGATCTTATAGTTTTTACTCAAATTATACTTTTCTTGCATAATCAACCTAATCCCACCACCTATTCTCCTGACTTAAGCACATAAACACCCCGTTCTTCATAACATTAGTCATATCTTAAAGTATTATAATTATCCAGCCCCGCTATACGCGCAGTTCCTACTCGTTTAAATGCCATATGTTCGAATATAACTTAAACTATAGCACCCTAATACATCTGAAGATGGGAAATAGTTTCAGTCATGTTACCTGTACATATAAGCTACCTTACATTTATGCCCCCAATCATTAACAAAAAGTGGAATCCATGAACTTTTTAAAACTTGAAATAAAACAATGTCTTAACAGTTACCTCTTGTGCACTCAAACATATCTAAATTGTTGAGCTCTAATCCTTATAAGAACCCTTTTAAACCTTCTGAATTATATATAATGTTAGATCTTGACGCGTTCCAACTCTTCACGCTATAACATCTATAAGTTTAAATCCCTTTCCGACGTGTTCACCTAATGCGGGCCATGCCTTTGTTCAAGGTTATTACGCCCCAACTCCCAACTATTTAGGATATCTTATCCTGCTTGGCAAAATCAACCAACAGTTATTAAAATCTATGGTTACTCACTAACGATGAGCTATATCGAAACAACATCGATCTTACTTCAAACCAAGCGTCAGCTGAAGTATCTTTCGCTCAACCCTCTCCTCTAATATACTCACCCCCTATCATACCCCAACTCGCAGTGGCCTCGAATTTCACCTTACAATTTCTTTCAACATCTAGAAGCCACCTGATGAAATGTAATCACTAACGAACCTACCTGCCTTTTCGATTCTACTCAAAATTATCACAATTATTTTGAATTCAATTATTTTAAAATGTATTTACTTACTGAGGTCCGTGGTAGATTGTGAGATGGGCTTAAATCTCCAACCCATACTCTAACAACCTTTTTTTCTACAACATAACCATATACCATTCTATTGAAGCAATTACTCTTCGATTTACAATATTTTTACCACATATGACGCGGTTTCCAGGAACTCTTAACGGTGATTTTTTTGTCTTTTAATAATTAACCGCTTCCTCACTGGTCTTTTCTTAACTAAACTATTTTGTAACTAGACATATCTTGCATTTTGACAACCATCTCACACACTTACATCCACTTTCAATTATGTTTTCATAGTTTTATAATTGTGAATGTTGCCTACTTCCCTGCCAACTTATATATCTATGTAACTCCTCCGATAAGATTCAATTTTTGAAAAGCCTGGTTTTAGTAAATAAAACATAAACATGTTTTTAGTGAATACATCTTGCATTTAATAACTTGAGATGAAATACATTTGCCATTCTTACATTTCTTATTTCTCCGTTTTCAGTCATATATATATATATATATATATATATATATATATATATATATATATATATATATATATATATATATATATACAGGGTGACCCCCCCAAAACGGGCCCCAAATCTAATTAGGCCTCGTTTCTTAGTGTTTCGTCCGAATGTAATAAATGTTGGGTCATAACTAGTTTATTATATTCACAACATCATATCAAAACACTAGGGTATTTGGCCTTTTTTCTTCGTTCAACAGTACGTGTTCTAGATGGACTCCTTTTAGCTCCGTGCATTTCTTGAGGCGCAGAACGAAGTTGTCCATGACTTTCTTACAGACTGAATTGGGAATGGATCTCATCTCCTCCCTGATGGCCTCTTTGAGTTCCGTGATGGTTCTGGGTTTCCCTGCGTACATTCTGTCCTTAAGATAGCCCCCAAAGAAAATAATATGGGGGGGGGCTTATGTCCGGGCTATGGGGTGGCCACCAAAAATTAGTCTTCAGACCGATCACTCGGCCTCCGAAGTTCTCTTTCAGCAAGTTCCGGGACAAGTTTGAGGTGTGAGAACTTGCTTCGTCTTGCTGGAACCAGAACTTGCTCATGAGCGACGGGTAGAGAGTCTGGAGCTCACTCATGAAGGTTTTGAGGACCTCCACATACAACTGTCACTGCTGCGCCAGATTCTTCGATGGAGATTGATCCGATGATGCCTCTGACCGAGATTGCAGCCCACACCGTGCAATTAGGAGACTGCAGGGGCTTGGTGGCTACTTCATTGGGTCGGGAGGACTCACAGAAGACATTTGTCTTGGAGTTTGCCTTTCCGTCAAGATGGAAGTGGGCTTCATCTGAGGTCCAAAGGAGGTTAAGGAAACCTGGTGTCTACTGGATCTTATCGAACATCTTGACTGCCATAGCGCTCCTCTGCTTCTTGTCTGAGGCTGTAAGGGTTTGCAGCGTCTGTATTCTGTATGGGTAAGCCTTGATATCGTTCACCAGCACTCTCCTGCAAGTCTCACGGGAGATACCGAGGGACTGACTTCGCTTGCGCACAGAGCGTTTCGTTTTGTATATAATAAATGTTAAATAGTTGTTCAACGTCAATACGTTATTAAAGCAAACTAAATTGGTTGGGACTATTAACATATTTTCTTACACTATTGATAATGTTTAACCATTCATTTATTTTTTGTTATTGCTCATGTTTTAATTCATGTGTTAATTATACATCTATGACGTTGCGTCAAAGCTATAATTATTTTGTCATAAGAAAATCTTAATTACGAAGTTCGTAGAACATCAGATTGGACATATCAAGGTTACGGTTTTGATTCCCAGTCATGGTATCCGCTTTATTTTTTGTGAAATCATTGTTTAGTATTAACGCAATATTTTCGATTTCTAAAAGAAGTTAAGGTATTTCTTCTTAAAAATTGTCGGCTGCGTTCAGGCATGTTACGTTAACACCCGAGAGATATCGAGGCAAATATTGACAGACAATGACTACGATACATTGCTGCGTCGTATTTTTCAGTTTTATTTTCAGGAAACATAGCAAATAACAAAAAAACGAATAAAACATAGCGAAATCACTGTTAATAAATAGTTTTATTTTATGTTAGTTTAAACCAATATAATGCTAAACAAGTGTTAATAAATAAACATTTTATTTATTATTTGCATTTTTTTGTATTCAGTTGAACAGTAGTTTTTTTTGGTGTGTTTCATAACACAGTAAAATTATGTTTTTTGCGGGTTAGGTGTGACATTGTCTTTTTAATAAATCGGGTGAGGGTAAGAGTTAGGGTCGTGTTAGAGTTATTGTTATGGCTAAACAGAGACTCGTCTATCTCAACCGTATGCCATGCGTCTCCGATCTTATGAGGATTTCGTAACAATCTTCGCAGACCTCCCTCAAAATATTGTTCTAATTGGTACGCGTGCTCGGTGATCCAACGCCGCATTCCTACCATGTCGTCTGCCAGCTGACAGATGAGTGGATAATCGCCTCGGTATCTCTCGTGTGTTTATATAACATGTCCGTACCCTGCAAACGCGAAGTTCTCAGAAACGTGTTCATATTTGATCTAAGTACCGAATTAATATTGTGTTGCTACTTAATATAAGCATATATTAAATTCTAAATACTAACTAGTTTATACACGCTCCTTAAGCGTATTTGCTATAGTACTCTGGTATCTAAATTTACATCTTTACTTCGCTTCTACATCTCCATAAATGGTAAAAGAAACGTACGTTCCTCAGTGTTTGCATGAGAGAGTAAGTAACTATGATGAATGCATGTACGTATTGTTATTACTGGCTAAAAAAGGACAAATTATGTATTTAACCCAAAATAATTTCCCTTTAAAATAATGCCAAGATACTTTGCTGTCTACTTTTTACAGATATCAAGAAAAAGTTAACTTAGTTTTAAAGAAAATATTTATGTGATGTATTCATGTAATGTTAATTTATTTAAATGTATAGCACACATATCAAGTTTGAAACATCATTTAAACTTGATTAATATTTAAACTCTCATATTAGCATCGTAAAAACACTGCTTTAGATATGTGTACGCTTCCTATTTCTTTTTTTCAACCAATACCATAGTTCTATTAGTGCACGACAGAAAACTCTAAAAACACTATACATTTTAACAGTAAATTGATTGGCATGAACAAACTCTTCTGAAAAAATCATTTTTGTCCTGGCGAAGATCATGCGTTTTAAGACAAAAATAATAAGAAGAATATATATAAAACTTCTGACAAGTAAAAGAAGACATGAATCCATTGATAAATTCACATGAAGAAAAACGTATTTGGGAGTGATCGGGTTTCTGGCAATTGCAGATAATAGAAATATTGCTTTAATATTCACAAACATTCTAATACGATTGTTTGGTTGTGGAGGTGTGAATAGTGGAATGGATCTTCCCATGAAACTGTCCATCATATATGTGCGTATGCATAGAACCTCTTATGTCAACTCTTCTCAAAAACATAAGTTAAATAAAATGTAAATGTATTTAAAATCTGAAAACTTCGTGCGGGTAATGTGTAAATTTCCAGCGAAATGAATGTGCTCACGAAAATATCCATCAGATGTCCATGTATATCGATAATTTACAAATTGCTTTCTTCTCGAAGAATTTAAATAAGAAAACAACGGTGATATTCTCCGAAAAATGATTATATCTAAACATTGGGTACATATACGGAATCTTTCACTCCATAATGAAGAGCAATGTATATTTATTTGTATATATATACATTTATAAACGTCTCTGAAACGATCGTACGCCAGATAATAAAACAAAATGAAACTAAACAAATTCCCAAAACCTCCTTTGTATTGCTGTCATGCCAAATAAGTGTAGATAATAATGTTTTACAAAGTTCATAGATATATATTTTTTAAAATAAATTGACTAGTGTGTAATAATGAATGTGTCATACATTTATATTCTACTTAATTATGATAGTATAGCTCTGTGTTTTTATTTACCTCCTCTCCAGGAGGTTAGGCACAAGGCCAGTTTTATCTTACTCTCACAAGATAAGACGTGCCCCAAGGTAATGGCGGGAAAGTGTGACTTGAAAAGCCAGCGCCCGAGAAGGTGAGCACTCTGGCCATTAAAAATTGCCTGGGCAGCTTCGTCGGCATTCGTAAGCAGTAAACTTACTCCTCCCCAAAATGGTGAGGCAAAGCCACGGAGGGTGGACCTCCTAGAACTGCACAGGACAAACGCACAGACCAGCGGAATCAAGCCCCGAAGGAGAAGACAACACCGGTCTATAGGGTGCAGTATCCATCGGAACAGATACTAAACTTTCTTCCAAGCCAAAAGGCCGAGTCTGTGTTACTATAAATGTAAATATTGTGGATAACTGTATATGCAGTATTTAATTATATCCTAGACATTTGTAACATTCATTTTATTTTTATACATAAATTAGTGTTTTATGATTACTTTTTAGTTAAACTAAAGTTACTTAAACATAGTTGTCGGTACTCTCATGTCCTAAGACATATAAAGCTATCAAAGTGAGATATTGCTTTCATTGAATTTGCTATACTTCTGACTATGTTCAAAGCAAGAATATTTAGCAGCTGCAGGTCGCTTGCCTTAAACTAAACTATTACCATTAATATAGAAGCCTGTAAGTAGAGAAGTCTCCGGAAGATATTTACTACTTGGTTTTCGAAGTGGAGCAAGGATTTCAAATACGAATCAACGCCGCTGTTGCTGTTATTTGTTGTTTTTTTGTTTTTTTTAAACGCCATTAAACCAATGACTTTAAGTTGTTCAGAGCCAATAAACTATATACTTGTCTTTAGAGAAGTAAAGAGCGAAAATGTTAAATACAATCCCACGCTGTTGTTGTTTATATTTGTTTTTTAAACGTAATGAACGCAACGTCCTTTGGCTGTTCTAAAGCTATAGCCATTAAACTGGATCTTTCATTAAACTAAATCCTTAATTATATATATATATATATATATATATATATATATATATATATATAGTGAATGCTTTTATTCAAACATGTACAAGGTCTGCTACACTGGCATGTCGATGTTGATTCAACCTGGTTGCTGAATTCCAGGGAGAATGAAGTCAAGCAAAAAAGAAGAGGAGAAAGAAATAAAAGTCATGTGACCGATTTCAAATATGATTGCCGTTAGAAATTACTATTTTCATTTTTTTATTTTTATCTTTTATATATTTTATATATCCAACGCTGAGCTGGGGTAGAAAGGGGGGGCGAGGAAAGGAAAAAGAGAAGAGAAAGGAAAGGAAGAAAGATACAATTGCTGTTAGAAAAGTTTAATTTACAGCTATTTATATTTTTATTTTTTATTTTTATCCAACGCTTAGTTAGGGTGGGGCGGTTGGAAGAAAAAGAAAGAGAAAGGGGTAAAGGGGTGTTAGTGGTGGATGTCTATAGCCATTTAGGATTTGTTGCGGGAATGGTTAATGTAAGATTTGAGTTAAATTCATATTTATTTTTATTCAGCGCTGGGCTGGATAAAGAGGGGGTCGGGGGGAGATTAAACAAGAGCGAAAGAGAAGATGAAGAAAGAGGGGGAGGGGAGGTTTCAAATTTGTTGTGTCTGCTTCCTGTCAATGCAGACATATAACAATTACATGACACCCAGCTTACGGGGATATTTTAGTTTAACTCATTGATGGATTTATGGCCTTAATGTTAATAAATTATGTTGTTATATTTTGATCAATTGGCATTTAATTTTGATTATTTTGATGGATATTTAAATGTATTTTAAATAGTATTTATCAGTTAATTAATAAAACATAATGGTAATTGTCTTTATTTTTAGTAAGATTCATATATGGATTAGTGGCAGTAATATTAGTAGATTTAGTTCTAGGTATTAATGAGTTAAAATATATTGGGAATTATACTTGGTAAGGATCGTATATAAGTTTATGACATTGATATTGATGGATTATACTATTATATTTAGTTTTAATTATTTTGGAGTATAAATAAATGTATTTCGATAATAAATAATAGTTAGTGATGGATTAATAAAACATACTGGTAATTGCTTTTATTTTTAATGGAATTTATATATCGATTAATTTCAGTGGTATAGATAAATAAATTTTATTATTCGTTGTAATCCTATTATTAATGGTGGGGTTAACACCTGTTATAATATAAGTGGTAAGGTGTTCTAGTTAAAGTTGTTAACGCAGGTTATGGTCTATGAAGGGGGGATTAGAAATGGTGGGCCCAGTAATTTTGATTAAAGTGATCAGTATATAATTATTTAAATATTTAAAAATTGGTTTTGGTAATATGTGGTTTACTTTTGTGGGATTTTGTGAGCTGGATGTTGAGCGCATACACGCACTCGTGCACACATATAAATACATATATGCACATGTATACACAAACATTCATATATGCACCATAACCCATACACATATACACGAACACACAGATACACATGTATGTGCACATATGTATACGTATACATACGCGCATACAGGCGTACACATACACACATAACTAGTTATAAATTTTATTTCTTCATACATATGCATATTCATATGTCCCAAAAAAACAACTTATATATATATATATACATCTAAAAGTTTTACTTTTACGTGTTATAGTATTTATTCAAAAGGGGGGTGGTTGTACTGTATTTGTAGTTGAGGGTTAAAGTTACTTGATTTGGAGGTGTTAATAAGTGTTAATTTTATCGGGGTTGTTGGGTATTGTTTTTTTTTGTTCTAATGGTATTATTTAGGGGGGGTTGTACAAATTACTGAGGAGATGTGATCTGTTATGCCTACAGTTGATCGATTTTTCCTGTTTTTTGTTTAAAAGTTTTCCTCTGCCAGTGATTTTAATTATTTCAAGTTTTTCGCCGAGGCATAAATAGCATGGTGAGTTTAATGAGCTACAGGTGCTAGTTTTTCTCATAGTGTTCAAGATTATAGTTGGTGATTTATTTTTATTAGTTAATTCCCAGTGGTAATTTGAGAGTGATGTTCTGTTTTGGTAGCTTGGGTTGTTGAATGAGCATTTATGGCCGGTGTATCTTTCTTTGAAAGTATTACCTGCCATACCTATGTAGTATTTTTTTTATATCTGGAGTTTCCTTAGTTGATATTGTTGCTTGGTAAATTGTTTTTGTTATTAAACAATTTTTTTGCAAGGGGCATTCATTTTTATTCATGCAGTTACAGGACTTTACTTTAGTTGTTTTATTGTTATATACTTCAGGGTTTAGGTTGCTGTTTAGGATTTTGTTATTGTGTTTTTTAATTATCATTTCTAAATTTTCGCTGCAACTGTAACTTAGTTTAAGTGTATTTTTGTTGAATATTTTATGTAAGATATTGTTTGGGGGGAAATATGTGTTTATGAGGTTTTCAATTTTTTTACCAATTGATTGAAGGGGGTGTAAACCATATTATTTTCCTGTTTCTTGCTTTATTGTTTTTATTATTAGTCGTTGCAGGTTTAGTAAATTTAATTTGTGTATTCTTGTATCCGCTGTTTTTTAGTGCTTTATTATAGAATTCTTTATGTTTGTTAAAGATTGTTTCATTTGATGAGTTATTGCTTATCCTATGTAGGATAGATTTAATCATGTGTTTAATGATAGTTTTGGGGTGATTGGAGAGGGGGTGTACATAGATTGGATTAAAGTTTTCTTTATTATATGGTTCGTATGTTTCTTTGGTTAAGTTTACTATTTTAATGTTGGAAGTTATTTCAACTTTAAGGCATACCATCCTCATCTCCCTAATAATAATCTTTTTAATATTTTCACACCTTTGCCCATTAGAGTTTCTGACTACTAAAAGTCCATCATCCTTATATAGGCCAATGTCTTCAATATCTATATCATTAGTTAGGTTGTAGAGGATGTATAAACCAACTAGGTCGGTGATTTCTGCAGAGTCGAAAGAACCCATCGAAACATCAAAAGAGCCAGATTGGTTGCTCTTTGTCCATTGATCTTTTTTACTAATTAACACTGTTTTCCTACATTTTCTCACAATGTTAATCTCTTCTTCAGAAATATCCGAGAGAAGAGTAGCAAAGTCCATGACGCTTTCGAAGAGTTCATTAGAAATTGAAGGGTAGTAGTTAATTATATCAAATTGCATGAAGGAACAATTTATTAGTTTTTATTTTTTATTTTTTATTCATTTTTTTGGGCCTGATGAGACCTCAGCTCTTGAGAGCTGTAGATCGATAACATCGACCTGCCAGTGTAGCAGACCTTGTACATGTTTGAATAAAAGCATTCACAATACAGCTCTATATTTTTTATTGAGCACTCTTTTATAAACCCGGTTTGATTCCCTTTGGATTTCTACCCTGTGGATTTTTACCCTACCTGGATATATATATATATATATATATATATATATATATATATATATATATAAATATATATATATATATGCATATTAATATATATATATATATATACATATATATATATATATATTTCTAGCAAATACAGCGTTAAGTCCACACAACATCTGTTACAAATCTTACACAGCAAAAAACCTGAGAATAAAACCATTGCCTCTCTAGACGTAGAAAGTCTATTTACTAACGTACCTGTAAAAGAAACAATATATATAATCATAAATAATATATATAATAACCCATCTCTCCTTCCACTTAAAATAAATAAAACAATTCTTAAAAAGCTACTAACAATTTGCACCACTGAAGTACCTTTTTACGACCATATGGGAAACATATATACGCAAATTGAAGGGGTATCTATGGGTTCGGTTCTCGGCCCGACTTTTAGTGAATTTTCATGTCCAACCTTGAAAACCTAACATTCAACACAATTGAAAAACCTCCTATTTACGTTAGATATGTTGACGATATAGTAATTCTAGCCAATAACACTAAACAAATTAATAAACTTAAAGACCTATTTCAAAAAAACTCTGTCCTTAAATTCACTATAGAACTAAACACTAATAATAAAATCCCATTCATAGATGTACTAATTGACACTTCTAACAATACCTTTAACACCTCTACCTATAAAAAAACAACCAGCAAAAACTCCAGCCTATTAAATTTTAAGAGTGAATGCCCCCACCGTTATAAAATAGCTATTATAAAAAATTTACTAAACCGAGCAAAATTGATTTCCTCCTCTAAAAAAACATTATTCATCGAACTAAAAAATATAAAACAAGTATTAATTAACAATGAATTTCCCAACTACCTCGTCGACGAACTAATTAAATCAATGATAAAAAACCTTACAAACACTAATATAAATAATAATAATACACACATAACTCCAATTACATTAACATATATTACCGCAACCAAATGCAGCCAAACTTCAAACTAGAAGAAAAAGTTATAAAGAATATTACACATCGATATATATCTCCAACAGATAAAGAAAACAAAATCTAATTAATTATTTATTATAAAAGATTCACAACGCAAAACCTTGTAGTAAAAAACAACCCTTCTCCGACCTCCCAAAACACTAGAAAGAACCAATGTAGTTTATAAATTTAAATGCCCTTTAGGAGGATGTACCTCCCAAAATAATAATTGCTACATTGGTTTTACAACAACCACTCTATCCCGCCGCCTCACTATGCACCTCGCAAACACTAGTTCAATATACAAACACCTACAAACGCACAACTGCCCTACATCTGAGTTGAGACAGATATTAGTAATGAACACAAAAATAATACATTCCGAAACTAATTTTTAAAAATTAAAAATACTTGAAACCGTATACATAAAAACGCAGCAACCTAAAATCAATAACATTTCATATGAGACAAGTAAACCTATTTTAAAATGCTTAGCTTGTTATCAACCGGTGTAGCCTAATTCACCTAAAAAAATAGGGACATCTTATTAAAATTACTTACTGCCTATCTCCCCCATTTTCCTTCTCCATAATTATTAGACGAGACAAAATTAAATCAGCCATTATTTTAAATTAAAAATAATAAGAATAATAAATAAAATTAATAAATAAACGAAGAACTGTTTCAATTGTCACATTTTAAAATGTAGACGTCCGTATTTTACGCTAACGGTTTGCCGGCGTATTTTTTAAGAAATTCCATTCTTTCACTCGCTTTTTATTCATTTTTGCCATAAAAGACCTGAAGATGATTCCGGAGAGAATCAAAAACGTTAGTCAAACACATGGATCCTTCATCAATTCATTCCATCTACACGTCAAAAAGATCATTCGACGAATGGAAAAAATAAAAAAAGGAATCACTAAACAGAAGATTTCTGTCGTCTTTAATAACACATGCCTTAATGAAAAAATGCTGCCTAAATACACACAATATATATAAATATATATATATGCATATTAATATATACATATATATAAATATTATATGCATATAAATATATATATATATATATATATATGTAAATATATATATATATATATTTATATATATAAATATATACATATATATATATATATATATATATATATATTATATATATTAATACGCTAAGGTGTACGTACCTGTGTCACGCTTCCGGCAAAAGCTCTGCGCATGCGTGCTGTACTTAGATTTTGAAAAACATTCAATTAGCCTAATTTCTACATAATATTTTAACTGTTTCTCTTTAGCGCAACGATGAGCGACGCTGTATTTTTGTCTTTGGCCCGACTGGTTTATAGTTCGATCCCAACCAACCTCTAAGATTTTTTTTTCTACATTTCGAGGGAAAGGGGAAGAAATAATACATTTTTTTTAATCACCTGGTCAAAAAGTACTTTTTTGTGTTGCTTAAAACTTAAAACTATTTTTTGTTTTTATTTTGGCGTTTTTAGTGCATGTCTATTATTTTTTGTTGTTGTTGTTTTTTGAACAGACGTTAAGCAATGTTTTTTTTTCAGTGATAGTTTGAACTTTTTATTTGCACCACTTAAAGTGTTAAAACAGTGTTAAAACATTTATTTATTATTTTTGGATGGTAAGGGACCAGTATTTATTTTTTAAATGTTTTGAACGGACAATAAGCAATGTTTGCTTTTTTTTTCTCAGTGAAACACTGAGAGCGCGGTCGAAAGAAAGAGAGAGTGTGTGTTCGTAAGAGAGGGAGGGGGAGAAAATAGAGAAAGAGTGAAAACGCAATAAAAACAAATAAATAAATCGCAAAAAGTAAACTTACTAACAAATAGAAGGTACATTGGGACCCGCGCTAACTTTGACCCCGTCGTTAGGGTTAGGGTCAGTGAGGGGTTAGGGTTAGCTATAAAGTTCAGGGTGATTGGGGGTTCAGGGTCAAAGTAAGCCCATGTCCCAATGTAACAAACTACCAAATAGAGACGTAAAAAATAAGACAATGACAATGATAGTGTATAGTTAACATCTGAGAAGTTAAGTTTCTTATTTTGTGAGTCACGATCTGACACTCCCATTTAATAAGATTTAGTATTTACTTTTGCCCCTGACAACGGGGGAGGAGAATCGCGACCGATGGTGATTGCTGAAGAGACAGCTTTTACCCCGGCAACCGAGTAATATAATAAATATATATACTTCCATCCCGTCACGCAAAATTTTGGTGAGTAATTTATGTGCATATTTCTAGCCACCGGATAATATTATTAACAGTAAATTATACAGATTGATGTAGAAAAAGCTGTGGAATTTCTTTTTTTTTAAGTGTAACACAGAGAGCGCGTACGAAAGAAATAGAAAGTAGAGTGTCCATCGTACACGCGTTATTTGAATGCAATTTTTTTTTTTTTTTAAATATTTGACTCTTATCCGGGAGGTGCTCATAATAAAACAAGCGTAACTTACTAACAAATAGATGGTGCTTTATTAGATTGGGACCCGCGCTAACTTTGACCCCGTCGTTAGGGTTAGGGTCAGTGGGGTGGGGTGGGGGGTTACCTATAAAGTTCAGGGTCATTGGGGGTTAGGGTTAAAGTTAGGGTCAGGGTCAAAGTTAGCCCGGGTCCTAATGTAACAAAGTACCAAATAGAGACGTAAAAATAAGACAAGGGCAATGATATTGTATAGTTTACATCTGAGAAATTAATTTTTTTTTATTTCAAATATTTATTTAGTTATATTGTCAAATTCGTCAAACAAAAATGGCGTTCGCTTATTTTAGATGAGGTGGTCGCTAATTTCAGACTAAATTGTCCGATTACAGTAGAGGATCTCTTTACATTAGCGGCTAACCCGAGATGTAGGGGAGGGCGCTACTCTTTTCCCAGGACTGCTTTATTGTCCTTGATCCTGACCTTATAATACTGAGAGTTTTAGCAATGTTTGTTTTAGTCTTTGCTATGACTCAACCGAGGATAGAACTCTGGTATCCCGTTTCATTAGCGGAAACGCTTACCAAATAGGCCGGTTTGAGGCTTACGGTATTTATTTATTTATTTATTTCATTTTTTAATATTTAAAATTTCTTCTTCTTCTTCTTCTTCTTCTTCTTATTATTATTATTATTATTATTATTATTATTATTATTATTATTATTATTTTTATTATTATTATTATTATTATTATTATTATTATTATTATTATTTATATATTAATACGATAGAGTGTGTTATTTATTTTGTGTGTCACGATCTGACACTCCTATTTAAGAAGATTTAGTTGGGAGAGACAGCTTTTGCCCTGGCAACCGAGTAATATAAATAAATATATATACTTCCATTCCGTAACGCAAAATTTTTGTGAGTAAAATATGTGCCTATTTCTAGCCACCGGATATTATTATTAACAGTAAATTATACAGATTGATGTAGAAAACACTGTGGAATCTCCACAGGGTCCCGCTAGTATATATAATATATATATATATATATATATATATATATATATATATGTATATTAATATATATATATATAAATATATATATATGCATATTAATAAATATGTATATATAAATATTTATATATACATATTAATATATATATATATAAATATTTATATATGCATATTAATATATATATATATATATAAATATATATATGCATATTAATATATATATATATATACATGGTTATATATATATATATATATATATATATATATATATATATATACATATTAATAGATATATATATATATATACATATTAATAGATATATATATATATATACAGATTAATATATATATATACATATAGAGTTTAATATGTATATATATATACAGATTAATATATATTTATACATATACAGATTAATATATATATATATATATACATATATATATATATATATATAATATATGCGGTTAAATGTGTATTGGGTGTATGTATAAATAGGTAATATTATGTATTTATAAATATATATATATATAGATATATATATATATATATATGCGTGTGTGTGTGAGTTAATAGAAACTATATGTATAGTGAATCTTTTCAGTAATTAGTAAATGTAAGTCACATATAACAAATGTTTACTAATACATAAAAGTGTTTTCCATGATTACATATAATTTATAAAAATCGACAATAATCTCCCCATAAGAAAATTAATCTACAATTATCCTATTTATATGAGAATTTTTTTTTCTCAACAAAAACGGTGAGTCTTCGTGTCACTTAACGGGTTCTCTTAGTTTATGATGATATAGAATAATTTGTACTAATATATTTATCAATAAATCTATTCATGTAAGATGTGCATTGTCTTTAGATGGAAGTACAACTCTTTTTGACATTGGTGTGGATTTGTATTTTTACGAAGCACCTATGAGAAATGTTGTTCTTAAAACGATCCAGGGTTAAAAAAGCTATAAACTAATATACTAACTTTGTGTATGCACTTTATTTGGAACAAGATTTTAAAATGGTTTAAAACGATGAAAGTTCATGCATATATATATATCTATATATATATATATATATATGTGTGTGTGTGTGTGTGTGTACTATGTGTGTGCTTAAATAAATCAAGGTACACCCTGTTATTCACGTCACCTATTGTCTCGATCTTGTTTGTACCAAAATCTGTGTTGTTTTATTGGTTCCTGAACGAACTGTAAAAGATTAGTTCTATTATATGATTTCTCTTAACTGTTCAAAGCAATGGCGAATAGTCTAGATTCCAGCATCTTTTACGAGATATAACTACCTAGTTGTTTACGGTATGTGCTTCTTCTGAAAGGTGATTCAAAAGAAATTACTCGCAAATAGAACGTTAACCTTTTAACTGGTTCGATTAAAGACCATTTGGGTTCGAGTGTGATATTTAACTTGTATAATTGTAATTGCATAGAACTGAATTGTATTGCACTATTGTCTCGATTCTAACAAAGTCTGCTCCTTAAACTTTAAAAAGTGCATCTCAAATAAATCACTTCTCTCAATAACATAACAAAGAGAGCAGTTTCAACATAAAAAAGTATTTTTTAGAGTTTTCCGTTGTATATTCGTATCACTCTTACATGTAAACATTTTACCTCGCACGAACAACGTTGAAGAGAAGTTATATTCTAAAATAGCATTACATCCTTTTACCATACGTCGTTCTGCAGATTGAGGCGTGTTTCTATATAGGACCGTTGGCCAGATATGAACATCATTTTCTATTATGAATTTAGAAATTTACATTTCAAAGACTACTAGTAAAATTGGACATTTAGATCGAGTTATGTTTTTAAAATCAGATAAAAGTGAGTTTGCAAAGCCAGTTAAATATTAAGGATAAACACAGACAAAATCCAAAATTGCTCATTTTTTCTTCTCGCTATACTTATCATTCTATCTCTTCTTTTCTCTCGTTATCTACTGATTAAATACTATTATGGTTCAATTCAGTTTTACTTCAAATTAACTATACTAATTATGTAGTCATTAGCTTCGACTGCTAATAAACCAAGCGACATGAGAGAGAGAGAGAGAGAGAGAGAGAGAGAGACGAAGTACAAAATAAATGTTACACTGATAATCTGACCAGGATAGATAAAAAAGATTAGTACGAAATTAGTTAGTTGATAAATTAAGTGCAATTTAGCGCTTATTAGAACACTTAAAATCCGATCGTTTCTAAGCATAGATTGATCCGAAACAAAGGAATATATAGTTTGTGTGATTGAAATATATAGCAAAATAGCCGTAGTCCCTACGATTATTTTCCTATATATTCAAATCACACAAATAAACGTTCAGTAACTTAGCTCTAGTATATGAATAATGAAATGTGTTCAAATAAATATGATTTGAATACATACATAATTGTTTCAAAACGTTATAGTATTAAATTTATATCTAATTAGAGCGCGTCATTGCTCGTGATATTAATCAAATTACCACATAACTCACCATGGGATTTCCAATAACAAAAAATGAAAACAAGATGTAAAATACGGACGATAAGTCGACCTAATTTTATAGGTTTATTGATATTTTGATTCGTAGTGAAAAAGTTCAGATTATGATAAGTAAGTATGTATTTCGATCAACTTGAAGTGGAACGCTAAAAATGTCCGTAATTTATTCTTATGTTCATTTAATGTACATTTAATTTTGAAAAATAAGTTTTACAAAGGCTCCAATAACCTCTGACATCGATAAAGACATCGGGTTAAAGGTTCTGCTTTATGTCTGTGGTTAGTTTGGCGCTTAGACTTACGGTGTAACTGTAATGTCGCGACACACATATACGCATACACGCATACACACTTGCAGCCAACTTTACTATATATATATATATATATATATATACTATTTAAATAGTTTAACACGTTCAAGTAACAAACTTCCAGTTGTGCGTTCTTCTTTTTGATTATGTCTTTACCGTTATTGAATACATTTACAATCTTCGCTTTTTCTGAAGAGGTTCGTTGATTCGAATGAGATTGGTAAACTCTTCCGTTTACTGATGATACTTTCCCGCATTTACATCTGCTTTATCTGTTTGTCTTTTTCATATATATATATATATATATATATATATATATATATATATATATATATATATATATATATATATATAATATGATTCACAAATATTTATAATCTAATCGCCTTAGAAATTATGTTTACTTGTGAAAAAATCAGGTACGTATTTAGCATTCGCACCGGGGCAGCGATAGGTACATATTTAGCATTCGCACCAGGGCAGCGATATGTACATTTTTAGTATTTTCATTGGGGCAGTGATAGGTACTTATGCAGTATGCACACTGGGGCGGCAATAGCTACATATTTAGCATTCGCACCGGGGTGGTGATAAGTACGTATTTAGCATTTGTACCGGGGCGGGGATAGGTACGTATTTAGCATTCGCACCGTGCCGGGGATAGGTACTTATATTGTATCTGCACCCAGGGCGGCGATAGGTACTTATATAGTATCTGCACCGGGGTTGCGAAAGGTATGTATATATTATGTGCACTGGGGCGGCGATAGGTACGTATATAGTATGCGCACCGGGGTGGCAATAGATACGTATATAGTATGAACACCGGGGCGGCGATAAGTACCTATATAGAAGGCGCAGACAGAGGTGGTACTTTTTATAGAAATAAGTAATTCTATTGCCCTGGGAAATGTAGGATGAAATGGTGGGGAAGAAACAGCTTTCGCAAAAGGCAAAATTAGAAAGTAGCGGTGAAATGGGGCGACCAGGGAAGAGAAAAGTAGAAAGATAAAAAGACGGCTATAGAGAGAGGGACAGAAATAGAAGTTTTTATATAAAGATGTTACACACACGATTGTTGTTCAATTATATGTTTTTATGACCCCGAGCAACGCCGGGTAGCCCCGCTAGTATTTATATAAGAGATCCTTCTCCAGATATATAAAATAAAACAACATCATTTCAGCTTTTATAAAGTCGCTCTATATGAATGAAAATCTTTTAGTAAAATTCCCTGCCAGGTTTACTTCATGTAAGATCTGATGCAATATGATTGGAACGTATAAATGCTAACATAATGGTCGTTGTAGATATCATCTCATACGTATAGTATCTAAATTGAACTGAATGAACTTGCATTTGAAGTTTTATCTGAAACTTTTTGACCACTTCATTATAACTTTATTTATGACATGTCTTCTTTCTTATAAGCTTTTTCATAGGTTTCCGTGGATGCGTCATTCTCATTTCTTTCGTCTGGAGCCAGACAGTAACGGTTTGTTTAGAATTTTGTTTTTATTTAAGCATTTGACAAGCGGTTACTTTTCGGCAAGAAATGATATTATTTAATTTTTTTTATATTCAGAGAGAGGGGGGCATCTTGTTTGTTTCGAATTCACTACGTTCATGCCATTACGTCATTTGATTTTTTTTTATTTCATATTTTTTAGTTACGTTTCTGTCTGTCTCTGCATATACAGGACACGCATACATACGCACAAACTTATTTTAGTTTAGTTTTTTTGTTGTTTTATTTCTTGTTTCTTGATTCAACTACTTTTTATATGATGTGTTTATATGTTTGTATCAAATATAGAAACATTTAAATTCATAAATATTTTCATTCGCATCAAGATATTCGAGAATAATGAATTTAGTAGCAATAATAATGAAATTCATACGTTTTGGTGATGATCTGCCCGCCTGTATATAGGATTCTCCATCCAAGTCCAATTGCGATAAATTTTTGAAATTCAGTAGAATAATCGTGGTAGAGTAAGATTTTCTATTAAAAATCGTCTTAAAATCAGTGTTTTAGCCTCAGTCCTATGGAATAGTGTATAAGCTGTTAGTATTCATGTAATATTATAAGTAGTAGTAGCAGTAGTAGTAGTAGTAGTAGTAGTAGATTGTCATGTCGAGGTTACTTCCTGCATAATTTGATAGAGTAGGATTGGAGCTTATAGTTGTTTTTTTTTAATTTTTACTATGAGTGTAATACCAATAATTATAAAAAATAATGCATTACTCACGCCATGTAAGAAACCTAAGTAGATTTTTTCCATAATTTCGTACATATAAAAATGTTTCTTATTTACTTCATTATTAAATTATCGAATACGACTCGATAGTATCTTGTATTGAACGTATATAATGTTGAAATCACGAATGTAAAATTACGCTAAACTGTCTCTAGACTTGGTGTATTTATTTTATAAAGTACATTAAGTGCCCGAGATTCATCTAATATTTGGATTGTTTTAGTCTTATTTTTGGTGTAATACGTGCGTTTATTACGTTGTACACATGATGGCATTCTCTACTATATTAGACCACTATTAGCGCACTTTTTGATGCTTGGACGGAGTTAAAAATCCTCTCGAAAATCTGATCATATAATGATATATTCTAATATTACAGCCCGTTTCTCATAGAAGAGACGTTGCTTATCTCACTCTAATCTATTTTGATTATCATGGAGTGTGCTCTAATAAGCTCAACTGTTATAGAAGAGACCCGTCTACTAATCGCAACGAAAATAACAAACACTTCTTTCTTCTTTCCTGTTCACAGCACCAGGCGAGATTTCCACGAATATAGATGATTCGAACAAGCTTCCCCTCGTTGAAACACATACCCACAGAACTGCTTCCTTGTAGATTGCAACATGGTCGTCTTCAAATGCAATATCATGAAGTACATGTCATGAACCGTTCTCACAATCATTCAAACTTAGTCTATTTCCATTACCATTTTAAGCATCTCATAATTTTTCATCTGATAATCATTCCATCTCATTAACTATTATAACCAAGTGGCTGTTAAACTTGATACATGGTGACTAATCTAGTAAACAAGCATAGAATAGATTTTCCTGATGGTGCAAAAGTATTTTCTGGAAATCTCTCGTTGTATAAATCCCTATCATAAAGTATGTTTTTATGTATATATATATATTTGTATTACAAGATTAACACATCAACTCATTAACAGATAATTATGACTTTTAGAGCATGGCTGCTAGACACAAGGGGTCAAATTTGTTTCATATTTAAGTTAATTGATTTTCATAAAATTATGGTTTCATAGGAGGTCGTAGTCGTTCGATAAAAATCAGATAAATTCGAATTTTGTGAAATTCCAACATGTATTGGACATAAATTAATACGTATTCTCACAATTTGAGTTTCGTGGGTATATTTCAAAGGCTGTTTAAAGGGCATAATATAGACAACGTCCCATTAGCAAAAGACAAATCTATCAGATCTGTATAGAATTGTATTCATTGTCATCATTCCAATTTCTTCAAGCGAAAACCTTCAATTTCAAACAGCTTCTGGCATCAAAATGATTAAATAGATTTTGATAAACATTGAAATAATGATTTTAGACATAATGGTCCATTAGCATCATATATTTATTATAATATTCGAAACACGAAACAAAATCGCTGGACAGACAGTTCTGTTCTTGAATTAAGTTTACCCGTTCTGGGACTGGTATGTTTCTAGTGTGTTTGCATTATAAAGAATAAAATTAACGGAACGGGTCGAGTAAAGCATCACTACCTACGGCTCTGTACAGTGATTTGTCTGTATTTTCTGTCAATGGATTCAAAAACGAAGCTTCCTTCCTTGATTATTTGATATGATCGCACTCAACAGTTTGCTGGGGAATTAGTTTGACTCATAGCTCGTGGTAGTGACAAGAGGGGATGGAGCCCACAATGCAACTCTTATGATTGCGAAACTGATATCAATCTCTATGTTAATCTTAAATCTTAAATCTTTGGTCGAAATACGTCTGCATCCTATTGGGATAAATCTTTCAAACGCCTGTGGGCAAGAGATCTTTAGATCGGATGTCAACACAACCGTACAACAACTAAATAAGTAAATATTGTGTAGTCCACTTTTTTTATTATATGATGTTGCTTATTTTATTATATAGTATATGTTTTATTATATAGTGTGTTTATGTTACTATATAGTGTTGTTTAGTTTGCTTCTAAACAAACAGAATATTGATTTAATTCGGTAAAAATATTTCTTTTTGAGCGATGTTCTTGTTACTTTAACGCATTTTTCTAATTCGTTTAGAAAAAAATAGTTTTCTGCATAGACAGAGAAAATAAATTTATTTTAAAAATAAAAATTACTAGTTATGTTATTATTTCTCTGATCAAAAGGACACTGCTTAAATCTGTTTGCCAGTGATACCAGTTACTCTCGCAGAAATAATAGAAACAAATGGTTCGATCTTACTACTACGAAAACATACTTACTGTTATTAACTACTGGAATTGAACATTTGAGACGTCGATAACGACGTGGTCTGACGATCACAAAGTTTCAAGTTTGAATATAATCAATTCCACTTTAACTATTAATATTTACAAACTTTATGCGACTTCTCTTGTTAGAACCTTTTTCTGTACAGATTTGGATAAACTAATGCTAACGAAAGAACTAAACCTGTCAAAAAGCAGAAAAATATTGATTTATACTTATTCACGTTTATTGACTACTTTAATCTATTTTTCATGAAAATCGCTCCAGAAAAGGTGTGAATCCACTTGACGTAATGAGCTAACACGAACAAATATGGTTATCGCAAAGACAGGAGATGCCTATTGGCCTTAGTCCTGAATAGACCAAGGTTATATGTAGGAGGAAAACAGTCAGTAGGAAGAGAGTTTGATAAGCCTGCGGTTCTTAGAAAGAAGCTATGGAATAAGAAGCTGTACACAGATTATGTATCAAAACAGCGAATTAATGGAGACCAATAGACTTACGAGTCAAACACGCTAGAAAGGAAGAAGCGGGGAATAGATCAAAGAATTCTGAAGAACACATGCCGAAATAGTATTTATAAAAAAGACTGAGACTAGTAACGCGATGGCTCTGAGAGAGCGGGTGCACAGAAAAAGAAAGGGTATGGCCAATCAAATTACAAATTACAAATACGTTTCTGCACCTCATGAAGAGTTTGATTGATTGCTGCTACCTGTCGACGTTGCTGCATGTACAGGATTTATTTCCGATTCTGTTACCGACGAGGTGGTAAAAGTGTCGACACAAGTATCATCCCATATAAGTACGTGTCAAGTTTGATACTTAAGTTTAATACTTGAGACAATGATAATAATAATAATAATAATAATAATAATAATAATAATAATAATAATAATAATAATAATAATAATAATAATAATAATAATACTTAAATAATGGACGCAACGACAACCGTTCGTCATGTAATTATGAATGTAATATGACTAAACATCCAAGGCTTTTAAGCGGTAATTCATTGTAATATATTTTATTAAAATAGGAAATGGGCATTTACATTAATTTACAAAGCAAGGTATTAGAGTAATGTTGTTTTATTTCCCTAATGGAAAAGGTAAGTTAAAAAAATGTATATAAACGAAGTATACAACTGTTAAAAATCCCGGTCGCCTGGAGGGCGCGGTTTGGGTAGCGCCAGATGCGACGCTTGGCTAGCGCCAATATTCGGTTACTGGGGTGATCGTTCTTGCAGCAAGGAAAGTAGACACAGGTAAGAATAACGTCAATAGAAAAAAAAAGAGATTACGTTACACCGAGTCTGATATGGACGTCTTTGAGGCGTAATAGGATGTCTCAGGTAGGTCCGATGTGTGTGGAGGTGGGCAAGGTCTGAGCTTACATGAAAAGGAGCTGGAGCAGTCTTACAGGAATAGGCTGATGCAGGTACTGTAGGAAGGAGTTGGATAAGGAACCGCTGTAAAGAGCTGAAGCAGGCGCTGCTTGAGCAGGAGTCGCTAAAAGGAGCTGGTGCAACATCATGGAACAGGGGCAGGAACTGCTGTAAGGAGTAGATGCATGTTCTGCAAGAGTTGCTGGAGAAAAAAAAAACGCTCGAAAGTGCTAGTGAAGGTATTGCAATACGAAGTTGCACGGAGGTGCTACCGGAAGGAACGGAAGAATGAACTGGAAAAGCAGGCTGAAGTCAGATGATGTCTAGACGACTTGTCACAGTCACAGTCGGGATGGGGACGTCCTTACCCCCGTCGTCGAAAACAGCTGAATGAATGAAAAGTTGTTGAACGTATCTCTGCAAAGGGTATTACATTCGACTGTTCTCATGAAAATATACAAACGACTGGAATTTATTTTGGCCGAATGTATGCTGCTTTGATATAGTTGTGCTGTTAAGTGACCGTATTTACATAAATCCCGGCCACTTCTTCGATGGCTTAGAGTGAGAAATGGGTGTAGGAATCGTTGCTACAGCCGTGCGTAAATGAACAGACTGTATAGAGAGAAACAGAAAAAATGGGTCAGAAGATGAGGATAACCAATTATTAGCATATGTATGTATCAATTATGACAATATGTATGTACCAATACTGTTGTTAGTTTAGTACTATTTGACGATTCCCATGCCCATGAAAGATGGAGCAAGTGACAGTTATAAAACCGGTTGGACTTTCCGTAAGTAAATAAATATCATGTAAGAAATCACTAATAGGTAAGCCTTGTTGGTACGGTGGTAAATGGATAATCAGCATCTACATATTCACGGCGTCTTTTTACTTTAAACCTACTTATATCTCTTTCTAACTATAGATGATCTTCTTCCAAACCCTAATTTACTAAATACTCACAAAGAAAATAAATTATGCAATGCAGTTATACGTACCTAACAGCAGTTCAGACTTGAAATAAAAAAGGATGAAACGTTTGTAAACTAGGAAAGCTTATTAGAAAGAGAAAAAAGGTTTCAATACGTTAATTTTAAGATATAAACTGCTTCAAAAGATCACACAAAGATTGCATGTTATTATTTGCCTTCTTTTGGTATGATTTAACTCATGTGAGGAAATTCTCATCATGTATTCTAACACAGTTGCTGAATGAATGATTCGTGACGGTTCGGCTGCAGATTTACCTTTGTAAACCCATAAAATAGTATGCATCTTATATGCTCATTAGATACTATCAGTTTTAATGGAATTTCAACAGGGGACTTTTATTTTGTATAAAGTTGAATATGTATAAACGCATATATAAGATATACTAGCAAATATTTACCTACCATCCAGGTAGTAATTAATGAAGCTGTAACCTTCTTTACATGAAAACAAGAGAACAATTTTCATTTCATATTTAGGTAATTTAATTAAAACAGCAAAACATGATTTTCATAGTGTCATTTGCTATAATTAAACGTTGAAAAACTTTAATGTCGATGAACATAGTTACATCATATTAATTAGAAAAATACAACAACAAAAAAGTTATTTATATTGTCGTTTCGATATTCAAAGTCAATGTATTTGATTTCATATAAGCACAAAAATGAAGATAAATTCTCATTAAAAAACTTTTGGTATATTCAAATTAATACAAAAGTTGAACGCCAATTGGTTGAAGAATATAATTATATATATTTGAGTAATTAGAAGTGGTGACACTGTGTGTTACGCATTCATAGTAAATGACAGCAAAATAAAAATTATAAACATGATTTTTTTTTTCAAAATTATAAATTAATTTTCTTTCTTAATTAACAGAAAATGAAGAAAGCGGAATTTCTTTTTACTTTTTCATGGAAAATATAATATATGTTATAACTATTATTATCATCATAATTATTATTATTATTAGTAGTAGTAGTATTTTTTATTATTATTATCTTCAAACAATAAAACAAATATTTTCTAATTAATATTTATTTGTAAAAATAAACGTATCTTTTTAATTATTTTTAAAAGTTGTGTTAGTCATTGCATTCAATGCAGAATGTTTTAAAAAATTATTCTACCGTAATTTAAGTTGTTGGTGTCAGTATATGTATATATATATGCGCGTGTAACATTAACCAGAGGATTTCATAATCTAACAGGAAGTGGTAATTCGGAAGTTTAGACGTTGTTCATTACTGTACTTAAGTAATTTTATTACTACTAATAATAATATTAGTTTAAACTATTTAGTATATATATATATATATATATATATATACATATATATATATATATATATATATATATATATATATATATATATAAAAGGGACAAAAATTACACATAACTCATACGTAATATACATTCATTACAAACATTTTATAAATATAAGTATGGAAATGAAGTATGGACATAACTGTGTTTGGCTAGTTTTCCGATTACAATATGGTAAACGTTTCAATATATTTTGTAATATCATCGAATTAAATAAGCTTAAGGTGTTTTTAGATAAATATTATTTAGTTCCATTAGACATTTCCAATTATTATTAATATTCAGAGAATTACACTCCAGGCAGGGCTTAAGAGATGACCTGATATATATCAAGGTGCTCATTATCGTCAGTATCTGTATTCGAGCGTGCCATCCATTAACAGAGAATACAACAGTTTACTCTACTTTATATTACTATGTATGTGAAGATTATAGAAAGTAAATAATATAATTTTGCAATAAAATGCTCACTTTGCTCTCACATTGCTGCTACAATATATAAAGAATGAACGTATATTACACTGCCTACCAAAGAAGAATTTATACCTACGTTGACGTTCTCATGTAAGAGAACACATACTAAACTTCCTGAAAAAAACGAGCTAGTACTTTTGTCTTTTGTCTCGAAGCAAAGTGTGATCTTTGTTCTGAACCTACAATACATCTTTTTTGTCCTCCGTCTGTGAAACAGATATCTTTCTAGACTGAGAAAATTTCAATGTGTAGACTAATCCAGAGTTTCTCTTTTGGGGGAGCTTGTATTTCCCAGAATTAAAAACTAACCTTGTTTCTATGGTTGCCATTCGTTGTGAGGCAAGTAAATAGGAACAGAACAAATACACTAACATCCCCAAAATAAACAAGGATATCATGACCACAGAGTATTGATTTACTCCTCACCAGGAGTTAGGCACAAGGCCAGTTTTTATCTTACTCTCACAGGTAAGATGTGACCCAAGGTCGGGTCGGGAAAGTTAGGTTTAAAAATTGCCTGGGCAGCCCCGTCGGCATTCCCCGGTAGGGGCGCCTCAGGCAGTAAGCAATAAACCTACTCCTCCTCAAAGAGGGGAGGCGAAGCCTGTGAGGGTGGACCGCCTAGAACTGCACAGGACAGACCCATAGACCGGCGTAAATCAAGCCCCGAGGGCCAAGACAATACCAGTCTATGGGGTGAAGTATCCATCGGAACAGATACTACACTTTGATTTTAGCCATGTAAAGATAGTAATAGCATTGTTTCCGCTTAAGACATACAGATATGAAATCTACATAAGCAATAAATTACAACGCGTTTCATGGCTTAGAATTAGAGTGTACAAGTGTCTTTATCGATGTACTGGTACAAACTGAGTGTGTTTTCCAACGTTTGAAGAGTATACATTCCCTTAATTTATTTCGATGTATATAACTTCATAACACATCTTTCCGATTACGTTTACATCTTAAAGTCTCATCCGCCAAATTTAATATTTTGAAAATGTACTAAAAAGGAACAAACTGGTTATATTGTACTATGCCTCATGCATACCTGTGTTTTCTCATTCGCTCCCGTGTAATGTCCTGTCTTCCTGCTAGTCGATCGAACAGGATTGAACTGAATATAGCCTAATTCATGGTTCGTGATTTTACTCACATACTTGATTAGGGACAAATGAAAAAAAAATGCCAACGAAATATTAAAATGTTGATGGCCGATAAAACTTATTCATGTATATTGGCCATCAAAAAATATTATTTTAAGATAAACAAACATACGAAAATGAAAGAATGTATTATTTATCGAAAATAAAAATCAATTGCAATATCCTTAAAATATAAATCCCTTGGTTAAATTTTGTCAAAAACTAAATAAAATAGAAATGGTAAATCGCAAGTTCAGTAAACCAAGGCAGTGTCAATAAATAAACATAATTACTTTCTTGAAGGGCAAATCTGTCAGGCTAATCCGTTTTTCGATTTAGATTATTTCATCTTTAAGGCAGTGCTTTTCACTTTGAATTACTGAAAGGAAATATTGAAAACGAAACAAAAACTGTGTTACACTGAAGTACATAGATTATTTGTTTGTTTTGTATTCATTCAAATATTTTATACTTTTATTTGCTATTGATAATTTGTTTAACTCCCTGACAACGCTACTTCAATGACAAAGGAGAATAACACCAGTGTAATCCTGTCAATATGAAGTCTTAAACATCATATCCACACTTCATAATTGTCATAAATATAAATACCAATGATTTCATGTTTTTTGTTTAATTTGGTAATTTAATACCGTTCAAAATTAAAAACAATAGAATAATCAGTAATTGTAATTCTTATATATATATATATATATATATATATATATATATAATCTCGCTTCATAACCTTATAGGATGAACTTTTCTATACGATGATAATCCAAGGCACTATCATGTTCATACGTGGGTTATTACTTTTTTTAAACGATGTAGCCTCTCCAAATGCGACGCTATCAATTTTAAAATGAATTAGATGCAATAAATTACAAATAAAATGCCATCGTACAATGGAGTAAAAGAGTACAATTTAAAAAAATATATATTTAAGAAAAAAAGATTCGTTTTATTAATGTAAAAATATTAAGCTAAAATTATATTTACTGTAAAAAGACGGAGGATATTTGTTGTTTCAAAAATAATGCATGCATTCTTTCAGATGAGTATATTGTTGGCATTGCTTTCACCGATGTATTCCTAGTTTGAGTACTTTATAGAAAGACATTCAGTGTTTACGAGTGGGACTTCGTAAAAGTTGCAACATCCTAAAGAAAGGTGTGTCTGTGGATCAACTTTGATTCGCACTTGTCACACCTAGTTGTCAGTCGGTATCGTTACCCAGGTAGCAACCTTCACCACGCAAAATAATTAAATAAATACAAGAAAGAAGAAAAATATTCTTTTTTATTTATTAAAAACAATATTTTACTTACAATGTCAATGATTTTAGGAAAGAAGAAACAGTCATTTTCCTTAATAATATTGAAACTGTCAGATATTTATTATTTAAAAAAATAGTAGTTTTACAATAAATAATACAGAGTGACGTAGAAAGCACCTATGTTCATGCTAGTAGTTACACAAGATGTATGTGAGAGATATATTTCCTAGGACATAACGTGAACAAACGTATACATTATTTTGTTTTTAAGGCATATTAACATTGGTTGATCATTTAAAAATAACTAACATTTAAAGAAGAATCATTCTTTCAGATCATTTTGTCTGTAATAAGATATCATTTTATTTCGGAATTTTTGAGATCGTAAGTTGATAATTTGTATTATTAGAATTATTCAGACTAACCTGTACGAAAATTTAGAACGGAAACTTTTATTTAATCGACGGACGTATATTGTTCTCGTTCTGTCAGCCATGACCGTGTCGAAGTGTTAAGCAATCTTTAATTGTATACTTATACAATACAGAATGCCACCTAGAACTGATTATTACATAGCACTCATATGCGTTACGCCACAGGTCCTTGAAGACCTGTGGCGTAACATTCCTTTCGTTTACATCGACCGAAAAATTAGAACAGTAGTCTATATATATATCTAATAATACAAATATCATTTTGTTATCATTATTTGCAAAGTAAACGTGTGTGATAAGTAGTTTGAGTATTTGTATTTGTTTTTTTACACCTATACTTATTTTCAGAAACCCAAAACACTCGTTCGGACTGATGCCACAAAAACCGTCCTTCTGATAACTCACGTAGTAATATCGTTCACAGATGTTATTGTAATCAATACATTTCATTACTGTATAGATTTCCATTAAATCCATTTCTTGATTCACACATAATTGTGTTCATTATTTCTGACTTTCTATTAATTCATATATGGTTGTGGCCTTAACTGACTGAAAAGAAATAAGACAGCACGGAGGTAGTTAAAAAGAATATATATTTACAAAATGTAAATAAGTAATGTGGTGTCATACCCCTGCAAGACAAGATATAGCTAATATCTTCATTATGCCCGCAATTCATAATATCGAGAAGAGTACATGTAGTGACGTAATAGGGTATATCAGTATGACATATATCTTCAATTAATATAGTTTTTAAAAATATTATTTGGTAACATAAACAATAATTATTGCATGATGTTAAGATTCCGCTTGCAAAGACAATTTGAAAATTTGGGAACATAAAAACATCACTTGTTTATTTTGTACTTGATGACACCCCTTGTCAAAACACAGATGCGCTGACTGTGAAATCGGCGAGCCAAGGTGGCTGTATATTTAGGTTACTACATCACTTTGACTAATACGACAGGTAAAAGTGTTGATTCATATACCTTTCCTCCTGGCTATAGGGTAGAGTGGACTCACAAGACTTGTTATTGCAACTAGTCAAAGGGAAGAAAACATTTGAAATAACACCAGTCCTACTTTGCTTATCTCGGCATTGTTTGCAATCATCCTTGCTACAGGACTCAACCAATGCCAGTTAATGCGGCTGCAGTTAGCGCTTGCGTAACTTGTTCGGCACTATAGACTATATGGGGTATCCGTTGTCTTTCGTGACTTAAAAGAGGCCTTATTACATATAACAAATATTGTTCACACCGAATTTTAACAAAGTAGTCATGTAAATGCGAAAATCGATAGTCTACACGAAGGAAATATCTAGTGCTTATGTTACCTAACGTATCTGGATTGTAGGTGAACTGTAAACTTTAAGTTAGTGACTACATGACCGGTTGCAAGATGGCTCTAACTAATTATCCGATGTTCGAAATAAGATATTTTGCAAATTAGATAATGAACAATTTTCATATATTGGAATGTAATTGGACTTAACATGTTCATATTCATGATTATATTTGACGATAAAAAGTCAATCACAGAGAATGATTCCATATATGTTGAATATAGAGTTTACAAGTGATAGCCACAGGCCGCGAATGATGAGACCGTCAGTATAAGATCGCGGACAGCGTGAGGGAACCGTAATAAGACGTAGCATACCAATAACAATATTTTGGCGCAGTGTCTAGGCGTGATTTATCATTCACTGATGCAGAAGACCGCGCCTTGAAGAACATTCTCTAAATCTAAAAACGGATGAGCCTGATAGATTTGCCCTTCAAGAAACTAATTATGTTTATTTATTGACACTGCCTTGTTTACAGAACTTGCGATTTACCATTTCTATTTTATTTGGTTTTTGAAGACATTTTACCAAGTGAATGATGAAGTTCCGAACTGCATGGAAGAATCAGCACAGATGAAGTATACCTAAAACATATTTTTTATTTAATGTTCACTAAATCGCAGGGAACCAAACACAGTATACGGCTTATATTATGTTGAGAAAAATTAATTTGCCCAGTCATGGGTATTGGCTACATGAACTCTTATCTATATTATATTTAAACATTAGTGTATGTCTCATAGTCAGTTATAGGATCCAAAACTCCTCGACAGAATTACACTACATTTAGCATGAAACATTCTTCCAACGCCTGGTATATAATCGAGGAGTAGAAATGGCATTACTATTACAACTACTACTACTACTACTACTACTACTACTACTACTACTACTATTATTATTATTATTATTATTATTATTAATAATAATGATAATCATCATCAAAAAAGTAACACTAATAATAATACCAATGCAACGAGATTACTCTGGTATGATCGGAAAAAATAGTATATAAGAATTAGATTACCTAACTAGTAAATAGGTTTTGTCAGAGGTTTGCGTAGACGTCCCGTTTTAAATGCAACCGCAATTGTTTTGCGAATGTCATAGTTCAGACAATAATAAAAATATAAGCATTGTATTGTTAGTATGTTGACGTATTATGAATAAAAATTGTAAAATTACCTCACCAATCCGTACAGAATCAGGAAAAACAGAGCGAGACTTGCAGTCGAATTAAGCAGACGTTCCGCCGTTTGTTCCCTCCAGCTGTGGTTGACTTCGTAATGCATAATATTGTAAAAGTAAGAACTATATCTATACTCCCTACTGCTGGCAACTGCGTTCAAATATCCGTCGCAATTCTTCAGTTAGCATTTCACAGCCTTTAATGTATGTAAAGGTGATACAAAAGCATCTAAAAATTCCGACTTTTTTAACTAGTACGTATCATCATCATGCAGATCACTCTATTCGACTGTCCCGGTACTTTTCATTTGGCCATGGCCGCCAGGATCCAAACTCACCAAAAGTGAACATAAACAACTATGAGTGCAACTTTACCATGATGAAATACCTTAGAAAGTGCAGAAATGAAAAAGAATATCAGAAATGATCAATTTATGACGGATTAGCATTGTACGTATTTTCATATAAATATCTCTTTTGTACCAGCACATATTGCACTATGGTTAGAGTGTTCGCTAATGGGATGGGAGACCGAGGTTCAATCATCGGTAGAGTCATGCTAAAGAGTAAAGAAAATTGTACTTGATGCATTTTGATACACACTATATTAATGAGGTGAGGAATAAGGCTAAGTAGAGTAATCCTATGAAAGGAGTGGCGCCTTTGATACATATCGGTGTAGTAACCAATGAAAATAGATATTCCCGGTCGTCCTCAACTATGTCTAACCACTAAACATTACTTACCGATGTCTTTATAAGCCAATCATAATAAATATATAAAGTCTGCACATTTTACTACAGTGTAAAGTCTCAGATAGGAATGGGGGCCTTTTCAGAGGCTAACACTTGATTTCTATATGAGTTGCCTAAATAGCTTTGTATTTAACTAAAATTCATTGTTACCTCTAAAACATTGAGTAAGTAAAGAAGCAAAGAACATTATTTGTTTTCTAAATTGACCAATTAACAATGTTATAGTATATATTCATTGTGGAAGTTTTGTCTTACCGGATTAAAAAAAAATCCATCTAGTCTAGTGGAGCATCCAGCTTGAGATAGCATAACTAGAAGGGGTACTGTTCCTCTCATAATCCAGTTTATTACCGTGTTGAGGGAACTCATTTGGGACACGACTTCTATGTTATTAAATTTCTGCTCAGGTTTACTTGTAGGGTTTAGGATTCTCATGTCAGCTTGTGCTGGCAAACCTTTGTATAGAGAAACCGAACTAATTCGAATACAGTATCTAGTAGCTAATTCAAAATATCTTGTTTTAATTTAGTGAAATCGAAGTTCTCAGAAATCAAGACGCTACTTTCCTAAGGCTAGCACTTGATCTTTATAAGACATAAATAGATATTCGAATATTCAATTAAATTTCTCCTTGACCTGTCAAATGTTGAGTTAGTAAAGAAGTGAAGAACATTATTTTTCTCTTCCCAATTGACCAGTTAACTATGTTAAAGTATATTTTTCTTTTTGTCTATTCGTCTTCCCGCATTCCAAAACAAAAATTCATCGTGTCTGGTGGAGTATTCAGCTAAGTGATGTCACTAACATTACTTTGAAAAGGTGTACAATTCCATGTATGAGCCAGTGTATTGCGGTATCGAAGTGATATTATGTGGGCTTCGAATACTATGTTATTTTGTATATTTGGTCAGGGTTTATTTGTAGGGGGAAGTATCCTTATGACAAGTCGTCCTGACAAACCATTGTACAGAGATTCCAACGATATTCGAGGATAGTGTTTAGTCGGTAATTCAGACTCCTTTTTTTAATTTTCTTATCTTTCTGTTTTTGCTGAGGATTGGGGATCCTACCGGATGCCAGACAATTACCGGCTTTTTAAGCCACTCCAGCCTAGAGATATTTTTAAGATTCTAACCGTCCCTTGAAGTGCAATTGTTTGTATTTCTCTGGCACTCAGTTTCCCGGGTATACTTGATATGTATTTAGATTTGTCCTGTTGATCCTATAATTACTGGTATAATGGAGATTTTCATAAGATTCCAGTTTATTTTTGTGTCGTACATAAGACCTTGGTATTTCGTAATATTGTTTTATTCAGTTCTTGTTAATCCTGCATCATTAGGGACAATGACTTCATCTAGGATTGCTACTTTCTCCCATATGACGATGTCAGGTTTAACAGCTCCGTTCAGAAAATTGTGGAGGTAAATAAATGGAAAATCGCTTAACATAAAAGCCTAATTAAATGCAAAACCATATTTGAATAATTAACATTTATTTCGTTTTATTCGAGAACTTTCTGAAGAGAGCAACATTATAATCTCATCATTTAAAGGTTAAAACAAAATTGAAACACACCGAAATAAATTATTTTCTTAGACATCTCTTTTACCAGTTCTTGATAGTGTTCTTGCAATGTTCTACATTACTTGCTGAGAAAACGATAACAGGTGTAACCCACTCAAGGGTCTTTTTTGTCAGCTGTTAGATTCAAGAATCACCTAAGGTACTTTTCGAGTCTTCTTCTGGAATTAAAATGGCACACACTTCCCCTACTCGAACTTTTAATATTGCTGTCTGCCAAGTCAAATCGGAAACATCTCATCGGTTTATTGATCTCTGAATAACAGCAATGAATGAGTTGAGACATAAAAGCTATATATTTTAAATTAGCCAATACGTCGGGTTAAGAAAGAAAATGTAAACCATTTTAGGACGGACCTGTTGACAACTGACATATATGAAATTAAATTCAACTTTCGGATGATAATAACGACACGTTGTGTTTCGCTGAAAACCTTTCTGAAAAACAAATTTAAAATGATGAGAAAGTCCAATACAGAATGTCAATCACGTTATAAGATTTTCGAATTCAAGCAATGTGCTGAATAGCACTCTATAATTAGAATTCTGTATCTGATAATGTTATGGGTGGATTTTTCAGCATTCCGGTTAGGCGAACAAAGTGTAGCTTCTGTTTGAATACTACATTTTGAACTTCTGCTCTCGGTCAATGAAAGGAAAACTCATTCTAAACCTAGAATATCGTTTAGATTTCTCTCACTCCACTGAGCTCTTTTAAGGGGGAGCTGATAATTCCTGACCTTGTATCTGAGTCTGTCCTGGTGGAGAGGCAAGGAAATAAGGAGTGAATCATTAATTAATCTTATAAGCTGGGAAAATAACTTACTAAGTTGAAAAGCTACTCTGACGTACCATGTTACATCAAGTGATATAAAAGGGTAGATATTTAAACAACAATTTCACATTATTATTTATTTTAAAACCATCTCAAAAGACACGTTCTCCAGGTGCTTTAAATAGCTTTTTAAGTGGAGTTACACTTAGTATTTGGAATCATATTACTAAGAATTTAGCATAACTATAAACGATGTTGATTTATTAAACAATTCCTTCTACTGACTGAAAAATGTGGAAAATATAACTATTACATAATGGCAATGACATGTATTGTTATGAACTGGCTATTAAGTGTCAGACAAGAAAATTCTTTATCACGAGGCGTGACCAATAATTTTCCGGATTCAAATGGAAAAAAGAGTAAAACTTATTATCCGTTCTGAACTCTGCCTAGGTCTCAGGGAACATATCAGCAAATAAACCACGTTAAAAATATACTGACACAAAATAAAACCTATAATTTATCATGTAATGAAAATATTTAAAAAAAACAGGCACAACAAGAACAAAGCAGATACATGCGGGAAAAAAGGATTTTATTTGGGCTTGAGGTAAATAATGTGTTGGGAGATAACGTAATTCTAAAATGTTAAAGCATGTGTATGAATAGGGTAAATGTTTTGGTTTGGTTAAGACAGGTTCATTGGGAGCAAAGCAGATTCAAACATTAACAGGCTGACATGTAAAAGGATATTCTTTTTAGTAGAAATAAACAACAAAATTAGTAAAATCAATTGAAATCACGACTTACTTTTGGGAGAAGATGGGGGCTGGCTGATTAAGAAATGTATTTTATTTCAATAAAGAAGAATAAATCTCCAATTTATATGGTTGAAGTGGTCGCTAGCAGAGTTCGACATATATTCTAATACTCTATGCTTCAATTGGCCCTTCTTTCCTCATCCCCCAACTCTCTGTATTTCTCATACTCAAGGGTAACAGTTAATGAGATTCGCAGTTGGCGATGAATCACACTTTGAGAGAATAACATCACAAACGAAACACTTATAGAAACAATACTTATTAGAGTATCACTCTGAAAATAAAACCATCAGAACAAGAATCAACTGTCAGAAAGTTACGTGATTCATATACGATTTACACAGCAGACGTAATTTACTCCCGTCAAAAACTGTGAATTCTTCTTTTTGCGATTACAGATAAACAGTATGAACAAATATAACCGAAATAGAAACTAACAAAATATTAAATATTTTAGATTGTAATGTGGGAGATCAGTTTCCAATATTAATTTAACGTAAAGTTAGCACCACTTCCTGCCCAGTAGGCAGTAAATCGAGAGATATAACCTGATGGTCTTTCAATTTTGGAACAGCAAAATTGAGATTGTGGCATTTTTTTCTCATCCGAATTACTTTTTCTATTATAAATATAAATGAAAGGGGGATTGTACTTAATAACATTTTAAGTGGATGGAGTTAAATTCAACCACTTGCCCAAAACATTACCATGCGGAAAGTCCAGTGTTTTGCTAAGTAAAAGTTACGATAACGTACTTCAACAAACAATCTACACAATACAAACAGAACTGATTTTTTTTTGTTTTACACTAACCTAACCCTAACCTAAGTGTAAACTACAATTTAGTTTTAGCTTTAAATGTCGGTATAGTTTGGTGTGTATTGTGTACAAGCATCGGTATTTTATTCGACTTTCTCCGGAAAGTCGAAACTGGTTACGTTACGACATACAATTTCTAGATATGTATTAAAAGCACCCTAAAAAATGAACAGTCCCCCCCACCCAATCAACACACATTGATATTCCAGGAACGCCGGTACACGTATCTTGCGAGTTAATAATATCTATCTGGCTATTTATATTTCTATCTATCTTTCTATCTATCTCTATCGATATATATATATATATATATATATATATATATATATATATATATATATATATATATATATATTAAATAAAGTGTTACTACAACATCCGGACCAAGGTTTCAGATCCGAGAAAATCGGACCTTCATCAGCGGAGTCGTATAGCTTAATGAGTGAGAACAACCGCCAGAAATTTCAAAATATTGTCCGTTGGAAAGATGGAACACTTTCAGATTTAAAATTGTCACGTGCGTGGAATATTCGTAGTCAGTTATGGAAAAGTTTAAGATCAAAACAACAGCAACGCTGTACATCGAAAAACGATAGTCGCAGTGATAATAGCCTTAATAAAAGCCTTAATAAAAATATACATATATATATATATAAGCGGAAGTAATTATGAAATGAAGGTTTCAGACAGAATGTGAAATTGGTAAAAGAATGTTGAAAAGCAGAGTAAAAAGCTAGCAAAAATTAAGACATAAACACGTAATTGGAGCTGCCCCAAGATATTTCGGTCGATAGTTGCGACCTTATTCGTTTGGAAAAGAAAATTTATTAGTAAAAACTCGGCAATTTATACAGAAGGTATTAAAAAAAGCAAAAGAGGAAGAAGCAGGGGAGGAGGCAGGAGTAGGTATAAGGAAAGTTAGACTACATGTGCAAGGTATATATGAGTGAAAGGAGTAGGGAGAGTGGATATGAGCGGTGATTGAGTGGGAGGATTAGGAGGAGGCGGGATGAATTTGTAACACGTAGTGTGAAATGACACAATGCGTAAGGGGGAATAAATAGAGGGGAAACAAAGAAGTATGCGACTATATGTGTAAAGGTGGGAAAGTAAGGAAGTGAGTGGGTAATGAAGGAAAATGTGGATGAAGGGTGAGATAGGGGTGAAAATATGTGATGTTGGGAGAATTAGGAGCACATGCTAAGAAATGTTACCGCGGGAAACTATCAAATTTAATTAGATTAAATTGAATAAAATAAAATAAAGCATTAACATAGATGGCAATAGAAATTGAAAGAAATAATAAAAACAAAAAAATAAATTAAAATTAAAATAAACCAAAAATAAATTAAAAAATTAAAAAATTGGAGAAAGCGGAAAACAAGAAAAAATTAGGAAAATGTAGATTATCCATTGTATATTCTTAAGTTGTGTTCATACAGGATGCTGTTGGCTATTGTGTTGGAAATGCTGTAAAAACCCGGTCTTTGTATGATGTCATTGCTGCATCGTAGAATCAAACTGGATTCGATAAGGCGACGCAAGTTTCTATCGGGGATGTATTTTATTGTTTTTCTTCTAGGCATATCAATGTGATGATTATGGGGAATCATGTAGGTGACCAACACATTTAAGGTGTCTGCACGCTTAATTGCCATGTTATGCTGATATATACTATGTTTAAAGGACGCTCTGTCTCGATACAATATATTTTCTTACAGTCATTGCAGAGTATGGAATATATTTATGCGGGTGTGGGAGATATATATTACTTGTCGTTGTGTAATTTTAAAATGTGTTTATAGTGAATGTGGTCGATTGGATGGTTCTAAAACCATGTTGGGTAAGGGTTGAGAAATGATGTTTGTTGTGTGAGTTTGTAAGAAGGAAGATATGTCTTTCTGTAGGCGATATACTGCTCATAAATTTAGTTTTGTTATTGAAGTGTATTTGGGTAGCACTTTTCTTTGCGAAGAGGATAACATGTGTTAGATATTTCAATGTTTGAGCGAGGATTCTATAATGCTGTATTCCTTAGTAAGACACACTATGCTGCATATACGTAAAGCTCTAAGATAAAAACCTATAATCATCCTATGTTTATGTCTTGATTGTGATGTGAGTAATGATGTGTGTAATAATGTTTGTTAGTTGGTGTTCGATAGACTTTATAAGATAGAGTATAATCATTTCTGTGGATGAGAATATCGACGAAAAGTTTAATAATCGTTTTGTTCCGTCTCGAAGGTAAACTTGATAGATGGTTCAACTTTGTTTAGTGTTTGTGATAACGATTCTATTTTATGGTAATTAGTAAGAAACATTAGAATGTGGTTTATGTATTTGTAATAAATAGCGTTTTTCAGAGATACGGTATGACAAATGACCTATTTCGAAAACTTAACAGAAATTTAAGAGAAAGGCATGCTAAAAGCGGACTGATGAGGCAGTCCAAATTTGTGCCTGCAGTATGTGTTATTGTATTTTTAAAAAATGAAGGGAAGTGATATTTCTGATAGTATCTATGATGCTATTGATAGGGAGAGATACATTTGTTTTGGTAATGTGTTTAGTGAGTAGGTATATGCATTTATTCACGGGTATGTTCGTGTATAGGGAGGTGATATCAAGGTTGCTCATTGTGTGTTTTATTAAAATTAATGTGTCGTTATTTATTGAGGAGGTGATGATGGTACCAAGAATAAATGTAATATCTGTTTCTAATACTTTACTAATGTTGCACAGATGTACTACTGATAATAGATATAATAGGGCGTAGGGGCATATTGCGTTCATGGGTTTTAGGGAGACCGTATATATAGAAAGAAACTCTTGGGCGAACACACCGTATTAACGGAACTATAACGGGCTTTCAAAGAGTAAAAGGGCAGTCCATCTCGAAGAAACCGCGGTATTTCTCTTAAATATATAACATATCGTGTTTAGATAAATAATTTATATATATATATATATATATATATATATATATATATATATATATATATATATATATATATATATATATATATATATATGAGACTCCGATTAAGTTATTGAAACCCTTCAGAATGTCTGGTGTTAAAAGCCCGCTGGATCTAGCATAAATATAATTTAATTTCTCATGTATCACGTAATACTTACCTATGGCCTTGGGGATAGAGCGAAAGCCTGCGGTCCCTATATTGACTGTGAACCGTGTTCGCGCCTAGTGACCGTCTGAAATTATCGCTTCACTACACTCATGAGAGCATACTAAAACTAATGTTGTATCAAGAGTTTTAGGTATAAATAATGTAATATATATTTATTAATATTGTTATGAAGCTCATTAAAGAGAAAAAAGATTGGAACACTTTTAGGAGATATTAAAATACAGATATTCACTTCAGTTAAAAGACAAGGCTTCGATTAAGTTCGTTCAACCCTTTATAATTATTGGTGTATACAGCGCGTATTATTTAGAATGAATTTAACTTAATTTCTCCCGTATCACGTTATCATTTCCTATACCTTTGAGAATAGATCGAAAGCGCGCGGAGTCTGTGTACCGGGTTGGTTCTTTGTAACCGTCTTAAATTATCGCTTCCCTAAACGCATGAGAGCAAAAGCTTAAAACAACGTCGGATGTAGGTATATATAATTTAATATTTATTTATGAATATTGTTTTTATACACACACACACACACACATATATATATATATATATATATATATATATTTATATGTATGGGAAGAGAAGGATGAAGGTAATCCGACGTAATGGATGTACCCAGTCAATATAGGGATCGCAGGCTTAGGTAATGAGACATAAGTAATGAGTAGGGACTGATGTCTGAGGAATAAGTAAAATCATCTTTATTTTGAAAGATATGAACGACACTAATTTACAAATGAGGACTACCCTTAACGTAAAATTATGATGTGCTAAACAAGTTAATAAGAACTGAAAGGTTTAATGATAAGATTAGACATGTTTATACAAATAAGAAACACTCATCAAGACCAAGAGGTCACTTCTGGGTGAAGATTAATGAGATCGCCAGATGGACAATGAACAAAACAATGACAAGACTGGATACAATTTGTGTAGTTAACAGAATGTTAGTATTTAACATTACGGGTCAGTAGTTGTTAAAATAAAACTTTAAAACGAACATGCTGTACCCATCTGGAAATCAGCCTCATGGTATTATGTTCCACGAATGGGAAGGCTTCGGAAAAGTTCCATGTGGTTTTACGTACACAGGGGGGACGAAAAGTTCTATACAGTGGTTGTAACTAAACGAGTTCATGTTGTGAAGTTTTTACAGGAGCAAACTAGAGAATGCGGCACACTCGTAAATCTTCCATGAATATAACGATAGAGTAGAGAAAGACTAACAACGTTTCATTTGTGAGAAAGAGTTTCTAGTGAAGTAAAGTCCATGCTCTACTAAATGGCAGAGTGGATTTTCTCAAGACAATCAAATTACCGTCCCTCAGAATTAATGAACATAATATTTTAGAAATATTTTGGTAATTTAACTATTTTTTAATTTAATCACTTTCATTAATTACTATTTATATCGACGAAAAATGTTTATGTATAGCGAAAAAGGTCAGTGGAATTACATAGATATCACACTAAACATTAATTCACTGTAAATTGCTTTAAATTATAATGCAAATTATGCATATAAATATATTTTTAGGTAGGTCATTTCTACTATATATACATTATTTAAAAAAAAACTATGTTGTATTAATCATTGAAATAATAGTGGGACGTTTTGATGGTAATATATATGTATGATGATAAATACAAACATTTGCATGAATTCATCGTCTTGCCTGGCCAGTACTAAATGGGTGACCATTATGGAATACCAGGTGCTGTATGTGCTCTCTGCTTATCTCGACATTGTTTCCAGTCGTCTTGAACTACTTGCCATTGAAATCAAGCAGTGTCGACTCAGGAGATGTATGGTTGGGATTGTGCATCCCTTGCAATTACAATTACATGACGGGCACTCATACGTCAAAATCGACGGGAGAGTCCATCATATATATATATATACATATATATATATACATATATATATATATATATATATATATATATATATATATATATTTATATGTATATATATATATATGGGGACATATGCTAGTTTGTTGGTTTGCTAAGTTAGCTCTAATTAGTGTGAAATTTTCGATGTATTATACACATGTCCTTTGTGTATTCTTTTTTTGACATCTTTACATTTAAATAATTGTATTTCCCACATTTGCAGTTAACGATTTTATAAACGTTTATATGTTGTTTTACTGTCGCAAAACAAACATATATAAGTGTATACATCTAAGGGGGAACAAAAAATATTCGAATAAATATAGATGTAGCCCTTTCACATCAAAATATGTGTCACTCGATAAATATAACAAACTTACAATAAACACGTTGAATTTTCAATGGGATATTGTTCTTACTTTATTTTTGTTGTTTAAGTTGACTAGAATAACCCAATGTGAATTCTTCTCTTTCGTAGATAATTTCTGTGTTTAGTTTCTCTACTATGAAAATAATAGAAAACGCGTGTTTTTATCAGAGAAATAAAAGGAATGTTTTGGTCCCGTACCGAGTAAATTTCTTAATTATTTATCCGGTATTATAAATTGGTGTCTGACACGTATTGCTGACATTTCACACAACTCCGAGGTATCTGAATGTTCGCTACATGTCCGCCCTTTCGCTATATTGCATAAGATTGAATTAAATAAAATATAGCTCAAATTAGCCACCATAAACCTAGGCATATGTGTACTTAAATTCATAACGGTTGGTTAATTCGTTTAAGATAGGATCATGTACATCCAAATATATAAACAAATACATATGCGTACATTTTGTCAACATGTAAAGTTACAGTAATGATATTTTCATTGGAAGGGAGTCAAACAACGTAAGTTAAAACCCGGTCTGATGGCAAACGTGACAAAACCATTTCAGCTCAAACTCAAGGTTATATCAAATGCAGATGTTCATTGACTACCATATCTGTCAGATACCGAAGTTTTTCTCAATTCTGTAACTTCCGGCTTTTTTGACAGCAATTAAGTTATTGCATATCGTGAAAATCTCAAAACAAATCTTCTTGGAAGACAGAGGAGAGTTATTCTGCTTGACCGTTTTTTTTATTACGAACCAGTTGGTAGAAGTAGTTAAGGGAAAGACAGTAATCGATATATGATTATATATTATCAGAGCATATTTTAGGGCTTCTAACGAATTGACGACCTTTCTCTATGCCCCTCTATTTGAGTTATATCAGTATCATTTCCCAAACAAACCTACGAGTTGTCTAAGTGTACCACGACTAAACATGCATCTCCTGTTATATTCGACTAACCAAATTATTTACTAGCGGATGTGCTCGCCTCATATTAAACAACTGCATACATTTTAATTGTAAACTTGATAATCTTGTGTACTCCCTAGAAGTGTAGTTGTGTATAGTTTCGTAAATTAAATTAAAAATCGTTCTAAATGGCCCGTAAATTTATTAGGAGGAATAGTGTCAAAATTCGTGGTTGTGTTATTTAATGAATTTACAAAGTGGCCTCTGTTTAACAAGCAGCATGTGTACTGCATAGTCTACCAATAATACGTTAAGAGTATTACAATTTTGTACTTTTATAGAACAGCAGAATAACAACATCCAATAGAACACCGATTTGACCAGTATTGGGTATCAATCTAGTGAATGTTAAGAATCGCTCAGTTTTCTGGATGTTCTTTATCTCTTCTAACTTGGTTTTACTGAACAAACGTTTATCGCAAAGTGTTATTAACAGTTCTGCATTCAAATTAAATGCAGATCAGGGTTAAGTCGAATGTTTAGTGCGACTGGCGAACGTACATAGTCAGATATTCTTATGTGATTACCACTGTAAATAAAGTGTCTATTCTTCAACTGATAGTTTTTATTCTAAAAAAAAGACGCGTTCTAATTAATCTCATTCAATGCATTTTTCACGCTTTTTTAACTTTACCATTACAAGAGAATATCTAAATATATCGATCCATCCATTAGTGTTGCTGTTGATCTGTTTCGTTTGAAATAGAAAAAGAGCATATATATATATATATATATATATATATATATATATATAAAATATCCAGTCCTCGCATTATCGCCTTTTAGTTTTAAATACTATTTAAATGCTTAACGTGCTGGTTTCATAATTATGTCTAAGCATATCTGTTTTCGCTTCAAGTTCAATTACGCATACATCACCTTTTCAGAGAATTGCCTTGTTTTGAATAACAAAATAATAAGATTCCTTTTACGTTCACGTATACATTTTAAGCCAAATTCCTTAAACGAAACATCCAATTGTCAATAAAAATTCGGAAGCAGTGTTTAAAGATACGTCTCAGCATCAGAGGGTATCAGGTAAAAAAAGACGATATTGGAAATAAAATTGGACATTTATGTATTCTGATTCAATTTAACCACACTGTTCAAATAGTAATTAATTGATAAAACTGATATAAATTCACCGTAGGATTATTAAATATAAAATGTGAAAGGTGAATCCACAATGTTGCTGATAGCAAATACAATGCCAAGATAAGAATGTCAAAAATGATATATTAATTTGACAGGAAAAGATAAATTAGTCTTAAACAAATGAGGACTATTTTGATATAAGGATTCACTCAGAAGAACAACAAGAAGAAAGGAATACGAGGACAAGAAGAAAAAAAAGAAAAAGAAGAAAAAGAAGAACATGAAGAACAGGAAGAAGAAGAAGAAGAACACGAACAAGAACACATACAAGAGCAAGAAGAGAAAGTAGGGCAAGGAGGAGGTGAAAATAAGGGCATCAAAATGAAAAACGCTTATGAGGAAGAAGTAAAGAACAAAAACAGAAACAGAAGGACTAGCGTGAGGAAAAGGAGACTATGAAGAAATATAGCTTGAAGAAGGGTGAGAAGAATAACAAGTATGAAAACGGTTATAAAGAGGCAAATACGAACAAAAAGAAGGATAGTAAAATGAAGAAGTAAAGAAGACGAACACTAAGATTAGTAAGAATAAGGGTGAGATAAAGAAGAAGAAACACGAAAAAGAAGAAAAAAGAAGGAAATAAAAAAAATTGCTCGGAATTGACGGATAAAAAGAAAAACGATTGGTAGGAGGAGAAAATGTCATAAGGGTAGGAAAGATTATAATAACTAAAACAACAACATAAATGAAAGGAAAGGAAGAATAGATTGGAAAAAAGGAAGAGGGTATTGTAGCAATGTGAAATAAAATAGACATTTTAGGAAGATATTAATGTGAAGCTAGAAAAGTTGAAGAAGAAAAACAACAACGAAATCAATTATCGAAACAATAACAGCAACAAGAGCAAGATAATTCGGAGGATAAAACAGAGTAGAAGAAAAATAACACGAAATAGAAAAGGAAATATTAAAAATCTCTTACAACTTTAATTAAAATATATCATAAAGCCGGACTACGTTCACATTAACAACACTTGATATCCTCGCATCCTTTGACAAACGCTGGCATGCAGGTCTTCACATAAAAGTAAACTCGTACGGTATTACTGGGAGAATGGTTAATATAATCAGATCTGTCTTCGCATAAAAAGAAGATACGGTCGTTATCGATAGCAGTGATTTTCAAAAACATCACATAAACGCGGGTGTTCTACCAGGGGTCGATGCTCGAACATATAGTATTCCTTATTTTTATGAACAACATCCCTCACACAATCATGGCTAAGATGGGTGTATTTGTCAATTACAAAACACTTTTATCCCAGACTGACATCTAATCGAATGCAAATATATAAACTTACGCAAGTTAATGGCTACATCCTTAGAAAAAGACCGTCAATAAGAATGAGTAGAATGCGGTAAATTATCTATGGCCACATGTAATGCTATCATGACCAAGTGCTGTTCTAGAAAAAATACAAAACACCTTTCCATAAGTAGGGATTATGACCAATAACACAATTTCTAGAAAGTCTCATGTTCAATCTTCTTGGATTTACATTCTTAAGGAACATTAGCTGGAAGATTAACATAGATGCTGCCAAATCTGCTGCAAAAAAGATAGGTGCTGTCCATCGGGCTAGAAAATGTCTTGCATTTGCCAGTATCCTATATCTCTATAAAGCCACTATTCGCCCGTGCATTAAGTATTGTTGTAACATCCTGGCAGGTGCACCAAACACTAGCCTCCTCCTCTTAGACAGAGTACACAAACTAATTTGTAACCTAATATGTTCCACACCGTCTGCCAAGATCGAGATGTTGTCGCATTCCCGCCGAGTCGTATCCCTGTGCTTGTTTTGCACGCACTTCCACGGCATGTAATCAGAGGTACTCACTGCACTTGTACCACACAAATGTAAATATTACCGACCCACCTGACTCGCAGCAAAATCACTCCCTTTACTATAGAGGTATCAAAATGCTGCAAGATTTTCTACTCCGATATATTCTTTCCCTGACACGCTTTCCCTTTGGAATTTTCCCCGCACTCCAAGTTTCAAGACTGTACTAACATGGTAACATTTAAAGGTTATGTTAACAAATACATTCGCAGAAATTTGACTCCTGTCCCAGTAACACAATAAGTTTTAGTAGCAATATGCCATCTTTTGGGTTAATAACATTTTTTAAAAACAGAAAAAACTATATGTAGTAATTTTTCCAACATCCAAATTTAAGAGTGGATGATGGCTTTGATCTAATTAAATTTTATTGTCTATATTCTATAAAAAAGGCCGTGTGTATCGCTGTGACCGTTCATTGCCTTTAAGTAGAAACAAATTACTATCTTAAAGAATGAACTTTCAGAATCAAAAGACGACAGTGTTTAAATATTTAAATCTATCTATGTAAACTTTTGCTGGTTCTTAACTTCTTAACTCTTTCGTGTTTATAATTGTTATTCTTTTCGTGTGGAATGGATGGTGCCATTAATATGATGTCAACGTTTGATTGTCATTATTGTAAAACGTAACATCTCCCTTCTGTTTAAATAGGTCGTGATTCATTTCTTGAACATACTAAATGATCAAACCGATGGCTATGATATGAACCCGTATTGAATGAAGAAACAATATCAACTAGTATGCAATTTGTTTCGATATTTATTATATAGGATATTGATATCAGTAATATTTATCACGAATTCTGGATCATTATCGTTAGCATTTTGCTATATTAACGTTTCATCTAGTTTAGTATCTAGGCTACGTAAAGCGCGTTATTTCGTCGTAACCAATCGATCAAAACAGCAACAAAACCATTTCAAAAATATCATCTGTGTTCATCAAAAATATACGTTTGGTGCATAGTATATTAGCGATACAACTCTAAATAAAATACATGATAGGTTTTATATAAATATACTGCAAAACTGCCAACATTAAAAACGTAACCAGATACAAGTACTTATATTTAACAGGATCCCCGCATTAAAATGTAACTTATGTGACAACAGAGTTAAGATTAGTGGCTCTTGTGATTGGTGTTAGGTCGAGTTGGAATAGGGTTGAAGACATAAAAGGGGTGTACGTCAGTGCGGGTAAACTAGGCATGAGTAAGGTTAACTTTAATAAGGCCGAGCAGAGCTTCTAGACCAGTCACCAACATCAAACTGGATTTTCAGATTGAGGTCCCTTACCTCCTCAAAATGTAATCTCATCCCCAGATATGAACATCCTCATTTCTCTTGATGTGTGTTGTGAAACGTTCAGTATTACGTCTGACGATCCTATAAAGTATGTGAAATAGATTATCATGTCTGACATAGTGTTTTGAGTAATTTTAGATGATATATACATATGTAAAGTTATCCACAAATTTGTGTGTCGATGTTTCTACGCCTATTCAGTGCGGCCAGGCATAATAAGATTCTAAATCGTGCCCTTAGTGACTGAGACAAGCGCTCTTACAAACTGATCCAATAACGTCCTAGTGGCAATAAGAGAAATTGTATCGCCTTATTAATAGTGTAATCTTTAAATATTTTTACGATACTTATAATTAAAACGTAGTTAATTATTTTTACTACGGAAGAGCATTTCCTCAATGCTAAGTGGAAATTATTATTTACTCCACCAGATGGCTCTATTTATATATTGTATATTTAGGTTTAAATGTTTATTTTTCGTTTACGTGATACTTTTCTTTTAAATGAATTTCTTACTATTCGATGATTTTTTTATAAAACGAATAGCGATTATCCCCCACTATTTAAACATGTTCGATAATAAAGGCAGGCCGAGAGACACCAACTACTTACATAGACCGTTCTAGATTACGTGTTAAAATAGGAAGTCGTTAGAAATAGTAAGCGGTGACGTATATGTTGAGTAAATGCTACGGAAAATAATGTGTGTCGTATAGTTCTCCGAATGGACACTTTAAACGTAAAAATCGTAATTAAAGTTTCTTAGTAACCTATGTTGCAATTTACTAAACCGCCCGAACATGATGATTAGGAGAAATCACATTGTGAATTCTCAATGTTATTTGTACTCATCAATTACTCTCCGGCATTGTGTTCAAATGATTAATATGACCAACAATACCGGGATCTGGTCTCCAGATCAAACAACTGTTTGTTTCACATACCATTAGGAAGCGCAATAAATCTTAGCTGAAGTTATGCAATATAAGATGAGCTAGATGTTATTAAAATCTAACTTGATATCTACTAAATAGGATTCGAGGAGGGATCTTGCTTTGATGTTTTGTATCTGTGTATCATTTTCATCGACAGAAAAAAAAGATACGTCTCTGAACAAAATTTAAAATAAAGATACGCATCTTGAAATGAAACTAATTACGAGCATTACAGTTCTGAAAGATATTTGCTTTTAATAATTTTTCGATGCGCCCTCCTTCTGTTGCATTTACAAACTATACAGACTTTCGAATAACATATTGCTGTATTGTTTTGATATTTAGTACATTATTTTCTAATTTTGTACATCCGTTGACTTTTTAAATACGTATTACCTGAAATAAATATGACTACAAACAATTATCGCCTTATAGTCATGATTAACATGTTGTTAAACTATCTGTCTGGCATGTGTTTAATGGAATGTAAAATATAAATATTACATACATAACATGATGTTGCCTAATAACACAGAACAGTTTCATCTGATGAAAACTACTTTTTCTCAAAATATAATGATGAATGTAAAGAAAAAGCCTTGACACCTCTAAAGCTTGTGGGCCTGATCTTATTCCTGTAATAGCAATAAACAAATGCTCTGCTGAACTGGCCCCTGTCCTCTCCAAACTTTACAATAAATGCCTAGCCGAATCTTGCTTCCCCGATAGCTGGAAAATTGCCTCTGTGGTACCAGTCTACAAAAGTTCTGGGAATAGAACCGACCCTCAGAACTACCGCCCAATCAGTCTACTGCCGATCTTTGCCAAAATCTTTGAATCTTTAATCAATCTAGCGATAGTACGTCACTTAGTTAATGCTAAACTTCTATCTGACCGCCAGTATGGATTTAGACAAGCACGATCTACTGCAGACATCTTAACGGTCATCTCTGAACGCATGTATCATACTCTCGACAAGGCAGGTGAAGCTAGGGCAGTAGCGCTTGATATATCCAAGGCCTTTGACAAGGTATGGCATAAAGGGCTTCTCCTGAAAATACGCTCATACGGCATTACTGAGCGACTACTTAATAGAATTAGATCCTTCCTAAACAAAAGAAAAATCCAGGTTGTCCTCGATGGCCGTTCATCTAAGCAACATGACATAAATGCTGGTGTGCCCCAGGGATCTATTCTTGGACCTTTGTTGTTCCTGATCTATATAAACGATCTCCCTGATGACATAGTGTCTGAGATTGGTTTATTTGCTGACGACACCACGCTTTACTCTCGCCATGTTGGCAAAACAGACGCGATAATTTATGAGGCAATGGCTGAATCTTTAGAAAATGACCTCCAGGCTGTAGTGGATTGAGGCCATAAATGGTTGGTGACTTTTAATGCCGCAAAGACTAAGCTCCTTTCCTTCAACAACTACAACAAGCCTCTCCATCCACCGATTGTCATGGCAAATAACACCCTACCTGAGAGTTCATCATTCAAACTCCTTGGCCTAACCTTCACAGGTAACATGAATTGGAACACATACATTGAAGACATTGCCAAGGCTGCCGCAAAGAAGGTTGCCTCCCTCTACCGTGCTAGTGGACTCCTTACACCTGACATTATCCTGTATCTACAAAGCCACAATTCGCCCATGCATGGAGTATTGTTGCCACATCTAGGCCGGTGCATCATCTACTTGTCTCTTCCTCCTTGACAAAGTCTAAAAAAGAGTAGTCAACCTAATAGGTCCCTCACTGTCAGCTAAGCTTCAGCCCCTGTCCCATCGCCGCAATGTGGCATCCTTGTGTTTGTTTTACAAATACTTCAATGGATTAGGCTCCGATGAGTTGGCTACTCTGGTGTCCCCTCGACGTAAATTCACTAGACTAACTCGACATACTACTAAATCTCATTCATTCACTGTGGAGGTCCCCAGATGCCGGAGAGCATTCTACTCAAATAGCTTCTTTCCTCGTGCTGCTGACCTCTGGAACACCCTCCCTGCCCCCTGTTTCCCCGACAGTACTGACATGCAGAAATTTAAAACTAATGTAAACAGACATCTCGCTGCTCAGATCCCAATTTAAGCTGAACCATAAATCCTTCTCCCCTTTTCCTTTTTCTCAGTAGCCCCTTACGTTTACAGTGGCGGCGTCCTGCCTTGTTTTGGGTGAATCATGTAAAAAAAAAAAGAAGATATGTGACTTCTATTAATGTATTCACAAATGTCCAATATAAACCCTAACCAGTCAATGCTGTTGATGGTCCATAATTTCTTACATAGCAGACATCTTCCGTCTTTTAACTTTTAAAATTTGCATTGTCATTTGTAAATTATAGCGGATTATGTTATAAATGCACGACAAGTTGATCTGTACATACTGTAGCATAGGAAACACTTTTTCATGGCTGAGATGAAATGGATATCAACGTGGACTGGCAAACTAAAGTGCTAAGTTCCAAACCTGTCGATTCCATAACACAAATTTCATTACGGATGTTAGCATTCTTGATGTGATCTTTTCTGTATGTACCTATCTCTAGAAAGTGTTGTCGAATCCAAAGAAAGAAAGCGCTCAAAATAGCGTACCATGTTGATTGATACACGTGTAAGTTTTATTTCAGTTAATGTGTTTTCAATACTTAAATATAAAGAAGTAGATATTAAAGATAAAATTCTGATCTGTATCCACGCATGTTGATAAAATATTAGGTCATTTAACAAATATTGACACGATGGGAAAACGATATTCAATATTGAAAAACATCTTATTAATATATGTATTCCTATGACATTCGGATAAACTATTATAATGCAGCGGCGTAGCTTAGAATATATACGCCCTGCGAATTGTGTACAAGATTATATAAATGTATGTATGTATATATATATATATATATATTCAAAGCGAAAGTAGGCCTCAGCATAAACGAAATTACTTTATTAAGGTTTGAGATTATAATTAAAACGTGTTTACTATACTTGTACTTAAACAAACGCAATTTTCCATCCAATATACACACGTCTTTATAAGTAGTAAAGTTTTTTTTTGTTGTTTTTTATTAGGCGCGAATAGACAGCTAATATAATAAATCTTAATTAACTCATGGAAAGTCATGCACTTCATGTTAGGACAAATAATTACCACTGAATATTTGGTAAAACCAATGTTAGACTTTGATGACTGAGGAAATTATTAACTACCAATTACCAAAAACGCTAATCTCACATAAGGATATAAAATCAATAAAGAGGAATTTTTTTAAAAAATCCCTTTTTTATATTGTTATATGTTAACTTACCAATGCTTGTCTAAACCCCTATATATATCCGTGTCTTTCTGTAACCCATATTCTTTGTTGTCGGTGGATACGAAACCACTCGGACGCCGGTGTTGGTTTATAAAAATGTTTATTTGAAAAAGAGAGAAACAGCCACATAAAACATAAGTGAAACAGGGAGCCATCCTACGTTTGAGAGAATGACGAACAGATAGACAATACCTTTGCTAGTGCGCTCTTTCCCTTATTAGGGACATAACCTCTCTTAGACAAGGTTAAAAAAAGAGTCGCCAACTTTATAGGTGCCTCACAATCCACCCAGCTCCAGCCCTTGTACCATCGCCGCAATGCTGCATCCTTGTGCTTGTTTTACAAATAAGTAAATGGATTGTGCTCCGACGAACTTGCTGCTCTGGTGTCCCCTCGACTTAAATTCACTAGGCCAACTCGACAATCCGCTAATCCCATCCATTCACTGTGGAAGCTCTCAGATGCCGAGCGAGCCTTCTACTCCAATAGCTTATTTCCTTGTGCTGTCGGCGTCTGGAACTCCCTCCTTACTCCATGGTTCCATGACTGTACCGACATGCATAGGTTTAAAACTAATGTAAACAGAATCTCGCTACACAGTTCTCAACTTAGTATGACACACTAAACCTACACCGCCAACTCTTAGTAGACCCTAACGTTTACAGTTGCAGCCTGCTTGTTTGGGGTGAATTATGTTTAAAAATACAAAAAAAACTTGGATGCATTGTTTCTGCTTAAAGTTCCGCCAGACAAAAAGATATGAAATCTTCGCACCATAAATCACGTGGTTTCGAGACTTCTGTATGACACATAATGGTATATGGGTGGTTATTTCAAGAATAATGCTTATAAGAACAATCCTCAAACAAATCCAGCAGTTAATAATGAAATTACAACCAACAGTCAGTGTCAGGAGAGGAATGTGCCAGAACTATTTACAATTGTGCATGTCATATCCAGATAGTATTAACAATTAAACGACGACTACATAAAGAAAATTAGACATTAATGACTGAAAATCGGTGGACAAGTCAAGGGTAGATGACAGTTTATTTGTACCGAATATAAATTGCAGATTGTGAATGTTATTAACGACTAGCAGACATTGCTCGAGATTTACTAAATTACATTATGCCATTTTTCACTACCATCATAACAGAGTAGTACTTTATTTTGTAGTGTCCGCGGGCTTTGTCACAAAACATGGTAAGGAGAAAATATAATTTGGAAAAGCTCTCTGAATTTGTGTCTTATATGTATGGTTTTGATTTCATTATAATTAGATGTACATATTTGAAATTTGAATGGAAGAATTTCGCTACCACTTCCAATATCTTCCACACCCCCCCCCCCCAAAAAAAAAGAAAATATGCGGTTGATCTAAATTTAATTTGAATAGTATAAATTTGATATTTTAAGAAGGGTTCTTCCCCCATAACTCTCTAAGAGGGCACTTAGAGATTCGGGACCACTACCATCATTTTCCCCGGAAAATATTACATAGCTGTTTATGTAGAATTTCTAACCCTTTTATTTTAAGGGAACACACAAATACATCGAAAAGTATATATATATATATATATATATATATATATATATATATATATATATATAAAGAGAGAGAGAGAAAGAGAGAAAGAAAGAGCGAGTGAGTTTGCATGGGTGGCTATTTTAGAGTAATTTTCAGTTTGTAGAAATTATAAAAACTGGTTCAGGTTTCTTAATGTCTATCTATTGTCGTATGTTTTTCATATCATATGACAGTGTCTGAAGAAGTTTGTACAAAATAAAAATGTGAAACTGTCTACAACTTTTATCATGGAAAAAATCTGTTGACATTATAAAAAAGAGAAAATGCGTACGCTTAAATCTAAAAAGATATTCTTTTTTTTTACCTCTTTTAATGAAACTATGGATCTCATGTATTGTATGCACTGAGTTTAGCGCTCAGAACTTTTTGGCCAACTGGTACGGATGGAAAGGAAATGAATAACATCAGATTGACATTTAAAATGGATACCAACATAAATTACATGGAATACAAAATCACAAAACAACGAACGTATTTAAAGAGCAAGTGATAATAGCTGACATTATGCAGGCTAAACGAAGTCACAGCGCGGCATGTGTTTATGTCTGTCTGAACTACACGATGGAATTAAAGAGCAGTCTGTGATATGTGTTCGGTCAGAAGGGGGATAGATACTCCTAGACAAGGGACAATTTTTAATTTGCCCAATGCAGAGTTGTACTATTCACACATTAAAAATCAACAAAATATGCGTTCTCACCGTTAAGCTTTTTTAATGAGAACATGGAAACCGTATCCGCTTCAGAACGCAAATAAAATTCATCAATTAATTTCCGTAATACTAGTAGTATTCCTTATACAAGATGTCGTTATTAGACACCGGAAGAAGTGTGTGTGTGTGGGGGGCATTGTCCAATTTTTTTAGCAATCATTCCTCTATATAGTATTAAAGATTCATGATGTCGTTGGGGTTTGTCTGTTCGTAAGCAAATATACAAATTTGATTGATTATAAAGAAGGAATAAGAAGAGTACACATTACTAATGCAGTAGTTTTACAATGTGATATCGTGAAAACATTACAAATTAAATGCGAGTTTTTTACACCTTCGATAACCGAGTTCAAATAGCACGTAACTCTAAAAAGATTAATATAACATAACATAAAAACACATTTTTAAATATATATTTTCAAAGTAACTAACCTTCTCTGATAATACGCAAAATAGGTAGATAAAAAGGCTATTAGTCATTAGTTCAAAGCTAATTAATTTTGCTTAATAACATAATTGCAAATGTTTTTATCGATAAAAACAACACGTAAATATATTCATCGTGGTTACTTACTCCCAATGCAAATACTAAGTCGCGTATTTTCCTCGAAATTCACAAATAGTTTATTTCAGTTATGTAAGGATTCAAATTGAAAAACACAGGTACTGAACTAAGAGTACTGAACTAGTTTTATATTAAGAAATTATAATTTCTATTAGCTGAGAAGAACCAAAATGTCGGTTTTAAAGATGTACGTAAAATCTAAAGTATTACCGCCTACGAATAACCATATATATTTTTCGTTCAGTTTTACCGGAACAAAATTTCAATATAGACGCAATTTAAAAGAAGAATTAATAAGATTTGAACAAATTGTTTTCCACTTTCAACAAAATAGCATTTCTCAAACAATACATTCCACTTAAAATATTTTGATATTTCTGTGGGGCATTCTTCATGACATAAATGCGCCTGTCTTCCTATTTTTAAATGTATATTTTGGCTTGACACATTCAAAAAGAAAATTCTTATCTGCCTCGGGCTTTACCGTGCATTTCCCCCCACTTTGGACATTTATTACTTACCAATGTATGTCTAAAAGCAAACTGTGTGGCTCTTTTTTATGCTCAACTTTTTGTCATGATATATCTTTTGAGTTCACTTCATAATACTGAAGAAAGTTATTTCGTATGCTTTACATATTTTAAGAATGCATTACTCTGTTTGTGTTTATTATATTACAAACAGCAATTAGGTCTATATAAACTTAGGTATGTGTATGTGAATGAACACTGCGATTGTCGTTGATCTCATCTGAAATAAAGTATAATGAAAACAGCTCAGTCTTATTTAATTCAATAATACAATATAATGTATTTCAATACAGTATATTTGCAAATCACTAACACGGTTATGTGTTTACCAAGTTGTATAAACACTTTATAATACATTAATAATCAGTTGCAATGCAACAGTTTTATCGATCTTAATATCATAATTTCGTATCATCATAATTATTATTATAATTACTATGAATATTATTACTCGTATCATTAATATCATTAGTATTATACATTAACACGATTTAGTGAATAAATGGTAACATTTCAAACGACAACGCCCAGTTTAATGTTCACATACATTATTATTGTATCGATATTATTAGTAGTAGTGAGAGCATTTTTTTAAATTATTACAATTATATAATAATAATAATAATAATAATAATAATAATAATAATAATAATAATAATAATAATAATAATAATAATAATAATAATAATAGGATATAATTTGCTTGGGGCAGTGTGTGCAATATGTATATAGAGGACTATGGAAGGTTATAAAATGCAAGAAATCGAAATATGTCAATATTGAGGATGAAGGAAAAAGTAAAGTTATTTTTCTTTATCTTTATTTTTATTTATTCTTGGCTTCCTTACTAGTGTGAAAACTCACTTGTTAGTTCCCAACTTCTACACAGTGATATAATGTCTGTGACTGTCTTACTTAAAATATGTTGAGGTAAGATCTCTTTGTCAAATAGTATGAATCCTGAAATTATCTCTCAGTTGGAGTCTTCGAAATAGCGAGTTGGTGTCTGGCATCCAGTGTCATGTCTTATGCCCAGCAAAAATCTTAAAAATAAGATATGTAGATCGTTTTTAAAAGATCCACACTGAGAATAGAATACCTTTTAATTCATAAATATAGTTATATTTAGTTAAAATGTACTTTATAAGAATCGATATATTTTAATTAAAAGAACGGTGCAATATTTATTGTTAGAACTCACCCTCAATGTCCAGACATAACACCGTGTGTCATACTTTTTACGAAAATCGTAAGATCCTGTTCTTGGTAACTTCTTATTTTAATAATTTAAATAAAATTGAACTACAACAGACGAAAATCTGGCAATCACGGGTATGCAACTAGGTATTTTCTTGAAAGATTTAATTTATTTTACTCTGTAATTGAGACAAGAAAGCATGAGTGCGTTATCAAATAACAGGTGTTTTTCATAATTAAAAAGACATGGACGAAACGATTAAGAAAAATTCGAAATGAAACTGACTTATAAATATATCTAGTTTTCAGTCATTTATAAAAGGTGCATTTATATTATTATTGAGAAAATGATTTGTGAAAAACGATAGAGTACTGTCCGAAATATTAAGATAATAATTGGCATCTTTCATATTTTGTTATAATGATATATATTTCCTAATTTTTTAACGTAATAAATAAACCATTTTTATGTACCCTTACGAAGAGTAACATAAGCATACTATGATACTAAACATTATGTGTAGAATCTTTATTCCATTTTAGATTAAAATTCATTACAAATATTTTATTCTAGAAAATGTCTAAAATAAACAGCTTAAACTGAAGAGGTCTTAAAAAGAACTCATATTCAAGAAATGTGGTTTAATTTGTGTCTCATGATTATGGATCAACTTCAATGCAAATCTGATGTATTTGAATTTTCAACCGGGCTATCATGCCCGCTAAAACTCTTTTAAAATACTATAAATGAAGACAAAGTGACAATATAAAGACTGGGAATATATATTGTTTTCACAAAAATTAAATTTCTATAAGTTAAAATGAAGAAAGAAAGAAGAGAAAACTTCATTTTATTTATATATAAATAAGTTTTCCTTATAATTTCTTTTACGGAAGAAAGAGTCATTTATTCTTAATAGTTTTGATCTTCACAGACATTTATTATTTAAAAGGGTATATTATTATTAACAGTAAATTATATGGATTGACGTAGCACCGAGGAATGCACGCAGTCTTACTTTTATTTCTCCCCCCCTCTCTCTCTCTCTCTCTCTCTCTGTCACACACACACTATATATATATGCATATGCAGATATATATATATATATATATATATATATATATATATATATATATATATATATATATATATATATATATATATATATATATATATATATATATATATATATATACAGGGTGAGCAAAAATAAGGGTCCTATTTTTAAAAATTCATAACTTTTTTATTTATTGATTTAAAAAAAATTTGTTTTTAGAATAAGTAAAGGACCCCTTCCGAAGAAAGCATGAGCCGAATTAGCCCTAAGGAACGTACCCTCATTTAGAAAACATTATTTTTGCTTAAAAAACTCAAAACCGTGTAAAAAACAATACTTTAGTTTTTGTAAGTTTTAAGAAGTGTTTTTCGGCTAAAATTTGTTTTGTTTATTTCAAAAAATCTCGGAAGGGTCAGTCTACACACACATAAAGTTTGGTGTGTTTAACTTTTATTTTGTGGAAGTTATTCAAATTCAAGTTATTCAAATTTAAAGATAGGACCCTTATTTTGGCCCACCCTGTATAAAGAGCTTTTTGATAGTCTATTTTTAACATCCCCGAGAGTGCTCAACTTTAATTTCTTAAAGGGGCTTATTATAATATATATACATATATATATATTGTTGAATATAAGAGACTACTCATATCTAGATATCCTTTAGTAGATCCTTTCAATAGTCCGAATCAGGATCTTAGTTTCGGAAGGGAATTGGCTGATGAATTTGGCATAGTTTAGATTTGTCTCCCACGTACTTTCGGACCCATTCGGGTCCATCTTTATACAAATCTAAACTATGGAAAATTCATCAGCCAATTCCCCTCCGAAACTAAGATCCTGATTCAGACTATTGAAAGGATCTACCAAAGGATATATAGACATGAGTTTTCACTTATATTCAACAATACTTGCCTGCAAGAGAATATGCTGCATGGATATACATATATATATATATATATATATATATATATATATATATATACATATATATGTGTGCGTGTGTGTGTGTCTGTGTATTATATATGCGTATATATATATATATATATATATATATATAAATGTATATATATAATTATATATATATATATATAGAAAGAGAGAGAGAGAGAGATAAAGAGAGAGAGAGAAAGTAAAATATAAGGAAAGAGAGAAAAGAGGAGAGAGAGGGAGTGATATATATAGAGAGAGAGAGAAAGAAAGACTGCATTGCAGTCATAGGTGATTGTTGTCTCCCAATGCGCTAGCGTCGTACTAATTGACCTCCTTGTCTCAACTTCGATTTCTTAGATGACTTTTCAAACGAGAAGCATTGCTAAAAACTATGTACCAGATGTGACAGAGAAGTGAGTTGATTGGACTCTTTCAAAAAATTGCTCTCGCACGCCATGTACATTCTCAAACCAGACAAAGACTTGCAAACTAAAGTACAAATGAGGCATCACGCCTCCAAGGAACTATTGTTCGTTTCAATTTCTCATCTAACTTCCGGTGGTTGATGCACACACATTAACAAACACAAGCATAGATTTCGTCAAACAGATATATAATACGCACACGCACATATACATTATATCTGCAAGTGATATTACCTATATTAACAGCATTAAGTTTGATACTTCACCAGACTAGATTGATTCTTGTCCTGAAATCCGTTACAACCAAAAGATCAAAAGAAATGTATGCTATAGTATAGTTTACTGATCCATTGCGTAGTGGAAAATAAGGTTCTTAACTTCTTTACTAACTTAACGTTTAAGAGGTAAAAGATAACTTTTAGGTAATATTAAAATATCTATGTATCTCATATATAGATCAAGGGTAAACCCAGAAAGGGGGTCCCGTAATTTGTGAGAAGTTCGACTGTAAAATGAAACAAAAAGTGAAAAAATGTATAGGTGATACGATACAACATTAAAGTGAATGGCTGATTGAAAATTGTTTTAGTCAGTAAGTAATTCCTTAGGGTACAGGCACAATGATGCAACATTGTGACGATGAGACTATAGTTAGAGCTTGGTTGATAATGAGGAGCCTATTATATTAGGTACTCATTCTGGACCTTATCTAAAAGAGACATACTAGTGGGGTTTGCAATAGCCCAAATGTGACAACAATACTCCATGCATGAGCAGATTGTGTCTTTGTAGAAATATAGGATACGGTCAGGTGTGAAAGGGGTTCTAGCACGGTAGATGGAACAAACTTCTTTGCAGCAGCCTTGGCAATGTCTTCTATGTATTTCTTCCAATTTATGTTACCTTTGAATGTTAGGCTGAGGAGTTTGAACGTTGGACCCTTAAGTAGGTTTTTATTTGCAATTTCGATGGTTGAAGAGGTCCTTGTAGTTGTTTGACAAAACGAACTTAGTCTTAGCAACATAAAATAGTACCATTTATTTATGAATGTATTCCACTACAGACAGTAGGTCACTTTCTAATATGTCAATCATTGCCTCGAATATGTGCGCGTATGTTTTACTCACATTACGAGAGTAGAGCGTGGTGTCGTCAGCAAATACACCAATCTCAGAAACAATGTCAGCAGGGAGGTCGTTTATGAAAATCAGGAACAGTAAACGTTTAATGAACGATCCCGGGGGCACACCTGAATTTATGCCCCGTTTCCTTGGTGAAACGGTTATTGAGGACAATCATAGATCTTTCTTTCGGATATGAAGGATATAATTATATTAAATATTCGTCCAGTAATACCATATGAATGAATTTGCATGAGAAAACTTTTGTGTCATACACTGCCAAAGTATTTGGATATATCAAACGCTACCGCGATAGCTTCACCTGCATTGTTCAGTGTAATCGCAATATTATTTCATTTTATGAATTTTATCTATTTTTAATTTATTATAGAAAATATTGATTTGTAAAAAAAAATCTGTCAGATGTGTTTCTAATAATTTTCCCTAATATAGTTATAGTTTTATTAAAACAAATATAAATAGTTAATCTATTTTTATTAAAAAGTTACTTTTACAGTTTCCATTTGTCTAAATAAGATTTTATTACCCTATCTGATTCTAAAATAATATTAGAACTCTTCCAATATCGACGAATATGTTTTAGTTTTAAGCTTTCTATTTTATTTAAATTAAAACAACAAAGTAAAATGTAATTTTTACAATTAAAGTTTATAACTTTAATTGTAAAAATTACATTTTATTTTTCCAAAGTAAAACTTGAAACTGAATGATTGTCTGTAAATAAAACTTCGATGACGTTGCATACTGGATAGTGTGAGACGGTGAACATCCCGTGCATTTAACTGTTTATTATACTTTTGCCCTACAATACATTTGAAATTAATTGCAAATAAATGTATACCACTATTTAAAATAGTTTTTGCAGAATGTTCCTGTTTGTCAATTTTTTCAATTTTGTTTTGTTTTTAAGATTAAAAAAATGAATTTCTTACGCTGTTGACTACAGATTCATGCGCCAACGACAAGTCAATTATCATTTTGAACTTATTCAAAAAAAAAAGTTTGACTTAAATATTTAATGACGTCGTGTTGCACGAGGTGTCGCAAAATAAAAAAAAAAACATTTTCGCGACTGTCAGTCTAAGCAGGCATAAATATTCTAAAATATTTATTTTTTGTTGGGAGGAAGTTTCGCCCCTTTTTATAACTATACGGTTCTCAAACATTTATTTCTAAATGTTTTCTTGGGACGGGGGCTTTTAATACATGAATATTAACAAATAATTTAAAAGCTAGTTTAAATGGCTTATCATTCGATAGTTTAAATACTTCTGAATGTCGAAGACGAAGTAATGTATTTACTATTTTAACTATTGACAAAATATTAAAATGGCTGACATGTTTATGAAGTAACCGAAATGCATTATGGTGGATTTAATCTCGTAATGTGATTTTTATTTACTACTGTTTTATTAATATAATAATTAGAAAAGGGGGTACTTGTGTAGTTTAAGGAGCGGGTGTAAATAATAACATTAATAAGAAAGCCATTCTTAACATGGCATTTCTAACGATTCTGAACTTTCATCTAACAATTTAATAAACAAAAGATATCGTAAAATTTGAATTTAACTTGAAAAATCTTATCGAAAAATTTACCCGGTCTGTAAACTGCACAAGTACCAAAAAGATAATATAAGACGTGTTTTTTTTGTTGGAGGGTAGACCCGTAGTTATAATTATATCCCCTGGAAGAACGGTTCTTAAATCTTTTTTCAGACGATATTTATTTCATAATTACCGAATTATGCTACTTTGACAAAATTGACGATTTTTCCGTTGCACCGAGGTAAACACAAGGTCGGTGTTTAATGTGTGGATAATCTAGATCTCTAAAAAGGGGAACTCTGGATTGTAGCAAAAAATTTAAATTGCCTTAGTCTAGAAGGATTTCTTGTTCACTGACCGTTCTAATTATTTTTTAGGGGTTGACAGATGGACTTAAGGTTATTGATAAAGTAAAGTGTTTATTTTTTTTATTTTGGGACGGGGGTACACATGTAATCAGGATTAGTGGTAGGATAAATGTATGTGTTTATTCCCCTACCCCAAAACACACAGAATGTATATAACTTAGCAACAAACAATAGTTAAAACGCTATCCGGTTAGTTAGCGTCCAGAAATAAGTAATAATGTTACGTTACAGTTATATGCAAAACTCTAAATTCTTAAATAATAGTTTTTCTTTCCCAACATGTAATCACCTAAAAAATGTTAATCTCATTTTGTTTTGGAGGGGGGCTGAGGGTATCTTTCTACGAATTTATCAGCAATTATCTAAATATAACATGTTCAAATATTCTTTAAAGTATTCCAGTACGATATCAAAATTAATGTGTATACTGTAGAAAGTATTATTAATTTAACGCAATAATTATATAAATATTTTTTAATTTTCCCAAAAAAAGCATATATAAAAAACCCAGTTTCAATTTCATAAGGAACATATTTACTTTCACTGCTAAGAAAACAATACGAAACTAATAGAAAAAAGATACAAATATGTGGGGTCATCATCTGCAGCATCGTCAACATATCCAAGAATGAATATCTACAATATAGCCAATTTTTCTTCATTTTCTTCATTAATAAAGATACTTTTCAACTTTGCATTTTTTTCTAAAAATGTTGCTTCAGTTTTAAATTTGGCCTTTTGGGGCTTTTTTCCTGAAAAATTAAGCTTCAAAATAAATTATCCGTTCCTTATATGTTCTACAATACGTCAGATAGTTTCTTTTTAATACTAACATATTTCGAAACAGCTTATCGAGTTCTATTCTTCTATTTTGTCATCCGTAAATTTTATTTATAATTTAAAAAGTTATGTCGAGTTGAAGAGCGTTACTCAATTGGCATTGCTGTCAGTGTTAGCTTCTCAACTCTTCCATATCTCAAACTCCTTTCGAGATATCTATAGATTCAGATTCCTTGTGCTGTTTGCTACAATTTTGGTATAGAAAATAAATATTTTTTTTAAATCAAAAAAGTTATGGATATTCAAAGTTAATGGGGGCGTTATCCTACACGTTGATTATCACCGCATTTTGAATAACTTTTTTCTACTAGACCGAATTTTAATTTCTTGATGTTCAAAAAAGGTTTTGGACTAGTCGTTTCTAATGCAAAAAAACGAATCAAGCTTGGATGAAAACTGAAATAATAAACAGGCCAAGAATCGGTTGTGTAAATGTTCAGCCCAAGTATATTATTCACACATTTTTCTTTATGTATTTCTCGTTCCAGCGTGAACTGGATGATGTATTCGCCGTGTAACACAAGTAGATTATTTATACTATAAGCAAGACGTGATTCTCGCCCAAACTGATTATATATATATATATATATATATATATATATATATATATATATATATATATATATATATATATAAGCACCATATTCTTTACTTGATTACCGTCCCTTAAGATTGATCCAGATTGATCCAAAAGTACCAGGGATATAAGCGAATACGGCAGATTCATTAGCCAGTTCTTGATCGTAACCAGTAATGCATGAAGAAATTAGAAATGATGCAAAAATATGCAAGCATAAATAGTCAATCTTAATGACGAAATGTGTTTAAAAGATAAATGCTACATATATATATATATATATATATATATATATATATATATTAATTCAGCAGTGTTTTGACGAAGAACACAGCCATTCTTGGGATCTCCTATTGCAGCATTCGTCTTCCCATAATGGAAGCATTGTTTATACAAGTAAATAAACCTAGTATCAACCACGCTCGTTATGAGGGGGGCGAAGATATGTTGAAGTGTTGTTGAAGTGGTATAGAAATGTATTTTAAAACATCGGTCGAAAACGTTCGCGAAAATATGGCGATTTTTTATACAACATGGACGACAATACCAAATCGGAACAACGAATCAAAAAATAAATAAACAGAAGCTGGCGCTACTGTTTAACCAAACATGCATAAGAGAAGGAATAATGCCTTATTACACAAATATATGTATATATATATATATATATATATATATAAATATATATATATATGTACATGTTTGTGTGATCGCGTGTTGCATGTATTCATTAATAAGCATATATATATATATATATTGAAGATTTATTCTACTTTTAATGGGATATCCAATTCATTTAAGAACTCCTCCTTCTGAAAAGAACATTTATGGCTGCCATCTTTGATTGTCTTCTAAGCTACCTTGAACAATATTATTTTCTCTGTTATTTAAAAACAATTTCTCTAAACTTTCATACTGTTCAACGCTGTAATTTTATCCATATAATTGACAATTTGATTGGACCCTACTGGATTACCTCAAATATGTTTTTTTGTAAAAAGTGTGTTGAAACTGACGGCTATCTAATGTGAACATAGCACATTTTTGCATTTTCACTCACTTTTAAAGATAACCTGAGTATATATTTCTGAAAAGTTCGTAGCCAGTAAAATTTTAAAAATAAACAGTTGTGTTTCGGAACTTGTTTTGTGTTAAAATTATTAGAGTAGATAGTGTTTAATTTAACTGCAGGCTTCAAAATAAATAGTTACTGTGTTTTAAGTAAATTAAAATGATAGTGATCAAATAGATATAATCGTATATAAGTCATATCTACAGCATCCGAAACTTGTTGTTTTATACAGACATGTATAAAACATCATACAACTTTATTTAAATAAACTTGTCTGCAGTAACAATACCAATATGTGTATAGAGTTAGAGCATATAATCGCAGTAAGGTACAAGTAAACTAAAGTAAAGGTTTTCCTAAGTTACACATATCGAGAGAGATGGAGGAATATTTGGCTAGCTTTGTCATTTTAGCTAAATCATAATTTAAAGAAAATATACCGGAACAACGACTGACATCAGTATTAAATGTTGAAGGATCTGCCCTGTCGTGAAAATCAGGTTTCGAAATGTTGACGTTCACCTGTTTTTGGAAACTGGCTACGGGTATAACGTGGGGAATCTGAAGCTATCTGCGTCGTCAAGCTGACCGTATAAGTTGATGTAAGAGATCCTTGAAACGAGTTTAGGCCAAATCTCATTATCATCATGACCCGAGTAACGATCGAAATAAATCGACCTTTTAAACCACTTGCTATACATCAGGCAGAAGAGCATGTAAATCTCACAAGCTTTTGATAGCCCATTTGTTTTAAACCCATTGCTTCATTAATATGGCTTTGAGCCAAAGCCAGTATTGTTAAACAAATTACTATGAATAAGCGCTATGTATTATAACACGATATCCTAGGCAATATTACAGTCTTTGTCTAGTACAAAATATGCTAGATCGTCCATTTAACGCCGTATCAACGTAATAACGAATCTGGTGATGTTGGTATGATATAGGCGTATGTGTAGATCCCCAGTTGCAGTTTCATGGCATAGCCAGAACTGATACTTTTTTACCCATAGAGTTGACCCTGAGAGATCTTACCACTAAAGGTCAGAATTGACATGGGAGTAATAGGAAAATAGGTGTCCCTACTAACTCCCAACAGCTCGCACATTAGGACCTCATTTCCGAACCTAGTTTTGTCTCAAAACCAAGACATATTCTGCAAACTGTATACAAAAACATGTACGATGTTGACATAAAATGACACAAACAAGTGCTGGCATCCCCTAAAAAACACTACAACAACAAAATCCATTAAGTCCATCTCTTCTTCATCGTGGTATGGGAAGTGGCAATGTAGCAGTGGCTGTGCTACGCGGCTAACAGGGAGTTGGTGAAAATTCAGGTGGAGTGGGAATCAGTATCGGTCGTCTTCTGGTCGTCTCTGACATTGTATGTGACAAGAAAAGACGTGCTAGGTGTGGCACAGCAAATCAATTGAGTGAGAGTTACAATGTTTCTTCTGTCCAATACATTCGTGTGTTCTGGGTCAGACTAGCCGCAATTCTCCATGAAATAGCCGGGCTTTTCTACTCTCGGTTCTGGGGGTAAAACATTGCAATGTTCCAGGTTAATTAGTAATAGCGATCTATTAGACGGACTTGATGCAGATCAAACAATCTTGAGGCACGATGTTCACCTCTGAGCAGAATCTAACTCGCTTAAAAAAAGCAACAAATAAAATACTACTTGTACTTTTCCTTTTCCTCCTAATACTACTATCCCATCTCCTCATACTACTACGACAACGATGACAGCGACCACTGCTGCTTCTGCTAGGAATAAGAAAAGTTATTTAATTTATTATTATTTTTGAGATGACGGATTGTGGCTATTTATAGTATTGATATGTTTTAGACTATCGCCCTTATCTTGCTTATTGTTATGTTTAGAACGATTCGACTGTTGTACATTGCAATATTCTTAATGTGTCCTTTATCATACACAATTGAGAGAATTTCTAACTGAACCTTTCGTTACATCTACTGGAACATTACTCTTATTCTACTCTCTATGTCTTTAAGATATCTAGTATTAATATATAGGTATAATCACCTTCAGCAGAGACTGATCTCCTTACCTCGTGTATAATTATATTTAAAGTATTTTTTCGCCAAACATATCAATCTCTCTGCTCATCGTTTTATATCTCAGAAACATGAAGTGGAATAAATACATAGACGATTCTGTCAAGTTTGGTAATAACCACGTCGGCTCCTTCTACCAGGATAAACAATTTCCCACAATAAACAGTATCGTATACGTCTACAAAGCCATCATACTACGTGCATGTAGTAGTGTTACCACACCTTCGCTAGTGCACTAACCACTAACGTTTACCCCTTGGATAGCCAAATAGGTCCCGCACTCTCTAACAAGCTTCAACCCATATTGCATAGCCGTAGTTATGTATCCCTGTGCATGCTTTAGAATTATTTCCACATAATGTGATCTGATTAACATGCTGGACCTTCTCAACGAAAATGCTCTCAAATGACCAGACTACCAAGTCCAGTCCTCAAGTGACTCTAGATGCCGGGAGACTTTCTAGATTCGTTACTCTGACGACATGTCGTTGTAAGCTTACTCCTTCTTGTTTCTCCGACCATATCAACATGCGAAATGTATATGTAGTTTGAACGAACATCTTGCTGCTTAACTGCCCACACAGGTTCCCTCCTAAAAATATGGCCATCATCACAGTATTCCCTTGCGCTTGAGTGGGAATATTTCTTGTTTGAGGTTAAACAAGTAAAAAATATATGCATACAAATTATATTAACCACGTTATAATAAACTACCTATCATAATATCACATTAATCGGCTAATATTGCAGTCAATTAGTTATTATTATTATTTATTGTTAATTATTTTTATCATATAATATGGTGATCAACCCCTCTGTGTACATTATCGTTTAAATCTTGTTTTCATTTCTATGAATTGTCGATTAAAGAGGTATCTGGTTTCTTGTATATGCGCTGATGTTTTCGTCTTTTGTTGATGAACCCATTTTCACTGCATACGTGATCGGTTATCCTTGATTTTAATGTGTCCTCATCGGACTGATGCATTTGTGATCTTTCTCTGGGTCTATCCTCGTAAGACGACATATTCACTATTTATATCCCCTTTCCCCAACTAAAAGGTACAGAATACACATATTAATTAGACATGTTCTGTTCTATGAAACAGATGACTTAAAATATCTGTACGATAACCTGAACTAATCGAAACACAGTCACCTGGAGAATATTTTGTCTATCGATTGGAATCGATTTGCAGTCTTTTCTCTCTTTTTAAGGAATTCATCATCATCTTATTCTAAAATTCATTAGATTAAAATTGAATTATTCTTTTCTAGCCATCTTCTGGTGTGTTTATCAATTAAACCATGTTTAAATGTCATTCTGAATGTAACTTGACATAACAGTATCTTTTTTCAAGAAAGCCTATAATATACCTGAGTAACGCTATGCATCAAATATATGTTCAAATATTAGACAAGGTAAGTATTTGCCAATATATAAAGAATGAAAGAAGAATGTACAACTCAACGTAATATACGTGTCAACATTTCAGTCGAAAATAATGTCTTCCTGGTTTGATCGATAAATCATAAAACGTTTCACTGGTTGAATGTATTAATATAAACATATGTGGGTGTTCCGGTCTTTCCATTAGGCAATGCGACAATCTCCATACAACCATAATTAAGTAGAATTCTAACACCACCAGATCTACCAAAGGCAAATTCTCGCACTTGGTACCAGAATCCAGGATCAAGGAATGTTTTTTTTTTCTTTAATCACTTTTAATTTCAAAATAAGTTCCAATTCCATGCTATACACTGTGTTCAAAGTACTATATATAAAGTATGTGCATATTTTAATTTATTTGTGAGTACAATATTGTTTATCTCACCTGCGAAGTCGTAATATTGCATATATTTGGTTTCATTGCGTTTTTTTGCAAAGGAAGGCGGAAGAAGATCGAAGCCTTTCAGGAAAATTGAGATATATCATATTTTTGTGAAATGTTAACAATATGTATTGAACATCTATGATGAAATAATTCACAATTTTGTTTCTTCTTTGAAATATTCTAAAGCATTCTAGGGTGCATAATATGTAAACAACCTCCTATTTTCAAATTCGAATATTTCGAATTTGTATTGAATTCAATCTATAGCTATCAGCCACAAATTACGAACGATTTCTCTGAATTTAAATTTCCTCTTAAGATCCCTTCATCTGTAACATTACATTTTCACATGTTCTACAATGAAAACAATGTAATAGATTCTGATCAAAATTGGAATAAGTATTCTCGACATGAGGTTTAGGATTTTATTCTTTTGACTCAGTATCATTATAATTTTAATAGTCGTAAGGAAACACAAAATAGGTTCAGAACTGTTCTGTTCAGGGATATAATTTTACCCGTCTTGTGGCAGGTATTTTTCTAGTAAACAAACAAAATAGACTAACAACCTACAATGGTGTTCAATAATAATTTCCAGTGGGTATTCATACTATATTATTCCCGTAACAATTGCTTAGGCGGGTGATTTACATACTGGATACTGATACGGATCTGCAGATTCACAACTATTTCAGGGATATTGGGAACCATTTGTTCACTAATATAGTGTTGAAAGTTATTAACGCAATATTACTCCATCTATGAGTAGGATGGAAAATTGTTTTCAAGTAATTGTATATAGTGAATCGTATACAGTATATGTTTTATGATGAAAGTACATAACTGAGAAGCGTTCCTTTTAAATCTACAGGTTTGTTCGAAAGTATCAAGTATTTTTACCTATGCCATAAAATAGCAAAAATAAGGGAACAGAAATATAGGCAGACAGAACTGATGGCCTGGATTCAAGAACTGTATATAAATAATAAGAACACAAGAACAATGGGAGAACAAGTAATAGCGTAATCGATTAATTGAATACACCTTGTTACTTTGCCTTTAGATGTAGATGAATGGCGTGGTTACACATTTCTTATTAGTAGTAGCATGCAAATAAACACAATCTACCCGACAGAGAATAATAAAATATTCTCTGATTAATTTACTACACTTCTACTTTCTTAACATCAACACCCCTAAACAAACTGATTAGCAGCAAAATCACACCCCTTCTATGATCCGTAGATACCGTAAGATTTTCCACTCTAATCGCTTCTTTATTTCTGATCGCTTGCCTTTGTAATTTTTCCCTGCTCCCTATTTACCAGTACTTACATGTAGACATGTAAATGTAATATAAACTTGCTGCCCTACTCCTCACCCACCTGGTTTCTCTATACTTATGTCGCCTATAACAGTAGCGCTTTGTGATTCAGTGAAAATATGCCTTGAGTTGGGTGGTCTAAAAATAAAAGAAGTATCTCCCTTACTCTTGCTTCTTCTTAGAGAAATGTTTATATATAAAAAAAATCAACACACACATACTTTTTTATCTTGTATATATTGCGGTTTTGTGTTTTTCCTGTACATTTATAAGATTTTTGCATGAAACGTCACCTTGTTATTATATGGTTTATTTTTGGTAACACATTTTTATGACAGTTTTACTAATTGAATCTGTTTAAGTATGCTTTGAATTCTAGTCGAAACGGGTGTAAGTTTTTTTCTTTACGCTGAAACAACAATAAATCACAATATCGTATGGTTTTGATTGTTTTTTTCTATTTTAAGGTGTATTACAAATTTGGAAATAAAGCTGTGCATATTGAGCTTCATTTTGCTTTGACATTTGATTCCTATAAAAATCGATCTGAACCACATTAAAATAATTTGTGTTTTACTTTATCACTTTATATATATATATATATATATATATATATATATATATATATATATATATATTCCATGAAAATGCCAGTATACTGAAATCATATGCCCTTAATAGGGTTAAGATGAACATTCATATACACTAAACACTAAATTTACAAAAGCAAAGAAATTCCCAAATGTGTACGCTTTTATTGTCATTAAGGGTATGCGAGCACAACAGGGCTATGTATTTTACTTGTAGGAATTTTTCTTATAAAAAAATATAAACATTGTTACTATATTAGCACTGTTAATATAAGCATTGCCAATAAACATTTTAACTGGTATTTTCCTTACCTTTATAGTATCCTTATCAATCACGCCCGAGTGGAACCATTATTCATACGACACAAGCAGCATTGTTATGTATTAAGGAACATGAAGGTATTCTTGTATCTAAGTCAATTTTAACTTTCACACTTTAATTTATTAGAATTAACAACTTTCACCATTTTTTATATATAATAACGATTTTTACTGTATTTTTTCAACAATACAATACATTTTCTTACAATTAAGATTGAAGATCCGCAAACAAGAATTTAAATCTTATAAATAAAAAAATGTGAACTGTAAACCTTGGTATTTTTCATTTCTCTGAAATTTTCGTTTTCTCTGAACTAAAAACAGTACTCTACGGCTCTAATATTACAAATATAGGCAACAGAATGGCACTTTATTTCGGTTCTTACTTTGTAACCTTGCCTAAGGGTTCAACACGTAGCCTACAGCCAAAGTCTTACTTCTTACTGGATCGACCTAGGCCCAGTCGATATTAGGTAGCTTCCCTAAGAACATCAGATCGATCAGAACGTTTGCCAATAAAAGACGATGAGTTCCAGCCGAATTCCCTTCGGAAAAGCCTAAGAGATTTTGTATAAACGATTAATTCTTGTTCGATGTTTTGCGCTGAAGAAAAATTCCTACCAGTAAAATACATAGCCCTTATGTGCTCGCATACCCTTAATGACAATAAAAGTGTAAACATTTGGAATTTCTTTGCTTTTGTAAATTTAGTGTTTAGTGTATATGAATGTTCATCTTAACCCTATATAGGGCATATGATTTCAGTGTACTGGCATTTTCATGGAATGTCACTACTTTTGTAAAGGCTATGCCTCAATACAATGCCTTCTCATAACTGATATAGTTGGTAGTTTGACTAATCAGTGTTTCTTCCAATATTCACAGGTAAATATTTTTTTAATTATGATGAGTGTGAATTTATTCATGATACAATTCAAACTAGAACACATTTTTTCACAGTTAATATATATATGTATATTAACTGTGAGTTAATCAACGTTGTTTTATTTAAGGCCTTCGTATTCCTATGCTAAAATGTAACATAGTTATGGGATTGAGTTATGTTAAAAAAAATGTTAGGTGTCGTTTAGAATTATGGTTTATTCTTGTAAAATCAGTACTTTTCTGAGCAAGAAACAAAACAAAGAAATTGACAAGAAGTTGATGAATTACCTGTATAAAACTGTTCAATGTGGCGCCCTGTAGGAATGGTAAATGAAAATAGGATCCCTCCCTCCCTGGAAACCGCCATATCTATATATTAATACGTAAATGTGTACGTACGTGTGTCATGCTCCTAACGAAATTCAAAAAAACAACAAAGAAGTTGGACGGAGAGACTGGGAATCGAAACCGTAACATCTAGCTGAAAAGCCGTAACTCTACCACTGAGCTAACTAAATGAAGTCGTTAAGTAGATCAAAATTAACTTAATTAAACCATTAACTGACCCCGCTCACTACTGTCGCTTCAGCGTGAAAGGAGGAGGAGACGGCGTTTATGCACCTTTTCTTCGGTTAAACATTTGAACGACTAGATAGAGAGAGAGATAAATGTGGACTATTTTCATTTTATAATGCAACATTATCAAAAATAAAGGTAACTTCTATAAATTTCTGTGCTTCAAATACTTCTACATATATAAAAAAAATCCAATATCTGTTCTTGAAATATATTTAGAATATTTACGAATAAAACTAATGAAACTAATAAAACTTCTTACAAGCTGTGCCAACGCAAACGCTGGCAGATGATAACTTTAAACGTTAAAACCATTTATTTCTTTTCTTTTAGGTTCGAGAGACAGCCAGTATTATTTTTTTTGTTTTTTTTAACTCACATAAAGCACTGTTTGTTTGTTTTTTCAGTGAAACACAGAGAGCGCGTACGAAAGAAAGAGAGTGTGTATGTTCGTAAGAGAGTGATAGAGAGAAAATATATAGAGAGACTAAACGTAATTGAAAAGTGAAAATTCAAGAAAAACAAGTAAATAAATCGCAAAAAGTTTTTAAAAATATGTAACTAAAACGAAAACGACGAAAGTAACAAGTACAGTTTCGTTTTCGTTTGGTAAGCTTGCCAGTTTTTACGGTATATCAACCCATTTTAGTAGAGTGTCCATCGTACACACGTTATTTGAATGCAAATTATTATTTTAAAAAAAGTATTTCACTCTTATCCGGGGGGTGGCTCATGATAAAGACAGCGTGACATACTAACAAATAGATGGTGCTTTGTTACATTGGGACCCGCGCTAACTTTGACCCCGTCGTTACGGTTAGGTTCAGTGGAGTATGCGTAAGACAGTGAAAGAGTGTATGCATTGTGTCTGTGGGGGCGTTGGCTCAATATAATGGTAATTTTTAAGGTTTTTTGAAATTTTCTGGAAAACTAAGGTATATGGTAAACTGAAATTTAAATGCCATCAACTAGACACTAGAACCTGTATATCTGCCAAGAATCAGCTGAATTCATCAAATAGTTGATGAGATACAGGGTGGCACATACGTACGAACGAACACACGGATAATACAAAATCATGCCTGACCTTTCTGGATCTAAATACGTACCTATCGCCGCTCCGGTGTGAATGCTAAATACTACCTTTCGCCACCCCGGTGTGCATTCTATATATGTACCTATCGCCGCCCCGGTGCGCGTGCTATATACGTACCGATCGCCGTCCCGGAACGCATGCTAAATACATACCTATCACTGCCCCAGTGCGCATGCTGTCTGCGTACTTATTGCCGCCCGTGTGCACATGCTGTATACATACCTATCGCCAGCCATGAATGCTAAATGCGTACATATCGCCGCCCCGGTGCGAATGCTAAATACGTACCTATTGCGCACCGGTGTGCATACTATATAAGTACCTATGGATGTCCCAGTGCGAATACTAAATATGTACATATTGCTGCCCCGGTGCGAATGCTAAATAAGTACCTATTGCCGTCCGGTGCAAATGCTAAATACGTACTTATCGCCGCCCCGGTGCGCGTGCTATTAACGTACCTCTAGCAAACCCGGTGCGAATGCTAAATACGTACCTATCGCCTCCGCGGTGCGCGGGCTATATACGTACCGATTGCAACCACAGAACGCATGCTATATATGTACTTATTGCCACCCCTGTGCACATGCTATATATGTACCTATCGTCACCCCTATGCACTACTATATACGTACCTATTCCCACCCCCCTTGCACATACTATATATTTACCTATCGCCGCCCCGGTGTGCATACTATATTCGTACCTATTGTGGCTCTCGTGCGCATACTACATACTTACCTATCTCTGCAAGGGTGCACATACTATATATGTACTCTATCTCTATACCTAAGAACTCATATTAATGTGCACCTGTCGTGTCAGAAAAACAAAATAGTGTTCATTCATGTAGTGTCACTATCATAAATGGAAATATTTTTAGGTTTAAAAAAGAAAAAAAGATATTTTTTGGCCCCCCTAAATAGAAATATTTTAATAAAAAAAATTTTTTTTAAATAAAATTTTTTTTCAACAACCCCAATTTTTTTTTACTCTCCACATACATAGAAATATTTTTAATTAAAAAGAAAAACAAAAATGTGTACCCCCCAAAAAAATTTGTTACCTTCCCCCATACATAGAAATATTTTGAGTTTAAAAAAGAAAAAAAAAGTGTACCCCCCCCACCCCAAATTGTTTTTTCATCCCCTCCCATACATATAAATATTTTTAATTAAAAAAAAAAAAAAAATTACCCCCCCCCTCAAATTTTTTTTATCCTCCCCTATACATAGAAATATTTTTAATGAAAAATAAAAAATAGTATTTTTGACCCCCCCCCAAAAAAATGAATTTAACCTCCCCCATATATAGAAATATTTTCAATTTAAAAAAGAAAAAAAAATTACCCCCCCCCCCTAAAAAATTTGTTTCATCCTCCCCCATACATATAAATATTAGAAGCACCCCTGGTCCCTATACTGCAAAAGCACCCATGGTCCCTATTCTGAAGAAGCCTCCGTGTACTATATTGCAGAAGTACCTCCGGTGCTGGATCTTATACTGTAGAATCACCCCTGGTCCCTATACTGCAGAAGCACCCATGGTCCTTATTCTGCAGAAGCCTCCGGGTCCTATATTGTAGAAACACCCCCGGTGCTGGGTCCTATACTGTAGAAGCACCCCTGGCCCCTATACTGCATAAACACCCATGGTCCATATTCTGCACAAGCCTCCGGGGTCTATATTGTAGAAGCTACAGAAGCACTCCCTTACTGATCACCCCTCCTTTTCATCTGCAAAGTAGCTCTATCTAGGACATTGATCACTTTTCTCCCGGACAACGCCGAGTACTTCGAAAATTAAGGTGGCATCCAGAGCACTACTAATATCACTCTTACTGATTCCTCCTCCTTTTCATCTGCACAATAGTCTGAAAAGAAGCGTATATGCTGTTAAAATATTATACAAATGTATCACTACAGTAGCTCTATCTAGGATATTGAGCACTATTCTCCCTGACAACGCTAAGTACTTCAAAAATTAAGGAGGCATCCAGAGCACTACTAAAATCACTCTTACTGATTCCCCTCCTGTTCATCTGCAAAATATTCCGAATAGAAGCGTAAATCGTGTTAAAATATCATAAAATCTATGACTACAGCAGCTTTATCTAGGATATTAAGTACTTTTCTACCGGACTACGCCGAGTACTTAAAACATCAAGGAAGCATCCAGAGCACTATCAAAATCAATCTTACTAATTCCCCCTCATATCTATGTGCACAATAGTCTGAAGAGAAACGTAGATGGCGTTAAAATATTATACAAACTTATCACTACAGTAGCTTTATCTAGGATATTGAGTACTTCTCTCCCGGACAACGCCGAGCACTTCGAAAATTAAGGAGGCATCCAGAGAACTACTAAAATCACTCTTACTAATTTCCCCTCATTTCTATGTGCACAATAGTCTGAAGAGAAACATAGATGGCGTTAAAATATTATCCAAACATATCACTACAGTAGCTCTATCTAGGATATTGAGCACTTTTCTCCCGGACAACGCCGAGTACTTAGGAAATAAAGGACGCATCTAGAACATTACTAAAATCACTCTAACTTATTTCCCTTCATTTCCATGTGCACTGAAGTTAAACGTAGATAGTGTTAAAATATTATACAAACTTATCACTATAGTAGCTCTATCTAGGATATTGAGCACTTTTCTCCTTGATAACGCCGAGTACTTAGAAAATCAAGGAGGAATTCAGAGCACTACTAAAATCGTAGCCTTCCTATAATGTTATTGATACATCCGAACAGAAGTTATGGTATGACTGATGCAACCGGACAGAATTTAGGACAAGACCGGGTACATCCGGCAAGGGATTAGGGGACGTTTTCAGTGACTCAGCATTTTTATCAGATTACTACATAAATACGTTAGATAATGAGGTTTTTTGGAATTTCTGGAAAACTAGGATATATGGTAAACTGAAATTAAAATGCCATCAACTAGACCCTAGAACCTCTATGTCTGCCAAAAATAAGCTGAATCCATCAAATAGTTTATGAGATACAGGGTGGCACACACGTACGTACGTACGTACACACGGATAACACAAAATCACTCCTGACCTTTCTGGATCTCTGGGTTTCCTTGACTAATGATGCTGAAATTCGACACACTTATAGAACCTATCAAATGAAAATTTTGCGCAAAGTTTTAAATAATTTGGTTTATTGGTGTTTGAGTTATGACTGATCAAAGAAATGAGATTTCTAGCATACGTCGTTGTTGAAGTCTATTAAGGGATAGAGCGCTATCGCGCCTCCCTTGATATATATATGTATATATATATATATATATATATATATATATATATATATATATATATATATATATATATATATATATATATATATTGAAGGAAACAGAGGATTTTGAGAGTAAGAGAGAAAGAGAAATGCAATCTGAAGTTTACCATCTCATTGTACTTTTTACGTATTGATCAATATTTAGAAGCCGAATGCGTATGGTTTCTATCACAATGTTGAGATTTAATGAACATTTATAAATACCACATCGCATGCAGAGAATAGTTAACAGCAAATAACCTAGTTTATATATGTAGTGATAATTAGCTCTACATTTTGAAATCAATATTGAATTTCTAATCATCCGAAATATGAAAAACATTTAGCCACGATTAGATTTTAAAAGAATATGATGCCAGAATGATAAGTAAAGAAGAATTTATTTAAAACAGAATAATGAACTATGTTGTGAACTGCTTTGATTTGAACAGTTATTGTTGGTTTATATTTACAAATGATAACATAAATATGTTAATTCGCTATAATTATTATAATAATTATATTTCGTTGTGGTAGCAACACAAGTTATTACTGTGAATATCTTAGACTAGTGAGAGTCTAGCAGCATATTTTCCGTGAGAAAAGTGTTGTGATGAGAAGAGATAATCCCCACAAGATTTTGTATTAGATTGTGTACTCTGTAAAGGCAGGAAATACGGGACTTTTGAACTTTTTTTTAATTAGGGTCATTTTGTTACAGTTCAGTTGGGGTTCTATATAACTGTTACACCGGCCGTTCTTACACAGGAGAAACTACACCGGTTGTCACTATAAATAGTGCGAGTCACCAGAGGACAAAGCACCACCTTGTAACTGTCTAGCCAAGAGCTAGTCACTTTCTTACTTTGTTAATACACTTGTTAAACCAACCCTCGACTTGACTTCCTTTATTTATTATTTACTGTGGAACAACTTCACAACAATAACCTATTAGTACTGCAATTTTTTAAAATTTATTTTTAATAATACTATGTTTTGACGAGATTTAAATACCCCCACAAAATAATGAGATTCTATTTTTTCTAGGCGATTATTATATTTTATTATTTTAGAATTATAAGTGTTGGGTAAGTTCAGTATATAAGTTTTATAGAAAATCATCCTCCATTTCACCAAATCTAGCATTACGTGTATTAAACATCCTTTTATCACTAACGTTAAGTCCTAGTGACTCTAGGGTAGTGTTAAGTTGAGGATTAAGTCAGACGACAGAACCAAATGTTGTGAAAAATAATTTATTGACGAGAAATAATTTATTTGAATGTTTTAAAACAATAATTTATTTAAGATAGAGAATTTAAAAAAAAAATATGGGGAAGAGGAATTGCTACTATATTACTTCATGTTTGATTTTGTCGTAAAACACTTTGTCTCTCGCACGGTTATTCAATGCGAACATGATTACAGTAAATCAATAAAAATAAAACATGGTATAGTCTCTGAACGGATTTAAGTATGCGGTAGAACTGAGTGTGCTGCACCAATTCATATTAAAAACAAAATTGGCTTAACATCGGTAAGATCAAGCGATATTAAGCAAAGTGTTATAAGAACGAAAATATCCCATTTAAAATAGTTCAAATAGCACCGGATAGAGTGTTTTTACGTGACTATAAACACAACATACTTTCATAAATAAACGTGGACTTTTCATAGGTCACGTCAATAAAATATAACTTATGCACCATTGATGAATTTTCTCTGAAGAAGTGAAAGTTCAGCTTGAAAATCATTATTCAATTTTGTCAGTTTTGGATTAACAAACAAAATCGGAATGAATTATATCACGAGGTGAAGATATTTTACCCGATTTCCATTTGGTTGTAATTACAAGAAAAAAAAAATTTCCAGAACTATGTAAACAAAGCATATTTGTAAGAAAATAAATATAATTCTAAATGTAGATTAAAATGGACCAACTTCTCTTTCACATCAGAAATCAAAAATCAATTTTGCGAAAACAGAAAAATAATCATAAAACACTAAGAAAAAAATGGGTTGTTTTGATTCAATATCGTCTGATTGTAAACATTGCGAAGAAGTAAATAATTATATAATTAATTTCAACTACATTTTTCTTTCTTTTTCACATAGTTTTTGTGTTGAAGTAGTTTGTTTGATAAACGAAAATAAGATTTCTTCTACATTTCGAATAAAGTTCCCTTCGGTCTTTTTCAGGTGTATGATCGTTTCATCCTGAGAAAAGATTGCTTTTGATTATTTGTGTACGCTACCTCTTACTTATCTCCGATGATTTTTACGCTTATTTTTAATTGTATTGTGGCGGAGACATACCTCCGAAAAGCAAGAGCATCAGAGTCACATTCTTGTTTTGTTGTAGACAACAAATTTCGTCGCACGAATATTCGAATGTTCGTAACGCTTGCACTAAGTCAGACTAAGACTGTAAATCTCTACAGTGTCTAGAGATGAGGGATTAAAATAGCCTGTTCTCAGTTGCTAGTAAGTTTTCAATAAAAAAACACAAATATCGTTAAGAAACATTGTTTCTTTGAAATTACTTTGATTATAGTGTGCGAATGAACAGAATATCATAAGAAGTGGAGTTTGGGCATTCGTGTTTACACCGGTTATGAGACATTATTTCCTTACATACAGTTTTCATTTCAATCTTACTTAATTATTGCTAAGGGAATTCCGCGAAAAATGATACCAATGTTAATATACAGCGTCTTCTTAAAGATTTATATGAATGTGTGAATGTTATTTTAAACTATCGTTTATATATATATATATATATATATATATATATATATATATATATAAATATACATATACATATATATATAATTATATATATATATATATATGCATGTATTAAATAGATAGATATATATATATATATATGCATATATACACACATATATATATATACATGTCTATGCATATACGTACATATATATATATATATATATATATATTCATAAACATTAATACATATATATATATATACATTTATATACATATTTATGAATATATGCATACATATACATATATATACACATATATATACATATTTATGAATATATATATATGCATATATATACATATATATATACATATTTATGAATATATATTCATATATATATACATATATATATATATACATATTCATGAATATATATATGCATATATATATACATATATATATATGTATACATATATATGTATACATATTTATGAATATATATGCATTTATATACATATATATATACATATATATATACATACATATGAATATATATACATATATATATGCATATATATATATATATTTATAGATATAGATATATACTTCATGTTTTGGGGGGTGTACAAAATGTTATTATCGCAAGCATGAAGGGAAGACGAATTCTATCGTGCATGGTAAAAAGTTAAAATAGAAAAAAAAATGACAGCCTACCCGTTTCGCCTTTTCTTAGCAAAGGCTGCATCGAGGGATTTAAAAAGAAAAAAACGCGGTGAAAAGAGAGAGTACAGAAAATAAAATAGCGTTATGTTATATGTACAATGGAGGATGAATCTTAGAGACTGATCACATCTAGTCCCAATAAACATCCCCTTTGCTGACAAGGGGACGTACGTTCAAGACTAACGTGGATCGTCTCCAAGATTTTTAGATGGTATAATGAGTGAGCATGACTGAGAATGGTGATGGAGTCGATGCTAAAATGCGTAGCGCACGGCGGGTTTTTTTGGTAAATGGTCTGTAATTGAAGACCCGTATGTGTTAATTTGAACGTCCGTTGACCGGAAGGTTCCATTCCTGATCTTACTCGGAATGTGCTGTTGGACTCTACTATCCAATCTTAACGTCGTCTTACCCACGTAGTCAGTACTACAAATACATTTAAACTGATAATTACATTATTATTTTAGTGTGTGTTTGTAGGGGTGGGAGGTAAAACGTATTTACGAGAGGACGCCAATAAAGGTTTTTTAGAGAACACAACACGCACATTCGAAGAAAAATAGCAATTTTCAACTGCTGAGCTGATTTGCTTGGCGAATTTCTCACTTAATGTTCCTAACCAAGGTAAACGAATGTAAATCGGGCATTTAGTCACCGTATTTCGTTTTATTTCGGAAAAAAGTATTTATTTTCCTCTGGGTGACTGCCCTAATCACATCAAGAGGATAGCCGTTATTGGACAAAGTATTAGTTATAGTTTTAATTTCTTCGTCCAATTTTGATTAGTAACAAATCATAAGGGGTCCGTGTGTTGATGTCCAAATCAAGTTTACCTTTCGTTTCTTAAGACAAAATGTATCCCAGCGAGTATATAATCCTGTAAACGTAGGTTACGGTAGATTGATGTAAGGTAACTCGATAGGGGTTTTGTTACCAATACATCGAGGAAAGCTAAAGTGGAATTACGCTCTCCTTCATAGGTATATTTTAATACGGAATGCATTTTATTGAGTAAGGAGAAGAATTTATTTGCCTCCGTTTTATTATTAAAAAGGCAAAATGCATCGTCTACATATCGAAAGTAGACTAAAGGTTTAGTGGGGTCAGATAATAAAGCCTTCTAAAAAAAAAAAAAAAAATATTCGCCATTATCGGCCATAGGACTAACCCCATAGATACGCCGTCTATTTGCCTATACATTACATCGTTAAAACTAAATTCAACGGATGTAGTGGCAAATTTCATCAACTGCACTAATATGCTTTCAGGAATCGAAGGAGACGATAAATGGCTACGATATAAAAAATCGACACAGATATCGATAGTTTGCAAAATAGGCACACAGGTAAATAGTTTGCTTATATCGTAGGAACACATACATTTATTAGTAACCTTAGAATCTTGAATTCACTTAGCAAAATGAAGTGAATCTTTTAGACAGTATTTACTATAGAACTTCAATAATGGCTGTAAAATATTGAAGATCCATTTTGCATACTTCTGCTGTGATGACCCTACCATAGATAGAATGGGCCTAACTGGGATAGCCGCTTTGTGAGTGTTGGGTAATCCATATCAACGTGGGCGGATAGAGCCCGAGGGCCTGATCTCACTGTCTACATCGGAAGGGGGTACACCGCTTTACATCCATTTTACCAGTTGTTTCTGGAATTTAGTTTCTAAGGAAGTTGTTGCATCATGAGTACCGACAGGGCCCAATTTGACAAATTTCTCGGTGGCGTTTGATATCAATATCATGTGGTCGACGTAGTCTTGATCGTTTAGTACAACAACACCTGAACCTTTATCCGGTCTGGTTATTACCAAAAACTTATTTTGTCGCAGAGTTTTAAAATGACGGCAACATGTTCTTCGCACAATTTAAACTATAAATGAGATACTGGTGTGATTATTGTACATATAACATAACGCTATTTTATTTTCTGTACTCTCTCTTTTGACCCCATTTTTCTTAATGAATACCTCGTTTTTTTTTTAAATCCCTCGTTAAAGAGGGCGAATCCGGTCGGTTGGGATGTTTTTTTTTCTTGATTAACTTTTAATCATGAACTATATATATAGATTTTTCACTTAGAAAAAAGATTATTCAGTGAATATCGGGATTAGTCCAATAAAAACAAGCTCGATGATACTTGAACAGGGTACAGAGAATTTACATGTGATTTTTTGAAAGCTTACCAATGCATTCCGTTCCGTGTACGTAAAAAACGCTTTAATTTGAAAACTGATAAATACGTAATTTTTGAATGAAAAAATATTTTGTGGTGTTGATTGGGCTCCTGAACGGAATGCTTTGGTAAGCTTTCAAAAAATCACAGATACACACACACACACACACACACATATATATATATATATATATATATATATATATATATATATATATATATATATATATATATAAATGTACAAAAGCAATGAAATTCCTAAATTCTTACACTTTTATTGTCATTAATTAAGAGTATGACTACATATCAACCAAACCATTTCATTATCACATAACTACAGTATAAATCTCTATGCATGAGTGGATGAAGTGTGTGAGGTGCGCTGAAAAAAAATTCCTACCAGTAAAATACATAACCCTGTTGTGCTCGCATACCCTTAATGACAATAAAAGTGTAAAAATTTGGGAATTTCCTTGTGTTTGTACATTTAGTGTATATGAATTTTTATCTTAACCCAATTAAGGGCATATGATTTCAGTATACTGGCATTTATCATGGAATGTCACTACTTTCGTAAAGACTATGCCTCAATACAATGGTCGTTTTTAAGGTTTTTTCGAATTTTCTGGAAAACTAAGGTATATGGTAAACTGAAATTGAAATGCCATAAACTAGACCCTAGAACCTCTATCTCTGCCCAAAATCAGCTGAATCCATAATATAGTTGATGAGGTACAGTGTTGCACATACGTACGTACGTACACACCGATAAATTGTTTCATGATTAAACTTTCTGGATCTCTGGGTTGCCTTGACTAATAGTGCTTAAATTCTACACACTTATAGAACCTATCAAATAAAAAATGTGTGCGTAGTTTTAACTAATTTGGTTTATTGATCAAAGAAATGAGATTTCCAGCATAGGCCATTCGTGTAGTCTATTAAGAGATAGAGCGCTCACGCGCCTCCCTTGATTCATATATTTACAGTCATATATATATATATATATATATATATATATATATATATATATATATATATATATATATATATACATATATATACATATATATTTGTTATTAATATATATATATATACATATATATATATATATATATGCATATATATATATATATATATATATATACATTTATATATATATACATATACGTATATATATATAAATTAATTTATATACATATATTTATATTTGCTTGGATAATTATTTCCTGCCTAAGTATATATATATATATATATATATATATATACATATATATATATATATATATATATATATATATATATTCATATAGATGTATACATATATATACATATATTAATTACATATATATACATATATTAATTCATATATATACATATATATATACATGGATATATATATATACTATATATATATATAAATTCATATATATATACCTATATATATTCATATATATACATACACATATATATATACATATATATATACATATATATACATACATATATATATATATATATATATATATTTATATAAATATATTTATATATACGACGCATGTCTAAAATATATCTAACCGTTATTTTTTCTGGCGAAATAGAGAGGATAAAGCTGGACCACTGTACACAATAAAAAAACCAGCATAACGCGCATGTTTGAACTTTATCACTGCTTTCCTGCGCGTTAGTCGGTGCCTGTCGGTAGTTGCGTTAGGTGCTATACAACGTGTTCGTCGGATTACCGGTTTTCTCAAGAAGACTGAACCTGTACAGCAAAGGTACTGTATCAGATATTGTTAAAAGATTTTGGATTTTAAAAGCAAAGCAATTTGTAAGATTCAGCAGGTGTCTGTAGAAGTTGCGATCAGTGTAACATAAATTAAGGAGTGGTCTAACCGATTAAAAAATGGCCGCACTTCATGTAAAGTGACCAACGTCCTGGCAGGTCCCAAACTGCTTAGAGTTCAGCTGTTGTTGAGAGGGTTCGTAATTTGGTTATTGAAGATCGTTGTTGAACCGTGCGGGAGATCGCCGAGTAGGTCAGAGTGAGTAAAGATTCCACACATGCAATTTTGCGTGATGATTTGAACATGTACAGAGTGGCTGCAACATTTGTTACCAAGTTGTTGTCGCAGAAACAAAAGGACCTCCATTTTCAAGTTGCACAGGACGTATTGGAAAACGCCAACACTAATACTGGGGGCCTGAATACTGTGATAACTCGAGGTTAGTCATGGGTGTACAGGTACGACCCAGAAACAAAAAGAACGTGGTCGCAATTGAAGCATCTCGAATCTCTAAGGGCAAAAAAGCGTGAGAGGTGCGAAGTAAAATCTATGTGATGCTGACTGTCTTCTTTGATATTCTTCGAATTGTGCATCACGAATACGCATCGGAATGACAAACAGTGACACAGGAGTACTATCAAGATGGTCTCCAGCGTCTTCATGACGCAGTTCGCCGCAAAAGACAAGCCATGTTGACGGCAAAAACTGGTAACTGCATCACGAAAAAGCCTCAGCATAGTTTTTCGCCAAATTCTTTACTCTCAAGACATGGCTCCTTGCGACTAAATATTTATATACATATGTATGTATATATATATATATGTATGTTTATATATATATATATATATATATATATATATATATATATATATATATATATATATATATATATATATATATATATATTGTAAGATAGAGAGAGGGGGAGAAGGAAAGATGATAGGGGAAAGGCAGTAAGTGGAGACTCATAAGTGTATGACATTATTTCAGTTCTATGAATTTAAGATCAACAATAATTAGGCGTACGTAGTTTCAAATAATTAAAGTGGTGCTTTCCCTGTAAAAGGTAATAAATGGAAACACAAAAGAGGACTTGAGTGAAGAAATATATTAACACACAACAGTATAAACTATACAAATAAAAATGTTACAAACAAGATTGTCGGAGCAGTCTGCTTGAATATTGACTTCCTTTAAGAGCAGTACCATATTTTCTTCAAAGTTACGACAGTCTATACGTGCCTGAGTAAATTGCCATAACACAAATATCTGCCGTAATAATCAATTCATCATGTTTATATTTAGTAAATAAAATACTTCTATCGTTTAGGGAAATCCTGTACTCGATTAGACCCTTTAGAACACATTATTCTTCAGTTTTTTTTCATACCTATCGATTTCTTTGAAGTGATGTTACTGTTTTCGAATATATTTTCTTCTGTATGGTCATTTGCTATTGACGGACACTTAATAGCGTCAAAGATTTCATATAATTAGACAAAATGTTGATATTAATATCATTAGAATATAAGCTAAATAAATGGTATTTTTTAATAAAAATAAGCAAAAGCAATGATATTCTGTTCAGTGACGAGCAGATGTCTAGTGATACCCTGGTGATGTTCGAAGAAAAATCATTGATTGTATTCTTAGACTAATGTATAAGTCCAAGTATTGTTTGCCATTCCGAGGAAAAGAGATAGTTTGAATCTGATTCGACACATCCTTGTCAATTACGATGACCTGGACCACCGTGTGTCGCTCCCCTTCAACACGCAACTTATCCTGTATGAAGTTTCTTTTTAACATTTGTATTTTAATCCAATCACTTATTTTGTTTATTTTAACTATATATGATAGAACGGTCAGTTTTGCTTCGTTTAAAAGTAAAATTGAATGATCAATAACACAAATATGATAAAATGATATTACGCATTCTATTCTCTGAACCGATATTAATAGGTAAATTATACATCCCGAAATCTAGACGTTCAAATTAATGCTATACCTATATTTTCAGTTTAATGGAAACACAAATATATATATTTAAAACGGTGTACTATTTACCAGTAAGTTCAGAGTGTTTTCAGTTCGAACCGATCCCTACGGAAGTCGTTCCCATTTACTTGCATCCCACGAGGACAGAGTTAGACATAAAGTCATTTTATAATGTGGGAAAAATGGCAAGTCCCTAAAATTTGAGCACCCTGCATGTGGACAAAAATAAAAGCTGCTCTAGTACAGAGACATGCGCATTCTAACCCACAACATATAACTAAGCGGTCACATCAGCATTCTACGGTAGGAGCGCCTCAGGCGATAAGCAAAAAACAACCCCTTCTGAATAAGGGGGTGTAAAGCTTGTAAAGGTGTACCTCCCAGAACTGCACAGAACCATACTTAAGCCCGATAGAAACAAATGTGTCACTTAAAAATAGTCTAGACACTGCGTGGCTGATTGTCGAAGACGTATCCCCGATTGGTATGAACCGCATCTACTCAGTGTGTCTCAAGAAAGTTTAAGTAGTGTATCAGAATAGATACTACATTTTGCTCCAAAAATAAAGACTAGTATTTGAACACGATATAACTGCTTACCTATTTCCTGACACCATCTATTAACGCGTACCCTAACAATAACACCATTTAAATACATTCAATATTTATGTTCATTGCTATTATTTTCTGTTTTTCTTTCTTTTCGAACTGAATGATATCTTTTGATTCTTTTATTATACTGCATTAGCTGTTTGGGACTCGGGGAGAATCAACGGGTTTACGTTAAATGTGCGACTGCGCGAAATGGATTCGTTGGTGAGCAATAATGGTCAGAGTATTGATCACTTACTTGCCGTATTATTAAACTGAATTTAGATCGATTTACAACAAAGTGTTAACATATACGTACACAGAAACACGTTTCACCATTGATTGAAAGATGAATGGAATATTGTGTTATATTTTTAAAGGGTTTCATTCCGTACGCGCCGCGGAAGAAATAGAAAACTCAGGCATAACATTTTCATATCGTTCTTATTTTAAGTCCTATAGTACTTTTACATACAGCCATACATTGAAACCATTTTAATGCATTTATCCATATATTTGTATGTGGTATATACTTTTAAAATGTTTCACTTCGTATCCTTATCAATATACACGTAGACACACACAGACACACACACACACGTATATATATATATATATATATATATATATATATATATATATATAATTAAATATTAATGACAATATATGTATTAGCATATACTATTAGTGCCCTTATAGTTTGCAGTCTCCTTAAAAGATTCAGCTCGATGATTGTCAATTAGTAACAACAGAGCAAATGTAACTAAGGTTTATATTATATTCCAATAACCATGTTTTAATTTCATCATTTTTATTTTTTCACATTTTAAAAAAAACTAACATTTCTGTGAGATATATTTTGTACGGTCCGTTTCATTTGTCTTCAGTCAAACAGCGTTTCTTTTCCAATATCGTGTCTGCAACATTACAAAATCACCAGAAAGTATATATATATATTGTGTGCGAATTTAGACAGCATTTTCTTATTTATGCAAACATTGTTTAAAATAACAGAATTCGTCTGTTCAATTATACTTTTTTTGTTTTTTTCACTTTTCTGGTGGTCTTTTTTGTATTATAATAAATGTTCCATAAGTTTCACGAACGTTTGCGATTCTTCGTCGATTCATCATCAGGTGTCAAAAGAAAATGAACAAAAAGCCGGGGAAATAAAGGAATGTTTAAAAAGACGGCGGTGTAACGCACAGAGAACGTTTCCCAATTGTTCCGGGAAGTCGTTGACGATTTAAATTCAGCAACGCTGGATTGCATCAAGGAACAAAATCGCATTACGTTAAGCATTTTTAAAATGATATTACTGGTTTCATATGTGATGTTGTTAATTTTAGGTTGTTGTGATTTTATGTAGATAGCATAAGTTCCCTACCTTCAATGGAAGACACATTCTAGTTAATAACACTTAAATACATTTCGACACCAATTAAAAAAATTTAAAATACTGGAAGCTATCTACATCAGCACTTTTGACTACAGATACCGAACATAAAAAAAATCTCTTGAAAAACACCCGAAGTAAGTCATCGACGATGTACAAATAGGAAAAAAGGAAAACAAAAGAAACATATTGTCTGTATTACCATGATTAACGTTTTTAAAACAGAACAATTGTATAAACAATGATCTAATAAATATTTCATTTATTTGACAAAATCCTACGTATCCATTATTTTCAACTTCAAAAATAGGAGACAATTCTATATGGAAGAATCATCCCGATATAAAATGATCTCATGCATCACCGCCTTCACTTTTTGAATGCAATTAGAATTGACAGATATTTACACGGTGTGAAGATAATCAATACTTACGGTACATATATATGTAAGTAAATTTCGCGTTCCTTAAGGCCTTATCGTCTGACCCTCTAAGAGGAAACGTAATAATGATGAATTAAAAACTAAGAAAATCAAATGAGCTATGAGCGGAAAATTTGTTTAAGTTGGAGAAATCGATTGAGAGAAAAAAACGTAAATCTCTCAACGTTATGGTGGATTTGTATCATTAAATATCTCCAATATATATATATATATATATATATATATATATATATATATTCCAACGAAGTAAACGATAATGCCTAAGGCATCGGCATAAAATAGTCTCAAATCTATCCAAAGTAAACTCTATACGTCTCATTTAAAATAATCACATGCATGAAAACAAAGAGTAATATTCATTGTAAAAGTTTAATTCTACCAAGCTTATATATTATTCAAGTCAGCAAACTCAGATTGATTTTTAAACCCAATAGAAATGTTTAAACTATCTTCAAAGTATTTCCAGACTTCGTTTTATGCTGTTTTTGTAACCACGCAACTTTATAATTACTGCCACAAGAAGGATTTTTTATTCAAGTGCAGATCAATCGGTGAATCCAATATAGATACATTGCCTGTCGGAGACATAGGTATTGTCAATGATTGTGAAGATACCACTTAAGTAAAATTGATGTGTGTATAATTTCCAATGATAGAAATGTGTCCTCCATTCTCTATTTCCCCCCTCTCTATCTACCTCTCTCTCTTCGTATCTGGTAAGTGTACAGGTAATTGTAGCGATTTTTTTATGACGTGAAATTTATTAAATGCCAAGATCTTTTTTCTGTGTTCATACTTGAATCTTTCAAACTCAACAGACATTAGTCGGGAGCTTTTTCTGGGGATGAAGACGATGGAAAAACACACAGACGACGTTTTAGAGAAACAGACACGAACATGTATATGGGAACAAAACCGAACATATTAACTCCCATATAATTAAAAAATCGTACAACAAGTTTTACTCACAATATAAATAACATAAATTATAAATGATGTTTAGAAGTAGAATACTAAATATTAAAATTCATAAACCAAATTAATTAGTCAAATAGAACAATAGTAATGTATAGCAAAATATCTACAGAAATAAATACTTGCTTAAGTCTTTGAGTCCATATATTTATACAATTCCACTCGTTGTTTCTTTGATAAAAAGACTGTAGAAAAATATAACTGTGCAACAGTTAACTATTCAAATCGTATTAATAAGATAATTCAATTGATAGCATTGGTTTTCCCGATACCTTTCTATCTAGAAAGAAATTGTGTACTGATGGGAGGAACCAAGCGAAGGTTGCCGACATCTGAAGTGAAAGTGTTTCTGTGAGACTAACTGGATTCGAACTTGGCACTCCTGGTCGCCAGTCTGTGTCGTTAACCACTGAACTATTGAAACCTGCCTTATGCTAGAATTGACAAATTATTACGAACTGTTTTATATAAAACAGTGAATAATTAACAATAAATGTTCATTGGTGAACAAAAAATAAAGAACCAATATCTCTATTTATAGAAAGTTAAACCATCTTTATTTTTTATATTTTAATTCACAGATTTCCAAACAAATTTAGCGACCTTTGTACATGTGGGAACACTAAGCGTAATAGGTTGTAATGTACACTATATTTACTTATAGTAAAATGAGGGTAAATGGAAGTGAAAGTTTTTTTGTGAAAATTACGATTTTTCTTGAATTTTAACAATAGTTATAAAATGTCAACTAAATTGAACTAAAATACAAATTTTACACACATGAGTCTAGCAGTTCGGTTCCAAAGTTAATTATTTTCGCTTTAAAATTTTAAAACCGAATCCTCTACGTATATATATATATATATATATATATATATATATATATATATATATATATATATATATATATATATATGTATATATACATATATTTATATATATATATATTATATATATACGCATATATTAATATATATATATACATATATTTATATATATGTATACATATAAATATATATACATGTAGTTATATCTGTATGCATATATTTATATATATATATATAATATATATATGTATACATATTGTTATATATATATGTATACATATATTTATATATATAAATATATATATACATATAGTTATATGTAAGTATACATATATTTATATATAAATATATATGCATATAGTTGTATATATGGGTACATATATTTATAGATATACATATATATATATATATTTATATATACATATACAAATATATATACATATTTATATATATATACATATATTATATATATACATATATTTATATATATACATATATTTATATATATTAATATATATATATATTTATATATACATATATATATATATATATATATATATATATATATATATATATATATATATATATATATATATACATGGTGGGTGTCTATTCAATTTCGAATATGACCACTTTTGACGTATCCATGTGATATTAGTGTGAAGGGACCCAATCAGAGTCGCGGATGTGGCTCGTCTAGTCTGCCAGACTTTTACAGACAATGACACAGGGGATGCTATACATAAAGAAACCTCTTTGGCTCGTGCTTGATTTTGCAATACATGCAGGCGTTGGTTATTCAACAAACCTGCATGTGACACAGTTACTCAGGTGCACGCTTTGCATCTTAGATGTTCCATGTTTACTCCATGTACTGAAGGTGTCACGTTCCGTCTCCTCCTGGCTGTACTCTTCTGCTGATGGTATTTCATCATATTCTTTTCAAAAAGCTTGTTGACTTCCTTCCCATATAAACCGCCACCCATTTCCCATTCTCCAACATCAATTTCAAAGGACTTCAAATCGTCTTTGAGACAATCTTTGAATCGCTTACGAGGTTGATTCTGTGGGCGAGTATTCCCAGTTAGTTCCCCGTAGAACAACTGATGGAGCACTCTTTCATCAGTAAGACGAATAAAATGACTGCGTTTCCTCATGCGAGACTCGATGCTTTGAACAGCATTTCGTTCAAAAACGTCGGTGTGTTGGTAAAGCTATTTCAACGGATGTAAAGCAAGTGCCTAAGGCAATTCTGCTGGAAACGCTCTAGCAGGCGAATATGAGGTCTCAGTCTATAAATCTCTCTCTCTCTCTCTCTCTCTCTCTATATATATATATATATATATATATATATATATATATATATATATATATATATAAATAAACTTTCATACATATACATATATACACATACATATATATATATACAATATATATATATACAATATATATATATATATATATATATATATATATATATATATATATATACAACTGCAACTTTATCTATGGAAAGAGATTACCTAAAAGTAAAAAGCATAATAAAATAAAAGTATATAATTTAAAATGATATATTTCGTCTTACTTTTGTTAGGGGTGTAATCAGTTCTTGTGTGTTGATTTATGATGGTAAACTATTTGAACTACGAATGGCAACTCTAGCTAAAAGCTATTATTCAATACCTTAACTTTTTTTACTTTCAGCATTAAAATGAACCTTATCTTGCTTAGAGTATATATTTATAAACATAACAAAAACAACGACATTTTTAAATGTTATTAAACATGATTAAATTATATAGATATATTTGATTTATTTCGTTCTTAGGTTTCTGAGAAATTAAAAAAGGACAACATACAGCTTTACCGATCCAAGCAACGTTTCAGTTTCTAATTCCAAGAATATATAAATGTTTTAAATCAGATGTCATCCTTCAGCTCGACTTGAGAAAAGCAAATATGTAATTGTAGATTTATGTGTGTGTTTGTTTTATTTAAATGTTATGAAACACACCAACAATAATTAACGCTAGTCAAGAAATACGATCTCCTGTTAAACATAATAACATAATACACTAACTAGTATTCTTAATATATTCTATATGTATATTATATTAAACTCAACTGAATCTATATCTGTTTAGTAACGACTTGAACGCCTACGAATGTCTTAATTTTCGTCATTCAGGAAAGCCTCTTTCGCCGCATACCGGCTCTCAGTTTTGCTAGTTAAAAGAATATTCTTAAGCTAAGATTAAAATCCGAGTGCCTTCTCACGGCTTCTTACACTTATACTATTGAACCCCGATTAAGGACAAATGTCTTATAGTGGTTCATATATGTTTATATATGTATTTTACAAATAACTATGCATTATCCTTAATTGGTGGTTGGTAATCGGCTCCGACAGAAATCTCAACTTACGTGGGTTAGAGACACACGTAACTAACCACAGACAACATGTTTCGCCGTATCACCGCTTCTCGGTGTACCTAGACGAGCGGATACAACGTTGCTTGAATACAACCTAACATATAGCTGAACTTTTGCAAATGGCTTATTCTCCAATTTAGTCATGTATTCACCTGTTACGTTAGATGCGTGAATCTGCACACCCTCTTACCAAACGTGTTGAGCGATACATGAGTTTCTATATAATATTTAACTACACATTGGTATATTATTTCAGCATTTTCCAGTATTAGGTATATTTCTGTTTTGTATTCTCTGCTACTAACTCCGTATTCCTCTGTAATTTTGTTGTATAATTAGGCAGGCTCCTCTCCGTTTCCTCATCACACCTGTGATAATGGTATTCGTCAACACTCTTACGACAATTAAAGTATGGCAGGCCGTCTACCTTTTTCGCTTCTATTCTAGGCGGCCGTGTCGTATAAAGTGATGGAAAAGCCAGATTAGCAGTGGTATAACTGTTGCTTTCTGGTTTGCTCTCTTTCGAGGCAGGCATATTTTCGACAGGGGAACTTGGATAATTTAAATAACTACAGTGCACTACTTTTGTTTACCTTAATTAGCAATAAACACGTGAAAATTAAAAACAGTACCGTTGTTTTTTAGCTTTCTTCTTACGGTCTTATTTCTTTATATTCTTATCAACAAATCATATATTCCTTACGTATTCTTATGTAATACCTATTCCCAAAAACGTGATTTTCATTGTATATGGACCATAAAAAATTATTAGAGTTAGAATAAAATGTGTAACCGTAAAAAATATTTACTTAAATTAGCATGTTCAAACCTTAGCTTATTACTCATATCTTTATTATTGAGAAATAAATATCGTTAAAGATGTAGAAACATTTTACTGTAATATTCTTTAACATTTCAAGACTAAAATGCAGAAAACAATTCAGCCAATGACAAGTTGAAGAAAAAAATATGACATCTGCAAGATACAGGGTATAAACACTTGAAAATAATCTTCATAGTTTGCTCTTATGTTTCTAGGTAATAAGTTTTTTAGATGATGTGATGTCAATGCACGAGTTACAGAAAGTAACCAGCTACATGATTGACAAGTTTAGGGTCAGAGTTCAGAACATTTCCTGTGTGAGAAAATAATAAAATCTCAATCATCTTCTCACATTACTTTATTTGGTCAGTTAAAAATGTCAAAAATAGGTTGAAGTTTTGTAACATGAAAATAGCGTCCTCTTTCCTCTCCTCTGTTTGCCACATCATTGATACCGACCTTACCGTAAAAGTTCAAATCTCGTTATCAATGAAGTTTAATGAACTAATAAAAAATATATAAATATAGAAGTAACTACCTTAGAATTGTCCGCTCGAATTTTTACTCCACAATATTAGATTTAATTTGGTTATTTTTCGGTTTGACTGTAATAGAGAGAAAGTTAGAAAAACGCAAAAAAATAACACGTACTTTTGAATTTTACTTTGGCACAAGATGATGAGAAACGCTCATTCTTAGAGAAATCGAGCCAACTATGTGCTGAAAAAGATACAACTAGTTTCCAAACGTAAATATCATTACACCCGGCATTGTAACTCAGCACTTTTTCTGCCACCTGCAATCATTCTGTACCGGAAAGGTAAATCACATGCGGCTAGTAGCTAGTTTTGGCGGATGGAAGCGATCGGCAGAAGTGTTTGGCATTTAGGTAAACCACTACGTGTATTTCATTTTTTTTTTTACTGTAATCGCTTTCTCTTTTAGTTGTCATGAAAAAGGAAGAAGTTTTTGAACAAAACCTCACACATAAGATACGCGCGTTTGCCCATCGTCGACAATTTAGGTTTTGTTATTTTCGAAATGCAGTTAGAAAATAAATAATCGTTTTTATACAATATGTCTTGTCTGCTGTTTATCAAGTATATATCATTCTACTGCTATAGTGCCTCGTCCCGAAGTCAAAGTAATTATTTATTTGCAGGGAATTAATAACTAACGCCTAATGCGACCAGTTATTACCCTTTGGAGCGAATAGAAGATGACACACTCTTGCAAATCTAAAGAATACACGGTCTGCTAAAAACATTGTCAAATACTGCTCTGAATTGCAAATATGACTATCGAGACCATAATCACACAGTAAGACATCATTCTAGAAATCCCGAGTCTAACATATAGATCGCGCAACTATTGAGAATTCGATATAATCTTTATAAAGTACAACTATTTAAATGCCACATGTACAAAGTTTGTCAATTAAATTAGAAATATTGAAATTATATTTTTAAGTAAAACTACTGTTGCAAATTTTCAAAACAATGGAATAATCTGAATTTCATGCGTTGATAAGTATTCCGTTCTGATAGGGAAATATAGTGTTCAAGGCAAGCAATTGCTCGATAATAGTTATTTGGGCACAGCTCCGTCTTGACAAATGATTGAAAGGTTATATACTGACTTTAAATGCTACAGTTCAGAAACATGATGCTGAATGCTCAAGTCGCGCAAATTCAGAAGGTGTCCTGGAAAACAAAAATATTCACAGACATTTTTTAGTCGATCGTAAATCAGAGTTGCCAGAAATAGCAGAAATTGAAGATATAAGAAAGCAATGGACATTTGTAAGTGATTTAGCTGTGTAAATAGTGTGTTACGCGTTTTTTCACCTCCGATCAAGAAGCAACAACGCGTCGACGATACGGAGCGGTGTTTGCAATAGTTTCAACGCGACAAAAAGCGAATTTTCCATCAATATATGCCAAGGGTTGACACGTAGATCGATCACCTCACTCCGGAGTAACATCGGCAGTTAACTGAGTGAACAGCAGCAGGTGAAATCGAATTAAAACTCAAACATAAGCAGGCAAGGTTTTGGTATCCATATTTTGTAATGCGTAAGGCTCATTGATTTGCTTCAGAAAAATGTACCGGTCATAGCGATTATCATATATCATTTTCTGTTCTGTTAAATAAAGAAATTGTCCCAAAACGACCACAAATCAAGAATAAAAATGTGTTATTTCACATAGACAATGCATTGTATTACAAGTCGATTGCAATGAAAACAAAACCACATGTATTGCAGTTTGACTTTCCTCTGAACCTCTCTATATTTTAGACCTGGTCTTCAGCTACTACTGGATAATTCTCCACGGAAAAGGATTTGTCCCCAAACAAGAAACGATATCGGAAACTGAAGCGTATTTTTAAGCCAAACATACAATTCTATAAAACATCTATTAAAACGTTACGTTAACCTAAACAAATGGAGAATAGAAAAAAGTACTGTGTATGCACTTGCGACAGCACCATAACCTTGCGCGCCCCATACTTTGCCACTCAGTCTTTATTTTCCATGGGCGATGTTTCAGTAGAGAAAAAGAAGGAAAACGCTGTCCCTTGCGGCGGCAATTTAGTATAAGCAATAGCTGGGTATAACTTGAATAATTATCTCATTTTATTATTTTTGCATGTCACTAATAAGCGTGCTAAATGTAAACATTTTTCCTAGGCTGACGTTATTCGCCTGATAGTTTAAGAACTCTAACCTTAGATTAACAGCCAAGGAGGCCGTAGTAACATCAGGTGTCGTATATTGGGGTTGATGTATTGCCATTCAGTGAATAGAGTCCAGGCTAATGCAATAGGTGCTAGTAGGACTCCCTGATGCAATATAACTAGAAACTGCGACAGATTTTTATTTTTAAATGGTTGACAGTGATAACTATTTTTTACTTATTTTCTCTACGTTGTGCTTTATCTCTCCTGCTGACTTCTACAAATCTTTCAATCACGACGTAATAATTTACAAAACATGGCAATACACCTAGAACGCAAACTTCTAACGTAGATCCTTACTATCAGGTTCATTTTACCAATACTAAGGATCTACGTTACACCCTTTCAGAGGTTGAAATCTATTTACAGGAGACTAAATGCAGCCTATTGTTTCTATACAAAACTAGCATGGGTCCGTCAGTATCTATAGATGACTTCATGATACTTAAATGTCTAAATTACGACCAGGGCAACTTACCCCACGAGTTCCTACCAGGGAATGCCTACTCGGTCATTGTCTGTAGGACAGGGGACACTTCTTCTAGTACAATGGTTGTGATCTGATCTTGTTTCTGAACGCTTGAACTCATTTAATCCATCCGTAAAAGGTGTTGTGCAAATCTTCAGCCAAGGCTTTGATATGAGATTTTATTGTTATTATTTTTAACTTTAATTAAACACAGTAATAGTTAATCAGTTCGACTTCATCATTTATTTAGTTTCTTCTGACACCACGTTAAGTACAAGCTCACGTATAGGCTTAAAGTGGGTTTTTATTACCGTTTTTTCAGAACTAGCTTATTTGATAGCCGGTTGATGGGATACAAATAAATAATATATATATATATATATATATATATATATATATATATATATATATATATATATATATATATATATATATATATAACCGCGGCTGTATGCCAGTTGACAAATAGTACAAACTGTGGCCACCAGGAATACGGTGATATATTCAGACTATAGGATCTCTTCGGGTAATGGTTTATCTGCTTTAATTGAAATTGTTTTGTTACCACAAGGGGATTAAAGATAGCGAATGATGAGTTTAGATATATTTCTTCTTTCCTCTCATCGCATTCTCTCCGTTGTAGTTGTAGTAGAATCAGTATTATTATTAGTAGTAGTAAAATAGTGCGTACGATTAGTAATTCAACAGAATTACATCCTATAAAAACTATTTCCGTTTTTCTATCTATAAACGGCACGCGTAATAATTGAAAAATAAAACTGAAACGTCAGCTTTAACAGATCAGAAGTGTGCGCCGACGAGAGACGAGACGAAATCGCCAAAACTATATAATTCTGTGTAAATGAAACATAATCGTATCAAAGCATGAATATATATTGATGCAAGAAACATACCTGTCCCAGGACGCGTAAAATGAATTCCAAACAAAACGTCTTTTTCATCAATTGTTTTATCTATTTACGAAGATTAAACATAAATATATTATGATACTATCCTTATGTTCAGACTACTTATTCTAATTCCAATCATAATCCATAACCTAATTCGGATTTTAGAAAATGTCTTAAATGTAAGGCTTAAGCTTAAGAGGTTTTATGAAGCAATTTAAAATCAGAGAATGATAATTAATTAGTATTTAATCACTGAATAAAATTCAATGCAAATCTGAAATAATTGAATTCGCAAATAAGAGGTTGTGCTCATTATATTACCAATAAAAATCCCTTTGAATATTTATGTCTTATAGATATTGTAAATGTTTAACAAAAATAGGAGGTATATTTATTTTCTGGGACGGCTTCTACACCTTTTCCTCTCTTTTGCATAATACAAAATTAAACTTAGTATAGCCCACATGATGACCATTTACTCCTAGTAGTTGTGTTCTAAAAATTCATAATGGTCGGTTTATTAGTGCATAGAAAATTACGAAAATTAGAAAATTATAAATATATACATATACCTAACTGTATAAAAATAGTGGTATCATGTAGAAATTAAGCTAAAAGAAATGTCTACATAAAGAGAAAAATCTATGTAATCCATGTATATTAAATATAAGCTAGTGTTTTCTAGTGATTTAGATAAAAGTGATGCAGTTCTGTAATAAGCTTGTTTTTAATACAATAGATAGATCAGTCTAATCGACAAGAATTAGTCACCTACAAAAGTGTATAATAACAATGTTTATTCACTCTTTAACTTGCACAGCTTGAGTACGGTGTTTCTAATACCATTCAAAGATAGGTACACGACAATTAATCCGACAATAACCCTAACTCTAACCATAACCCTAACCCTGTTTTTTGATGGATGAAGGTATGATTATCTGCCGTCCTGAGAGATCAACCATCACAGGCTTTAACTTCTCTCTTTTAGAATAGGTGAGTTATTGCTTATCGTTAAAGGTTCCCCTACTACAGAATGCCGACGGGGCTGCTCAGGCATTTCTAGCAGACGGAGCGTTCTTCTACTACGTTAGCCTTTCAAAAGGACCTATACCATTGTGCGTAAACTCCACAAAATGAGGTAAATACTACCTTAGTAAAAATCCAAAAATAGTTATTTTGTTTATGTATGCATCGATACGTGTGGAAATTGTTTGCACTCCTTCATCTAAGCATGCATAAAAATCGATTCGTGTTCAGTGAGTAGTTTGACTATAGTGCTTGAATAGTCTAAAGCTACAATCCATAAATTATCAAATGAAAACAAGATGGGTATCGCTCTTTCTTATTGCCATAATCCACATGTTTAATTCACCTCAAATTCCGAACAGAAGTCAACTATGATATATTGAAATACTAGACAATATGTTTCAGATGACGAATACGGAACATATAATATGTGTTATGTTCCGATTCCATTTCTTATGATAGATATAAACGCCAGTAGATCAGTTCTATATTCGCTCCCAGGTATGAACTTAAAAACAGCCGGTAACGAGACTACAATTTATGAGTATTGCAGATTGTTGTGGTATCCCTTATGAACCGTTACAATCAAGTCAACTCTGATTTGGTATTATATTAACAGTAACGGACACCCATTGGTAAAATAGTATTAACTTGTAAAAGATTAAACAACCTCGGATAACCTTGACCAATGGAATTTGCCTCTACGCTTACCCACTAGTCGGGCATCCATCTTTTTCAGTCTATTATACTTGATTTTTATATACTTTCTTTACCAACACTACCAATGGCTCCCCAACTGTCTTTGTTATAACACAAAACTACATACAGTGGTAAATAGCTAATTTTAGAAATGTTGGGAGTATAGAGTCAGACTGAACTAACCATGACTCTAAGATCCACTCTCAACCATAGAAATAGTACAGGTATGCGTCCAATTAATAGCTTAACGAGAAACCGTGGTTTACAGGCAATTTGTTTACGTACAATATACGCGTAAAAACCAGTCGTATATATGCGTGTTCGATTATCTTGTCCTTTTTGGCTGGAACTAAAGTGTAGTATATGTACTGATACTACATTTAATTTTTACTTTCCTCAGTCAGTGAAAACAGTTAATCTAGACTGAGGCAGTTTTATTTTTCTCCCAATCAAGCAGGCACATTTTTTGGAGAGCTGGCTTTTTTCTACAGAAAAAAAAAACAACGTTGTGTTAAATTTTGTTTGTGTAAAAAGGAAAATGTATAGGGAGTCGACGATGGGTCACTTAACGTAAAATCCAACAGTTCATTATTAATCCACGTACATTACGATGGGTTTTGCATGTTTTTTTTTTTACTGATGGATCACTGTATCTGAAGGCCCGGTGAGTGTTACTCAAAGATAAATTTTAAATAGATTGCTGATTAGACGTTGGCCGCCGTAAAAAGGTTTGGAAAGGATCGGTGCAATGGACGAAGAATGAAGAGAAAACTTGATTTTCCAAAAAAAAGTATTTCATTAATTTAAGCTTGAAGACGACTATGATGTAGTCGTTTCGGAAGCAGATTCGTGGTATCTTGTTTCATAGATGATGTAATTCTGGGGAAATCAGTTTGCTTGTGGATTTTCTCTTTTGTTTTAGATAGATAGATAGAGAGAGAGGGGGGTAGTTTGATAGAGAGTAAGAGCGCGAAAATGGAAAGTTCTTTGCGCTGGTTCTAGTTAGACACGTTCTTGCTGTAGATGTTTTACAGGGGGTAGAGGGGCAGGGATTTGAGCTCAGTCGAACATCTACCATGACCATCAAAATGCGGTTAAGAGCAGCTAGAGTATGAGAATATATGTGTACAAAAATGTGTAATAAGATTCGAAATTAAGTGATATATGTAAGATATTTCTGAATGTACTCCACACGAAACTTCTTTGACCACCAGCATAAGGCACCAGTGATTAAACGGTTAAAACTGCTTGAATCATTCTTGTAAGCATTGCAACTGGTGGGGACAAAGTGAAGGTCTCGATTTCGAAGACTAAAGAATCGGTCAAACACTGTTAACAACTGTATGTTAAATTGATCGAAGTCTTTTATTTTTCTTTCCTGCTTGAAATTATAGATCACTGATTTCGTATGGAGACATTACTATAAGGTGAAACATTTCTCAAATATGGCGTAAGCGGCTGCAACCAACTGATTATATGCGCAGTAGACCGTAAAGTGCAATTTGATACCGGAAATTGTCATTCACTTGTTTTTCTACCACATTAAATCATTCTAACTAGAAGAAAATTGCATTTTATTGGATTTCTCTTTTAGAGAACCACATGACAAAAGTTGAATAACACACGCCTTTTTCTAACCAAATCGAGTAGTCGTGATTCAACGATACAGCTGTCTGGGGATAAACAAATATTGTTTATAAAACTTAGGTGTGTGTACATGTTTTCATTTTTTCATGTGTAGGATAAACTTCGATACTAATTAACCGATCACTATGAATTTCGGAACACATCTGGTAGGCGAAAGGGATTATTATATGGGTACTTTTAGTTAACTTTAGTTTTATCAAACCGGCGGAAGTTGGTGCAGAAGCCTTTTTATGAACATTCGCATATCTTTGATGTTTGTGAATTTTTTACAATAGTTGTTAGGCATCAATTAATACATATTTCAGTGTTTTTTTGAATATTTTTGAGGGTTAGTGTGGACATAATTTATGCACAATATCGCATTTGTAAACCAAAGATTTCAGATTTGCATTAATTTGATCCATAGTAATTAGACAGCAATTCAGCAAGCTGCTTTCACTTTCAATTTCTTCTTAAGATATGTTAAGCTTAAATCTTAAATTCAAGACATTGTCTAGAATCAAAATTATTTAATTGAATGTGATTAATATGTGAGAGTGTTCGGCAGAATCCTATATAATGAGTATCCGCTATCATTAAACAATAGTCTGTAGATTGATGTTAAAACTTATACAGTGAGGGTGAGTATTGTATTATTATTTCAAATGCATCCATGCCGTCAATAATGTCAGTATACTTTTCCATTGCATCTCCACTTACTTACAATTCATCCAATGAAAGTAACTTGGATAAAAAAATGCAATCTTGTTTATAAACAAAATGGCATTTTTTATCCAAGTTACTAATTGTTGTAGACCCGTGCTAGGGGTCACAAAGATAACAACCACAAATTGTGACAGGTTAAAATATACAATGTATTTATTCATAGCAATACAGTAACGCCACTAAATGTGGTAGGAGATGACCGGATTCCTACCATGCGGTAAAATATGAATAGGAATGTCCTCTATTGCAACCATGGTATTTATTATAGATGGTTGCTTCCATTAGTTCTTAGTAGGGGTGATTTGTACCCCACAACACCCCCCCCCTCCCGAGATTTTCAATCCCTGGAATGATCGTATAGCTCTTTTTCCTGGGATTGATCTCTATTGGATTGATTCTTTTTTCTTTTTCTGGAAGATCGACGTTGTTCGGCTGCTTGTGGTGTTACCAGGTCGAACGTGTCATATATATGGTCCATTACTTCTTGTTCAACAGGAGGTTGTCTGTCGTCATCAGTGACACGTTTCCGAATTTGGTTCAAATGCTTCTTGTGAGTGAATTTTGGACCTTCGATTATGTAAACCATCCGCCCGATCCTCTGCTTCACCTTTCCTAGTTCCCACATCATACTATTATTTTTATGTACCTGGAAAAATACCTTTTCCCCAGGTAAATACATCTTTTTAGGAACTGTAGTATTCGGCGGTTTTACCTGTTTAGGCAAAAGTTTCTCGAAGACCGGCCTAATTTTCCTCGCAAACATTAACTCTGCCGGCGACATCTTTGATGGAGCGCTTTCATTTGGCGTAATTCGGTACACCTGTAAAAACTGTTGTAACGCCTTTCCTGAGGGCGTTCCTTTAGCTTTTTTCAGAGCTCTTTTTAGTGTGTCCACGAACCTTTCTGCCTGACCGTTCGATCGAGGATGATAGGTTGGCGTTGTTATGTGGTTGACCTGGAAATCCTCGCAGAAACTTTTAAAATCTGCTGACGTGAATTGCGTGCCATTGTCCGACACCAAACAATCGACCACACCAAACCTAGCATACAAATCGTTAAGAGCACTGATTGTAAAATCCGTCGTTAAACTCTTGCATCTAAATACCTCAGGCCATTTTGAAAAGCTATCAACAACTATTAAGTAATAGTTTCCCTCCAATGGACCTGCAAAGTCCACGTGTATCCTTGACCATGGATGGTCAGCTGTAGGCCACGGGCTAAATTGTATTGGGGGCGCTTTTGCAGCAAATGCGCATCCATTACACGACTTTACCATGTTTTCAATATCAGTGTCCATGCTCTTCCAGTAAACGTAGGACCTCATGAGGCTCTTCATTCTAGTAGCCCCAGGGTGCACCGTATGAAAATCTTTAAAAAAATGTTTTCTCAGCGTGGCTGGGATTACCACCCTTTCTCGGTACAATAGTACCTCATTGCACATAGAATAAACTTCCGCCGCCGATTCATCTGATTGCATTTTTTGTTTCGTTTCTTTGATGAAACTATCTTCTTCAGCCTCCCTTATTATATCTTTCAAAGTCCCTGGTAATTCCCTGATCGTATTGCACAGTATTTGTGTATAGTCCTTTTCACTTTGTAGTGACGCTATTACTGTGTCCTCCAGCGGTTCCCTTGATTTCGGGATTAATCGCGACAATCCGTCAGCGTGACCTAACTTCGCAGATGCAAGAAATTCCATACTAAAATCGTAATTTAGCAGGATAGTCGCCCATCTTTGCAGTCTGTCGGCTGAGTAAGTTGGTATCCCTTTTTTTTAACCGAAAATGGTTATAAGCGGCTTTTGATCAGTTTGTAATTTGAATTTTCGACCATGTAAAAAACGGTGGAATTTTGTAACTCCGAATATGATCCCCAGTGCTTCCTTCTCAATTTAGAAATAATTCTTCTCGACTGGCAGTAAGGTTCTCGACGCATGGGCGATCGGTTTAGTGGACCCATCTGGCATTTTATGTAGAATGCATGCCCCTATTCCATAAGCACTTGCGTCGGTTGCGACAATAATCTCTTGTTCTGGATTGAAATGAATCAGAAATAAATCTGATGTTAGTACATCTTTTAACTGCTTAAATGCCGACTGGCACTCCGGCGTCCAGTTCTATTTTTTGTCCTTTTTTAATAGTTCATTCAAAGGTGCGCGCAATTTATGCATATTCTTAATAAAAGTTCGATAATAGTAAACGAGCCCTAAACAACTTTGCCATGTAGTTACATTTTGAGGCTCTGGCATGACTTTTATTGATGTGGACCTATCCGTGTCGGGTTTTCTCCCGTCCTTATTCAATATATGACCCAGGTATTTTATTTGTTCCAAAAAAAATTCACATTTTGCCTCCTTCAAGGTGAATCCGTATTCTTTTATTCTGTCAAACACTTGAAATACATGATCTCTATGTTGTTCAACATTTTGACTACGTATGAGAATATCGTCCAGGTAGCCTATTGAAAAATCCAAACCGCTTAGCAAAGTGTCAATTATCTCTTGGAAAATAGCAGGTGCTACTTTTATCCCAAATGCTAATCTATTGAATTTAAAAAGACCTATGTGTGTTGATATAGACAAAAGTGTCGAACTATCGTCTTCTACTGGTATCTGTAGATACGCCTCGCTTAAGTCTATTTTGGAAAAGATTTTTCCGCCATTTAACTTAGCGAATACTTCCGCTGGGTTTGGTAACGGATAGTGGTGGTCCTTGAGCGATGCATTCAATTCGGTAGAGAAATCTGCGCATACTCTGATTTCTTTTGATTTTTTTTATGTATACGGTGGGGGCTGCCCACTCACTATAGTTAATATGGGTCAAAATCCCTGTGTTAACTAGTCTTTCCAATTCTTCTTCAATTTTTTCTCTTGAAGCGAACGGTACGCTACGTGGTTTTTTGAATATTGGTTTTGCTTCATCCAACAATTCGAATCTCGCTTTTATTTTCGTGCAGCATCCAAGCTTTTCAGAAAAAACACTTGGAAAAGATGTTTTTAGATTTTTTTTAGTTTGACGGCTTCGGCCGTTAAATTTTCGATTTTTTGACAAAAATCACTCATTGGCGAGTCCCATAATTCAAATTCTTGGATCCAGTCAGATCCAAATAAATTTGATGTGTTCCTAAGAACGAATACTTTTAGCTTTTTTGTCTTTCTTTTTAGTGAAACATAAATAATTAATTCACCCTCAAAATGTATCTTTTCACCAGTTACCGATCTTGCGATTTTATTCGTCCTCATCATCGTGGGCTTACCTAATTTCTTCCACGTGTGTAAATTTATAATCGATATATCCGACCCTGAATCGAGTTGCAGATTTACTTCTCTATTTCCGATTCTCACCGTAACATATTTCCTTATGTTATCTGTTGGTGAAGGGTCCCTTTTTGCAGTTTTTATGTAGTTCTTTTTTCCTACTTTTGCTCTGCAATATGAGGCCTTGTGCCCTGCTCGTTTGCATAGGTCACACGTTATTTTCTTATGGTACCAACATGCATTGTACCCATGAGGTCCTCCACATTTACTACAACGGATCCTAGGCTTTTGTCTATCCTGATAATTTTGTGAAGGGTTTCTTTTGCCTCTTAATTGGTAATAGCTGGCGGGTGAGTGTCCTTTATTTTTGGAGCGTATCTTTTTAATGTGAGAGATACCTGCTTCCTCTATGTTTCGGGAATCTTGTTTCACTGCCACGAACCGTTGACAATCTTCAGCCAGTTTCTGAAGCGTTAAATCAGGTTCTAAATCCAGTTTATTTAGAGCACGACGTCTTATATCGGCGTCTTTTGTAGCTATCAAACCTTGTGTGAATATCTGCCGTTAATGATGACAACTTGATGTCGTCACAGTTTTTATTAACTATAGACGTAAAAGTCGGATAATCCTGATTTTCCTTATGTGTAATATTCATACATTTCCATCTTTTATGGAAAAGGCTTGTCTTTGGACAGTATAACTCCATTTACAGTTTCACTGCCTCGTCAAACGACAATTCGTTGCTTTTTCTTGGCAAAATATAATCCACGAATTTGTTATGTTCGGATGCACCCAACTTCCGTAGTAATAAACGAACCTTCTTTTGATCCGTCCATGAACCACAATCAATCTTGAATAAGTCTTCAAATCTTCTGAAGTATACTTCAAACGTTAGGTCTTTCTCAGGAGCATAGCGAAATGTATCAATGGCTGACCAGATCGCATTTTGCGAAAAAGCCGTACTGTTTTTCCTGTCCGTTGTCCTTATTACTTAAAACTGGCGTTAACAAATCCATTTTTTATCTGATTGGTTGTGATGCTCTAAATGTAATTTTCCCAATTCCAATATTTGTTCGTTCATTTCTTTCTTTTCTTCCGCGGCGTATTTCATCATTTCTTTATTTTCTCTTCCCTGTTTTTCCTCGAAGTATTTCATTAAACTTAACCGCTTCTCGTCTGTTTGTTTCTGTACTATCAATTGTTCTTCTCCAAACCTTTTTTCAAGTTCTAATTGTTCATTTTGTTGAAGTTTTATAATTTCCAAAATCTGTTTTGAAAAATCCTCCATTTTTCTTTCTCTCTGACAAAAAAGCGTTTTCAGAAACAAACCAATTCTTTTTCTATAGTACCAACTCTACAAAAAAAAACTTTTACAATTTTTGTATCTGGTTATATTGACGAGTATTTCCTTAATTTATTTTTTCCTTGTGTGGCAATTTTCCACTAGAAAATAATTCAGCGTTTGTATTTATACAGAAAAAAGTTTGACCTTTTTTTTTCCTTCAATTTTCTTTTCGTAAAGTGTAAGTATTTAGTTAAAATCCTTGTTGAACGTACACTTTCTTTTTTTCTCATACAAACAATTAGTGTGTGTGTTTTTGTGAAAAAAAACGAGTTCATAGCATTTATTTAAATATTGGCAATAATTTCCGCTTTAAGTGCGTAACAGAATATCATATTTTCTCATTAACACAAAGTGTCATGCCGTACTTGCTTGTCGAAAGTGTTTGTTTTTTCAACGTGCCAGTCAGTCAGAGAAAAATTTATTTTAATCGGAAAAATCCGACGTAACTTTTTAATTTTGTTTTTCAATGCTAATGCTATTTAAAGACAATCTTTTTAGAACGAACAATTTTTTTTTGTACTTACTGAAACTTTGAGTCGTTTTTTTTTTCAGTTGTCGTAAATCCACGCCATTTATGAGTTCCGTTTAAACTCGTAGTTTAGGCTTCTTGTTGCTTTTTTTTCCAACAGCAAGATAAGACTTTTTTGACAACGTCTTTTGTTGTTTGACGTTTTTTTTGTTTTTTTTTCAAGTAAATCCTTGCCCGAATCTTCGTTATTCAGTTTTTTGTCGAATGATCCCGTAACTTTCTTGAGTAATCCTGGTAGCCAGTTTGTCGTGACTGGAATAAAATCAAAATCCTCTCGTATGTTCTTTACTAAATTTCTCGTCGCCAGTGTTGTAGACCCGTGCTAGGGGTCACAAAGATAACAACCATAAATTGTGACAGGTAAAAATATACAATGTATTTATTCATAGCAATACAGTAACGCCACTAAATGTGGTAGGAGATGACCGGATTCCTACCATGCGGTAAAACATGAATAGGAATGTCCTCTATATTTAACACCTACCCACTATAGGAGTATGTGACACAAGGTCGGAAAGTGGGATTTGAAAAGCCAGCGCCCGAGAAGGTGAGCGCTTTAGCCATTAAAAATTGCCTGGACAGCCCCGTCGGCATTCCCCGGTAGGGGCGCCTCAGGCAGTAAGCTATCAACTTACTTCTCCCCAAAGAGGAGAGGCAAAGCCTGGGAGGGTGGACATCCTAGAACTGCACAGAACATATCCATAGACCGGCGGAATCATGCCCCGAAGGCCAGGACAACACCGGTCTATAGGGTGTAGTATCCATCGGAACAGATACCACACGTTGTACGAGGACTCTCACATGAATAGGAATGTCCTCTGTTTGAGTCTTTGCAACCATGGTATTTATTATAGATGGTTGCTTCCATTAGTTCTTCAATAGGGGTGATTTGTACCCCACAGCACTAATACTAATACTTAAAGTTAGCTGCTATAGCTGATTGGTAGACTATCGCTTCGAGAACAGATATATAAACATAGAAATATAGACAAACATACTTGGCAAGTACAAAATACATATAAATACTGTAGTTCAAACTTTTTTTTAAAATAAGATATCGCTTAGCTGATACTGCGAAGTAGTAAATAGGGAGAAGAAGCAAATAGGTTCTAAGATACATGCAAAGTTCAGTATCGTTAAATAGGTATTTTTTTTACTCTGCTTGGCTATTATGACCGATGAAAAGTCTCGTTCTTTTAGAAATAAAAGCTTGTGTTTTTTTTTTATTAAGCGTGATTTTTCTTTTAGATGGTTGAGTGGATGTTCGTTGAAAGTCGGATTTGTGACCCTGATTAATTTTTTGGAAATTGCTCTAGACAAGGCATGAAGCTATTTGGGTGTATCAGCAAATAAATACTAGTTCAAGTTCAAAGGTTTGCCAACGATGACTGTTAGGTTGATAGATTCTGACACAGAACACAGCAATTCTTTCCTCTTTGTCTTAAACATCGCTCATGAAATGTGACGACTACAGGACAAAATAAAAGAAGCGAGAGTTACGAGGTTGCCGAAAGTAAACTCATGGCCACTTTATACTATCTTTGTTGTTATTGAAGATATATAGTTTTCTGCCGTCATATTTTCCCCCGACCACATTTGTCAATACATTCACACAGATTTGAATAGATAATGTAATCTACTTGCATAAAAGATATTTTGGAAAGAGTTTTCACTATTTCTCAAGTGTTTGTCCGTACGATTTGTTTGCGTGTCTAAAGTGCAGACGTAGAATAGTCACTAGGTTACCGCCTTTCTCACGCCATTGTGTGTGTCTTTTGTGTTACTTTTCAGCTAGGTTCGCTTTTTATAGCATTTGTCATTTCACCTCTTCGTCTACAATTACTCCATTTACTGATTTCCTGGGATTTCTCTATCTATACTTTTATATATGTTGTTCTTATCGCTTTTATGTCCAGCTATCAGCGACGATTCCTTGCCTCTGTTCAAGAGTCTTTTTCGTAAACACATCTATGTGTTTATGTGCGCGTTTTTATTTGCGAGTCTTATACATTGTCTATGTATTAGCTGTTTTTCCCATTTTCTTTTCTTGCCACTTGTTTCCAGTTCTACTGTTCTATCCATTGTCCATTTTACTGGTGCATAATAAGCCTGTAAGTATTAAGGATTGTGCATTTTCTAGTTCTTTTGTCGTTCTCTATACTCTTTTGTCAGCGTCCCACTCGAGTTGTGTTTCCCGTAAACTCAGTAAGTCTGATCCACTAAGTGGCATGCATTGTGTATGCTAATTATTTTCCGAGTTCGTTGGTCCAGGTGGCTGAATTCTTCTTTTGTCAAGCCTATGAATGGTCGAAAATATCTTACGAAGATTCTGTCTTGGTAGGTATTCCTTTTATCATGTAAGTAATACATAATTTGTTTTCTTAAAGTTTATGTTCTTATTCCCAAATATTCTGTTTATTTGATGACGTCCGCTTCCGAAACATGCTGATATTTATTAATTAGACAGTCGTTTGCTGTCTGCTGCCCCGATTTTTTTCCTTTATCATGTCCAAAAGTGTAATCTTTAAAATTTCGAATTCTATTTCATTGCCGTAGTTGTATTTATGAGAGTTCTAGTTCATTTCTGTTTATTGTAAATACTTTCAGGTCCTTTATAGAGACATCAGGTTTTTTATAGTGTTCTTTTATGTCTATGATTTTGTTTTCATGCATAGCATTTCCTATGTTGTCGTTGGGTGACATCATTGTGATGATTAAATATAATGGGTATATACTATAATTCTCCGTATTCCTATCTATGTCAAGTTATGTATTTTAAAAGATAGTTTTCATTTTCTCATCGTTTTCCCCATCTAACTTTTTAATCTAGTCATATATTTTTAACATACATAGGTATTCAAACTCCCTTATGTAGAGGATTGTATGTCATGGCTCTATTCTTTTCTCTTGCTTTTTTTCCTTCCACAGGATATATAACCTTTTTTCATATCATGTGCCCCTCTATTTGCTAGCCAGTACCATTTATGTTCACCGGTAAATAGCTTAGAGAGTGGTAAATCTGTCCTCTCAAATTAAACTTTCCACATGATCGGTAGGCAGGTTTATTGGCCTTTAGTTGCTTGTGATCATTCTCTTCTCGCTGTGTCTGTATGTTTGTTTCGTGTATTCATATTATTTGGTGTTGTGTTAGTCTTTTGTGTTGGGTTGTACTTTTTTAAAAGCGGAATTCATGTACTCCGTGGTGAACTAATTATTTCCAGTTTGCCACTTCTTAAGATCGCCTACGATATTTTTTCATTAATTTTGGTTTCCGTTATTTCTTCAATTTCTGAGGCTTTTTCATGTCTTTCAGTTATTCTTCATTTCTGTCGCGGTATTTTAAATTTTTCTATGTATTGCTGCGGATATATCTGGTGAAGTTGTTCTTTTTTGCTGTATTTGTTTACGTTTGGATTAAACTAGCTTCCATTGTTTTCAAAGTCCTGTATTATCTGAACTATTCATATCTGTAAATGTATCTTCAGTCTTCAGTCTTTGATCGGTTCCTAGAATATTTTATTTTCATTCTTGTTTAGTTTTTTTTTGTCAACCATATTTTTCTATTTTTTCATTTTGTTTCTCTTTGCTATTATTTGTTTCATGTCGCGTCGTCTGAGACGAATATGATTTATTATACTCACAACTGCTAGTACCTTTTTCTAGTCGTCATTGTTGTCATCGTCGTCTCATCAATCCGAACGTATGCACGAGGCTTCTTTTCACTACATGAACTATTAGACAGTGGCAAATAGGGTTACAGGGCTCAGACAGATTGGTCACTGTATTATATAAATATATTGTGAGAGAAATATGGCTTGGTTCGCTATTTTATGATAATACAAATTGTTCGCTAGCCCCACACTTATTGTGCGAGCCAATAGATTTTTCGGGATCACTTCGCTTGATAGACTGACAGGAAATATACCAGAAATTACTTTTCTCCGGAGATAAAGTCATAGTTTTAACTTTCACTTAGCCGCGAGGGGGATTTTTAACCTTTATTTGTTAATTATTTTCGATTTATAATTAACGTATTTTATTTTTAATCGATATATAAAAGCTTCTTGAAATATTATTATTTTAAAATTAAAATATATTAGTAAACTTTAGTGGCATTAGTTTATTTTGAAACATGTGTTTTACGCATACTAACCGAAACAGAGCAAATTGATAATGAAACGTTATGCGGTTCTGTGAATTAGTAGCCATATTTATAGAAGCATTCAAAGTAGGCAGTCGTGCACCTATATACTTGCTCACATTACATTTAAATTCATGCATGTTTATACAGTCCGGGAAACGAAAGGATAGGA
>OY744530.1:44474083-44479083 GCA_963556195.1 Sepiola atlantica | reverse complement strand
ATTGGGAAGAAAAATGGGTTTAAGGATTAAAGAGGTTAAAAATAACAATATTAATTTAATTCGTGTTTAAATCCTGGATTAAAGGACTTTAAATCAATCCCAAAGGAATTTAAATAAAGGTATCATCCGGGCGGTCTAAGGGCAGTAACTCTGTAGGGTTTTTAAATGGTTTGAAACCATTTAAATAAATTAGTGGGGTGATGAAATTGGTATGTTGATTAAAACAGGTTTAGAGATAAGGGTAAGGATTGGTCGGCAAGATTTTATCTGTTTGGGAGATATGGGAGAATAGCATTATGACCGAGAAATGGTGGGAACTTATGGGAGTAATAATAATGTTGTGAAATGAGGGTGTTTATATATATATATATATATATATATATATATATATATATATATATATATAGTTATTAGCACTCTTTAAAAAAAAGGGCAAACATATAAAATTCGAATGTAGGGTTTTTTACTTGCAGATGTCTCAGCAGCTAAGATTCATTTGTGCAAGTATTGATGCAGATATGGCATACGGGAACATCGTTCGAAACGACTTTTTTCATGTTTTCCTGGAAAACTGTCGAATTTGGACAGAGCTGAGCGTCTAACAACATTTGTGTCTTTACTACTGCATTTCAAGTCAGAATTCCATATTTTAACAGTTGTTTTACTCCGTAGCAGAGTTCCACAAATAGCTATCAGTCCTTTACTTTGCTTGAACTGTACATTTCCCATCGATTAGCAATGCTTAAACACACGAAGTTCAGATGTGTCCGTGTCTTTAACATGTGCAGCAGTAGTCTTACGCAAATAACTGTTATTTGTAAACTGATAATTCGATCGGGCTCACATTTTGAAGGTTTGTAATTTATAAAGTTAATATGGGGTTTTATTATGACAGCCACTAAATTCATTGAAGAAATGTGTTGTGCAATACTTAATACCTTCACAAAATAACGGATAAACATCTATCAAATTTTGAAATTCGTATCTGATTGATAAAGGGTGAAAGTATGTCAAAATATCTCTAATGGAAAAAATGTATGATATATTTTGAACAATATTTAAAACTGAGCTTTTATTAAATTTTAAAAAATCTCAGAGAGTTGCAGTTTTCTGTAAAGTATTTGTCTTATATATATATATATATATATATATATATATATATATATATATATATATATATATATATATATATATATATATATGACTTTTTAAATTTCCTTATCTGTTTGTATATGCTAGGTATGAGACATCTTACCGGATGCACGACATTCACCCGCAATTTCAGAGACAGTTACCTAGAGATCTTGGAGGTTCTTAAATAGCGGGATAATATCTGGCATCCAGTAGAATGCCCTATCCCATCAAAATATACGCTTTATCCTGATCTTGTTTCTGTAAGTTCTCAGAAATCAAGGAACCATTTTCTGGGGCTTACACTTGATTACTATAAGAGATACATACATATCCGACTGTCCAATCGAGATTCTCCGCTACCTCGCAAACGTTGAGTTTGTAAAGAAGTGAATAACAATAATTTATCTCTACACAATTGACCACTTAAGTTTGATGTTGGTCTCTTGTTCTTACAGCATTCCAGGATAAGAAGAAATCTAGTCTGGTGGAGTATCCATCTAAGTGATGGTACTCTAGGAAACATCACTAGGAGAAGGTAAACCATTCCCATCAATGTATGGCCGTGTCGAGGGGATCTTATTTGTGCTTCGAATACTATGTTTATTTTTAAATATTTAGTCAGCGTTTACTTTTAAAGTGAAGTATACTCGTCAGGTGGTCCTGACAAAACCTTGTACAGAGAGACCGAAGACAATCGAGAATAGTGTTTAGTGGGTAGTTCAAACTCAAAATATTTTATTCTGACTTGTGTTTAATTTTACTTCAGGGAACTTCTCAGAAATCTACGGACACCATTTCCAGCACTAACACTTGAGATACATAGATATTAAAATATTACATAACAGTGTTATTTTACCTGTCAAAGCTTTATTTCGTTAAGAAGTTAAGTACATTAATTTATCCCCCCCTAATGTAACAGTTAACCATGTTTTAGTATATATTGATTGTGTGTTTTGGTTGTACCGGATTCAAGGACAAGAATGTATCTAGACTTATGGAGTATCTCGCTAAGTACGCTTACTTCAGGTAACATCACTAGGAGAAGGTACACCATTCCTAGTCATGAGCCAATGTACAGCCGTGTCGAGGGGATCTTGTTTGAGCTTCGAATATTTTAAATAGTTGGTCAGGGTTTTCTTGTAGAGGGAATTATCCTCATGCAAGTTTATCCTGACAAACTCTTGTACAGAGATACAGAAGATACTCGAGGATGGTGTCTAGTAGGTAATTCAGACATTTCTCTATGTATATATATATATATATATATATATATATATATATATATATATATATATATATATATGTATATATATACATTTATATATGTGTGTGTGTGGGTGTGTGTGTGTGTGCGTGTGTGCTTGCAAGATGAAAAAGATTTCATCTATAATTAATAAACAATTTATATTTTAAATAGACTATTTGCAACATCCACCTGTATGTATATCTATAAAGCTTTTTTTATATATGCAGTATCTACTACTTGTGTGGCCTATGCGTCTACGAAGAGCTCTGTCGTTACTGCGAATTCGAGCCGGGAACCCCATCTATCAAAGAGTTCGAACTTCAGTGTACTCGTGTGCGGGTGTGTATGTGTAAAATGGAAACAAAGATAAAACAAGGGAAGAATATGGTTGAGCGCAAAAGAGCGAGATGGCAATTGATATTTCTGCACTGTTAACGTTTTTTCACTATTATTGATTTCCTCAAATGTATCTCTAAATTGTCGAGTCAAAACTTATCAAAAAGTTCACTTCATACAGCAAACTAATTATTGACTGACCCATAATTATTACTTTTGCAAAAATTGAATTTTCGAACCAGACTTTCTGTTTCTGAGAATTTCAATTAACATAATATCAATGGGTGAATGTATTTACCGTTGATCAATAAACGCAGACAGTTTGATTAGCATTTATACGGCCGCAATGTGCGATAATTTATTTCTTGGCTTTTCAAGTTCATTTATTCATTTTTATGTGTGTCGGGCTTTAACGGTGTTTATTAACCGGGCTTACGTGGAACACTGAAGCTTCGCTAAAATGCCCTGAAGATTCGGTAAGAACAAGTCAGATAAGCTAATGCACTTTTGACTATTTATTTAATTTCATCGTATTTAAGTATCGAATAAAGAGAAACACGCAATATCTTTTAATAGGGTATGTAAAGAACAGAAGAAAGCGTATTCCGAGTTGATTTTGAACACGAGGTAACGAGGATAGCTCAGAACGGAACCTCAGTATTTACCTCTATCCTATTGCGGGAAAATGTGACAGAAGGCCGGAAGATGGAGATAATAGGCTACTGCACAATGGATGGTGCACTCTAGCCGCTTAAAATTTGTCCGAACAACCGCGAAGATATTCCGCAATGAGTTTGTCTAAATCAGTTAACTATAAACTTACTCCTTACCAAAGCGTAAGGTGAGGCCTGGGATGATGGGCTTTCTACATTTGAGCAGAATAAATACCACATGAATATTTCCTTACACTTGTTATTAAACGATATATACTATAATATTTACCACATTAACTACGATGAGACTAGAATGAGAACGATAGATAATATAATATTGCTTTGCACGGGAAATCTTTCAGATATGTAAAAAGCGATTCACACAGAAAAACACAACATTTCGGAAATAAAATAATTGTTAAGAGATAAAATATTTACTTGGAAAGACTATACTTATCCGCAAAAGGTTAGCTGCAGTTGAGAATTACATGTCGCTAAATAAATACCCTAAGCGTTGCTACATTAACAATAATATAAATAAGAGAAAGTGGCGTTTGCAGGTGGATGCGTGAGTGTTCGAAATTATTATACGAAGTTATCCGAAATTCAAATCGGGAATCGACAGCCGATCAAATTCGAGAAAACCACTTCGTAAATTCGTGTGTGTTCGCATTTCCGACTCACCGGACTCGTTAACAGCCACCGACAATAAAGATATCTCATTTTATTTGTATACCTCATTGATTGTCGTCATTTCTTTAAGAACAGCAAAAATAGAAAAAATATATTGGTGCACAAGAGTAATACGTCTTCATAACACCATCCATGAATTTTATTTCTTACAACTTTTGTTTTTTTCCACCAGGTGTTATTTTTTTCTGTCTAGCTGTCCCTCTCTCTCTCTCTCTCTCTCTCTCTCTCTCTCTCTTACATGCCATCAAATGTTATTTTTAAGACTACCCCGCGTACTCCCCAATAATAAAAAACAACATTAAAAAAGGGAAAGTTTTAAAAAAATCAAAGTTGCTGTTGTGGTTTTGGTCATCAGAAATAACAATTTTTGTCTTAACTCGTGATAGTTTAGTACTAACCTATTAAAAAATATAACACTTTAGAAAGATGTACGCAAGAAAGCAAATAGAAAATCAGACGACACCCGCCGTTTGCAAAAAAATTTCCAGTCTCAATAAAACGTAAACGGTGGGTGTTTTTTTCTTAACGTACTCGGAAATAATTATAATAACTTACATGAATATAACATTACTGATGTTATTCTATGATTTTATATTTATTTTCGCGTGAACACTAGCGAACCATTATTGTTTGCGTCATTTTTTACGAAGAGTGTACAGCAGTATTGAATAGTACGTTTCACTGAGTGGATTAATATGATCATTTATTTTTCTGCATTTATTTACATTTCTTCAAACAGCTTACGATCTAGCAAATAATCTTATACATTACTATTAAAATTACAAAAGTCCATCAAGAACAAATTATAGGGCAATGCTTTTAGAGTATTTGGGAAGATACACAAAGGTTACAGATGATAAGGAACTTCAAAATTAAGTTACCACCAAAATTAATTATAAAATTGTTTTAAACCAACTGATGTGACTGGATTTCTTTTC
>OY744530.1:44431583-44469083 GCA_963556195.1 Sepiola atlantica | reverse complement strand
TTTGAGTCAGAAATGTAGACCAGCATTTTTGTCTAAGGGGTCTTATATGGAGCAATTTGACTCTCAATATTAAGCCCCATTAAAATAGTGTTAGGTTTTTCCTTATTTTTTTGCTTGTTATATTTTCACTTATAGCAGAAAAAAATCATTTTTTTAGGTATTCAAATATTACTGTTTAATTCATAACGTTAAAAGGTAGTTTACAAAAGCAGATACTGAAAATGAGGGGGGGGGGCGAATTTTCAAATGTAAGATTTCTTTAATTAATATCATTTTTATAAAATAAAAGGACATTCCATGATTTTAAATGCACAAATTATTTGGTTTTCACACCAGTATTCAAGCAAATCTTGCAAAAACGAGGAATTTTCAGTATATTCTTGTCTACGATCTTTGATACCAAACGCTAAAAAAACCGCTGAAGTTTTTGATCTAATTTTTTGCATGAGTATTAAATAGGTCTATATACAACTTTCGGTACGTGCCTTTTTTTAATATTTAAAAAAAAGTGTAAAAGCGACCTACCCTAATATATATATATATGTACATTTCGATATCTACTTATTTCTGTCGAATAAAGGATAACTAACCTGTATATCATAGTATCATTCTCCCATGTGCATACATATTTAAATAACTTACTGCTAAATACTTATAGTTTCTACTCAATACCCACTGTATTTGCTAAGTCTAGCGACTATGAATTTAGCGGTGACCCTTTCGAAATATATTTATATATATATATATATATATATATATATATATATATATATATGTATATATATATATATATATATATAAATCTTGCAGAATTATTTAAAGGCACGTTTATATCTCTCATTCTTCTTTTATACTTCTAGATGCGCTTTGATTCTATTTTACTTTCGATATCTCATACCGCGTATATGCAGATAATGATAACCATTTCCATAAAAAAGTAATATGTTTTAAAATTGAAATGTATGACGTTAATCAATGGAAAGGTTTATAACTCAAAAATAGTTAGCTGAGTAGGATTCAATGTTACATTGTTATTTCAATTATAACAGCGCACCAAATGCATACATCATTTTTGGAAATATCGAAGTTTAAATACTGTCAAAATTTCGACCTTGACGAAACTGGTCATGGTCAAAAGACTTAATTGATTCAAATAAAGGCTTAATAATCAGCCTCTAATATAAACAGCCTCTAAGTGATCGCCTCAAGTGTGACTTTTACTTTTCTGCGATCTTGACATTGATTTTGTTAAATATATATGTATATATAATCTATTTCAACCATGTATCATTCGTGTATATGCCAACATGTAAAAGCAGCCAAGGATAACATTTAAAAACAATAGAATGCCGTAATCTGTGAATCAGAGATTTTATTGATTTGTATCGGTTCGGTACTTTGATGGAATTCCAGAAGCACGTATATAATTTTGGTATTGTAATTGAAATGTTCAACGACTCGCTTAAAGTGTGTGCAACCCATCTCGCAGACAACACACTTAGACACAATTAGGCGGGTGAAACGCATGCAGAAAATTCGAACCTATCGACGTGTCTAACGCAGAAAGCGTTTTTGTAATTGATGTTAGCTTTTCTACAAGGACTACAGTGAGAAAAAACAATCTGAACAAATAAGAACATATGCACAGGTATAATTTCTACTTTTGACCGACAAAGGCAAAGGATCACCAACAACTTCCAATCGACAAAGATTATATGTTTCATATTTATACGTTGTCTGGTTGTCCAGACAAATGCCGGGCTGAGACAGATAAAAACAGTGTTTTACACATGTCTTATCTACTTGTTGTATATTTTATGGTAGGCCGATGTGTGTGGAGGACGAGGTTTGTTGGAACGACTGCTTTCTTGAAATATGATACATTGACATTTAAGCTGTAATAGGATAAATGTTGTTCTTGGTTAAGAAAACATTGCTTATATGCTAATATGAATTATTAACAATAATAATGAGCAATTACGACGCCAAACAATGCATTTTAGTTTAATTAACTTTTTTTTATATTAAGTTTTTGAAGATATATCTCCTCATCAGAATTTCAAATGAAGATACATAAAAATACCTTTTTTTCTTCTTCATCTCGTTGTACTATGTGTTTTTATTTCGAATGTTGTTGAAACGAATGTGGGATGAGAGTCTCTTGTCACGAACCCAACACGACGCAGTGCTTATTCAATGATAAAGGTTGTTTTTGGTTAAGAAACCATTGTTTATATGCTAATATGAATTACTAAAAATAATAATGAGCAATTAGAACGCCATCCAATGCATTTTAGTTTAATCTATTTTGTTCAATTTAATTTTTGAAGATATACTTCCTCATCAGCATTTCATTAACGATACATTAAAATACCTTATTTTTTTCCTATCGTTTCATTAGTGCGTTTTCAATTCGTATGTTGTTGAAACGAATGTGGGATGGGAGACTCTTTAATGAAGAAAGTAGAACGATGTTTTGCAAAGAGAATAAAAAAATAAGATGTAAAAGCTATCAAGATAAAGAGAGGGATAGAGATAAAGAGAGACAGAGAGACAGAGAGAAAGAGTGTGTTTTACGCAGATAGAGATTAGGTTTCGCGTATATTCTTGCGTCGAAACGAAAATCAATGTCAACATCCTTGCCAGCAAGAAAAATGTAAGTGTACCCATAATCACAGCATCTTTCTTAATAAGAAGAGACGACAGTTCTGTTATATTTACATATATTTATTAGTTTTAACTAATTGTATATTCATTTCCTTACCTAATGGTTGTTTCTTTTTATTATCAGAAGTGAACGACGAGTCATACCGCTCCTATCTAGCTGGTTCTCCCAGAAAATCCAAACTACAACAACGTTTATGGGAGAAGTCCCTCGATGAAGAGAAGTCTAAATTGTTATTTGCAGAAATGATATATTATCTGTGTACGTCCGTCGTTGGAATTCGCTCACGCTCATGCACAAAATATATAGACCTTAGCAATTTAGTCTTTAAAGGCTATTACTTATTTACTATTTACTGCATTATATTTACTAGATGTACTGTGTACTATGGTACAATAAGTTCAACTGGAGAGGTAGGCTTGTGTGGTGAATTTCCCGCTTGAAAACTTTGATCACATTGTGGTAATTATTTATATCACGTTAAGAACTCGTCCAAAAGCTGATAAACCGTTGCTGAAAACGACGAACTACGAGAAAGCTGATTTTGCTCCCTTCAAAAATTACATCAGCCCGATATATTTAAACCTTCTTACTCCCTAATGATCACTTATCAAATGAGTTAACCGAATAGGTCAAAGCAGGCATTAAAGCTTATGTCAACAGGTGGAATTTTTCCAGCTAACCCAACTCTCCTCGATGATTCCTCTTGGAATGTGCAGCATACATTGCTAAGAGGCAGAAAGCATTTCGACAATTCGTCTGCCATAAGTCAACAGCGAATAGACAGAACTGTATAGAGTCAAGAAATAATTGTAAAGAAGAGATAGATGAAGCAAAGAGAAGGCATACAGAGATAACCAAAAAAACGCATTTAGTCACAGAAACTAGGTATTCGCGATTTCTGGAAAATCTACAATAGTGTGGTGAACAATAGTCAATCAACGATTCCCCCACTATCAGAACACAATGATGTTGTTTGCACGGAAAATGATATGACTGAACTACTTGCCAAGCGTGTTGTGTTAAACTCCACTTTAGACTCAGCAACCCCCTTAATTTCCATTGTGGACTGATGCCACACTTGAAACCCTGGTCATCACCCTATCTCAGGTCAAAGGCACCATAAAAAGCCCTTCAAAGACCCCTCCAAAGCAAGTGACCTGATCCGATACTAGTAATAGTAATAAAGAAATCATCTGCTGAAGTGACCCCTGCCCTCTCCAAACTCTGCAACAAATGTCTTGCTGAATCTTGCTTCCCTGGTTGCTAGAAAATTTCCTCAGTCTTCAAGAATTCTAAAGATAGAACTGATCCTCAAAACCATCGCCTAATCAGTCTACTCTCGATCTTTCCTACAATCTTAGAATAGTTGATGGATCTAGCGATAGTATGTCAGTTTATCAACGCAAAACTTCTTTCTGATCATCAGTACAGATTTAGAGAAGGGCGATCTACTGCTAATATCCTAACGGTCATCTCTGAATACATATGGCATACACTGGACCAGGTAGGTTAACCTAGGGCGGTTGCGCTTGATATAGACAAAACCTTTGACAAGGTCTGGCATGAAAGGGTTCTGCTAAAAAGTCACTCATATAGTATTACTGGACAAATATGTAATATAATCAGATTCTTCTTAACCCAAAGAAAGATCATAGTTGTACTCGATGGGCGTTTATCTAAGCAACATGACATAAATGCTGATGTACCCCAGGGATTCATCCTTGGACATCTACTGTTCCTTATTTTCATGAACGACTTCTCTTATGTAATTAAGACTGCGATAGGTATATTTGCTGACGACACAACGTTACACTGTTGTGATGTGGACAAAACGGACGCGCTCATATCCGAGGCTATGTCTTACTCCTTAAAAATGACATCCAGGCTGTAGTGGATTGAGGTTATAAATGGATGGTAACTTTTAATGCCGCAAAGACAAAGCTCCTTTCCTTTAATAACTACAAGAAACCTTATCAGCCACTGATTTACATGACAAATAACACCTTACATGAAAGTTAAACATTCAAACTGCTCGGTCTATCATTCAGAGGTAACATGAATTGGAACAAATGCATTAAAGACATTGCTAATGCTGCTGAAAATAAATTGGTTTCCTTTTACCGTGCTATGAACTTCTTCACACAAGACATCATCCTATATCCTTACAAAGCCACTATCCGTTCATGCATCGAGCATTGTTGCCACATGTAGGCTGGTGCATAATCCACTAGCCTCTCCTTCTTAGAAAAAGACCCAAAAGTGTCGTCAACTTTGTAGGTCCCTCACTATCCACCAAGCTCCAGCCCCTGTTACCTCGCCGCAATGTTGCATCATTGTGTATGTTTTACAAGTACTACAATGGATTGTGTTCTGATGAACTTGCTGCAGCAGTGCCCCCTCAACGTAAATTCACTAGATCGACCCGACAATAAACCAAATCCCATCTATTCACTGTGAAGGTCCCCAGATGCCGAAGCGCCTTCTACTCCAATAGTTTATTTCACCGTGATGTCGGCCTCTGAAACACCCTCCCTGCTCCCTGTTTCACCGACTGTACGGACATGCAGAAATTTAAAACTAATGTAAACAGACATTTCGCTACACATCTGAAAACTTAGGATGACACCCAAAACCTACGCCCTATATTCTCGGTAACCCCTTACGTCTACAGTGGCGGCCTGCTTTGTCTGGGGTGAACTATGTTACAAAAATTGTCTGTGGATATTTTTTTATTAGCTTAAATGCATGTTATTACATTACGTCTCTTTGTGTCTACATCCTGAGAGATTCTGAAACTGTAACAATTCCAAGTATATGACCTGATTAAATTAAGAGAACCAACTGTCCGCTTCAAATGCAAGAAGTCAATCCCACAGAAACGAGCTATATCCATGACACTAAGGTATGTCGGCTTCTCATATAAATAGATAGTTTGTCTGACGGTCCGTACGTCAGCCAGAACTTGTTTTAAGCGTCATTAATACATTGCGGTATTAATATAATTTTCAAATATCAAGGAATCTTAACTACTTTTCGAAATGGAGCATATTACATTAATGGTAAGTAATAAACTTGGAACTAATAAATTGGATGCCATGACTGCAAATTGAAATCGAAATCTGGAGATCTTCAGTCTCGGATTCTACCAACTTACCTATTTGGATATTCTTATAAATAGAGCTTGAAACATTACCTTAAATTGAAATCAGCTTTGCTGAACGTCATTGACTTATAATTTACGCCATGTTTCAAAACATGAATTTAAACATAAGCGATAATAAAAATAAATGAATGGTTAAAAATAATCAATAGCGGTGGAAATGATTTTAACAGTCCAAATCAATTAATTTTTCTTTAACTACATATTTGATGTGGTTCTTTCACAATTATATAATCCTTCCAGCCTAGCAAAAGTATGCCTCCTACGGTCGCATATATTTGCTAGTACCCCCCCCCCCCAAAAAAAAAATTAAAGTAACTTAATATCTATGAGTCAATCTATTATAACACCATATCTGAGTTAATCAATTGCCCCAGGCTTTTCTTATATATTTTAATAACACACCATATATGTAAAATATTATTTGATTTTGAGATGTAGTTATGTGTATTTTAAACTATTTGGATTGTTCTTGTTATCCGTAATTTACAATTTACTTACCAATATACTCATATCTTAGTAAATTGCTTTCTATTATTCTCACACTCTCTCCCGTATATTGTATGATCTTATTTTATATGGTTGCCATCACTTTGAATTTCTTAAGTCTCTCTCTCTCCCTCTCTCTCTCTCTCTCTCTCTATATATATATATATATATATATATATATATATATATATATGTTTGTGTGTGTGTATGTGTATTAACAGTCAGAATTAATAAAGCTAAATACAAAACAGAAGATTGGAACAGTACATAATAAACAAAAAAATATCACAGTCGTTCGCCGCAACCAAGAAATATAATGATATTTGTGTGCATCCCCGTTCGTCGTCATTTTGTTAAGCACATCAGTAATACAACACAAATTGGTTAACTTGGTTGGCTTTTCATATATATGACGAGGGGCCTAGTTGTACTTTTAATTCAGTTTTTTATTCGAGGCAATCATCGTTTTCGTTAATATCATCCTTAGAATAGTTCATATTATAAGGAATAGTGTGACATTACTTTCATTACAACAATATATATACACATATATATATATACATATATATATATACACATATATATACACACACATATATATACGCATATATATACACATATATATATATATACACACATATACATACGCATATATGCACACACATATATACATACACATATATATACATATATATATACACATATATATATATATATACATATATATACACATATATATGCATATATATACACATATATATACATATATATATACACATATATATACATATATAGTGAATGCTTTTATTCAAACGTGTACAAGGTCTGCTACACTGGCATGTCGATGTTATCGATCTACAGCTCTCAAGTTCTGAGGTCTCATCAGGCAGAGAGTTTTTTATGATCCAACCTGGTCGCTGAATTCCAAGAAGATTGAAGTCAAGCAAAGAAGAGGAGGAGAAAGAAATAAAAGTAATGTGACCGATTTTTAAAAAAAACATATTTGCCGTTAGAAATTCATATTTTCAAATGAACATATGAATTTAAATTTAAACTATTTTCGCCATTTAATTAATGGAGAATTTAAGGAGAGAATTTTACTGGGTACAGCAGAGCATGTTGGAAAAATATATGTCAAAAATGTTTGGAAATACATTGTGTTACTTATCGAGGTCGGATGTCAACATCTAATAGGCAACTTAAATTCCATGTTCTTGAATAATATTGTTTTCCCCCTATCTAAACAGAGGAAATACATAAAGAAAACATAAAACAAGTTTATATCTCACAGAATTACGACAATTCAACAAAGTCTGGTAGTATCATTAGATACTTCGGGGGCGCTCTGGATTAGTAGCAGTGATGATTCGGCCTCCGAAACTATGCCTGAACCAAGATCATAATCTGATGAAGGCTTTGGTGGACGCAATGCCCATGTAAAAGCAACAGTTATTGTATAAACATGTTATATAGATAATCAAATAAATATTATGTACAAACAAAGCTTAAAAGATTAAAAGTATTAAACAAACTTAATAAAAGTCAATATTATAGAATAACGTATTCCAATGCAATACTAATCGGAATAAATGTTAGTAACCTTTGAACTCTCAATCTGACATGGTAGAAAGTTGTAATACATCAAGTGCGACCTTTCGAAAACTAACGCTGAACCAACGTTATTTTAATCGATATAAGCCCGCATGTAAAGATAAATGCTCGTGAAACGCGGATTTAATAAATGGGAATGAATTCGGTTAGGGTCAATAACCTTCGAACGATATATTTCGCTCTCATAATAATAATAAGAATATGATAAATGAAACAGTAAGTTGTAGAATGCCAGTTATCGGTATTTCGAAAAAAACTATTTGTTAAATTTCAAATGTTGTTATTGAACACGTAAAAGAGAACTAAGACTGAGATCCGGTTACCTTCACATTTACGGTAACACATGTGTCATTATTACCATATGGAGATTACACCTTACAAACATTTGTTGACAAGAGATCGGAGTCTGTATGTTAATAAGTTAAAGTCTAGTCTTCTGTATTTAACCTACAGCTGAAGAAAGATGATGCTTATTAGTAGTAGAGTTTATGCAATTTGCTATTCTTTTGTATGAATTAAAAGCATCTCATAAACTAAGATGTGTTATTAGATACAATGTGTAGAGTCTAAACATGTTGATAAGGAGATATTCTAGAGTGAATGCTACCTTGTTGTCCCACATTCTGGCGCAGTAACCTACGTAGAGGATTATTTGAGTAAATATTACATTAGAACGCATATATAATGGTTAAGTTGATAAATACAGTTCGGTTTCGAAACGAAATTCCGATGATAAATAGTCGTAATGTTAATTCTTCTATAAATTGGTATATGTTGTTTAGAGTTTGTGTGTTGTCACCAAAAAATAAGTTACGGTTATACTAATGCTTTATATTGTCGGTAACTCTGGTTTAATGTGTTAGTGTTTATATAATAACTCGACTGTCTAAATGGAAACGAAATTATAGGGAGTCCCCTTCTGTTACTTAGTGCTGACCAAGTAATGTTTACAATAAAAGTTTTAAGGAACATGATGTTAAATTTATGGATCATGCTTACACAACAAGTATAATGTGATGAATTTTGTATTCTTCCAAGTTATAATTTTAATTACATATATATATATATTTTTTTTTTGATACAGAAAAATAAGTACAACATTCGTACCGTCGGTTTCAAACACGGAAAGACTTAGCCATCTGGCTCTCTTCAGCTTGTGTTGTCATCTTTTTCGGAAATGTAAAGTCACGTGACACTCTCGTTGGGACGCGTTATTTGCTCAGCGTGTTGTGTATGTTTGTTTGAATTTAAATTTAGTGTGAGGAAACCGTTGAGATTTAAAACCAGAGAAGATTTGAAGAGAAATAAGAATATAAAAAATAGAAAAATAATGCGAAACAAATATTTAAAAAATAATAATATTCTTATTCCACATGGCTGTACTTATTTGAACGCAGGTTCAATATTTACAACTAACCTTTTACTATAATCGGCCCTTTTTTTCCTTGGAAAAGAGCAACAATAATTATTTTCTGTTTTTCGGAAAACAATAATTTTAACCAAAATCAAGTTCCAAATCATATAACATTACTTTACAATTATTCTGGCTATGAATGTTTTAGACATATTTATTGTCCAGTTGTATTTGAAAACCTGATTACAATTGTAAAATAACCTCTATAATACTCAAATCGGACACTCTCTGAGTTTAACTGGTAAAATATATTGTGCAGGCCGGTTATAAAAAGGTATTTGTAGCAATCCGGTTTAGTCTAATCTGCTTGTAAATTTAATCGATAATAATCTCCTGTTTAAAGGAGGGAAATACTTTGAACAAACATGTGTTGGGTTAATAGCAAGATGTCAATTGTTTTTGTAAATGGACAAAGTCTTTGAATAGAGTAAGAGCGTATCACAATAGGTTTAGTGCCTGGAAGCCTCCCAAGACCTTCAGGTAATTCATCATCAGGTGAACAAAACGTATTTTATTAACATTCAATCAATTGAGTTGATTAGTTATAAATATTAGATAGCTTTAACTATGACTTACTGCTTTGGATACTTAAACTATCTATCTATCTATCTCTCTATATATACACATATATATATATATATATATATATACATATATATATATAGTCTAAAGAAGCCTTAAGTTATTTTAAACAAAAAGACAAAAGAAAAAAAAGGAAAATGCAGTTTAAATTCCCAGAGAAACTAACTAAATCCAAAATAGTGTAGACTTAACATTTGTTGGAAAATTCATAAATAAATAATATATAATAGTAAGTAAATAAAATAAAAAGGAGGATTAAGTATCTAACAGTGAAACAAAAGCAGGAGACCTTAACGTAAGCATCTAATATTAACATATATATATATATACATATATATATATATAGAGAGAGAGAGGGAAAGAGAGAGAGAGAGAAAGAGAGAGAGATAACTTAGTGTCGGTGTGTATGTGTGTGTGCGTTGTGTTTGTGTATTACCTATAGAAAAAAATGCTAGAGAATCTACATCGTATCCCAAAATGTATTCGTAGTTAAAGTTTACATAGGAAGACAATTAATCGCTAAATGTATATTTAAAGAAGGTATGAGTGCATGAATCCTTTAAAACTTCGAAATGTATTCTATTTGTATACAATGTATATCATATGAATAACATTATATACGAAAGGCAATAGAATTGGTCCAGAATCCCTAAGTGCCTTCCTAACCTAAGAAAACTGAACATCCTATTGTTATAAAAATTATATCATATGTATAATATTCATTAGAGAAGATAATGGACGTGGTCCGGAATATTTACGTTGCCCTCTCTGTTCCGAATATCTACGTGCATTCACCTCTAAGTGAATCATGCGGACAAGACCCTCTTCAAACTCTAAATTCCTATAACTATTTTGAATGCAATTTAAACTATATGTATAAAACAATAATACAGTGAGTGTTCTAACATCCCACATTTTTCTGACTAATTAGAGGGGAGACAGACGAAGAGCTGTAAACACAAAGACAATAATATAGTTTATAAGCATCTTGATAAAATACATAGTAGTAATCTTCATTCTATATAATTCTTCATGCTGGTAAATAATAAATGGCATCATCCTTAGCTTCACAGATAGATTAATCTCTCAAATTATCGACGAAAATAGAGATCATTATAACAGCCAACTTTAAACACTTTCTGGTTTGAAAGGAATGATCATTTCACCTTAAATTTATATGCGAAATGATTTTTTGTTGTTTTACTTTATTTTTTCCACTAACTTTTTCAGGCTGTGTACATGTAATCGCCTAAAAATGGAGAATCTTTTCATTTAGAGTGAATTAGCATAGTGTGTAGATCTCTAATAATACTTTATTTTCTTTCACAATAAAAAGTTATAATTTCGAATTGGTGAAAAAAACAAAAGAAACAAGAACCGATAATTTCATAAGAATGCACTATTTACAAAGTAACGGCAAAATGATTAAAAATGAAACATTTTTGCCAAGAAATAAAATTACTGATAAACATTTTTTGATAATTATAAAACAAAAATAAATGTAAAACCATATAGAAAAATATTAGGTGTAATAAGGTATAATACACTAAGGAAAGAGAATTATTTAATAACACATATATGATAAATAACAATAAATATAAAATTAAAACAGCAAAATCAAAGGAGATTACAGTCAAACAATTTTATTATATATATATATATATATATATATATATATATATATATATTGATAAAGAAGAATAAACAACCACACAGGTATAGGGGCAGTTATCTCCTAGATATCAAACTAATTTATAACGCAAAAACAACACTGAATAGAAAAAAATAGACGGAGTTCAACCCGATGTTTCTTCCTTAAAGTACAATCACTGAAAGAATGTTAAAGTATAATAGATAATAAATGTGATTCTGACTACAAATACAGTAATGTTATTAACAAGAATACCATAAACTTATCCTTGTCTACAGTACAAAATTTAAGCCGAAACGTAATCCCGAAAATTATAATCAAATTAGGAGTCTCCAAGCAAAGACTATTTTGCAAATTTGGCCAGATATGTATTTGTAATAAGAAAGAAAATTGTCTCTTAAAATGATTGTGAGCATTTTAATGAAAGTATTAAATGTGTAGTAAAAATGAAAATAATAATTACAAGAGAAATAACAACGATTGTGTACGCATTAGTCCTACTAATATCACTAGTAATATTAGTAACATTAACAAGAATGACACTAATAATATAACTACTAATAACACAATCTAATTACAGTAAAGTATAAACTATGTGAACCTAGTGATCTCTCTATCGACAGTTCCAAATCTGCGGTGAGTTTTACACTTAGATCACCTGCTTAACCGTGATGCCGAGACACTCATGCAGACAACCTACAGAGTTTACAAGTTTATTCTGATAAGCAGGTGTTTACATAAGTAATATAATGAAATCACATTTAATCCATGGATTTGCTAAGAATTACTTTTATGCTCAGAAGGAAAAAACATTTTTTAAATGCTAATTATTGGAAAGTATTAATTTGAAATTTTGCAACAAGATTTTTTAGATATGCATAAAACAACTCAAACAAAGTTTCAGTAATGATAAGAGGTCGTTGTATGAATGCAATTGTTGTAAACTCCTTATTTGAATATAGTATTATGTAGTAGAAGGTAATTTATTCATATATATATATATATATATATAAATATATATATATATATATATTAATATATATATATATAATATATATATATATATATAAATATATATATATATATATTAATATATATATATGTATGTATATATATATATATTAATATATATATATATGTATGTATATATATATATATATATATATATATATATATATATATATAGTAAGCTATGAAAATATATTTACGGCAATTTTCATATTTTCATAGCTTACTACCTAGCTCTACTTACATATCGAGCACTGTTGAGGTAAATACTGAAAATTGATACATAAAAAATATATCTCCTTATAAAATGTTATGTGGACAAATGAAATACTAATAATATATATATATATATATATATATATATATATATATATATATATTATAATGGCCGCCACTAGAATCGAGTATACAGATCACCAAAGGATTCGTTTGTAAGTGCTCATATGAGAAAATAGTATAATTCAGGGCCCACACATCCTATCCCTGATCAGGCATGTATTAACCGTTGGCTATTGATTTTCGTGGCACACTATTTTTGCGCCGTTCAGTTCTTTAACGTGATGACGCCGTTCATTTTCAAATTAGTCCACACCACTCCTTATTTTATTCCTCCACTCGACTCTCCCAAGTGAACTTGTTTCCCCTGTTGTGTGACTAATTTCACACCTCTTCATATCCTCTTTCAAACACTCCTTGGACCGCTGCTTCTGTCTTCCAACCTCAATAGCTCCTACATTTAGTTCAGAATGAAATATTTACTTAGGATAGGACTGGTCGCTCATTCTTAGAACGTTAGCAGCCCATCTGAAACGAGTTTTTACAATTAAAGCCTATATACTAGAGCAACCAGATTCCTCCAGAACACTGATGTTTGTTCGACGATCTTGCCAGTTATTGGTTTTTAATTTTTCGTAAAAGTGTTGATGTAGTTTCTCCGAGTGCTGTAATATATGACTGTATGTCGTCCAGATCTCCGATGCATACAAGATTGTTGGAAAGACAATGGCTTGAAAGAAACATTTATTCTAGTACTGACCTTCGGACGTCTAACGTTGTAAATTCTATTATCTATTTTGTAGTCTATGAATATATCAGGTAGAAATTGACCATCTATTAGTTGCAATACAGCCGCAATAAAGATTAAAAACAAGGTCGGTGCAGCTATACATCACTATTTGACCCCAGAATGCTCCTTGGATGGATCTGTAGAGCTTCCATGGGTGTGAAGCAGTTTCATTATTTTGATGAACTTCTTTGGACAACCAGCTTTTGATAAGATTTTCGAGAGAGGTTCACAGCTTACACTATCAAAGTCTTTTGTTAGACTGATGAAAGCTATAAATATAGGTTACTGTAGCTCTCGACATATTTCTCTGAAGCTATCCCAGACTGAATATAATGTCGTTTGTGCCACGAGCTGGTCGAAAACCACATTGTGATCTGGGTAGAACAGACTCAACGAGGGCTGTTTGTCTCTTTGTTAAGATACGAGCCAAGATTCTTTTCAACAATTGATAGTAGTGTAATACCTTTAGAAGTTCCACAGTTAATTCTTTCTCTTTTTTTCCTGGAAAGTGTTGTAATTACATCATCCTGTGAATTATTTGGTATTTCCTCGTATACCCATATTTCGACAATAAGTTTATGCAGTTGTACATAAAGGAGCGGTTCACCTGATTTATAGATTTCGGTAGGGATGTTGTCTATACCAGCAGCCTTATAACTTTTCAAAGCAAGGACGGCAGTCTTGACCTCTTCAAGAGAGGGAATTCTGCTCAGTGAAGTGTCCACATGTCGTTGCGGGAGTTGATGTATCGCATTGTCGTGGACGGCAGATCTTCAAAGTGTTCCTTCCACCGGGCCAAACTTTCTCCACTACTTTTTTTTAAATTCGAGAGGGATCTCTTCTTCGTAAAGGAGCAAGGCCATATGTGCTAGAACCATAGAGTATTCTAGTGGCATTAAATAAATATTTCATGGCGTTTTCATCAACATATATTTGTATTTCTTTATATTTGTTCGTCCACCATTTGTTTTTAATGGCTCTTGTAGATGTTTTTACTTTGGCTTGTAATTATCTATGGGTTCTCTTTTTAGCTTCCAATACCGTGTCATTGAGATGTGATGCGAGCGCTTTTCTTGTTTGCCCGATTAGATCTTTGTAATTTTCGTCAAACCAGTCTTGATTCTTATATTTCCTTAAACAAATCGATTCCCAGTATGCGTCCAAACTGGCACATATCAGAATTTGCCAATGTTCTTCATCACTGGCGAAATGTTGGTCAGGTAGGTGCTGAAGAAATTGTAGTTGTAGCTGAAGCTGCTTAGTCGAATCCCTTAGCAATTCGACGTTTAATATGAGCATCTTAGGTGTATTCTGTTAGTACGTCCTACGCTGAAGCTTGCTTCTCATTATTGAGAAAACTAAACGATGGTCTGTCCAGCAGTCATGAGTGAGTAGAGCAGCTTTTGTAATTGGAACATATCTCCTATCACGTGCGCGAACAATACTATAGTCTATAACATGCTAATGCTTTGATTACGGGTGTTACCAAGTTGTCTTCCATTTGTTTTCCTCTCTAAAATGAGATTGTATTCGGCACATTTTGAACGTAAAAGAGTTCCATTTGAGTTTAGCTTACCCCCACTATCTTTGCCAATAGTAACTTTCAAAATTTGCGAATCCCTACCTACTTTCGCACTTAAATCACAAAGTAGAAGTATTTAATCTTCAATCGGAACTGCGGACAGCAGTTTGTCAAGGTTACTGTAAAACGCCTCCTTTGTGTGTTCATCGGCATCGAGTGTGTGGGCATATGCGCTGATTAATGTGGCATAAGAGTTTTCCCCAGTTTGGACGCTACGGGTCATAATGTATTCGTTCATACGGACTGGTAATTAACTGAGTCTCAACATCAATGTGTTCTTTAACTCGAAGCCGACCCCATGTAGTCGCGGGTTGTCAGGCTTGTAGCTCTTCCAGAAATGTGTGTAGCCACGAGCTCCTCCACGCAGATGTCCTTAACTTGAAAGGCGGGTTTCCGAAGTGCTGCAATATCGATGTCGAGCCTCTGTAGTTCGTGTGCGACAAGAGCAATTCTTCTTTCGGTTCTTGAAATGTGTAAGTCCAGTAGGGTACGGACATTTCATGATGCCATTTTTAATTTTACTTAATTGTTACGACCGCAATTAAGGTGAACCCCTTTGAAAGCGGTTTTCCAGGCAGGTTAAGGTTAAGTAAACTATTTTTAGGGCACTTCTTCGAGTCTCGGCCCCATTTATGATAAGCAGAGTGGATTCTTGAAAATAGCTTCTCAGTCACGGATGTCACTGCCGAACCACTCTCTTGAATAGTGTCCAAGACCGATACGAACGAACTAATCATCTTCCGCTGGATTTACCGGTTAGACACTAAAGACTTCCAGATATCACAATCCTGTCCCCACCGCATTCTTTAGATCGCCGCAAGACTTCCTTCCATTCTTTTCGTCAATCTTTTGCATCACTACTTGTGTACTTGGAGACGCTTGTGCGTGAGTTATTGTAACATGAATAGTTTGAGGCATAAACAACTGACCTCTCATTTTTGCCAGGTAGGTTTATGTTCAGTGGCACGAAAAACGAAACGACCAACATCCCTGACTGGCTGCACCCTTTCATCCGCCTTTGCAACTTTACATACAGACTGGTCTGTCGTTGAGGTATTCTTCGTAGTGTCCGCTCACTGGACTATCCGCTGGCACCCAGTGTAGCCCATTATGCTAATGTCATCCGCGTGTCAGCTCATTCTTCAGTCATTAATTTGTTTAATTTCGTCTGTTTGAGAAATATCCACCTTTCTGTTGCCGAAATCTTTGACATGTGTAGGAAGAGGATGGGCATTCCCTCATTAGCCGCTTGAGAGGCGACCAGCTCTGTATGGTAACTCTCTGGGATATCAGAGGGTGGTAACAGGTTCTACACCTTGCCCAAGGAGGACCTGGTATTGTCTAAGGTAGGGGCGTTCAGCTCCTTGGATTATTTTACATAGCCTGCATACCTTACTGTTCATATTACTAAAGTTTTTCAGAAAATAATATGCTTGTATAAAAATACAATATTTGAGAGAACTCATTACAAACCGGCAGTATATACGTATTTTGAGTAGCTAATTCGCCGTTTTTTTTAATATTAACATTTGAATTTAAAATCCAATTATTATCATTAGTCATAAAATAAGCAAAATGTATGAAATAAAAAAAATGTTGTTTCTGGATGTAAATGTATAACTTTGTCTGTAATCATTTAGCAAAAGCATTGTTTACCTGGAGCTGTAACTAAGTAAAAAAGACTTTTCCTTTGATATGTTGTTATGAAGAATGGATGTTTATTAAGATTTTTGAAACATATGTACACATAACTATGTGTTAATGTCGAATATTTGAAATATAATAACGTAACATTTATTATGTCATAAACTGAATTATAAACTTGTATTTTTCTGAATTATAATATGTATATATATATATATATATATATATATATATATATATATATTATAATTCAGAAAAATACAAGTTTGTGACATAATAAATATCATGTAATTATATGTATATATATATATATGCATAAATATATATATATATATATATATATTATAATTCAGAAAAATACAAGTTTGTGACATAATAAATGTTATGTAATTATATGTATATATCAATATATATATATATATATATATATATATATATATATATATATATATATATATATATACATTTATGTACGGCGTGTGTGTAAATCGATGTTCCTTTAACATATTAGCGACACATTATGAATGAAGCTAACAGAATAACTTGTGAAAAATATTTTTATCAATTTAGAAACAAGTTATGCTTGTCAAAATTCCAAGTCAAGCATTTATAAGCTATAGAAAATACAGATAAAACCTTTTTTTGATTCAAGCTGACGAAAAGTATCAATATATCAATATTTTATATTTTCATATATGTCGTTTATAGATGTTTTATATTAGAATTTTATCGGTAATGAAATTGCGATATATGAAAATATTTGTGTGTACTTTTTTTCCGACGACCATAAAAACATTAGAAACAATAAAACAGTCATAAGAAGAGAAAGAAACACGCTGAAACAATTTTGGAGAAGCTGTTTGCCTATGTTTTTGTCTTGGACAGATTACTTGAGCAAAACATATCTGTCCACCAACAAGAATTCGACACATTAGATTCGAAAAATTGTTTCTGTCCGCAAATTTCGTTTTTACACTGCTCCGCTTCATATAGCCAACAAAGGTTCGTACATACTCTTCCTTTAATCCGCTTAAAATTACTGGTAATAAAAGTTTTTGATCATCAGAATTGAACATTGAAATATTTTTATTTGCAATATTCGGATGAACATAGAATATATTATGCTGTCCAATGAGAAACAGAAATATGAACGCACAGCGAACGTTTATGGAAACAGTACTTACTAGCGAGCCCCGTAGAAATTCCACAGTTGTATCTGACATATGTTGTATATTACTGCCGTGCTTATTAATATTTCTACTCTATGGAAATACTTATAAACACTATAAAAACTGAAACATACTTATAAAATTACTCTAGTTGATTTAGTTACAGAATATATCTGATTATCAGGGTCTATCTTCAAAACAGTTTTAAATCTTTACGACATATTTCCATTTCACGGACGTCCGGCCACAACACATACCCCACGATATTATATGTAATATTTGTACAGAACAAATAGTACACTTTCATCCTACCCGAAAGCCGAAAAATTGTATTTTATTTAACGTTTCACGATTTTAATGTTGTCCTAATCCCACTATAATTTTAAAAAATATTTAAAAAAAAAAAATTGGGGATCATCTAAGTAAGATCGAGCTATAGAATGGTATTTTGGTGAAAGTGTCTAGCGTAGGGTGAGCCAAAATGTTTTTTGACAAAATTTGATAACCCCCGTCTCCCCTAAAACGATTCAGGCTTCACGCCCACGGCAAATGATGAATTTTATGATTATTGTTTTTGTTTAAAAAATCCTTCTTGTGAATGTATGTTTTTTGCTTATATATATATATAAAATAACGATATATGATTTTTTTAAATATACTTGTTGAATTGCATCTTTTGCGATCGGTGATTTAAATAAGTGTGGGATGATACCGTACGATCATGACATTAATATGCGTTTCATTTTGTAGTCTAGCAGAATACTGTGAAAATTTTATTTATCCATTAATCTGTATAATTTACTGTAAATAATAATATTCCATTTAAAATAATAAATGTATAGTACTGTCAGCTTAATACTATTAAAGTAACTGACGCTTTCTTCTTCCGTATAAATAATTGTCATTCTTAGCTAAATACTATTTAAATAAATAAAACGTGAATGTCTATTTTTTATTCATTTATTTCGAATTGTAGACATTTTTTTAAACAATAGACATTTACTGTTTTATTATCGTAAAAATAATTTTGCGCTAAATATTATCCAAATTTTAAAAGATGTCACTTATTTATGTGTATTTATTTAAAATCGGACTATTTTAGGCGACAAGACGACATAATTTAATATTTGGTATACTTCATTTTAAAAATGGGTAAAGTCCGACTTTTTATATTAGCGACACCAATTAATCACTAAATAAAATAAGACGATCTAATTTGTAGAATATGTATGAAAGGTGATAACGTACGTAAACACATGAAATTACTGAGCGTATTATTATATAAACATTACATAGCTGTAGAGTTTGCAAAGAAATATATTTGTCAATATATGAAGAATGTCTAATTTTTCGCAAAACTACACAAAGTGCAGATAGAAACATTTAAAATTCCGGGTGGCGAGTTGTTTACCAAATAATCTAAATCTTCAGTTATTCCTTATTTTATATTAACTAAAAGACCAGAATACAGAGGTATGTGATTATCGATTTGAAATCTGAAATCGGCTTGCGCATATTACAACGAACAGCTCAGAAACTTTCGTTGCATTTGTAGATCGATGAAAGTTCCTCAACCAAATAATACATATATATAGTTGTACGCTATAAAATCGCGTTACTTATTGTGTATGCCTTCTATTAATACTAGTTTGCATCTGCGCCATGAGTGTTGTTGTTAAAGTATCTGGATGTATCAATGTTCAGTATTTGACACATAGTTATTTTAAAGATATTCTCCAGGTTTTACGTTTGATAAGGTGTTTAGTTTCAATTTTTAAAAATGAATAAACATCATAAATCATGAAAACAGTCTTGTTGCGAAAGTTGAAATATTAGTGTTTTTGTTAGCAACGGACATAATGATACTAGTTAATTATCGTTCACTTGTGTTCTTATGAATTGGTTAATCTTTCCATTAAACGTTTAAATCAAGCAATGGTGAATAGGTTCAGTATATACGGCATAATCATGTTAACACACAGGTTCCCGTTAGATTACTGAAGTTAAGCAGCGTTGGGCCTGGCCAGTACTAAAATGGTTGACTATTTGGGAACACCATGTGCTATATGTGGCCTGTAGAGAATATGCCACAGAAAAAAGAGTATCTGCCTAACTTCCGAGGACGTCCCCTGGCCTTATGGCAATTGAAAATAATAGTTTTTCTAATTCTATTTAGAAATATTTGAAATTAAACTAGTTAATACACGCTCTTCTTAATTTGCATGGTTTTTTATAACTTCTCTAAGCTAATTAATATTCTGTAATATACGGTAGTAATTTGGCATTGCAATATTTTCTCATATATACGCAATAATTTCTTCGGTAGAGAAATATTCAATGTCGCAGAGATGCTGAAAGCAAATAAGTCTGATGTAACTAGAGTGCTGAGAACAGATACTACACTTTGATCTAAGCCAAAAGGGCATGGAACTATAAAAGTAATGTTTTTTATGGTTAAACATATTTAAATGAATTAAACATATGATTTAATCTATTATTGTATTATATTTTAATGGGGGTGGGTAGTGTATTATCTGTTCTGTTATCATTATGTCATCTTCCTTAGTATTAACTTCTCATTTTTGTGGGTTGGGGCGTTCGACATGATGTCATGCTCTCAGTTTTACCTCCTCCTTTGAGAGTCAGTGTAGTATATGTTCGTCTATCATGATATCATCCCCCATAGCTCGCAAAAATATGAGACCGGAGAAAGCATATTTTTTCTAGTATATATATATGTATATATATATATATATATATATATATATATATATATATAAAAACATTTTTTTTGAAAAACCATAACAATGTAATTTGTTGAAATAAATAAATAAAATTTATTTATTTTAAACTGAGCTTTCGAATATAAAATATCCATCGTCAGAGAGTTTTTTTTCTTCTTTTTTTTCATCGTCTGGTGGTATTGACTTTGTGAGAAAGAATGTCCGTGTCTTAAGGGCGCGGTTCAGCCATTTTTAATAGAAAGGAGTAGACACATTATTATAAACCATTGTTTCGTAAAGGTATAAACATTTTTTTTTAAAAACCATAACAATGTAATTTGTTGAAATAAATAAATAAAATTTATTTATTTTAAACTGAGCTTTCGAATATAAAATATTCCTCGTCAGAGAGTTTTTTTTTCTTCGTTTTTTTCATCGTCTGGTGGTATTGACTTTGTGAGAAAGAATGTCCGTATTTATTTATTTCAACAAATTACATTGCTATGGTTTTTCAAAAAAAATGTTTATACTTTTACGAAACAATGGTTTATAATGTGTCTACTCCTTTCTATTACAAAATGGCTGAAGCCATGCCCTTAAGACACGGACATACAACATAAAAACTCCATCAAAAGTTCTATGATAATTCTCATCGGTCTCCCTTGGAATCTCTAAGTAGTGACTGTGTAAAGCGACACTTATTAATAATCTGCTATTAGAATATGTGTTCTTATATTATTTTTCTAATAACAAATGACAGAGTATCTCAAAATGATTAAATACACCTGCTGACTTCCCAGCATTAAATTACGAAACCAATCTGAAAGCAATGGATTTTCTCAATCAAATGTATCATGTCTTTCTCCAAAACTATGAGTTAAAAAATCTCAAGTATCTTGCAGCATTATGCCATATATTTTCTTTTTACTTTTATTCATTTAAATCAAAGCATATTGCCATTTCTGCATAAGGGGCTACTGGGATCGGGGTCGAATTTATCAGTGGTAACCTGGGTGGGGAGTTGTACTGCAGGTTGTTTTTTAGAATCAAGGGAGGCGCGAGAGTTGTCTATCCCTTAATAGGCTTTAGAAATGGCCTATGCTGGAAATCTCATGTCTTTGATCAATCATAACTCAAAAACCAATAAACCAAATTAGTTAACACTTTGCACACAATTTTTATTTGATAGTTTCTATAAGTGTGCAGAATATTTCAGCATTATTAGTCAAGGAATCCCAGAGATCTAGAAAGTTCAATCATGAAATCATGTTATCTGTGTGTACGTACGTACGTATGTGCCACCCTGTATCTAATCAACTATTCGATGGATTCAGCTGATGTTTGGCAGAGATAGAGGTTCTAGTGTCTAGTTGATGGCATTTTAATTTCAATTTACCATATAACTTGGTTTTCAAGAAAATTCCCAGAAACCATAAAAATGACCATTGTATTGAGGCATAGCCTTTACAAAAGTAGTGACATTCCATAATAAATGCCAGTATACTGAAATCATATGCCCTTAATAGGGTTAAGATGAAGATTCATATACACTAAATGTACAAAAGCAAGAAAATTCCCAATGTGTTACACTTTTATTGTCATTAAGGGTATGCGAGCACAATAAGGCTATATATTTTACTGGTAGCAATTTTTCTTCAGTGCACCTCACACACTTCATCCACTCATGCATATAGATTTATAATGTAGTGATGTGATAATGAAATGGTTTGGTTGATAAGTAGTCATACCCTTAATTAATGACAATAAAAGTGTACAAATTTGGGAATTTTCTTGCTTTTGTACATTTAGTGTATATGAATGTTTATTTTAACCCTATTAAGAGCATATGATTTCAGTATACTGGCATTGTTCATGGAATACATATACATTTCTGCACGCTGGCAGTGGTGTGGAAACGGTGAGCAAGAAAAAATCCAAAGACAAGCAGTATGACGTAAGAAAATGTTCCGTCTTCTAGCTGAAATTTAGGAATGTTGCTTTTAATCGAGGGGGTAAGGGTACTTGTGTAGAGTGGTGACAATTAGGGAATTGAAAGAGCAAAATAACCCATATGTGACTAAATTGAAAAGTTATGCACTCTACATTGCACGAAATGTAGCCAGCGTACTGCTGAAAAACTTAGAATCTTTAAATCTATTTTTATCGCCCGCCACTTGTGTAAGACGCGGATTCGACAGTATGTGCCTGTACCGGAGATAACACTTGCTACTCACACTCGAAGGGACAGCCGTCGCACTATAAGTCAATGCTTGACGTAAAACCTCGGAGAGATAGCAGTTATTTATATATATATATATATATATATATATATATATATATATATATATATAAGTCTGCGAGAACCATGTAATGTTTTTATTTGTATGCACCTGTAGATGTATGTGTGTTTGTTATATTACAAATATATACGCCAACAGCCAAATAAAATGTAACTGACCCTCTTAACTTCCCCGTTCGCTTTCACACCACATCAGTGCATTTACAAACACGCACACACATTCCGCAGCACTCTTTGACCGCCTTTCCCATCCTCACTTCAACATCAGAACTGTCACATTTGACCACTACCCTAACAGTTTTCTTCGATTGAAGCCCGACCATATTATTCACATTTTCTCCATCTTTTACTCAGTTCATTTCATTAACTATTTTTAATTCTCTTAGTTTTTGTAATTTTGTGCCAATAATTGATTTAATCACGTATCTAATTATTATATTAATTTAATTTTTTATTTAACGATTAATTGTCGTTTTTAATAAACTTTCTATGCATGGAATTTTATTTTACCATTTCTTCTCGCAATGCTGATATGTTAAAATCTTAATCATATCTCCCAATAACCTTAGTTCAATGGGGCAGCTAATACATTCCCATAAGCCATCGTATATTTATAAAGATTTATATATTTCCCATCAGATTTTGCAGATATAAACACTTTATATAACCAGTATCAATAGCTAATCAAAGTTTCATTGTATTGTATTACATATAATAAATATATATATATATATATATATATATATATATATATATATATATATATATATATATAATCTCTCAATTTATATACACGTTTTAATCGTTATATTATCTTATAATTATTAATATCATTATTATTATTAGTAGTATCAGTAGTAGTAGTATTGACAATATAATAGTAAAATATATATTCAGATATTTGCGCAACGTTTCCCAAAAAGATGTTTTCTGTTATAAGTATATTTGGGATATTTTCATATGATAACGCTTAGCTAATCTTCATTGGTAATATCATGTTAAATTAAGATTTTTTTTCCAATATGTCCCCATAAGATTGGGCAGATATCCACACCTGACATAATCGGTATCAATCGCTAATTAAAGTGTCACCGTATAGTATTTCCTATAATCCATATATATATATATATATATATATATATATATATATATATATATATATATATATATATATTATCTCTCTATTAATATACATGTGTTTATATCGTATATTATCTTATAATTATGATTATTATAATACTTATTATTATTATTATTATTATTAGTAGTAGTAGTAGTAGTAGTAGTAGTAGTAGTAGTAGTATTGAATGTAATAGTAAAATATATATTTGGATGTTTGCACAACTCTCCCAAAAGAAGAAGATTTGTTTCCGTTATGAGTATATTTGGTATATTTTAATATTATGGCGTTTAGCCAATGTTCATTGGTAATATTATTTCAAATTAAGATTGTTTATATATATATATATATATATATATATATATATATATATATATATATATATATATATATATATATATATATATATATATATATATATATATAAAATCTTAATATATATATCCTTCAATAAGTATATTTTCTGTTCTGAAATCACTGAAAACGGCAAGGCAAATTCATATCATTCATCAAGGAAGTCCTCGGTGTATAATGGTTAACATTCACCGCCTGATATATATCTTACATAATCTAATAAAGACGTCGCACAGCAATCAGCCGCCCGTAAAGTACAAAGTAATTATAGGCCAGAGACACAAAGTTAACTTTGATCTCATTAAAAAAGTTGAATATTGGATAAATATTTTCAGATTTTTTTTGTCAATTAAACAATATTTTTTATTTTATTTTTTATTTTATGTAAAACGAACAGAAAAATGGTGAAAGTGAGAGAAGAAGTATGCGGGCACTTTGCCAACAGGAAAAATGTTTCAGTTAGATCTTTTGATCTTTCTAAACGTATTTTATTTTTATTTCTTCGTAATGTCTCTGTTTCTAATTTCTGTCCCGTTAATCTGTCGTATCTCACGAGTTCTCGTAACCCGAAGTAACAGTTACATTTTTACAATATGCCTTTTTTTAATCGGCCATCGCTATTGACTCTAACCTTATCTTCATATGTGTGTTGTATTGTAATCGATGTCTGATATATCTTAATTATGAAGCGAATGCTAAGCAGGGGTTACCGACTCGAATTGTTGTCACGATATGCTGTTTTCGAATCTCATCGAGACTATTGTATTTTTCGCACGGGGGAATGTTTGTAACCTATTATCAGGAATAAGAAAACTATTGCAAAATATAATCAGGTTGGTAGCATCCCCGTGGTATTGTGTTCCATTCCACAGATAAGACGTTGTTGGCAAGAAAACTTTGTTCGTGGATGTTCTGTTTCGTTTCAGTACACATGAAAGCAAATAATGATAATTTACAGTAGTTGCAGCTAGGCAGATTTGTACTGTAAATGTTTTACCAAGAAAACAATAGTTTAAAGCTCAGCTGAGCACTTAAAATCAAAGGAACGACAGAGTAAAAGATTCCGAAATCTCTCGTCTGTGAGAAACACGCTGTAGTAAAAGGGCAGAGAACACCCCAACTAAATTTCGAAATCGGGGTTGTACCTAGGCGGGAAAGAAAATAAGACGCCACTAGTGCCTGGTCTTGAATTTATAATTCTTTTCTTTTCTATAATTACTATTTTCTTCTTTTTTTTCCAGAATTGGTATTTTCCTCTAACCTCTTCTGCCTGTCCTGATACTCTTCATAAAAGAAGACTATTTTGATCATTTAAGATTCTTTCACGGGAGGGGTTAGATGGAGTCAATGTGTTCCTACTTGTTTAACAACACCAACCTTGTGCCGTCACTTGGGTAAATAAATACTTTGAAAACATCGAAGAAAATATACCGACACTGGAATAAAAATGCAAAAAATATTATTTGTTTGTTTTTACGATATGTATATATAGCAGATACTCTTTGCCTTTGTCTGAGGAGAACTACCACACAATATACTTTAAGCAAAACTAAAGCTACTTAATGGAAACGTTAATTCATAGCTATATGTAGACATTTTAATAATTATCTTCTTTGACCTGATTAGAAAACTAAGAGTAACCAATAAAGACTTCATGAGCAGTCATACAAACAAATACAATATAGAAACAAACTTGCATAGCGGTGCATAATAAAGTCAAAAACGATGAATAAATTCCAATTAATAAGAAAACAAATATTAACAGGTGTTGCTAATCTTTAATAAATAAGAATCACATACCAAAATATATATTGAGCGATCTCAGGTAAATGACTTACACAACAATTCACCCAGTTATCTTCCCACTAACAAAAGTAAACATGTCAAGTATTAATTAAGTACACATATAACTCAAATAAATAAAACGGTGCATTAAGTAAAATCCAAAATGTAAAAAACAAAAAACAAAAAGTGCACTAACCCATTAGTGCACTTTGTGTTTTTTAATGTATTTTGTTGCAGAAAATAGATCGTAAAATACAGTATTTTTTAAACTAAAATTTGTTTCAAAGATTCACTTGACTTTATAGGATACTAGCTGGGGCCGTCCCCCGGCGTTGCCCGGAGGAAATATACAGGAATGAATTAAAATGTGTCAACATCCGATAGAACGCAAATAGGAAACACCGGATAATTTTAATGTTTAGAATAATTATCGGTTTTCAATTGTTGAAGGAAAGAAGGAGACGTGGTTGTAGAAGGCAACCTGCCCATCCAATGGTACCGGTATTTTTCCATATTTCTTTGATTAAACACCCACTCTATCTATGATAATGAGTACTTTTAAACTTAAAATACCCTACATAGCCCTATTAAAGCCAATTCTTCATTATATTTGTATAGAAATTTCCTTAATTTGTGACGAAAAAAAGACAGTATGCCTGCTTAACACGACTAAAAAACACAAATATATTAAGGTGGCCTACAGAGCACTGATAAACCTTTATCGTAGGCAAAAGTTTAACAATGTAAAAAAAATTTGTGAGTCAAATTCAGATCGTACGCTAAACTTTTTGGTCTGGGTCTACGTCGATAACCTTTTGGCCACAAAAGCGAGTAAGAGATCTCTTGAGAAATAGGTCACATAAACGAAGCATGTAGATGACATGCGTTTTATGGGCACTTTTAACTTAAAGAGGCCTTCAGAGCCTTATGAAAGCCAGTTCCTCGTTATATTTCTATAGAAATTTCCATTTTGTGTGACAAAAAAAAAGAGTATACCTGCTGATCATTACTGAAAGAGACAAATATAATTAAGGTCACTTAACCGAAGCATGTAGCTGGCATGCGTTTTATTTTACGATCTGCCAGAAGCTTCAAATTTAAAGTCCACCCGTCACACGTTTTCGATTATTTCTATACGATAAAATCGATGTTTTTTCTAATTTTTATATATTATGTATGTGAACCGTGTAAGATTAAGACGATGTCAACTTTATGGCTAATGTCGTGTGTCTTGACTTAAGTCGTTAAAGAAATTCTAGCTGCCATGATGAAAAATGAAATATTGTAAAAAAAGTATGTTCGTTAATTGCATTCGTTAAAATCCGGAATGAGTATTACATTATACGTAATAGTATGAAATAACGTAATCCTATATTCTGGAAAACAAACGGAATTAGAGGAAGCGTCCGTTAAATGTGTGCGTACTGTTTTGTATTATGTAGTAAATTAATAGCAGACAAGTACTAAATATTCACGGACATGTTTTTGAAAAGTAGACGTTGTTTATTAGTTCCCGGTGATGATTGGGAGAGTGTTAGTACAAAAGTGTTAGGAAGAAAAGATTTTGCTACCACCTATATTGAGTATGTTTAGGTGAGAGTCTAAGATAATGAGCCAAAAGTAAGGTTTAGTGTTAGCTGGAGAGAATAATCACAAATTTACTAAAACACACCCCAGTGGATAAGCGTAATATAGTGGCGAGTTTAGTAGCCTGTGGTGTACGCGGTTATTTCCCTATTCTTGACAAAGGTACAGAGGAAAACTGGTCTTAACCTTATATAGAAGAAGATAAATAATGTATTTATATAAATATATGTTGGTTATCAGGACTATTTAGCAAGAATAATTTTGTTGAATAAGAGATGAAACTGATTATAATATACTAACACTGAGGTGTAATATATGACATATACTCCAATCCTTATGACTAATTATAGATATCTCATAAAAATTACAGATGATGCTGAAATATTGTAATGTGTTCTTCTGCTGCTAAAAATATAAACACTAATTGGTTAGTGAAAGCAAAAGGACAAGTTATATAAGTCTACTGTAAAATGACTCATATTGACTAATTCAGATACAGTTAACATTGAGAGATTTACAAAATATGAATTTCTTTTAAAACGGACATATCAACTGTAAATGTTTGTTATTTAATATTGCAACGAAAACAAACAACTTAAACAGCCACTAGGAGTTTATAATAGAGTGATTAATTACTGGAACAGTTCGTGGAGTGTATTAATTATATACCTAGTGCAACCCATTTAATAAAATAACATATCAGACGAGGCTATGTTTGATTTTGTATTCATTTTCTTATCAGCGATTACGTCATGGAGAAGTGAAGTCAATGAAAAAACTTTAACAACAATTGACAACCGATGCAAATAAAAATTATCTGCAAGAAAGATTTCGCAAAAAGACTTAAGTTAGAAGATCAGCCTCGACAAAGTATTGCATGCGTACTAACACACATCCAGTTGCTATAGGAATTAGCAAAACTTGTTTAGAGCTTCTTTATCATTCGCACAGAAGTCATGTACTACTACTACAATAATTATGTTTAAAATCTGGCGAAGACTAATACTTTAAATTAGTGTCCACTTTTGGACGTTTGTGAGCCTTTCGAAGTTGTTTATGGTTGTATATAAAAACTGTACGGTATTTCTACTGATTATTTTTTGTGATTTATTTACTTATATCTTTACGTCTTTACAAACATTCTCCACATTAAAAAGCGAACTTGTTTATAACTTTTCCCTAAATTAAAGAAAATTAAAAACTCATAAGTGACAGTATTTTTGAATGAGAAAATGAGAAAAAAGATTAGAAAAATATTGAAAAGCAGTGTGAATAGAACGGAACGTGCGAAATTCCTACTCGCTAGACAAAAAATACTGACATAATAACAAATGTTTACTAAAAAAGATGCTATAGATATCATTTAAAACTGCATAATCTTCTCGAGAATGGACACTTACACTCTGAAAAATGTACGTTGTATTATTGTCTTTTATACGATGAACTATTTACACTGTAGACTAATTTGACTCGTCACCGCTAAGAAAAACATACACCACTAATAAATCTGAAATAGCAGCTTTGGCGAGCTTACCGCTTCAAGATAGCACAAACTGTTTTTCTATAAAAACACTGAGAACCATTGCGAATGTTACCAAAGCTCTTGTTTCGCTGTTAATGATTTAGTTCGACTATCTTATAATCTTTCCTACAGTATTGCTATTAATAAATCATAAAACGAATTTACGGACACGTCTCATTGATCCTAATTGTTATTATTGATTACTCATACTAATATCGTCTGGCTAACCTTATCGCTTTGCATCTGCTGACATATCAAAAGATCTGGCGAATGTCATTCAACTAATTTCACAGTCCATTAGTCATGAATACTAACCATGAAATAATTTATTTATGAAAAGCAAACTAGTTTTGTAGCGAATGATCATAATAATCTAATACATTTATTCAATTCTTTCCAATATTGTACCGCTATAATTATCTTAAACGAACAGTGATATTGTATATAAATCTCACAGCATTGATGAAGCCTGCAATGCCACCAACTTCCTCTTCATTCTCCAACATACTCACTGCTCATATCCACTCCCCCTTCTCCTCCCTCTCACATGTTTTCTATTTCCTTACACACACTACTACCCCTCCCATCCCACTAATCCCCTTTTTTCTATTTCTTTTAATTTGTTTTTCCTTTTCTCTATATGGGTGTATGCATTGCATGTGTTTTATTCCAATAAATTTATTTTCTAAATAAATTTGATCGCTAACTGACGATCGAAATATGTTGTCCTTACTTAATGATGTGTTTGTGTCCTTATTTTTGTCAGTATACTACTACGCTTTTCCACATTTCCTACCCCATTTCACGCACACACACCCATATATATATATATATATATATATATATATATATATATGCATCACAATCCCCTTAAAAACTACCAAGCCTATATATATATATATATATATATATATATATATATATATATATATATATATACATTATATATATATAGGCTTGGTAGTTTTTAAACCATAAAAACTATATGTAAGAAAAAAAGACACATTTAGTTCCAAGTCCTTCGTTGGATCATTACTTTCATGTAAGTCAATTTTCTATGTATAGTCACTATATTTGTTCTGTTCCAAGAATGTATGCTTGTCTTTATATTATTAAGGGGTCATCAGTTGTTTACCATGTAAAACTGTTTCGGAAATTTAAAAACAAAACCGTATTTCACCTCATGTCTTCCCAGCAGAGTTGATCAGGCCCCACTTTCCTTTGAAAAACAGGAACATTAAAGTTCTGGATATTATATCTATTTTTTTGTTCCAGATTAAGTTTTTACTTACTTATTTTGTTATTAAACAAATGTTGTTACCTGCGTTGTTCGTTGGTCTGTAAGAAAATGTATTCACTATTTACGAAAAAAATGCTGAATTTTATAGTGTTCGGACGAACCCATTACACTACTTATTTTATTATTTATAGTTTTATGTATTTATATTATTATATTACATTTCATTTAAAATATTTAAAAATTAAATATATATATATGTATTTACATGTATTTTATTTGTAATATATATACTATAAGTGTTATATATATATATACATGTGTACATTTCCTACTGGATTTCTTAGATAGTGTTTGATTTGCTCAATCAATGTACTTTGATTGATTTTATATTACTTAAAGGCGTCAGGAATGCGAATAATTGCCTTATTAAATTGTATAGAATATTTAATGTTGAACAGAACTTCGCTTAATCATTCTCATTATCAAGGCAGAAATTGAGGGAATAAAATCTATTAATTTTAAGGTAACACGAACAATTCTCAGAAATTTTGACATTATGCTTCCGTAAAAAATATACACAGGGCAATTACTATTTTATGCGGCATACACACGATATTTAAAGGGAATGAATTTATTTTATTAAACATTTTATAGATGAATATGTTATCTTTAATGTTTATATCTAAATGAAGAAATGTAGCTTGTGCTCGCGTATGTTCACAGTTTAATTGTAACTCCTAAGGATATATCAAATGTTTTGTATTTTTAAACTCTTCGTTATCATTAATGAATACTAGATAGTCAATAAATTGCCTGCAACGTTGGTAACTATGAGCTCTAGATATATCATTTTTTTATAATAATGACACAGATACACACACACACACACCCACACACACACACACATATATATATATATATATATATATATATATATATATATATATATATATATATATATATATATTCAAGTCTATAACGATAGAGATAGTCCAACAATGTTGCAGGATAAAACCCTATTGGAATGTCTATAGTTTGGAGAAGTACTTTATTTCTTATTATAAAGTAACTGTCTTTAAATAGGTGACGTATACGCATTGTTTTACCAGTTTTTGAAACAATAGTCTTACCAATTTTTGTTTGGCGCCAAAAAGGGTTTGTTTTTGAAAAGTATATGGATTTACCTTTTTCTCCTCCAAAAGCTAAATCTATTGTACTATCTAATTTGGTATGTTTGAATATAAAGTACTAATATCATATGTTTAGATTGATTTAACATTTTTACGAGAATGTATACGATTCAATATTTATTTTACTAGATCTGAATTATTTAGCACTCAAAATAGGTTTATATCACTATAGAAATTATTTTTTTAATTTATTTGATTCATAATTAATTTTAAAACTTTAGATATAGCCTTACTTAAATGTTTTGTAATTCACGTCTTAAAGAAAACAATAAAACGGGTGCCAACTGGTTTTGTGTGCATTTCAGGTATCCAATACATACATGAAAGAGTTTTTGTATTTTTCCTCCAAGTTTAATCCTATTTTTTAACAAATAACAACGTTGTTTAAAATAATATTATCGATTTCACTATAACTTAATTCATAAGTATTTAAAACCTCACTTATATGTACTTCGTCTAAGAATAAGCGCTGTACATAGAATATTTTACAGATAAAAGCTATGAGTTTCTGCTTTATCAATAGAAACTTTTACAAACCTATTTTGAAGCATTTTAAGATTATAATTATTTGTGTATTTCTAAGGAGAAATTTATTAGGATTATTTACGAATATAAGTACATTATTTGTCGATGTGTCAGATGTAGAATGAAATAATTAATGCTTTTTACCGTGGATGCTATGACATTATCTAATGCTTTAGTCATTTTCTGAACACATTTCGTATAGTTGAACATTTAGGTTCTCTGTAGCTTTGGCCTAAGGAGTTTTCTTAATTTAGAAGTTTCAATGTTCGCTACATTACCGGTAATTGTATGCCCTATGTGACTATTTCATGAAGAGAAAGATTTACATTCACATTCTGGAATATTCATTTGATCATATTCATTTACATTTATATTCTCTACAGTCTTTTTTATAGTTGAACACCTTATTCCGTATGGTTTGCCCTAGCTTATATGTTACTATTGGATTATGTTCCTTTATTTTAAGTTTATTGGGTAACAATTAGATGATAACTAGATTATGTAATATTTTAGGTAGATTCGTATCATCAAATCCTATATGTTAATACAAGACAACACAAACATTTCGAGGTTTGTTTTTATACGCTAAACAGGTAGATTTTTTTAACATAGTTCACCCCAACAAGGCAGGCCGCCATTGTAGACGTAAGGAACTACTGAGAGATAGGGTGTAAGTTATGGCTGGCATGCTAAATAAGAAGTTGTGAAGCGATATGTCTGTTTACATTAGTTTTACATTTCTGCATGTCAGTACAGTCGGGAAACAGTAGAAGGTAGGGAGTTCGAAAGGCCGGCCGCACGAGGAAAGAAGCTATTGGAGTAGAAATATTTTCGGCATGTAGGAAACCTCCATAGTAAATGGATGGGACCTAGCTGATTGTCGGGTTGTTCTAGTGTATTTCCGTCGAAAGGGCGCAAGGGCAGCTCGTTCATCGGAGCACAATCCATTGAAGTATTTATAAAATCAAGCACAAGGATGCAAAATTGCGACGATGGGAGATTGGTGGATAGTGAGGCACGTATTAAGTTGACAACTCTTGCTTGGGTATTGTCTAAGGAGGGGCTACCATCCCAGATGTGTTAATAATACTCCATGCATAGGCGGATGGTGGCTTTGTAAAGATTTAAGATGGCGTAATGTGTGAGAAGTTAACTAGCACGGTAGAGGGAGTCAACCTTCTTTTCAGCGGCTATGACAATGTTTTCAATGTATGTATTTCAATTAATGTTGCGTGTGAATGTCAGGCCGAGGAGTATGACTGTTGAACTCACAGGTAGGGTGTTAGTAGCTAAAACAATCGGTGGTAGAAGAGGTTACTTGTAGTTATTGAAGGAAAGAAGCTTTATTTTTGCGGCATTAAAAGTTACTATCCATTTATGACCCCAATCCACTACAACCTCGAGCGAATTTTCTAAAGATTTACTCATTGCCTCAATAATGTGCACATCATTATTGACCGCATGACGAGAGTAAAGCGTGGTGTTTATGAAAATCCAGAACAATAAAAGTACGAAGATGGATCCCTGAGGTGCACCAGCATTGATGTCATATTGCTTAGATGAACGGCCATCGAGGACAACCTGGATCTTTTGGGGTTAGGAAGGATCTAATTATATTAAATATGTGTCCAGTAATTATATATGAGTAAATATTTAGGAGAAACCCTTTATGTCAAACCTTGTCAAAGGATTTGAATATATCAAGCGCTACTGTTCTAGCTTACCCCCCAGTGTAAGATATATGCGTTCAGAGATAGGATATCCACAGTAGATTATGCTTATCTAAATCCGTACTGATGATTTGAAAGAAGTTAAGCATTAATTAGGTGCCGAACTATCGCTAGATTAGTTAATGATCTAAAGCATTTAGCAAAGATTGGTAGTAGACTGAGTTGGCGGTAGTTTTGAGGATCAGTTCTATCTCCATAATTCTTGAAGACGGGTACTACAGAGTACATTTTTCAAGCTATCAAGAGAGCTAAATTAAGCAAAGCATTTGTTGTAGAGTTTGGAGAGGGCAAGCGCCAGTTCAGCAGACTATTTCTTTATTACTATTACTGGTATAAGATTATTACCACAAACTTTGGAGGTGTCAAGGTTGTTTATGATGTCACTGGCATGAGTTGGGGTTATGCCCAGGTTTTCAAGTGTTACTTCAGTCCGCAATGGGAATTTAAGAGTTTTTTTTCTGAGTCCAAAGTAGAGACCATATCAGTTGCCGTGCAAACGACACCGTTGACATTTGATAGCGGGGGGAATTGTTGATCGTCCATTGTTCTCGACACTATTGTAGACTTTACTAGAAATGAAAAGTACCTACTTTGTGACTGAATGCTTTTTCTGGTTATCTCTGTATACATTGTCTTTGCGTTACCTATCACTACTTTTCACTATTTTTGACTATAAATGTATGTCTATTCGTAATTGACTTATGTCGGCCGTACTTTCGGAATAATTTCTGCCTCTCAGCAATAGCAGCTGCACATTCCGAAGTGAACCATTCAGAAGGGTAAGATTTGCTGAATATTTTTCGCATTATGACATAAGCTCCAATGCCTGCTAAGACCCATTCAGTTAACTCATTTGCACACTGATCAGCAAGGAGTGATCAAGTGTTAATCCATAGAGCTCTGCTGATGTAATCTCTGAAGGATCCAAAATCAGCCTGCTCGTAGTTTCTCGTCGTTTTGAGCAACGGCTCATCGGCTTTTGGAAGTGTTTTTAGGTGATTAAAATCATTACCACAATGTGATCATCATTCCCGAGCAGGCTCTAGACATTCGTCACGCAAGCCTCCGGTAGGGAGATCAAGAACACGTCGAGAAGTGACGCTTGCTGGTCTGCACGATGACGGAGGTGGGTCGGGAAAGTGACAGTCTGTGAGAGGGAGTGAGCTAACGAGAAATTAAAAGTAGAGTTACCAGCTGCATCAGTAAAGCTGAAGAATTCCAATCATCACGGTGGTTTGCATTACAATCTCCAAATACATGTATTTGGGAATTCCAGTCAAGTGAGAGTGCTCTATGTATGCTTTCAGAGACATATTGAAGCAAGGTACAGTCTTGGGTCGAGGGAAAACGGTAGGAGAAATTAAAGTAACTAACGTTGTGAGAGTCATTTATTCAGAATGTCGCAAAACAGGGGGTTGATCCTGGCTTGTGAAATGAAAAATAGCTTTAAAATGACATGTAACCAACACAAAATAATCGAGTTACATTTTCGTTCAGTGATCACTGATAAAAGAGGTAGATATCAGGCCCAAACATTGTTCATTCTCACGAATAAAATACACGTATAGCGACTACAACGATTAAAATATTCAGTAAAAAAAACACCACTCAGTGATTTCATCTTGATCCGAGTCCCGTGCTTGATTGTATGACCTGGAGTTCGGAAAGAGATGATAACAGCCAAGTAACGTTTATTGATCACACTACGTAAGCCTACGTGGATGTGAGCGTTAGCAAAGTGTTCTCCTTATGACGATAAGATGAAAGCGGCAAGAAAAAGACCAGGCAAAGAGATTCGAGGCGGTTGACACGTATGCCTTCGTCAAAAGCGAAATGCAAAGAAAGTAAAATCGTGTTTATGAGAGAAATTTGGAAGCCTGAGGAGTTGTTCGTTGAACGTGACATACTTAGTACTTTGTGTATATAAAGAAAGGCAGGTATTGCTGAGCAGGTGACATTAGTATAGACACACGAACACACACATACATAAGCACAAATAAACGCTTTCATAAAGAAATGCATATATGTGCATAAGTATATATGAACACACACACGCTATTTATAGATTGCATTTCTTTCACCTTATTACTATTGCCCTTCTCGATCTCTCAAGCCGATGTGTTTAATTGTAATATCTCAATTAATTATTAAGATGAAATATAAATTCATCATCATATGAGTGCTATTTTATTGTATCAGTGCATACTTCTCTTCCAATTCTATTTTATAGAATTCTATAAAAACTCATTGTTTTATGTAATTTTAACTGAATGCACTCAATGACATCCTACACGTATTTATACACATTTAGTGTTTTAATTTTTATTCAAATGTGTACAAATATTCAAGAGTAAATAATACATTTATATAATTATATTATCCATTAATCTGCCGAAAAGTCTAAAGATGTGCGAAATTTTCTTTTGATATTCCAATAACCACTTTTAAAAACCGGTGAACTCTTCCGTTTTTTTAAAACACGATATTAGAATAGCTATAGCTCAAAAGCAGGGGTTAGAAGTCAGTGATAAGTGCCGTAGGGAACGAAACCAATTTGTATGCCCTATTCTAACATGTAAATATATTGATATATGTATATATACATATATATATATATATATATATATATATATATATATATATATATATATATAAATGTATATATATATAAATATATAAATTAATAGGTATATATATATATAGACATATATAAATAAATATATATATAAATATATAACTTAATAGGCATATATATATAAATAAATGTATGAATTAATAGGTATATATATATATATATATATATATATAAATATATAAATAAATATATAAATCAATAGGTATATATATATATAAATAAATATATAAATACATATATAAATCAATAGGTATATCTAATATATAAAGTAGAGATTTTTTCCCCTGCACCTTCTCGAAGTATAGGAAAGTAACCACATGCATCACAGGCTACTAAACTTACCGCTATACTACACGTGTTTTAGTAAATGTATTATTATTTTCTTCTACCTAACACTAAATATTATATTCGGCCCACCATCAACGTCTCTCCGAAAAAACAACTCAATATAGTAGGTAGCAAAGACTTTTCCCCTTAACAATTGTGTACTCTGACTACACTCATCGAAACCGGGAAGTAATAAATACAGTTTACTTTTCAAAAAACAGTCCGTCCTTATTTTTTATTTGCCTGGTATTAATTTACTACATAATATAAAGCAATACGCAAAGACTTAATGATCGCTCCCGTTTACTCCGATGATATTCCGCGAATATCAGATTACGTGTTTTCTAATTCTACCTATGACTTTTACATTTATATTCATTCCGGAATTAAGCAAATGAAATTAACGAACACAGTTCCTT
>OY744530.1:44401583-44419083 GCA_963556195.1 Sepiola atlantica | reverse complement strand
TGTCTTTTTTTTTTAAATTGTATTATTGTTTCTAACTTAAAACTTATGTTAAAAAAAATAATACAATTTAAAAAAATGACAATCATTCCAATAAAATAATGTTTGTAACAAAATACAAAAATGCAGAGAAACTTATTGCTATGTCCGCCAGGAGTCTCTTCTGATAACAGTTGCATAGACTTTAAGAAACACACAACACAATGTAACATTTGCTTATTCAATGTTCAGGTAAACATTGTTCACACATAATTGTCTATCTCTGACCACTGCAATATGTGTTTTTTTCATTGATATTGAAGCATTAATGTATGGCTTTCGGTAGTACTCATGAATGCTGTTTTCCCCTGTTACAAAATTATATATCTAAAGACATGTATGTCAGATAATATCAGCTTAAATAGCAGAAAGGATAACTGACTAGAAATTCAACCTACATTGGAGAATAAAAAAATGAAGTGTCAAGGAAAACCCAAAAGACGAAGTGATGTATACTATAAAGGACACAATAAACGGTGGAACATAAAGAACCATTTAAGAAAACTAAACTTAATAGTATGATGTCATGGTTAAAAGCAATAAACACATAAAGTCCTCAATATCAAAGCTGACTCACATCAACAAAAACTGCTATTGTTGTGATGTGGTTATTTCTGAAAGTAAGGCAATAATACAAGCAAAAGAGACAGAGGTCAAAAAGGACACAAACACGATGTTACTTGGTCGGTCGCTCGTAAGCGAGAGAGACACGTAAGCACTTATTATTTATATACATCAGAAATATACAAGGGAGATAATTACAGATTACAATAATTACAGAATGAAGTGTGTAAGGAAAGTAATAAAGATACTCTTTTCTCGGATGTAAATATCGTTGTCCTTCCCAAATATATGATAGATATTACAGTTAATTAGTATAACGAAATGAATGTATAATACTAATTAAGAAATCAAGCATATAAATGTATATACAACTTGTTTCTTCATTAAATGACCGACTGGGTTGATATACCGTAGAGACATTGATATCAAGAAGTTGTCTTACACCACAGTTAAAAAACTTATTTTTCTTTTCTCTGCTTCATTACTGATAACAACCTGGTCGTTTTCAAATCCCATGACAACTAATTATTATAGTAATACAACGCAGTTCATACCACTGATCTATCTTAGAAATTCCATGGTGTTTCTTATCTTTCTGTTAGCAATCTTTTCCGTCTTATTAACCTTTATCCTTGATACTTGTGAACACCAATAGTATTAAAACAACCACCAAAACAACTGAAGTTATAATTTATAATAATGTAACTGCGTATTGATTCATGTTGGGTTTTTGTGCGTATTTATGTTTCCCAAAACCTTTTTGGAAAAGTATGAATAGATGCCTATACTTCACTCAGCTTAGTAATGGTGTCCTCTCGCCGATAACGAAATCAACATAACCTAGTTTAACCTGTAGCGTATCTGATACCTCTTCGTGATGTAATTACAGTTAATAGTAAAGCTAATTAAATTGCGACGTAGGCAATAATAACGCCACATTTCTCTTATCACTAATAGATATAAATGATGTACTACAGGTTAAACAAAGTTAATTATGATGGTAATACGATGAGTGAAACAATTCTCAAATGCTAATGCACTCACATGAAATGCTGCTAACATGTGGTTGGCTTGGGGCTTTTAAGTTTCAGTCAATGAATACAAAATCAATGAATAACGTGTCATTAAGATTGAAAACAAAATATATTTCTGGTAAAAAATAGTACAGTTCATGTAAGAAATATATTTATTTGAATTATGATTGGTTGTATATGTTATAAAATATAGCATATTTTAAATTTAGTTTCGTGTAATAATTGTTTTAAAAAGGTGAAAAAGTAAAATGATTTCACAACGTAAGAATACATGGTAATGTCATACTAGACTTTCTCTCTCGCCCTCTCCTTATTACGACATCATAGTAAGGATATACAGTAATTTGTTGTGTAAGTGAATGTGTAATGTGAAATGAATGTACACCATCAATTAAGAACTGCAAACAGAAAACTATTCCTAAATTACTTAAATCGCCGTAACATTTCCGAACGGGTTGATACGCCATAATACAAAACAACTAACTAACCAACTAAAAAAAATGAAAGTATCATCACAGCAATATTAATATAACTGTCCTCGAATGCATGTAAGGATTGGGTGCGCATTTATGTTGCACACAAAAACCTTTGACAAAAGTATGAGTAAACGATTTTACTCAACTCTCCCTCCTTCCTATCTCTCCCCTCCCAATTTATTCTGCTCTTTATCAATTTCTTTTAAATTATTTACATCACACTATTCCTCTGATTACTACTCTTATCAGTCGCACTTTATTCACATTATTCGCTATTTCTTCCCCATTTAATCTATTCATGCACGTGAAGTGTGCACAGTGACAAGCAAGATAACAAACTGCATCCGCAGAGGTTTAGTATTATATAGATATTGATGAGGGTTATGTCATGCCATTCTTCGCATAGAAGGTTTACATACAGTCATTCTCGATATGTATTGATGAAACAATATTATTTCAAATCAATTTTATCAATGATGTATTTTGAAGTTAGTTAATGCTTATGTAAATTAAACATACGGCAGTAACGTTATTGTTCATGCTGGAATCATTATTGTTGTGATGTGCTTGGATTGCTATTACGATTATTTTTCTCATCCCCCTAATATTCTATTATAGATTCATATCTAATATAAACCTTATTGATTCGATATCTATTACTTTTACTTTGTCTAGTATTATTACTAATACAATTAGTATTACTATTATCATTATCATCTTCATTATTAGTTACATTGTAATTAGTATTACTATAATCTTATCGTTGATAGTAGATAGTAGAAGTAGTATTATTAATATTAATATAATTATGTAAATCATTGTCTATATGATTATTATTCCTATTATTTCTAATTATTACTGATTGTATTGCTATAATCATAGTTAGTATTGCTATAATTACTATTGTAACTACTACAATCGCTCTGCTTATTGGTATAAGTATTATTAATTTTACAAGATTATTACTTTTATTATTATTATTATTATTAGTTGTAGTAGTAGTAGTTGTTGTGGTAGTATTTGTATTCTTATCAACTAAGTGTAGAACTAGCATATTACATGTCTCATGTGTTCTCTACTATGAGTGTTTTTTTAAATGTTATGTTAATGTTTCTAAACAGTAAATATGTTTATGCTTTTAATTCAATTTTCTCTTAGGGTCCTAAGTATGAAGCGCGGAAGAAGTGACATATTCTGAATCATGTATATATGTATAAAAATTTAAGAAAATACGTATAATTCATAACCGTCTTTGAAACGATGTTACACCATACCATTGTTGACATAGGATTCTTGGCGTCGAGGAGTTTTAACGAATTATTAATTGTTTAAGTAATTTAACGATTTTAAATACCAATAAAAATGTCTATAAAATTATTTAAATATTATTTTTGTATCATGAAAAGAAAACAAGTCTATACGTAATATATACATGTTGATCTTTACATTCTAATATATTTTAGTGTGTTCATAGACTAAAGAGATAATTGTTCCTGGTGAGCTCGGATAGAATCAAAGGATAATATAAAAGTGTATTCGAACTATTATTTTGGAATAGTTTGTGTTAAGAAATCCAATCTACAATGACGAACACAGTTTTATTTTAATAATTAAACTAATTATACGTTTATTTTAAACACTATTTTTTATTTAATATATTGTTATTGTGTTGATATATTAATAATAATAATAATAATAATAATATAATAATAATGATGATGATAATGATGATGATGACGACGACGACGACGATGACGATGACAATAATACAAATAATAATAATAATAATAATAATAACAATAATGATGATGATGGTGATGATGATGATGATGATGCCGACGACAACGACGACGACGATGACATACAAATAATAATAATAATAATACAAATAATAATAATAATAATAATAATAATAATAATAATAATTATAATAATAATAATAATAATAATAATAATAATAATAATAATAATAATAATAATAATAATAATAATAATAATAATAATACAAATAATAATAATAAGGTAAATTTATAAAATTCAATTGTTTGTCGTTATTACATTTGCTATGAAAACGAAAAGCCATGCTATCTCATCTACTTACATTATGAACAAAAATGTTTAAGTTTTCCATTTTTATTTATAAGCTTTTATAATTAAGGCGGAAACAGAAACTAAAACATTTGAATTTATTTGACCAATCAACGTTCCGTCTTTTCGTTTATTTATTTCATTGTATTACCAGTTTTTAATGGTGAATTTAGTTTCATTTTTTATGCTAACTATAAATTAAATTCACGGATCATATGAAATATTGTTTGTGGTTTTTACTTAATTGGAAGGTAAATATGTTAGTACACCGTTTATCATCAACATTGGAATATATCAAATAACATCATGAAAATCATCGTTTTGTATTTTGTCTTAAAATTGCAAAGATGTAAAATGAAATTGCTTCTTTATTTTCTGAAACAAAAGCTACACCAAGATTAATTACTGCCCGGCGGTGCGTATTTTATTTGTTTGCTAATGTATATATATATATATATATATATATATATATATATATATATATATATATATATATATATATATATATATACATATATATACATATATATATACATATATATATATATATATATATATATATATATATACATAACATCTGTTTACATAAATATGTATTATTTTTATCTACATACACATGTGTTTAATATGCAATCTTCAGTGTAGGAAATTATAAGTACTACCGGTCAAAGCCTCCTGACCCTGTTGCAAAATCACCTTTGACTCTGCAGCCTGGGTTTTCCATTAGGCGACTATCAATAACATGGGAAAAAAGTCAATTTAAATTCTATATAATGTCGAATCGGCGGACATATACAGTAAACTTAGTCATATAGTATTCAACAGCAGATGCCAGAACGTCGCATTAAGCATAGGGTGATGGCTAATTATAAATGTTCCTAGAGTCTTAAACTTTATTGAAGAAGGCGATAAAAATATATTTTTATATAAACTAGCAAATATATGCTCACTCCGGTCGCATATTTTTACTAGGCTTCCGCGTCAGGAAAGAACGCTCACTCGTAAACCGATGGAGCCCCAGTCATATTTCTTGGGTGGTTAGACATTGATTTTCTTTGTTTCCGACCAAGAATATTTTTATGTAAAAGTAAAGAAAAAAGAAATTTCGACTCACCCCAATTTTTGTTTACCCTCCCTTATAAATAGAATTGTTTTTAGTTTAAAAAAAAATGTTGCCCCTCCCCAATTTTTTTTAACCTCCCCCATACATAGAAATATTTTTAGTTTAGAAAAAAAAATTTTTTCGACCACCTCCCAATTTTTTGTCTTCATTCTCTCCCATACATATTAATATTTTTAAGTAAAAAGAAAAAAAAAGAAAAAGAGGAACAATAAAAAAGTCAAATACAGCGAACACGATTAGTTATTTAAATTCTCTCGAGAAGAAGTTTACCTAAATTAAATTCATTAGAATGTGTGTTTTTTTAAATAGTAATTTTGTAACCAATTATTATTTTAATTAAATAATTTGATTCCATGAATTTGTGAAAATCAACAATTTAGAAAACTAATTACAGCGAACACTATTTTTCAAATTAGAAAAGGGTGTACCTAAAATAAAACAATCAGAAAATCGGTATTCTTTTACTGTATGACCCGCGCTAACTTTGACCATGATTCCTACCCTAACTCTAAACCCTAACCATAACCCTAACCCCCACTTTGAGCCTGACCCTAACCCTAACGATGGGGTCAAAGTTATCGCGAGTCCTACAAAGAAAAAGCACCAAGAAATCAAATACAGTGAACACGATTAGTTATTTAAATGCTCTCGGAAAGTAAGTTTACCTAAATTAAATTCATTAGAATGTGTGTGTGTGATTTTTTTTTTAAATGACCTTTTTTTAATTAAACAATTTGATTGTAAAATCAGTTATATAGTTTTAAGGTACAATGTGTTGATGTTTTTGTTGACAAAAAAGAAAAAAAATCACATCTTTTATTTTAATAAATAAAACACGGAATAATAAAAACAGTTTGCAAATAAAAGCTTTACAGCGTAAAAAGTGAAACTAAAATCGTAGACACAGTTAAGGTCGTAAAAATATATTACATTGGAAGTTTTTCAAAACGGAAGAAAAGATGTACCTATAATAAAACTATTAAAAAATCAAATAAAGTAAACACGAATAGTTTTTAAATGCTCTCGAAAAAAAAGGTTACCTAAACTAAATTCATTATAATGTGTGTGTGTTTTTAATAGTAATTTTTAAATAAATTATTATTTTAATTAAACAATTTGATTCAATAAAGTTGTTTTTTAAAACATAATAGCTAATAAGATTAAGAAAATAAACAAACTCAGAACGGTTTCATAAAAAAAACTAGAGTAGAAGTAACACGGTAAATTCCAGCGTTTTGTTTACATTTTAAATAACACGCCAGTCTTGCGTCCATACTGAATAATCAGAGAAGGTAACCGATTCAATGGAGTAACGCTGGCTGTTCAATCAGTTTCGCAGTAGATAGATTAACTACGTTACTCATTTCATATATATATATATATATATATATATATATATATAATAAAAGAAATAATTATAATTTATAAGTAGGATTATTAGCGAGCAAAATAGCGTACATACATGTGGAAATCTGAAGAAAACAATCATAAGTGTATATTTGCAAATACTGATTTATAAGACGTTTAAAAGCAATTAATTATGTAAATTGAGAAAAGCGCATAGTGCTTACGGCGGTTTTTTAGTAGTATATTTAGAAGCTGGCAGACTAAGTAAATCATAATACTACTCTGATGAAGTTTCGACTTCAGACAGACAGACATATACATAATCACCATTATTAATAGATATTTATTATTTTCATATTTAATCTTCAGTAAATGAGATGATGATTACTCTCGGTCGAATGATTCGAACAAAGTTGCAAAGTTACCATCGATTCTGCACCCTTCTGTATGCTACCATCAATTAACGAAGGAAAGTAGAGAATTTTAATTCTATATAATGTCGAATTGGCAAACATATGCAGTAAGCTATAATACAGTGTTTAACAATAGAGGCCGGAACATCGCATTACGCATAGGTTGGCGGCTTATTATAAATTATCTTTGTCTCTCTCTTTCTTTCTTTCTTTTTTCCCCTGTCTCTGTCTCTCTCTCCCTCTCTCTCTCTCTCTCTCTCTCTCTCTCTATATATATATATATATATATATATATATACATATATATATACATATATATATACATATATATATATATATATATATATATATATATATATATATATATATATATATATATATATATATATATATGACACACCGGTTCCCGTTAGATCACCGAAGTTAAGCGGCGTTGAGCCTGGTCAGTACTTAATGGGAATACCAGGTGCTGTATGTGCTTATCTCGGCATTGTTTCTAGTCGTCTTGTACTATACTTGCCATTGGAGAGCGGATGTTAAGGATTGCGCAACCCTTTCAATTTCAAATTCATGCGACGGCATTTCTATGGGGTAGGGCACTCATACGTCGAAATATCGACAGGAGAGTCCATCATATATATATATACATATACAAAGAGAGAGAGAGAGAGAGAGAGAGACAGACAGAGAGACTAAAATGGAAAGACAGACATACACATGTGGGAAAATATATGTTTTTTGCATATAATGTCTATTTTTCATATCGATGACTGTTAATATATAACAACAGATTATATTAACAGTTCTGTGCATATTTTTCATGGATTTTCTGAATAGCGATTTCAAAGTCTCTAATTGAATAGAGATATAATCAACATGAGTTGTCTGATTTTAAAATTTGTGTTTACTGTTTTGCTATGTATTTTTTTTCTGAAGGAGAACTCTTTGATTTCTGAGGAGACCATAGGAGAAAGATCCGAGATATACATACTGATATTGGATGTTCCTCTGTAAACGAAACATTCTGTAAATGTACCGATGATTTTTGTTTGAAAAGATAAGCAGTGTTTCGGTCAAATTTGTGTATGTAAGTGCCATAGCTTTCTGGTTCCATTTTCGCGAGTACTTTCGCTTTGATTCGTAATATATATATATATATATATATATATATATATATATATATATATATATATATATATACATATATAAATATATATAATATTTATAAATAAATATTTAATTATTAATACTTGCTAGCGCTAGCGTTTCAAGATTATTGCTCTCATCAGTGCAGGAAAGTAACAATTACAGACGGTCAGGAGCCGCGAACCGGTTCACAGAGTCAGCCTAGAATCTGCAAGACGTCGCCATATCCATTCAGCCAACGAAAACTATTACGTAATGAAGGAAATTAAGATCTATATGTACCTAGAAGTTGGTCCTACTATCTCTGAGGAGGTTTTCGTAGAACTGATGCGGTTTGCTACCATGTCTGTCGAATTCAGTTTTGATAATGTCAGGTATCAGCAAATCGACAGCATTTCTATGGGGTCACCCCTTGGTTCTGTGTTGGCCAATATCTTTGTAGGTTTTCACGAGCATAATCTTTTGGCCCGTATCAATGAACCACTTACTTATTTCCGATACGTAGATGATACATTTTGCGTGTTTAACAATGAGATTTCATATGATTCCTTAATGCATTCAATCAATTACACCCAGACTTACAGTTCACTTGTGAGAGGTAACACAACTCCACTCTTCCTTTTCTGGATGTACTAGTGCATAAATCTGATGCATTGTTTTCTTACATCTGTTTATCGCAAATCTACATTTACCGATTTATATTGTCACTGGGACTCTTTTTGTCCCATACCAAGAAAAATAAATCTGATTAAATGTTTGGTTCATCGTGCATTAAAAATTTGCTCTGAATCTTTGATTGATTCGGAGATTAAATTAATCAAAGAGGTGTTCGTGTAAAATGGTTACCCTCTCGATATTGTTAACTGTAATATCGTTACTAAGATAACTCACTTTTATAAGCTTAAACTTTTTGGTCCTTCAAAATGTCCGGCGTACCTCAGATTACCTTGGTTGGGTAATATTAGCATAAAATTTGCTAACGAAATTTCTGTAGCTGTGCGTCGGTGTTACCAGGCATCTAATCCTAGAATTGTTTTTTTCTGCTCGACCTTTGCTAAAATCTATCTATGAGGATGTTCTCCCACCCCAACATATCAGTAATATTATTTATCAATTTAAATGTCGGTGCAATGCCGTATACGTGGTAAGAACAGTGCAAAGGTTTGGATCCAGAATAAGACAATACATCCCCCTGCAATACGCCGGGGCCGACTAAATAATTTAAATATTTTAGTCAACACATCTGGGTCAGCTATGCTGACCATCTTATAAATAGCGCTGAATGTGCGTCCACTTACACTAGTGACTGGTATTCTGTCATAAGTAGATCACATTCTTTATTCCACCTCAAAGTCCTGGAAGCTATATATATTAAGTCAGTCAAACCCTCCCTTTGTAAACAAAAGGAGTGACGTCTAGGACTCAATGTGATAAACTTGTGACCCCACCATTTCTTTTCCTAAACTTGTCACTTGTTTTCATTCTACTGTTTTAGTTTTTAGTCGTAATTGCTTCAATTATTTCCACGTAGATACTCTGATGAGTGTAGACGAAAGCCGGCTTAGTATATTCATGAATTAAAAAAAAAATTATTTCCTCTCGTTTTTATACTTTTTCAATTTTATTCCACCCCCAAAAATGTTACAAACGTCTGTATTCCTTACTGTAATTAAATTTTGTACCACGAAAACTGTATTTAAAAAAAAAAATATATATATATATATATATATATATATATATATATATATATATATATATATATATATATATATGTATATATATATATAGAGTGTAGGTTTGTAATCCGAGGATGGAGCAATGTGATATAGATACCGGAAGGTGGAGAAGGTGAACAAAAACAAACGAGAAGAGAAAACAAGAATGGAACTTCAAATCAATTTATTAATATTTCACGTAAAACAGATTAAATACCGGGACAGTAAGTTAAAAAATTAGTTACTGTCAGGCAAATAAAAGTTCCGAGTTAAGGTAATCTTAAATTTTCGAAAGAAAAACTTTCATTATTAAAACACCATTAATTAAAGACCGAGTGGTCGAAAAACGAACGAACTAGATGCACTGATTACAAACCTGCACTTATATTAACCAGCAATGCTTCAAGCAAACTACAATCTCCTTATATATATATATATATATATATATATATATATATATATATATATATATATATACATGCATGAAGCGTTAAGTTAATTGTGATTTGGTTAAAATACACGACATGAATTTATATTAGAACACTTAAATACATTTTCAATCGTGTATTTTATAACGACCTTAGTTGTCTTTTTATGGGCACAAGTATCAACATAAACTTCATTATATAAGTTGTAAACAAATTTCAAGTATGTTTAATAGGCTTAAAACGACTGTTACTTTATTTATCTTGACAGTCGAGGTTTTTAATGTATATCTACACTTTTCGAGAACAATAATCGCTAGGAAAATACGAAAAAAACATTAAAAACGAAAAACATTACTTTACAAAGCATTTCTTTAGATCACCTTGTTTCCAAACCACACCTGCATTTATTAAAAAAAGTAACGCAATCTCTTATTTTAGCAGATAAATTTGCTTAAATTATATTTTAAAATGCTCTAGAATCATAAATAGATATTAATTGAGAATTTACATCTAAGGATTTGACTATATATATATATATATATATATATATATATATATATATATATATATATATATATATATATATATATATATATGGGAAGATGAAAAAGGAAAACCAAAAAATGGATGTTTTTTATGTGTACATTAACGTTTCGTCTTTATTTATAAGACTTCATCAGGATGATAAAATAGAGTAAAAATGTATTGCAAGTACAGATACATGTAGGGTAGACATATTGGGAGGAAAAATAAAATGAAATAATGGCCACTATTGGGTGGACGTCCGTACTTGTTGGAGAAATAGAAATGAATGTTGAAGAAAATGAGTGGGGAAAAAATGGAAGGATGGGGTGAGCAAGGACTACTGTGGCTGGTGGTAATAGAAAGAGGTGGGGATGAGCCGGGGTAAAGTGGATGGCAGAGAGGGAGTGGAGGCAAGAGGGGGAGGGATGTGTTTGACCAGATGGCTGCGGTCAAGATTGAAGGGGAAAAGTAAGTTGGAATGTTTGTGTATGGGGGGTGTATGCAGGGAAAGGAGGATGGGTAGAGAGGGAGGGGGCCTGTGATTTTGGTGGATGGGCGAAAGTTATGGTCTTAGGGAGTGTTTTGAGAAAATGATGGAATTTAAGAAGAAGTATGGGAGAAAATACCCCTTCTTAAATTCCCTCATTTTCTCGAAACACTCTCTTAGATCATAACTTTCGCCCATCCACCAAAATCACAGCCCCCCTCCCTCTCTAACCATCCTCCTTCTCCTGCATACACCCCCCATACACAAACATTCCAACTTACTTTTCCCCTTCAATCTTGACCGCAGCCATCTGGTCAAACACCTCCCTCCCCCCTCTTGCCTCCACTCCCTCTCTGCCATCCACTTTACCCCGGCTCATCCCCCACCTCTTTCTCTTACCACGAGCCACAGTAGTCCTTGCTCACCCTATCCTTCCATTTTTTCCCCACCCATTTTATTCAACATTCATTTCTATTTCTCCAACAAGTACGGACATCCACCCAATAGTGGCCATTATTTCATTTTATTTTTCCTCCCAATATGTCTACCCTACATGTATCTGTACTTGCATGACATTTTTACTCTATTTTATCATCCTGATGAAGTCTTATAAATAAAGACGAAACGTTGATGTACACATAAAAAACATCCATTTTTTGGTTTTCCTTTTTCATTTTCCCATCACGTCGGATTACCTTCATCCTTCTCTTCCCATATATATATATATATATATATATATATATATATATATATATATATATATATATATATATATATATATATATATATATATAAATAATTTGTATGCAATCTAAAATTAGAACAATAATCTTCAATGGCATATATATATATATAACTTCCTAAATTGATGGAAAGTAAAAAAACAAGTATAAAAGCTTTTCTATCAAACCCAATTATCATTTAGCATGAAAACAGAATTCAATACAAAAATTCGTGACTCAAAATCACTGTTTTGAGAAACAAACGGAAACATTATGCGAAGAGGTTGTATGACATTTGTTTTCCAGAACGTTATGAGTGCATACATTGGGAGTAATTATAAAAAAAACAAATTTAAGGAATTTATGACCTATTGTACCGGAAGCTTTGTGTAAGAATATAACACTATAAAAATACAGGAAATGGTAAGAAGTTGTAATTTGGGAATATGTACTACAATTACGAACTTTTAAACAATTGTTTTTGGCAATACATCGTAATGATTAACAAAACATTTAAAATGTGATAGCAAAAAAAAGAATTCAGTGAAATCTTTGAAATCACGCAAATGAAAATTTATAAATGCCGAAATAATATTTAATGAATTGTTATATAAGTCGTAATTGATAACTTACGCTGAATAAGATTATAAACAAATAAACGTGTATTTAATTACAAATCAGCGCATAGAAATGTATTATTCTTACAAATGTGAATTTCACACGTGTGTTTAATTGATTACGTCAGCTGTTGTTATGCAACTCATAATATTAATTAATTTTTGTTTTGACCCATCTAACATTGTTTATTTAGACCTGATGGAGTGTCGAGGCCGGCTATATGCCTTCCACTTATTAGAGAGAGACAAACAAAATTACGTTAATGGAAAGAAAAATATAACAAACACATGAGAATGGGGTAAAATAAATGCATAGTATTTAGTGCATTAATAGGATACAAATATATTAGAGAAAACTTAAAGTGTGTTAGTTCCGGCGACTGGCTTCTCTGAAAGGATCTGCTTTGTAGGCTTGGTCGACGTAAAAGTCCCTCAGTTTAAGGATGCTTCAGGTAGGTTCGCTCTGTATAGACGTTATCTAAGGCTGAATCGACACGAAAACGTCATCAGGGCTACATTGGAAGGATAACGTCGCCAGCGGTTTAATCGGAAGCTAAGAAAAGTCTGGGCAGGAACACGTGGGTGGTGGTGTAATCAGCAGCGGGAAAAGTTTCGATATCTACTTCCTTCCCATTACAGGAAGATGTGGCACATACTCAGAAGTGGGTAAATAAACCCCCGCCACAGAATTGCAACACCCTTAAAACTTGATTAACCAGCAAGCCCTGTTTGCACTCCCCGTTAGAGGCGCCTCAGGAAGTTTGCAATTAACTAACTTATTTCCAGAAAGGGATGACAAGGACAGAGAGGGCGGACTTCCCGGGACTAATACTACAGCCCGATAGATAAAATGCAAGATTAGTGACCAAGTTTCTGCTTGACTGATTGTCGAGACGGATCCTAGACTGATATATAACAGGCTGCAAATACAAGCTAGTCGGCCTGAGGAATGACCGCTAAAGTAAATGTTTTGAATAGCAAATGTGGAAGGTATAAACGAGAGACTGAATAAGGTTGTTTACATTATGAGATTTACTTCTGTGCTGTGCGAAATTGTTATTGATATTTTTAGAGCATGCGACTGATAAAAAACCTCATGCAATATAAATACTAAAAACTGTAAATTATGTTTACATGAATAATACTAAATTATGAACTGAACAAGCAGAAGAAATTTGTAAGCAAAAAAGACAAGAATTAATATGTTAATATTATCAATTTAAGAATAAAAAGAACACATTTTTTATAGATTGAATTCGCTCCAAACAGGCATAAAGCCATTTAATGTAAGGATCTAAGAAAAAATACTTCAAAGTCAAAAACTAGTAAACAATAAGTGTGTGATGGATTAATGGATACATTCCGACCCAGAAAACAGCAATTCTTTCCCTTTTGTCAGGAATATCACTCATGGAATGTGAGAACTAAAGACCAACATGAGGAAATCGAGAGTTACGAGGTTGGCGGGAGTAAACCCAAAGTTAACTTTCTACTGTCCTAATATTGATGAATATTATTAAGATTAAATAGAAAGATTCATCACATATTTACGAACATTTTACGTCAGAGTTATGATGGCGCGTGCTGGCGTGCTTTACATGACACCATTTTAATTCGATTCATTGCACAAATTTAAATTTGTATTCAAATCTATAATACACATAGAACCAGAGTACATTTAAAGATAATCACTTTTACATGTTTACATATGCAAATACATATATACATATATATTCATATATACACACACACACATATATATATGCATATATACACACATATATATATGCATAAACACACATACATATATATATATATATATATATATATAAAGAGATGAAGAGAGAGAGAAGGAGAGAGTGTGGGACGAGTAGGAGAGAGAAAGAGATTTCGCTTACTGATGGCTCGTGCCTGGTAGTTTAATGGTTAAATTAGCTGACTCTTAAAACAACGGTCCAATAATGAGATATTTATTTCATATATATATATATATATATATATATATATATATATATATATATATGGTACAGAAAACACAATACAACAGTAGTACCTTCGGTTTCAGAAGGACTTAGCCATCCGGTTCTCTTCAGCTTATGTTGTCACCTGTTTCAGAAATGTGAAGTCATAAATCACTCTCGTTTGGATGCGTTATTTACTTAGAGTGTAATGTATATTTGTTAAAAAATGAGTGTTAGGAAAGTTTAATAGTGTTTGAAAAAAGGGGTGATATCTAACATTAGACATTTAAAAATGAAAAAGATTTATGAATATAAAAAAATAATAACCATTATTTCTAGACAAATCCCGTGAGTAAATGTTTATAAGTAGCGTATATTTAACCGTTACTGTTTTGAGGGTTTATTATGTGTTTTCTAGAATTATACTTATAAAAAAATTAATGGTTAAAAAAGACAGATTAAATCCAAATTCAAGGTCTGGATTAAAGGACTCTAAATCAATCCAAAGGGAATTTAAATAAAGATTTAACGCGGGTCCAGTCCTGGCAGCTTGTAAATCTGTCTAAGAGCAAAAACTCTGCAGGGTTCTTGAATGATTTTGAATTTGTGATTTAACATTATTAATTAAGGTATAGTGAAGGCTTATGGGAGTAATAATATTTGTATTCTATATAAGACTGGTTTAGAGATAAAAGCGAGGAGTAGGTCGGCAAGATTGAATATATTAAGGAGATATTGGAGGTTAACATTTTTACTAAAATACAGTGCGGGCTGATGGGAGTAATAATAATGTGAAATAGGGGTGTTACTCTCTTAATGACTGTAAAAAATATTATTTCATATTTACGTGTGTGTAAATTATTGGTATTAAGTAGTGGTGTGAATATGGGCCGATTAAGCTATTTATTCCTATTTTTTATTTATATTTATGAGGGGTCATAGTTGGGAGTTTTTTCTGAAGTGGAATTCGGTATTTAGTGGGGCAATTATGGGGTTATTTATTGGGCAGGGGGTGATAGGCCTTTATGTGTATCGGTAAGTCAAATTTATAAGTAGTGCTTGTCTCCTGTGGATGCGTCATTTAAAATGGCATCTCTAATATTTAAACAGAGTTTATTTGGGTCATAGATAAAATATAAAAATAGAATTTAAATAATTATTGCCAGAGAAGGTTGTGAGAATTAATGCCGACTCTGAATTGAGGTTACAATATAGCGGGCATGATGTAAAAGGCGAATGCGTGTTCATGATTGTATTTTTTAATTTATCTTTCATGTAGCACTATGGTGTATACATTTTTAAAAGTAAGAACCTTTTTTTACATTCTGATAAGCTCAAAGAGAAATGATACAATTTTACCATACTAATGTTAGTTGGTCTACTTTTGACCAAAACGAACTTGTAAAATAATTGCACTAAAGACTTTTGAAAATGTTTTCGTAAGCTAAAACAAAATCTTGACTTTTGGAATTTAATAAAACTTTGCTTGCTTATATATATATATATATATATATATATATATATATATATATATATATATATATATATTATTTCATGTACATACACATATACTATTATTAGCTTATATATTACATATATACAGGGTGAGCCAAAAGTAGGTGGACAGCATATATTGAAATGTTTGTCGAAGCGTTAGAGGCAGACTTCAAAGCTGTGTAAATCAAGAAGGAACACAGTTTGAACACTTGTGTCATAAATAACATTTAATTTTCATCAATGTCATTGTTTTATTACATGTAATTGTACGTATAAGTGATCTCTAAATAAATGTTTTTTACTGTTCACCTACTTTTGGCTCACCCAGTATTTTCAATATTTATTTCAACAGTAGCCAATAAAAAAGAAGAGCTTACTACTAGTAGTATTACTATATATATATATATATATATATATATATATATATATAGATATATATATATATATATATATATATATATATATATATATATATATATATATATATATATATATATATATATATATGTGTGTGTGTGTGTATGGACATGTGTGTGTGTGGCAATAAGCTAGACAGAGCCGCCCATGTTTTATTTCTGTGGAAAATCCGAAGGCTTAATGCTTGATTTATATTCGAATATATGTATAAGTGTTTCCCATTAAAAATGTTGAATTTCTTCATATTTGCCACATAAGAAATAGCCTTTACGGGAAACAAAAACCATGTAAATTGTAGGTGTTATGCTAAATGAAATTTCAATTTTACGTTTTGTCCTTATATCCAACAATATATTTCTACATAAAAATTAATAAATTCGAAACTGATAAAAACTGAACATGTTCAGCTTTGTGTAACGTTCTTTCTTCATCTCACAATATAATTCGTTCCGCGAGAGACATCCCCACCGAATAGCAACGGCTCCCGTTTTAGTCAAGGCGTGTGCGCTAATCCCGTAGTGCCTCACCGTTAAATGCAAATGCTTTCTTCAGCCAACAAAATATTATTTCAAAACTTTGCTTGGAAAATAAGCATACATATTAACTACAGAGTTCAAACCTTATTTCTGTGTTTTGTTTTAAAATAAATTTTCTTTCTTTTTATTTTCTCGCATATGTAAACGTGTGGACATTTCATATATATATATATATATATATATATATATATATATATCTTTTTATCTGACCAAAATGCGATCGCATATTTATAACAACCTAATACATATTTATAGACATATAGAGACGTCTACAGATGATGTAATTTACTTCAGCTGAAGGGTTAACAAGCTAGTCGTTGAGTTCGTTTAAAACCCTAATAAATATTCAGGCTAATATTGATATATCT
>OY744530.1:44394083-44399083 GCA_963556195.1 Sepiola atlantica | reverse complement strand
ACTACATGGACGCTTTATAAGACTCACAAGCGATGAAGCCAATGTAAACAGCTTGGCATGGCTAAGAAAAGGACACCTGAACAGAGAAACGGAAACTCTGCTGACGGCCGCACAGAACAATGCGATTAGGACAAACTTTATTAAAGCAAAGATAGATAAAACCCAGGAAAACAGCAAATGCCGACGTGTGGACAAAGAGACGAAACGATAAATCATATAATAAGTGAATGCAGCAAGCTAGCACAAAAGGAATACAAGAACAGACATGACAGCATGGGGAAAGAAGTACACCGGGAAATTTGCAAACAACTGAATTTCGAATATGCAAAAAACGGTACAAACACAAACCAGAAACTGTACTAGAAAACGAAAAACACAAAATCATATAGGATATGAATGTACAAACAGACAACCCCGTAACAGCAAGGAGACCGGATATGATAATAATCAACAAGAAAGAAAAATCCTGCAAAATCGTGGACTTTGCCGTTCCAGCAGACCACAGAGTGAAGATCAAAGAGACGGAAAAAAGAAGCAAATATACTGAACTTGCCAGAGAATTGAAAGGAATATGGAACATGAAGAAAGTCAGTATAACACCAATAATCATAGGAGCACTAGGAACAGTCCCCAAAAACATGGAGAAAAGACTAGGAGAAATAGGAATCAAAGGGATAACTGAGACCATACAAAGGACAGTAATGATCAAAACAGCTACAATCCTGAGAAATGTCCTCGAATGCGGAAACCAACCCACATAAGCAATGAATGGAGAACAAACACATGGAAGCACAAAAAAACAGAACCGGGAAAAATACAACCGCACGAATAGGGCGCAAGTATAGGCTGACGCCACAAAAAATATGGACAGAGGGTCGAGGAGGGAAAGCGCAAACCAGACCTCCACTGGAAGAGCGCGGAGAGCTCTGGGACCCTGGGAAGGCTTGTTGCCACTCGGGCCCCAGAGGAGACCGATGGCCCTCATCAGCGGGAAATCGTTGGTAGGTAGCTGTTGCGATTACCGCAAGGTCATCAGCGGTGATGAACGAAAAGAGGTGGAGCATACTGGAGGCCTGAGGAGACTTGTTGTCACTCGGACTCCAGTGAATACCAAAGGTTGTCGGCAGTGGGCGACTACTGACGATGACCAGTGTGATAACTCCTAGTGAGTAAAAAAAAAAAAAAAAAATAATAATAATAATAATAATAATGATAATAAAAATAACAATAACAATAATAACAACAACAACAACAACAACGACGACGACGACGACGACGACGACGACGACGACGACGACGACGACGACGATAATAATAATAATAATAATAATAACAATAATAACAATAATAACAATAATAACAATGTTGCATAGTCCCTTAAAGGGGGATCATGCAAAAGGGGGGACTGCTGTACAATCACTTGAAGATGAGTTGTAAGAGGGGAGACTGTTGTATAATACATTACACATTACACACGTTCCTATTATAATACAGACGGGACAATATACTACAGACGGGAGCTTTACCATAATGATTATTAAATAATAACTAATCCTTCCCGACTGAGGCAGTTCTTCGTAACCACTTCAACTGTTCGGATCTCATCCTCTCCGAATCGAAAGTAATGCGAAATGTTCATGAGAGGATTAAGAGTGGTTCGATCTATTCTTTTTAATACTTTTGTACAAAGACATTTCTAAGAGTCATTTTTAAATACAGTTTCTGAGAGTCACTTTTAAACACATGTTTAAGTCTTTAAACTGCCGATTCATTTTCAAACCTAGCATTTCCAATATAACAGTTTAGATATAGTCATTTAGGTCTCTTTTGTTAATGAACTAAGAAAGATTACCTTACAGGTTCGTTCGTCGCTGGTCAGCTGCTGGCTGTGATCGTGGTGGGGTACCTGTTTTAAGGAGCAGATTCTATTTTCCAAGCAAAAGACAAAACGCTCAGAGACAGGATTTCAGAGAGATTCCGTTCACTTGTTTATTTCACACTTCGTTGTCGGGGTTTCTTTTTTCCATTCGTTCCGCGAATCATTCATCCTTCTTCCTCGCTGGGGAATGCCGCGTTTTGTACTGAATCTCCTGAGAGATACAGCCCTCACAGTAAGCGGCTACATTGTCAACTCGTTCCGGCCGCTTCCAACCGAATTAACTCATAACTAACTTTTTACACAAAGTTACATGGCTGAGTTTTTCTTCGATCTACCGCTTCGAAGATCGGGAACTAACCGTCGCGATCCTTTCGCTTCGATCTCCGGGAACTGACTGAAAAACTAAGTTTTCACACAAAGGATCTGTCACGTAGGACCCCTGACCTTTCAACGACTCTCATAACTGCTTTAGATTACCTTTGTGTTTTCACCTTTTGAACTTCAGGTTTTCGTCACTGTCACCCGAACCGTGAGAATGACCTGTACCGAGCTTGTACGCAGATGACACTGTCACAATTGCGTAAGTCAAGTGATCTTCTCTTACGTCCACACATACGTCCTAATTTACCACTGCCCTCAAGTTTGTACTTAGTTTATCTAGATTATATTTCTCTCACAATTCATACTCGTGGATCCGTACACTTAAAAATACAGGGCCTGTCATAATATAACACTCCTCTCCACCTTATCTTTCAAAATTTCTTCCCTAAAGAAATTTTCACAAATATCTAAATCCATCACCAAATACTTTTTTTTTTTTTTTTTTAAATACACACGCACATATCATTAAATCTAATCATCAGTACATGACCGATTGCTGATCGGGCGTATTGCCGCGATATGGGGGCACAAAAACAGAAACCCCTTTCCTTAACCTGTAAACTTAAATGGTCAGCCTCCAGTGTCTACGCGAGGTACCGTCCCTACATTGCTTACTAATCTGGACCATATACTTCGGACATTCCAGTGCCCCGGCGCAAATGTCCGCGAACAATCACTCATGTCTCTAACTCCCAGCCCTGTTCATTAAACTTGGAGGACCCCATCCCATGGATCTATCTAGTCGATACGGTATTGGGCGAAATGTCACATCGAATCATCTCTGCTCCCGGAACACGCCGAATGACCACAAACTAGGCCCAACCTATAATCTTATAATTAAATCCAATTAACACCCGGTACCTCCTTTTTTTAAAATCGATCCCCATGGTTCTATCCGCCCGACGCGCGCACCCGAGTCACACCACACCCCAGCTTAACTCCATCCCCACTGGTGTTGAGCAGACACCAATTCCATGCGTTCCCTTCCCGTGTCCCTATCTATGCGGTAAGGGGGTGGGGTATCTTCGCAGCACACCCGTTGGCAAACATCCAAAATCCACACAAAAAAATGGGACCACAATTTCAAAGCTTAACATTTTACACAACTTTCACACACTCTATCGGCGCAGTTGGGCACACCTGGGTCACAAAAACAACAATTTCCATAACTGACCACCGTCCTTTCTCGTGGTCCCACAGAATGACCATATTACCGTCATTCTCCCGTTCGCAATTTTAACGTATGCAGGCTTTACCACAAGCCTCGCCACTAACCCATGGGTACTCTATAAAAGAGAGCATACGAGCAAACGCCGGGAATCCCTCATTGACTTTCCAAGCCTGTACATACTCTGTACACGGGGATTCTTCCCGATAAAATCAACCCTGTCCAAGGGTTTCCGCGATCCGACCCAAACCAACTCTAACTGTCGCCAACTGCCCGAACCTAATCAACTCAAATCGCCCGGCTGACCCAAACTTATATCCAATAAATTATCTGCCTTTTTTTTTTTAATCTTTGACGTAACTGGTATAGCATTCTCATTTAACCGACTAAACTTCTCCAAAATTCATTCAAAAACAAAAAACAAAAAAAAATCAAAATTGAACTTGCTAGAACGAATGGAAAAACCCAACTCCACCATAAAAATTATACAATTTACAACAATTACATATAAAAAAAAACAATTTCATTCAATACAATTCAATTGAACAAAAAAAAAAAAAAAAAAACAACAACAAAAACAGAGACAATTAACCACAATTCGCGCCCAACCATTGTCCAAGCAAAGAGTCAATGACATACAATACATTATAAAAAAAAATCAAAGAAAACCAGTATTCCTTATATTTCACATCATCAGACCCTCGTAGAACGGGCCGACATATCGTTCGGCTATTTATACTTTTTTTTCTAAACCCAGAAGCTAACTGATTCAATTAAGCAAACATAGACAATCGAAAACAAAACCAGTCACCGTGCTTCACTTCAAAATATTTCATGTCCGGTTCTCGAAACGTAGACAAAACAACCATAATCTGTCATCAGTCAGAGACTCGTTTCTCTCTCTCTCTCTATCTCTCTCTCTCTCTCTCTCTCTCTCATTCCTTCTCCATTTCTCTCACTTTTTTTTGTTTCTTTCCATCTCATACTTTTTTTTCTATTTTACACTGTCTCTCTCTCTACCAACATATAGTTCACCACTCTCACTTTTATCCTCTCTCTTTCATTTTTTTGTTTTTTCTCTCTGCATCAAACGCCACCCACAACATATATGTAAAAAAATACATTTAAAACACAAATCAACACATATGAATGAAAACCCCAACCTTAAAGTTTTGTTACCTTAACGATCCAATCGTGTTTTTTTTTTCTGTTCTCTTTTACTAAATACAAAACAAAACAAAAAAACAAAAAAACAAGCAAACCGTCTTTTCCTTTCTTTTAACCTTAACACGATTGGTCCTATAGAACCGTTTTTTTTTCTACGCAACACTCGAAAGTCATATCAACCCTTTTCGGGTTTTTTTCTAGTCTCTCGCGCTGTCTCTCTTTCTCTGTCTCCGACTCTGTCCGCCTTTTTCTTTCTTTTTCTCAATCATCCCTCTGTGCCGGACCGCACGTTGTTTTTCTCTGTCTTTTCCTTTTTTCTTTTTTTTTTTTCTGTTCTTTTTATATCGGACCGCACGTTGTTATCATCCGTGGTAACTTCGTTCGACTCTGACGGCCCCCATGTGG
>OY744530.1:44316583-44389083 GCA_963556195.1 Sepiola atlantica | reverse complement strand
TATTTAGTTTTTGCTGAGGATGGGGCAGCTTACCGGATTCCACACATCTACACACTATTTCAGACACTCACACCGAGATATATTTTATTAAGAGTCTAAACTACACTATAGGCGCAATTGTTTGGATCTTTCTAGAACTTGGTTCACCGGGTATATTCATCAGGTAGTTTTTGAAATTCTTTTTTATGAGCCCGATTGCCATTGTGATAATTTAAATGATGGTTATCTCTCTAAGGTTCTAGTTACTTTTGAGGTCGTACATAAGACCTTAGTATTTCGTTATATTCTCCCTCTCGACTCCTTCTTAAGCCGGCATCATTAGTGATATTGACTTCAACTAGGGTCGCTCCGTAGTAACACACGTGGTGTTCATTGAAGTCCGAGTGCCAAAATTAAACTCCAGATTTACAAAAGTTCGGCGCTCCTTTCGATTATCATTACAATTAATTTGCATTTTTCCACCATCAGTTTACCATTGAATCTTCGTAGATAACGGCTTTCGCTGGGAATTAAGTAACAAAAATTCATTAGGATGTGAGTTCTCTCCCTGCCTTTCCAGTTAAGGTCCATACAGTGTAAACCGTATTTGATGTTTCCAGTATGTAAGACCACTCTTCTTTTCTTTTGTGTCAATCGATTATTTAGGGGAAAAGGTCATATTATAGGATGTCTCATATATCTAGCCAAGCATCCTTGGCTCAATGTTTTTCATAATCATTATTACTAGTAAATACATACTCCTTCTGGTCGTGTATTTTTTGTTAACCTGGGAAGATGCTTTAAAGACAAACGAATGTATACTAGAGTGTCCCTAAGAAGGAGGTAAAGCCTGAGGGATTGCAATATGACGAACAAACATATGGTATACTATCAGACAGCAAGAGGTAATACCTTGGAGGAGAATCTCATGATAACAGAACATATACTAGTCTGCTCCTTCTAAAATAAGAAAGTGGTCCCTGAGAGAATGGTATGATGACTACAGAACATATACTACACTAACCCTAAAGTGTGGAGATAACGACTGGGAGGATGGTATAATGACGAACAAACATATACCACACTAATATCCCCCTGAATTGAATGTTGACCTATAGTACAATATTCTGATGAAATACATAGCAAATAGAATTGAGCATTATTAATGGAAGCAATAGTATAGTTTCGGCTTCAAACAGACAGATGCTAAATCTTTATTATGAATATATTCTTTGTGTGTACTTCATTTTTTGAATGGATTTATCTGTTTGGCCACCGGTTATTTCGGCCCACTGAACAATGGAGGGCATGATGGCACAGCAGGTTAGCTAGCTTTAACTTTCCCGACTCAATATCAGTATTGTTAATCACACTTCCTTATCGGAAAGTCCGTGCTTGCCAACAATGTACTTAGCGTGTCGACGCCGCCATCTCACGCGCAGAGAACAAACGACAAGTAATGGCTGAGAGACTAACATCGATGGCTTAATCTGATTAGGGCGGATATTTGAAGTAATTTTGAAGGGAAAGTTGCTTCGCATCACAAAACAAAAGAAAGCGGCATCGCATTTTACCTACTGAACTTTGTTTCGTGTAGATGGTTGCTGAAGGAATGGGACAGTAAGGAGGGACGCATACATATTGGGAAGATTGAAGAAGCAGAAAAAAAAACGGGACAACATAAAACGGAGTGACGAAAAAGAAGTGTTATTATTAGTATAATTATTATTATTATTAGTAGTAGTAGTAGTAGTAGTAGTTGCATCAGTATAAGCAGTTGAAATAGTAATAGTGCTAGTAGTATTAGTAGCCTATTCGAATGAAAGACATACACATGTGAAAGAACGGCAATACTTATACAGATGCGTTACAATATGGATGATGTGAGGAAATATATGATTGTAGAAAAATGGTTTGTAAATGGGAATCAAGACGAGGGGGTGAAGGTAAACACTAATATATAAAAGAAGAGGAATGAAAAAAAAGGAAAATGGTTAAAAAAAAGAAGACGACAGCGATTACTAAAAAGAAGAAAAATAAGACACATATGAAGAAGAAAAAATTTAGACACCGAGAGAATAAATGAATCGGAAAAATAAAAAGAAGAAAGCAAGACAAAGGGAAGTGAGGAAGAAAGAGAAAGAATAAATTCCTACGAAAGAGAGTTAAAGAAGAGGCTGAACGGAGAAGAAAAAGAGGAAGAAGAAGAAGAAAAATAAAAATAAGAAGAAGAAGAAGAAGAAGAAAGTGAGAAAACAATAGTAAACAAGCTGATAAACAAAGAATAGTGAACGTGTAGGGAACGAACACATAGATATAGGAGATGCAAATAAAGTAGAAGAATGGCAAATGAGAATAAAAAGGAGAGATGGTAACAGCGGATAGAAGCAGAAGAAAAAAAGAAAAAAAGAAGAAAACGATAAAACACGATGCTGAGAAAGAGATGAACGGGGAATTATAATTGAAACACGAGGAAAAAGACGAAGGCAAGACAAAGAGAGGCAAAGAGGAGCATGGACGAAGAAGACGGAACAAGAAGAAAGCGAGACAAAGAAAGTCAAAAAAGTGGGTGAATGAAAAAGATGGAATATGTAGAGAAAAATAGATATATGATGTGAAAAAAGACGAAAGTAGAAGGAGAGTGGTAGATGAGAATAAAAACGAGAGGTGGATGGAAATAACTGGAAGAAGAAGAAAAAAAAAAGAAAAATTAAAATGAACCATTACAAACAAGAGCAGCAAGAAATATAAAGAACAAAAATAATCGGAGAAATAGAAACAAATACATTGTAGCAGTTGGAAACAACGGATATATTTTAGGAGGAGGAAGAGAAGGAAGAGTAACATTTGAAATTAAAGAAGAAAAAGAAGAATATGAAAAAAAAGAAGAGGACAGTGAGACAAATAGAGGCAAAGAAGAGTATGAACAAAGAACAAGAGAGAAAACTATAGCAAGGCAAAGAACAAGAACAATAAATAGTAGAAATGAGACAATATGAGATAATGGGGACAGCAGGATCTAAGTGTAGCGTTGCGAATACCAATAAAAATACAAATCCAACAGAAATAGTTAGTGGGTGATTTTTGGCGCAATTACCCATGAATACTCTCATGCGAGGCGGGAAAGCTTTCGATAAATGTTGGTGTGCTAATATTTATAGGGGAAAATTTAATAGGTTGATAGAAAATTTCAAATCTCTACTTTTTGATAAAACCGTTTCTGAGCATAACCACAAAATTCTTATTAAGTTTCGCTATATGTCTTCGGTCTATTTCTTTAATTCTTTTAAAGGCGCAAACATTAATAGTTCGAATTCAAAACGCGATTAATCACATTTTAGATATATAAAAATTAGATCATGATAGGACAAGTATACCGAATTTAGAATACGCATCTAAAATCTCAATTTTAATTGACAGCAAGAAAATTAGGCAGTAGTCAGATATCGCATCATGTAAAATGATTATGAGATGTGATAGTCAGGTGACCTGGCAACTTTAACAAAATAACAAAAACGCATTCTGAAATTATCTAAGCCATAACGCAAACCTCTGCCTGTATAAAAGCCATATACGTCATAAGATGGAGAAGTCTTGCCACATCTGATGAGGTGCCTCTCAAGGCACCCTTTCATGCTTTAGAAGTATACAAAACTGACTTCGAATCTAGTGGCGGATTTCCTCCTCTATTCCCTGCAGCAGTGTGTTCAACTGGAATACCAGTGACGCACAGATTACAAAACACGTGCATTTTCTACTATGAAAAGAAGGAAAAAAGTAAAGACCAAATCAGACAACTACCTCCTACCGCTTTGCCGCATTACATAATTTCTGATATAAATAAGAAAAAAATTATGAAACCACAGGAATGTAAACCAACAAACATAGCGAAGAATATGAAACACAACTAAACGTGCCCAGCACTCTTTGTTGACGTTAAACCGAACAAATAAACCATTTTACCACGGTAAATTAATATCATATAAAGTCTCTCTTCATTAATTTTGGATCTTTTAAAATATATGTTTCGGTAAGTAATTGTTAGAAAAAAAGTAATAAACACGTCTGCGACCTGCAATTGTATCCATGATATTTGGATGTCAATCATCGCGTTAAAACAAACCTTCTTAATGTTTCGAACAAGACGATGAATAACTCTTTAAACAAATGTCCAGCATCTTGAAACTACATGTCTAAAATGTTTCACTGAAACAACTTAAAACTATGAAAAGTGTTCTAAAAAGGACAAAAAAATAAGTTGAATGGCTTATGTGTCATGGGGTTACTAGAGGTTCGAAGAGAGCTACGGTCCCATTTGGTTTGATCGAATTCGAGAGCTAGCACCGATTATGCCTTCGTTTTATTCCCTTCTATTAAAACGGACTAATTTGCATGTCTGTTTGTCGTGGATTTAGTAACATAGCTCTCTTCCAGTTTGTTCGATTTTCTTTCGTGGAATTCTGTCAGGTGTTACATTTTTAAAAGAATTCAATCGAGTGTTACATTAGTTTGAGTTCTGTCAAAGAAGAACGTTATACTTATTTTGATACTTTTTTGACGGAGTTTGAGTCGCGATTCATCAGCATTTTGACATGTTTAACATCCGTCAAAATTACTATCTTCAACTACGTCTTGGCGTCGAAAGAATCCCCAACAAAATGTCACATCAACTCTGTGTTTGTTTTGTTTTATTTAACTCGTGAATTGTTATCATTTCTAGGTGTTGTTTTCCTTTTAAATTCGTTAATAGATAAACCAATTCCATATAAATGTTCCTATTACATATAGGTAACGTAGCTTTCAAAGTGGGTATTGCTCGGTTCAGGACGACAACACGGTTGTATAATGGTTTATACACTCATGAGTAAGTAAATATGTAACAAAAGACTTCAAAACTTCTGGTTAGAATTCACCATATGAAGTATATAGAGAACTCTTGACAAACACTCATGAGTATTCTTTTTATTGTTGAGTCACATTGTATGAAGGCCACGAGCCACTCGAAGATAAGGGTTAACCCGATGGAAAAATAGTAATCTGAAAGATTTAGGACAATGCTGGGTATGAACCCACTTTGATAATTCATAGAGTGGGGGTAAAGTATTTTTGACATTTTATTTTAACACGACTATGTTGTAATATGCATGAAAGCAGTCCCACTGTAATGTGTTAATATTTGTCTACAGAATGCAACAATTGCTCCATAGGCTTGATCCGGGCTTTGAGCAGATATTTAGTTAGCGATAATGTAAAAAATAATAATAATAATAATAATAAAATGAAAACAGTCATTGAATAAGATAACACTATTATCGAATAGTGAATTAATAAGTAGTAATTTTGTGAATCAATATGTAAATTAATTAGGCTTAGTATCTATATCGCGTGTACACGCCCTGTATATTAGAAATGTTAATTACTACTATTTTGTACATGTAAAGAAGGGTTTTCCTGTTACTGTCATTGCGATAAACGACCTAACTTGATAGATGATCGAAGACACGTGGTGTAACGGATAAAAGTTCTAACTAATTATCAGTCTTAAGTAAACGTTTTCTGGGGGTTTAAGATTGAATCCTAAGTACGGGCGATACTAAGAATACAATAACGAATTACTTAAGATTTCTATCCGACAATGGCTGAAGGAACAAGGTTTAATAAAATGTTCCGTACAGATTCCGGAATTTAACATAAAGATTACCAAATTTAACAAGACGCACCCGAAGAACGTCGGAGATTACATCGGCCGAAACTCGTGAGAATAACATCCAAGATGAGAATAGTTATCCGAATAACTTTAATAATACTACTGATCAATCATTATCTTGAAGATTTCAAAATCAATGTTGTTTCAGAAGATATATCACACATTTAATCAAGCTATATATATATACTCGTGCTGGTCCAAAAAATAGAACATATGTATAAAACTGTAAAAATCATTACGTTTGAGATAATTTTCGGCTTTTAAATTGTGTAGGCAAAAAATTCTATATCTAAATAACAATTACAACTAATTTTTATCATTTGTCCTATTTTCATATGTCAGACTTTATTGTCACAGAGTAGTTTATTGTCACATTGGGAAATTCAACGTTTCAATTTAATAGAACATTATTCGTTGAGTAATCTTAAACTAATAACATGTCTGTGTTTAAAAAGATTTTGCAAGTAATTTAATCATAATCTCTCATTATGGGTCGCTCTAAAGACATATCTTTGCCTGAGAAGCAGCGAATCTTCGATTTGCGGGAAGTAGGAAAGACGCACATGGAAATCGCTACCAAGGTCGGATGTTCAAAATCGGTAGTGACCAAAGTGCTCCAGAAAGATGTTATGGGTTTTTCCAACAGTAATCGCAAGAAATGCGGACGAAAGAAAAGCACCACTGAAAGACAAGACCGGGCACTTGACAAGGTGGCAAAGAAATGTCGATTCCAGTCAACAAGCCACATTACTAAAGAGTGGAAACAGGCTTCTGGTGCCGACGTTTCAAGAAGCACTACCTACCGAAGGCTCCGGCAACTGGGATACCACAATCGTATAGCTGCCACCAAACCGCTCTTTAACAAAAAACAGATGTTGAAGAGGCTACGATGGGCAACTGCTCATCAAACTTGGACTACAGACGAATGGCGGCGTGTGATCTTTTCAGATGAGTCTCGATTTTGTATCTCCTTCGGCGACATAGGGCCACGTGTTTGGCAAATATCCACAGAACGGTATAACCAAGAATGCGTCAAGAAGTCCGCAGTCTTGCATTGTTTGGGGCTGTATGAGTGCTAAGAGTGTTGGTAATTTTTGCTTCATCAAAGGAAATGTAAACGCAACAGTGTACCAAGATATCCTGGCAGCTAATTTACTGCAAGTACTGGATTATCAGTTTGACAGTAACGCCACAGACATCATTTTTCAACATGACTTGGCACCGGCACAGTCTGCCAAGTCCACAACTTCCTGGCTCCGAGAACAATCGATTTCTGTTCTTTAATGGCCGGCGAACTCGAAAGATTTGAACGTTATTGAAGCCGTGTGGGATCAGATGAAGAGGAAGCTTCGCAAAGGAAAACCTACTACCCTTGCAACCATGAAGATTGCAATACAGAACACATGGGATTCGGTGTCTACACAGTATTGCGAGAAGCTTGTTGATTCCATGCCCAGGCGAATTAATGCTGTTATCAAGGCAAAAGGTGCTGCTACTAAATATTGTTTAATTTTTATTAGTATTAAGTTAATAAAAAACTATTTTGTTTTCTTAGCTGTCTTGTTCTATTATTTTGAAACGCGAAATATTGAAAAACTGACATTGCAATTGATATGAAAAAAAAGTGTTTCTATCGTAAATCAAATATTTCAGTTAGTTTAGCATGATAGGAATATTTCAGCACCAATTACATCTCACAGATTGTCCTCAATAAGAATGAGAGATTATGATAAAATTACTTGCAAAATTTTTTTAAACACAGACATTTTTTGAGTTTAAGATTACTAAACGAATAATGTTCTATTAAATTGAAACGTTGAATTTCCCAATGTGACAATAAACAACCCTGTGACAATAAAGTCTGACACATGCAAATATGACAAATGATTAAAAATAGTTGTAATTGTTATTTACATATAAAATATTTCGCCTACACAATGTAAAAGCCGAAAATTATCTCAAACGGAATGATTTTTACAGTTTTATACATATGTTCTATTTTTTGACCAGCACGAGTATATATATATATATATATATATATATATATATATATATATATTAAATAGATCCAGCATAGTAAAATAGATTTGTTTGTAGAAATAGTTATACAATATTAGATGAATTACGTTTCCGTTTCTACAATATGTTCGTTCTTCTGTGGTGGAACGTCTACGGCATTTCTCTTTGTTCACCCTTTTTTCTCAAGTTTATGACGAACGCAAACCAATTATTTCCTCACACGCACACTTCATTGTCCGTAGGAAACATAAAAGGTTGCTTCGGCATTGTCTTCCTGTTGGCCTTTCGAAAAGATTATCCAACATTTCCTTTCTTGGAATTTGGTATTTAGTTTATAAAGTTGCCGTCACGAAACATGTAAGATCTGGAGTGAGTTCCCTTTGCCCGTGCCCAGCTGCCAACTTCAACTGCTCGCATCATGCCCGAGCTCGAGTTCTGAAGACTTCAAGAGAATTTAAACTGACATTTTGGATTATTCGTTGATACGATGATTCGGCACTGGAGCCAAGTCGCTCGGAGCAGTGAAAGGTGATGCTTCTTCTTCCTTTTAGGAACATTCTTCTGTCACTAAGCGGATAATATCGACGAATTTACGAACTCTGATATCGAATGGAAGCGTCGGAGACAAACAGCTCCAACTTCCTTTTCCCTTTTTCTGTCTTTCTTTCTCCTAACATTCTTGCAGAAAACATCCCCGGAAACTCATTAGCAAGGTGAAGAAACACTCGAACAAAAAAAGCGTATGAAGAAAAGAAATAAAGAAAATTAGAGTATGTATCGTTTGGTCTAACGATTAGAGTACTAACTATTATAATCGTGAGATAAACGTTACTCTTTCCGTGAGTTAAGAACTTACCTATTATATTAATCTAGTCTGTATTAGAATAAAAGTCATTTTATAAAACAACATATTTTGTATTAACTTTAAACACGTAAAACTAAATGTTTGTTATGTAAAATTACTCATGTTAAATTGTTTCATTATCATCATCATCATCATCATCATCAACAACAACAACAACAATCATTGCAATAATAATAATAATAATAATAATCATGATAATAATAATATTTTTTTAAATAAGGAAAGAGAAAAGGAAAAAATTAAGGAATTGAAGGGAAAAAAGGAAAAAAATTACAAATTTAAGAAAATTTTAAATTTTTTTAGTTTTAAAAAAAAATGAATTAAAAATGTTTTTATTTATTTATTTATTTATTTATTTTTAACTCGTGCCTGCCTAGGCTGATACCAGACAAAATATTTGTAGAGGGTCGATGAGGATTAGAAGACCGAGGAGGGATAGCACAAACCAGACCTCCACTGGTCAAGGACAGAGAATGCTGGGACCTTGGGGAGGCTTATTTCCACCCAAATCCCAGAGAAGACCAATTGTTATTACCAGCGATAAATCAATGGAAGGTACTGTTGCGATACCGCATCGTTATCGAAAAGAGGTGAAGAATACTGGACATCTGGGGAGGCTTTTGTCACTCAGACTCCAGGAAATACCACTGGTTATTGTCGGTGAGCAATCACTGACGATGATCTGTGTGAGAACTCCTAGTGAACACAAATAATAATAATACATATGAACTGAAATTGCAAAAAATACTATCAAGTAGCCACTTCCTCCAAAAAGAAGACCATCATTAAGCATATGTCTGATTCCACACAAAATGGTAGAAAGACCAAAAGGGAGGCATTAACCAACCCCCACTGCAATGGTGCGAAGAGTACTGGGATTTTTAGAGGGATCTATTGCCACCCAAATTCCAAAGAATATTAGTGGTTGCTGCCAGCGAGAAATCAATGGAAAGCGGATGCTGCGATAACGCAAATTCATTTACAATCTTTATCGAAATAGGTGGTAAGTACAGGGAATCTGGTGAGACGGAGCAAATTGCATTCTTTTTTATCCATGTATTTCTCATTTAAAATATAAGTACATTTTTATCGAAATTACCAAAATATTAATATTCATATATTTCATGAATCTATGCGAAAGTTATTGTCCCCTGTGTACAATACACTTATAAATTAACTTCTTTAAACTTAAGAATTAAGCCCCTAATCGGTTTTCTTTTCAGAAATGAAGGCGATAGTCATACAATTTTTACAATGAATCTTTGTTTGTGGTTTCCAATGCCATATCTTTTGTCAAAAATAACATGCCCTTACTCTACGCTAGAATTTCTCACCAAAATACTGCATTCACTATATTACTGAATCTTTACTTACTTTGCAAAGCGATGGTAAGCTGGAACACTTTTTTTTCTATTGAAGATTAATTATGTGTGTTATTTATTTTGGGAGGGAAACTTTTAAACGATTACGTGTAGTTGTACGACTTTGCCAGTCAGACTTCGGGTTAGTATTAAAAAGTATATTAGTTGACTGAACTAATAAGTTAGAATTACCCTAAAAAGTAGAATCTAATTTTTTAAGGGGGTTTATAATTTAGCTGGGAGTGTTTATCTACAAATTTAACAAAGTTGTTAATTTTTAAATTATAAAAAAATACATTAATACTTTTTTTTAAATCGTCATTATGTTTTCCCGTCTTTAATAATAAAAGAAAAAAAGAATAGTAACTATTTGTAATTACTCATAAATATGTAATCATTTTATTTTATTAATTAACGTTATGCTTTAGGCGAGTGTCAAGAATAATTAACATAAAGAAAAGTGGTGCAAAAAACAAATAGTCAACAAATAACTGTTACCAAAGTCAATAAAACTTACTTTTCCACCTACCTCTTTATTATCTTTCTTTTAAAGTATTTAAAAGCGTTTTCTTTTATTTCAATAAAAAAGTTCGGCAAATATATTAATTCAGACTGAAAAACAAAGACAGGGAACTGTCGATCGCCTACTGTCTACCAGTCTGATTAGTATTTCTTGTATTTTTCTCTATTTAATTACGTAGGATGTAAATCTTCAAGCGTTTTAGACAGTTATTTGTTAAGTATTTGTCTGTCTTTTCACCCTAAAAGACGAAACACTAATTAAACAAAATATTCGCTTACGGCATCTTGAAAATGGAACTGTATATCGATTGGAGTAAGAAGAATTATGAAATACTTACAAAAATAGGTAGGTTGTTAGAAAAGTAAATTTATTGTCTTTGGTAACAGTAATTTGTTGATTATTTATACCACTCTTTTCAGTTGATTATTCTTGATAATCGCCCCGATTTTTCGTTTGTTCCTTGCATTATAAAAAATCATTTTTATGATTATACATAATCAATTTTCAACATTGAAATATATCAAATTACACCATGGAAATCATCTTTTTGTTGTTTTTTCCCCAAATTACCAAAATATAAACAAGTGTTTCTTTGTTTTCTGTAGATAATGATACAGCGGGAGTAATAGGTACACAGAGGGCGAGTAGTTTTTTGCTAGTTATTAATATTAATAATAATATTAATAATAAAAATAATAATAATAATAATTAATAATAATAATTATAATAATAATGATAATAATAATACGTTAAGACAAATTATTGAGTACGGAAGCCCACACACATAGTTTACACAAACCAACGAAACATAAGTTAAAATAGAATAATACTACATGAACAAACAACCAAAATATAGAAAGAATTTTAAGCAAAACCGAAAAAAAAACTGAGGTTGCGAGGGTAGAATTTCTTTTTTAAATTGAGGGAGGACGAAAAGACCAAGGGTGGAGAGTATCATCGAGACCTCTACTATAATGCTTAGAAGGTTTATTATGTTCTAAATTCCAGAGTAATTTAACATCCGTAACCACCAAAAACTTAATGGTGAACGTCTGTTTCAGAACGCAGAATTATGTTTTTCCGATTGTTTAAATAAGTGGGGAGTACTGGGAATATTGGGAGATTGCTAGCACTCTGACTCCAAAGATAACACATGTTTTTTTTTGTTAGTAAGGGATCATGATAATATCCGTATGAGAATTATTATTGAATAAAAAATAAAATATGTGATCAAAAAAGGAATCGACACTATGCAAAATACAGTACTGCTGAAAACAGCCTAAATGTTAAGAAACATTGCGGATACAAACTCACAGAGCAAGGTGACACTGAACCTTCTAAAGGTAATTTATATTATTTCAAATATTCGAACTACTGTCCTCCCTTTGGATGCTATTCTCACAAGGTTTCGACCGATGTAACCTCTTACCGTCTTTACGTGCGTGTCGTCGAACTAGGAAATCTTCATTTGGAACTTGGGAATCTGTACGGAATTCAGAACGCAACTCATTTTATCATTCCCGAGACAGTATCCGCCTGAATAGACCTAGTATGAAATTTAATAATATATGGAAATATTAATTATAAATAATAGATCAATACGCATTGAATACTATATATATATATATATATATATATATATATATATATATATATATATATATATATATATATAAAGAGGTGCACCTTGGCACAATTTTGCCCTGCGTTTCTTTCCCTACAACTTTTATTTTATTTTTTCAAATTTTAAATCTTGGCCATTGCCAACTTATCTATCCCAGCGACTTCCTCTGATGATAAGATTTTGATCTTTGAAAAGCCTGGCTTAAGGAAAATTTAACTTGAATAAATTGCCTTTTTGCGGAATATACCTTGCTTTGAACTTTTGAATTGAATTTTGATTTGTGCTTTTGCTTTCTCTAATTCCTTTCTATTCTCCTTCATATATATATATATATATATATATATATATATATATATATATATATATATATATATATATATATTAATTTAAACATCTCAAAAATTAAAAATTTAACTATTACAATCTCTAACAACATAACATCAAATTATTACAAACGATAAAGTATCGCGTAATTTATGTATCATAATTAACAAGGATAGGTAGGATATGCCCAACTAATTAGTTAATTTATGTACAGATCTTAAATATGTAATCAATAACAATACTATATATCTTTATTATTATGAAAATAAGAATAGGTTAATCAACACACCTTTGGGTTTTAATTTTGGACATGTTAGTATTATAGATATAGTTTTCAGATTATTTTAGTAAGTAATTATTATACATAATAGGTTACGTAACTAATCATATAGGCATAACTCCGGTTAATGGGATTACTATTAGTAACCAGGAGATCTATAAATTAATATGTTACAAAGTTTAGATTTTATATTGAAAGAAGATATGTTTTTAAGAGTGAACATAATTATAAAATTATTGAACTTAAATTAGTACCAATTAAACGTCTGTTAAGCTAAGTCAATATAGATAGACACATAATTTAAGATCAGAGAGAGAATACAATTAATAACAGAAATTAAAAAATAGATTCCCTTAAAACATAGCGAAAATTATTACATATAATAAAATATTGAGTAGTTTATCATAAAGAACTAGATCAAAATAATAACTAGTCGATATTCAAAACTTGAGTTTTAATTCTCTGATTAATAGGGGAATAACATTATTGTTAGATCTATTTGGTTCGTAGGTAAATATGGTTGCAATTAATTAAGATTTGTAATCAATAACGATTATTTTTATACATATAACACTCTATTTAGCAGCTTATAAAGATTTTAATTAATAAAAAAAGATGAAATAAAAAATTAAAATACCTTAAACCATAACGTAAAATTTTTATAAATAATAAAGTATTAAGATGTGTTTCATGATAACCGAGACTAAAATAATATTTAGGCGATAGTAAAAACCTGGTTAAGAATTTTTTTAATAAATAGATGCATGATATTATCTTTAAGGCAACTTAATTTCTTAGTAGAGTACGGTTGCAATTAATAGTTTGTTTTTTTCAAAATATGTTTAGTTTGATATATATAAAACCTAACATATATTAAGCAATTCATAAATTTAGTTTGTAATTATATTTATGTTTGTATATATATATATATATATATATATATATATATATTTATGTTTATTTTTATTTATATATATATATATATATATATGTTTATTTTTATTTATATATATATATATATATATGTATATATGTATGTGTGTGTATGAGTGTGTGTGTTTAAGCGTGTGTTTATGTATGTGCGGGGGTGGGGGTATGTATGGGTGTGTGTGAATGTATTTAAAGAAAAGGGAGATGGGCCTCTGCCAGCCTGTGCTGCCTATAGTTTGAGTTGACCGACTTTCTTAAGTGTCAGGCGGCCTTGAAGTAGTGGCATCTTACGCAAAGGGTTTCTCGTCTGTGTAATTTTAAATGCAATTTGTTTGTATGTTTTCCTATTTTTTTATAATTATGTATTGGCGGATCTAATCTTTGCTATTCAGTATATCCCTGAAGAGGAACCGAAGAGGTTCTGAAACAATTATCAGATGCTCAAACTTGGTTTATGTTAAAATGAAAAGCTCTAATACATGTTTGGCAGTTTGACAAGTATTGATTTTGTTCATTTTGTTAATAATCGAACTTAATTAATATATATATATATATATATACATATTTATATATATATATATATCGAGAGAGAGAGAGAGAGATTACACCTATAAAACAATGAGTAACTAAAAGGCTCTTAAAATTCATACTACACTTTTCCGCAAGGACACATGGTGCAACGGATATAGGAGCTAAATTAATTATTTCTAAGTGAGAGTCTTCTTGAGGTTGAAGGTCAATACCTACTACGGACCAAGAATACAATTACGAATTGCTTGATACTCGACCCAATCAAGCCTGACAGAACGAGAGCAAGCTACCCCGTTTAGTAAATAAAAAGGTTATGTTCAAAATTCTCTATAGATTCCTGAGTTCGACAAGAGACGCTTGAATACGGTTGAAGGTTACATCTGCTGAAACTTTGTGAGAATAACATTCAATAATGACAATAATACAAATTGTCTATCCTCACATAAACAATTCCAAGGCATAAAACCACAGGTGAGGTGATATGAAATAGTACTGCATAAAACAACTACAAATATATATGAAACACAGTAAGACGATTTTAATGAAAGTGAGACTGCCGAGGTTTATGTAGGAAATAATTACACGTCCTCGCCAATAAAAACCGAGGGCACAAACATCTGGATCTTTTGCGAGGCCGAAAAAATATTAAAGGATAGAAAAAGCCATACTCTGACTAGGAAGATGAGGAGAGAACAATAATTCTGAGATGGTTTATTGTTACTGAAATTCAAGAGAAGGCTCTCGCACGTTATCAGTGGTAAACGGCTGGTGAGAGAATATCAAGTAAGTTGTACTATTCTCTCTCTCTCATATGTTGTTCTTTTTAGGGCTGCTATCTGTACTTCCCTACAATTTGGTTTTCCGGGGATTATTCCTAAGTATTTACTTTTTTTACTATTTTTTTTTCACCAGACCAGTTTCCCCCACTACAACCGGTATAATGTTTATTTCATCGAGGGACCATGTTATTTTTAGATCATTTTTGAGATCTTGGTATTTGGTTATTTTTTCTCGTTCGGTTCTATTGATGTCGTAGTTATTTGGGACGGTTACATCAATGATGAGAGCAGTTTTTTCTGGTTTGTTCCAGATGACAATGTCTGATTTTATGGCCTTGTCTTTTATGTATCGTCCCGCCTGTATGTCTTTATCATAGAACACTGTCACTTTTCCATTCGATGTTATGGGTAGGGGTTCATGTTCCCAGATGTTCAGTGATCTTTCTAGCTGCATCTCTACGCAGATCTTTCAATGTAGGTATTTACATACTTTGTTGTGGCGGGCAGTGTAATGGCCATCAGCCAAAAGGATCTTGCATCCAGACATTACGTGGCTTGGACTTTCGATGGCAGAGTGGCAGAACCTGCACTGGTCAGCCATTTTCTTAAATCAATTAGTAAGTAGGCCTTGCTCTTGTGCTGCTATTAGTATCCGTTCCTCATGGAATGGGAAGTTGCCACCCTTGAGCCATTGTAGTGAAACCTCCTTGTCGATATAGCTATGAATAAGTTCTTCAATGAACTTTCCTGCTCTTTTATTATTTCGCCATCCTTCTAGTCTGGTCTTCAGCTCCTTTTTCGTGTACTCATCCCTCTTCTTGCGCGCGATCAGGGTTGCTGGGTTGTTATCAACTTGACTAGTGTTCACAAGTGTGTTTCAACTGAAATTATCGGCTAGTTTTGTTGTTGAGGTCTGCTGAGGAAGGTATTTGGTGTGATGTTCATTCACCATTCTCATTTTTTGATCACAGGAGCTCTTTATATATTATCCCACACTGACCATTGAGGCTCGGTAGGCATGATTGATCTCAATGAGGCCCAGACCACCTTCTCTTAGCAGTAAGTAAAGTCTATCCATACACTGATGTCGGTAAATTACTTTATTTAAGGCAATAATTTTCCGAGTGTTTGTGTCTAGTTTGTTGATGTAGCCTTGTGGCCAATCGATAATGCTGAACCCGTAGGAGACGACAGGTATTGCCAGTTGGTTTATGGCAGTTATTTTATTTTTTGATGAGAGTTCAGATGTGAGGATTTTTTTAGGCCATTAATATATTCTGTGTACATTCTCTCTCATCTTTCCGTGCTCAAGCGTCTCATTCTCCTCTACTCCAAGGGTGTTTCTGGTATCGTGTCTTGCCACGTGATTGTACTCTACGGATGCAGGTGATGTGGTAATGGCTGAGTTTCTTGGCGTGACTAGCATATACGGTCCATGAGAATGGTTAGAATCACAATTATTCATACCTTAAGTTTGGTCTGCAGCTCTCATACAATGGAGCATAGTGACTTACTTCCGTTCAAATAGACAACGATTAAAACGAATTACATTTTTATTGATGATTAAACACACAATAAGGCCGGAGGGCTACTCGTGGAAAACGGTTCAAGAGATATTCAATTTGGCGATGATCACCACCCGGAAACGATTTAAAACATTCGGTGGAATAGGCAGAAAATTACGTAATAGGAATATCAAAAGGACGACTTAGCACATATTTATTTACATTAGACTTGAAGACGGCCATGCTGTGGTTAGTGTTTAAGCTACTTATGGTATCTTGGTCCACTAATAACATGTTCTAGGAAAAAAAACTTTTTTCATGGAAGTTCAGTTTATTTTTTGATACGGAGAACATGAAATCTAAAACCGATAAAAATCAGCTTAACAGCTGTTGCGTAACACAAAGTAGTTACAATTGTGATTACAAACACACGAAAGCTACTGGAAATTTGTGGAATTGTTTTATCACTGAAACTCCAGTAAAAAGAAGTAAGAGAAATGCTAGTGAGTAGGAAAAAATATTAATCTTTTATAAGATACGGATATGAAGGAGAAGAGACAGACATATCGAGAGAACTTGTGGAATGTTGGGCAGAAATTGTGTCACACACAATTCGCTAAAGCAGTAATGAATTACTATTAATAATAACCTGAAGTACTAATACTAGTAATACTATTACTATTCCTACTGCTGCTGCTGATGATGATTATGATGATGATAATAATAATAATAATAAAAAATAATAATACTAATACTAATAATAATAATAATAATAAAAATAATAATAATAATAATAATAAAAATAATAATAATAATAATAATAATAATACTAATACTAATACTACTACTACTACTAATAATAATAATAATAATAATAATAATAATAATAATAATAATAGTAATAATAATAATAATAATAATAATAGTAATAGTAATGTAACGATACACTTTACATGTCTTCTCATATCATGTTACTCTATACGTTTCGTAACCACAGTCTTAAATCTTCACGTATCAATTTACGGCCTTTTCAAAATCACGAATCTGTTCACGGCATCTCAAGCCTTTTTCAATTACGACCGTTGTTCATTTATACGTACGATAACCATTTACAGATCTTATTTTTCAAACAACAGACTTTCCATTGCGACACGTCTCTTAACGCTCTCGGCATCAAATAACATAATGTTCACATATAACTTTCATAAATCTTATTCCACATATAAAAACGTACTGTTCACAGTCTCGAAAGAGTTCTTTTACCATTTATAAACGCTTCAGTTCAACTTATATCAAATCACGGAAAGTTCATTATACATTTCTTAAAGTCCCTAAAAAGTTATTCTCAAATAAATTGCAAGGTTTACCTTATCTTCTGTTCTCTTCCTTGGCCTGTGATTCGTCTAGTCTTCGCTGGCTGTGTCGTCTTGATTGAAGGAAGAGGTCTGTCTCAGACAGAATGAATACACGAGACACGAATTTTTTTGAAGGGAAATTTCATACAAGTTTCTTTATTCTCACACAAGCTTCTTATTTCTTGGTTCGCTTGCTGTCAGGGGGATTCCGGTTTCGACTCTCTCATACTTCGGCCATTTTCTGGTTCCTTTTGGGATATCTTCTGCCCTCCCAGAACGGGGCCTTACCAGTTTGCCGGCTACATGCTCGCACCCGGTCTGAACGGTATCGCCTCTAAGCTCAGACTGATTCTAAAAAGCTAAGTTCTTGTTCTCTGTGGTGACGTAATCATCATTCCCACGCTCGAGATGGGGACAAAAACCACTCACTCTGATCTCTGACTCAAAGGTCACGTCAGGTGTCTAAATTTATTATGACTATTCTTGGATCAAACTCTTCTCTGAACTCACTTCTGAGTCCAGAAACAAAACTTATTTTTCAATAACAAAATTAGCTATTTGATACTAGTTAACCTACTGTGCCTTGCATAATGGGGCCCTACAGTATTGTAACACTCCTTCCTTCCCTATAAACAAAAAAACAAAAAATCCCAAGATTTTCTCTTTTTTTTAAAAAACCAACCCTTCCCTGGGACTGATAAAAATCCGAGCCTGAGCACTCCTGGGTTGCCATCATTTCACCACTGCCGGAATTTCCTTCGGCACCACATGACAATGTTTCCGGGATGTGGGAGAGTTTGCTCCCTACGGTCGTTACCGGCTAAATAAAGCCATCCCCTGTCATAAATCAACATCAGGCGTTTCTCGCCTATATCTCCTACAAAATCTACCACATAAATTCGCTCTTGCTCACACACGTTCTCCGTGCTCAACCACTTTCCAAAAATTCCTGGTATGTTACACTTTCGGGCCACCATCACTTTCCTAGATAACTTCAACAAACGGTCGGCACACAACCGATTAAAACTAACTGCGCGTTTTATTCTCGCAAAATAGGGGTACAAAAACAGAAAAAAAACCCTTCATTAACCTATTCTCTAATGGTCAGCCTCGAAGCTTACTGAAGGTACCGTCGCTATGCTGCTTGCTATATATGGACCATACATTTCTGACACGCCCGTGCTCCCGTCGCGAATGACAGCGAACAAACACCCAGTTTCTAACTCCCAACCCCATTGGCGTGGCGTGGCACCCATCCCATGGCTCTAACTAAACGGCGAGACGGGGGTGAAATGTCGACACCACCGTTCCTGGAACACACCGGGTCACCAATCCAGGTCCATCATTTTCTTCCCTAAACCAAAATTAATTTGACTGAGGTACCCTCTCTTAAATATAAAGCTTAAATCTATTCCACTTCCATACACGGTCTACCGACGTGATTGGGGAGCAACCCTGGGTCACGAAAATTAATCACAACTTCAATATCGACCACCGTTATCGTGGCGCACCAATACGACTGTCCTGTCGTCTAACCACCGGTTCGCAGTTTTAACGCGTGTAGAGTTCGAGCACCTTTGCCCATTCTTCTCCGAGCCAAAAACCCATGGCCGCCTCGTTTGCGAGAACCACCAGAGCGAACTTTATTGATCCCGCAGACCCAACTGGGCTGCACATGCTCTATGCACAGGGATATTCTTCGAAATAACCTAATTGACCCCCGTCCGGGGTCTCCATCGGCCGACCCAGGCCTGCTATCAGTGCCCCCCAAACAACTCAAATACAAGATCACTTTAACCCTAACACTTTGCTGACCCACGTCACATTCAATTTAAGAACTGTTTTTTTTTTTTTAATTACATTTTTTAATTTCTCCATCCTCTAAATATGAAAATATCATTCACTCAAGCATTAGGAACCCGGAATCCTCCATGTAACAAATACATCAAAATACATCAAAAAAAAAAAATTCATTCCACCCAACAACAACAAAAAAATCAAACCGAAACCGACAGAACCAATGGAGAACATATCTCCACAATACAATACAACATAATTCAAAAAGATAAAGGGAAAAGAGAACAGCGCCCGACACCATAACGTATTGACATGTCGTCAAACTCCAACCCGGACACCATCAGATCACCCGCCGCTGTCGTCGTTATTTTCCTGCAACACTTTTTAGCAGTTTTCAAAACCCACGGGCGCTTTCTTTCTCTCTCTCTCTCTTCTCTGTCTATGCGCTCTCGCTTCTCCCTTCCTTTCTAACAAGCATATTCTGACCTCGCGCGCACATTTTTTTTTAAACAATCTTTTTTAACATTTCAATTCTTCTCTCTCTCTCTCTCTCTCTCTCTCTCTCTCTTTTTAAGACGCATATACATTCTAAAAACAAAAGATTTCGGCCACAGAGTGGCATATCAATCCCTTTCTTTCTATACTCTTTCTGTCTCTGTCTCTCTCTTTCTAATACATTCTTTCTTTCTTTTTTCTAAATACGCATATTCTGTCCTCGCGTGCACATGTCATTTCAGCACATCCACCCTTTTTAACATTTCCATTCTTCCTCTCTCTCTCTCTCTTTTGATTACATACTTCCCTCGTTTTTTTTTCTTTTTTCGCCCGTTATTGCTTTCACCTTTGTCCCCCACCAACAAAAACCAGAAGAAAAAAAATTACAGCAACAAATTCTTAAAACACAACACAAAAAAAAAACATAATTACGGCAAATCGTCCTTTTTTTTCTAACTAGAATGTTCTTTTCCTACAAAGTCTTAACAATTGTTTTTGCGCGTATGTGTGTGTGTGCGTGCGTTCTTTTTTTTTCTTTTTTTTAACAAAATGTGTCTTTCTTTTTTTCTTTTTTTTTGTGAATCTTAACAATTAACAAAATGTGTCTTTTTTTTTCTGCGTAATTCAATAATGGTATGTGTATGTGTGCGTTCTTCTTTTTTTTTCTTTCTCTAACAAAATGTGTCTTTTTTCTTTTCTTTTTTCTTTTTTTTTTCCTGTGTCTTTTAATAATTAACTAAATGTGTCTTTTTTTTTGTGTATCTCAACAATTTTCCCCTCCGTGTCTCGTCCCTTTTTTTTTCTCTTCCTTTTTCTATCCATTTGGACCACACGATGTGTTCGTACTTCATGACAGCACCAGATCGATATCGAACCGTTTCATGTTGGAAACAGCAGGTCACGGCTACCAAAACAACCCATTGTTACGATACACTTTACATGTCTTCTCATATCATTTTACTCTATACGTTTCGTAACCACAGTCTTAAATCTTCACGTATCAATTTACGGCCTTTTCAAAATCACGAATCTGTTCACGGCATCTCAAGCCTTTTTCAATTACGACCGTTGTTCATTTATACGTACGATAACCATTTACAGATCTTATTTTTCAAACAACGAACTTTCCATTGCGACACGTCTCTTAACGCTCTCGGCATCAAATAACATAATGTTCACATATAACTTTCATAAATCTTATTCCACATATAAAAACGTACTGTTCACAGTCTCGAAAGAGTTCTTTTACCATTTATAAACGCTTCAGTTCAACTTATATCAAATCACGGAAAGTTCATTATACATTTCTTAAAGTCCCTAAAAAGTTATTCTCAAATAAATTTCAAGGTTTACCTTATCTTCTGTTCTCTTCCTTGGCCTGTGATTCGTCTAGTCTTCGCTGGCTGTGTCGTCTTGATTGAAGGAAGAGGTCTTTCTCAGACAGAATGAATACACGAGACACGAATTTTTTTGAAGGGAAATTTCATACAAGTTTCTTTATTCTCACACAAGCTTCTTATTTCTTGGTTCGCTTGCTGTCAGGGGGATTCCGGTTTCGACTCTCTCATACTTCGGCCATTTTCTGGTTCCTTTTGGGATATCTTCTGCCCTCCCAGAACGGGGCCTTACCAGTTTGCCGGCTACATGCTCGCACCCGGTCTGAACGGTATCGCCTCTAAGCTCAGACTGATTCTAAAAAGCTAAGTTCTTGTTCTCTGTGGTGACGTAATCATCATTCCCACGCTCGAGATGGGGATAAAAACGACTCACTCTGATCTCTGACTCAAAGGTCACGTCAGGTGTCTAAATTTATTATGACTATTCTTGGATCAAACACTTCTCTGAACTCACTTCTGAGTCCAGAAACAAAACTTATTTTTCAATAACAAAATTAGCTATTTGATACTAGTTAACCTACTGTGCCTTGCATAATGGGGCCCTACAGTATTGTAACAGTAATAGTAATAGTAATAATAATAATAGTAATAGTAATAGTAATAGTAATAGTAATAGTAATAATAATAATAGTAATAGTAATAGTAATAATAATAATAATAATAATAATAATAACCATAATAATAATAATAATAATAATAATAATAATAATAATAATAATAATAATATTAACAAAAACAACAACAACAACAACAACAATAATAATAATAATAATAATAATAATAATAATAATAATAATAATAATAGTGACAAAATCATCTTTAATATGGATGTACAAATAAATAAACTTATACAAGCAAGCGGACCGGATGTATATAATCGACAAGAGGGAACAATCCTGCCATATCATATGTAAGATAATGAAGAGTTGCAAAAATGAATCGTGGACGAGTCCATTGTGGGTTGGACGTCGAGAAATAAATAAAGACGACTTGATAACTGTTAAAAAAGGAGAACGTTCCGCAGTGCAAAAAGGACTTGAACAACGACGGTTTCAAAAACGCTAATAGCCGAAACGCTTGGTTATCGGAGTATCGATGCACCGGAAGAATGCGAGTTTGCCGATATTCATGGCAACGACGAAGCTTTATTGGCTATGTTACTCAAGCCCGTCTGGCTGTTAGACTTTTTTTCCGCTGACTAAAAATGCGGCTGATTCGCAAGTTGGTACCATAAAGGAATTCCCTGATTTGTACTTCACCAAAGTGCTTGTAGAACAATTGATTACATTCACGCTCGGATAGACAATGCTTTCCATTCGGGTGTATATACGAACGAGTTACTAGCGTAAACCAAGTCTGTGACCTCAGCAAGAAAAAGACTTTCATGAGACAAAAGTATATCAAAAGATTGTTTAATATGTGTGCGTAGCCGGCGTAAACTATCCGGTAATAGCAAATAAAGAAAACCAAAGTGTTTTCATATACGTTCTGTTCTTTGTCATTCTTGTTGAATCTTACCGGGTTACCTGAAAGAACGGGTAATGCAACACATAGACGACATACTACAGAGTAAAGATGAAAGAGACTGTAAAACGAAACAAGTACATATAACTTGCCAGCCAATCAAAAGGGATATGGAACATAAAGAAAGTAAATATAACACCAATAATTGTAAGAGCAATAGGAACAGCCCCAATACACCTGGAGAGAGGATAAGGAAAAATTGATATCAAAGGAATCTCTGAAACATACTAATGACGGCAATGATAAAAACAATAGCAATCTTAAGGAAAATCCTCGAATGCGGAAAACAACCCGTATAAGCTACGAACGGTTACCAGCCACATAGAAGTTACAATAGAAAGAAAACAAAACACCAGTAAAAACACAACCACATGAATCAAGGAACATAAACTGTAAGAGATATCAAAAGCTACCCCTACACAAAAAATGATGGAACCGGCTTCGACTGATACCACGCAAAATAGTCATAGAGGGTTAAGTAGGATGGGAAGACTGAGGAGGGGCAGCACTAACCAGACCCCTACTTTAAGAGTGCGGAGAGTAATAAGACCTTGAGGAGGCTTGTTGCCACTCAACTCCCAGTGTAGACAAATGGTCGTTGCCAGCGATAAATCAATTGTAGACGGCTGTTGCGAGACCGCAAAGAACTTTGTGGTGGACATCGAAAAGAGGTAGAGAGTACTAGAAATCTGGAGAGGTTTGTCAAGTGAACACCATTGGTTGTTGTCGGTGATCTATCTCTGACGATGACTTGTGCGATAACGTATAGTAAGCAGAAAATAATAATAATAATAATAATAATTATAATAATAATAATAATAATAATAATAATAATAATAATAATAATAATAATAATAGTAATAATAATAATAATAATAATAATAATAATAATAATAATAATAATAATAATAATAATAATAATTGTGATTAGAATCCCCTCAAAAGGAATTAGTCACGTAAGAGATAAATAGTTTCCGTTACTTTTTAAGGGGCAGATGGACATTTAAAATCTCGAGCACGCCGATTGAAGATGTCTTGTGGCTATATATACAAAGGTTATGTTTATTGTGAATTTAATATTAATTAATCACTAGCTTCTGAGATTTTTTTTATATTATTCTAGTTTTTTCTTGGAATTGAAATTAATTGAAATCGAAATAAATGTAATAAGACATTGCGAGAGAAAAAAGTTTCCAATATTTAAAAAAAAAGCAGATGGGTATTTAAAATCTCGACCGAACGTTTAGTAACTAGGCATCAATTTATAAGACACAAATGTGAGTGGAATCTATCGTCTATTTTTTATTAATATTTAACACTATCCTAGAAAACTTATACTAAATAATTAGGTAATATATATATATATGTATATATGTATATATATATATCTTTATATATATATATATATATATATATATATATATATATATATATATATATATATATAGAGAGAGAGAGATAGATATATATAACATTTTTTGTTGTAAATGTTTCTTCATGTATATGTGATAGTGCACCTTGACCTTCATTAAAATGAGAGAAACACTATCCATGTCACAGGATCAAAGATAAAATAAGTATGGGCCTCGTTTTCCACAAACGCCAAACCATGATAAATGTCTACACACACAAATAAATGCCATGAGACTCAAAAGAAACATCTGAGTGTCATGATGTGCAAGTGCTCCTTCTATACCCAACATGGGCGACCCGGTACGCACCATGCGAATGTTGGCTCTATTTAATTTCAGGACAAGATTACGGACAAAAATACAGGTAAGTAACCTATCTACACCACATGAAGACGATACCGGAAACTAATGAAAGATGTATGGGGCATTTCTATTGACTACTATACAACAGAATTAAGGATACAAATCAAGCGAGACAGATAGCCAAGAGAGAGTGGTTCTCGGAGATAAAATGAACGCACATTGAACAAAAGATAAATGGCGTAACAAAACTCCCAGGGAGAACATAGACAAAACATAAATACAGAAACCGAAGAAAGCGAAGACTACGAAACCACTGAACTCACCTCGGAAGAAGCACGAGAAGTGGAAAACATCTTACGATTCATGTCCGAGAACCAAACAAAGCACACATCCCTAACAGCCGAACATATGAAGAAGTTAATAATTGAAACATAGTTAGTAAACAGAGTATTCGCGTACATCTCAACATACATTATCACAGACTAAAACCACTGGATATATGCGGGGGCGAAATCAATAAGTATGAAACTAAAAATAAAAGGACTGGCCAAAAATAATTGACAGACGAAACCTGAATGGGAGATCAGACTGAAAACCCAGATCACGAAACTTCAAAACAATGCTAAAACCGTAAACGATGGAGGAGCAGAAATCTGACTCGCAGGGAAAGACTACATCAGAAACATGAAGAACTAAAACAAAAGTAAGAATGAAGAATGAGACGATACAAATACAAATAGGAACAGTACAAACAGAACCGGGTCTTTGAAAAAAATGAAAGCCAGTTTTATAAAAATGTAAACAGAAAGAACAACAACAGAATAACCGACCCAACAGAAACAAACATTTCTAGAGCAAGATATAGGAAAATGCTCAAGATCACAATGAAAATGCTAAGTGACTGAAAAATATGAAAGATAAACTACAGGAAATTTAAGAAGAGACAGAAACAGGAATTAATGAAGAAACATATTAAGACACCACTAAAGACAATGGAAAACTGGAAAGCACCAGGCAATAATGGAATACATGTGTATTGGTTCGGAAAATGCAGGGCCCTACATTAAAGGCCAACACAGAAACTGGGAGCATGTATCCATAAAACAAACGTACCAGAGAGGATGACTGAAGGTAGGACATCACTAATACAAAAATACGTCAAGAAGGGAATGACCCCAAGCAATTACAAACCAATAACATGCTTATCCTAACGGCACAACTAAGAGAGCAGATTTACAATTCCCTGAACAGCTGTAGACTGCTCCTCAGGAAAGAAAAGGATGCCGGAAAGGGAGAATATGTGCGTTATACATAGATCAAAAGATTTAGAAGGAAGTCAAAAGCAGGAATAAAAACATATCTATGGCATGGATAAACTACAAGAAAGCCGACGACATAATCCCTCAAGTATGGATAATTGAATGCTTAAAAATGTACATGATACCTGACAGGATGATTAATCTAATCAACGAATGAATGGGAAGATGGAGATTAGAACTGACAGCTGGAAAACAACACCTGGCGAAGATTAAAATAGAGTTAGCAATTTTCATAGGAAACTCGCTACCACAACTACTGTTCATCATAGCCATAGTGCCACTCAACTACATACTCAGGAAATGCGATGTCGGATACAAGTACACATGCACAAAACAAAGAATAAACCACTTCATATACATGGCCGACTTGAAGCTATTTGCAAAATGGAAAAAGAAACTGGAAAAGTTGATGAATACGACCAGAATCCCAGCCAGGACATTTAAATGGAATTTGGAATGGAAGAGTGTGCACAGATAGCGATGAAAAAGAGAAAGCTGGAGACGACTGATTGCATGGAACTACCCAACCAAGAGAAGATGTGGGTGCTAGGCGAACAAGGCAGCTATAAATAGTTGTGAGTTCTGGTAGCAGATACAATCAACTCATGTGTAATAAAAGAGAAGATTGGAAAATATGTGAGAAGAAAATAAAGCTCTTACAAAACCAATTATATAGCATTCTCTTGTCATTCTCAAGAAACGTCCTGTAGGTGTGTTTCTTTCTACTATTTCTCTTGTCTGTTTGTTTCTAGATTCGGTTCTTCCTGAGTTATTTGTTGAGACGGTGTTTCTGCTGCGGTGATCAGACTTTCTGTGATTTTGTGTATGTATGAATTCAGTTCTGGTTTTAGTGTCATCCAGACAGTCTTCTATACTTTCCAGTGTTCTTCCCCCTTCGTTTCTTTCCACGTAGAGTGTCTGTATCGTCTTTTGGGTGTAGTGGGTTGTGCATAGTCACCAGCTTTCTAGTTCTCTTGCCCAGCTTATAAATGATCGAGAGACTCTTATTAGTGATACTAGTAATATATTCATTTAATTTAATAGGTTTATGCTAGCTTAGAGTTAATTCTATATGTATATTATTTCATTACCAATGAGCTTATTTTTCTCGGCAACTGACTAATCGCTCTACGACAGCCTGCTGATACAGTCTATCTTACTATATTACGGATAGCTAAGGAAATTAAACTTTTCCCATGAATATTAATAAATGTACCGAATTTGAATGCAGCATGCTTACTTTAATATTATTTGTGGATAATGATAATTTAAAAAATACAACGCGGATTTATGATAAAAAGTATAGTTTTATTAGGTGCTTTTACACGCTTCTAAACTATTATTATTATAAAATATTTAAATGGTTTGGTGACCGAATGTCATCAACTTAAGGACTGAAAATATATTCTTGATAGGCTGAATTGTGGATGCTCTTATTTTTTACCTGCGGGCATTGTCCGATTTATGTGGCTTAATTTACTTTTATTTCTATGAGGGAAAGCATGCAATACGATAGATTGGTACTGGATGTTGGCATCTTAGCTTCAAAAACTTTTTCCACATCATACAAAAAGGCATTCATTTTTTTACACTACTTCTATTTTCTAACGTAAGAATAGAAAACAATTTTATTACATTTTACGAACATCTTCAGTTGCACTCAGAAAAAATCGCAGTATAGGAATCTGAAAACTGTTATTCTCATACTTTGGAATACCATTTAAACAAATCAGGGTGCATACATTTGCTTCCAAATATAATGATAACGATTCTTAGAATGGGTATATTTCTGATTACACTACGCTCTAATCTAAACAAATAAACGGCCACACATGCAAGGTAATTGCTGAAACCTTATAAAATTAGCCTCAGTCGCTAGAAAAATAGAGTAAAAATAAATGTTCACATTTAATGCTACCAGGACAAAGCTTTAACAACTATAATAACCTTTTCTAACAACCTATTGTAATGGCTGGTACGCCTTTCCCGGGAGTCCAACGTTTACACTCCTCGACCTGACAATCTCATGCAACTCTGTACACAGGTTGTTTCCGTAAATCTGGCCCCTATCACAGTAGTCATTTATGCTACAGTGGCAATATGCCTAGTTTGGGGAGAAACAAAGTTTTTTAAAAACACACTTTGGGCCCGTAATTTTCAGCAAAATATAGAATGTTTCTTCGTGCATTATTGTTACTCATATCATTTTAATTGCTGACATTTTCAGAATATTCCGTCCATTGTCTCCTCTTCTATTCTTCATGTGTCTTTTGTCGTAGTCAGTTCTGGAGATTTAAAACCTGTATTTAATCCTTTGAGTATTATGTAACTCGTTTCGTAGCGCATGCAGAAAAATAGACGAACATATCTTGTCATCTGTCATTTTCGACATATTATAGACTAGTTCTATGATTTGTGATGACAACACAACGGCCATAAACGATAACGAACATGTCTCGAGATCCATGTAAAATCAGTATCTGTTTTGAACAAGAAAATAGAAAATAGTAAATCCTATACTCTACGATATTCCTCAGACTTGTCATTTACTGTTTCTATTTTGTTAACCTAGATTGATATTTGGAAATAATGTGTGATGCATCTATTACTCGGTCCTAGTGACCTTGTAAACCGAAGGGTTCGTACCAACTGTAACTATATCGAGCATAATAAACCGTCTTTTGGAGGGGGGGGCGGCGTTGTGATCTGCGTGGACCAGAAACTCGTTAGCGAATACTACTTGAATTCAGAATTCAGCTATATAAAAGACATGAGAGGCGGAATAGGAGATAAATAGTTGATAAATTAAGTACTCTAGTTACTAATTCCCAGGAGTTGACGGGCTATGTAAGTTCGGAAAGTTGTACGACTGAAAATTTATTTTAAATATTCAAACAAAGATGGGTTCAAACAATAATAGCGTAGACAATCCTAAACATGTAATTGATTTAAAATATGTCGCACTAAAGTTGGTTTAATGACGTATATAGTAAGCGAGAAACGTCGACCCTGTTTTGAAAGAACCGAGAATGGCATCGAGTGTATCGAATTAAACTCAGTTGGGCCGTTATACTTGACAGTTGACGATGCATCTTACAACAAATGTATTTTGAATGACAGATTTTCCTTCTCTATACAATGTTGCAGTTGCCATCTAAGACATGCGTGTCGAAAAGGCTGACACCGACTCAGTAGTCCGACTTTGTTGCGGGAAGATTATGTAGCAGCGCCTGGGTAATAAAATGTAATTTAAAAATTAAATTATATTTTTTCTAAGACACACATGTCTATTTCAGTTCTGGCTCAGTAATTTATTTCAGCTATCAAACAAACTGATGTTTCGTCTCTGGAATCCAAACAACACTTACTTTGACAAGGCAAATAAATAATGTCAACAGACGCTTACAATAAAAAAAGTCTAGACTAACTGCGGCAATATAACAGTTTTGCGGATCTGAACTTCACAATGTAAGCGCAACTCTATTAATAAAGATACTGGGCAGAACGAATGCTACCCCCGGCATATTAATATATAAATCTTACGTTTATACCTGTTTTATGACAGAATTTATCACGATTCCTTTATTATAGTCTAAAACACGTTATTATGAGTTTGATATGAAGGGCTAATAGTAAACCTGTCTAAATAAGACAGTATAAATATGCAACAATGAACTAGTGTTTTATTTATATACTTTCCGGTGTCAAAAACTGTGTTAGTATAAGCAGTCATAATATAGATTTAAGAACCTATAATGTGTGAGTAACTCTTGCTGATGAAGACAGTGTATCGCACGTGCTATATACCAGATTGTATGTTAAAAGTATTGAACATAGAAGATCATGCTGAGGAATCAATCTAAAGAGTCCCCGTGTTATCAAGTATGCTTTCGGATTTTGTAGGAAAAACTGATAAACAATAATTACTGCTTTTGTATTTGTCATAAATTTATATGGAGTAAAAAATAAGAGACGTCAATTAGAAAAAGTATTTATTTACAGAATGATGTATGACTGCTAATCAGTTTCAATATACGATTTTAATTATTGAACACTAATTTGAGTCTCGCATTGGGTATATTGCTAAAGGATATGCTGCACATAGCCTGAAACCTATTGGTAAGTCTTGGTTATTAGTTTTCTCTTAGATTATGACATTTCGTCGGAGAGTAATTCAATAATGATTCCCCCGATTTCAGACTGGCCTTATAAAAAACTTCTCTATGTTCTATGGAGAGAAAACTACTTCTATTCCGTTACTTGCTTATATATATATATATATATATATATATATATATATATATATATATATATATATATATATAGAAAAGAGGGTAGTGCAGTATTAGTGCAGTTCCAACGAGAGAAAAATATATATATGTAAAGGAGTAAGGCTACCAACATTTGTAGAATCTTTTTCTTTTTTTCAACATTTATTTATTATTTTGTTGTTTTACCATTTTATAATGTTATATAGCGCGTTTCAAGCGGTGTTCCGCTTTCATCAGATATAAAAATCCATTTGAAGAAATGTCTTTCGATTTGAGCAAATGTTTCATTTAGGGAATTTGTTATTGTTTTTGCGCATGCGTGGGTTTGCGGGTGTGTGGGTATCTTTTATTTTTTATTTATTTTATATTTGCCATTTTTCCTGCTTCTCTTGGTCAAGTGCGTGTTACCCATCGGTCATCCCAGCCTCCTAGGGTGCGCCGGATTTCTTTTGAAATTTAATACTTTTTATTGCTTTTTGTCGTCTCCAAGAACGAAGTCTCGTCTGCGTGTGTGCGCGCCGTATGCGTGTGATCTAATCTTGAGTCTTGTGAATAGGTGAGCGATACATACACACACACACATAAATACGCACACACACACCCACGCTTGCACACACACAGGCGCGTGGTTATAGTGACAGAGAGGGGGATAAAGGTTATATTATATACACATGCATACATACATACACACACATACATATATATATATACACAGACATATACACATATATATATATATATACATATATATATAGACACATACATACACACACATATACACATATTTGCAAAAGATAAGTTAATGCAAACGGTCCAAATAGATTTGAACTTGGTTTGGCCGATTTCATAGTCCGGTATTTAATGTGCAAATTTAATGTCTATTGTAAATGATTCATTTAACACAAGTTGCTATTTGACTCATAGCTGTGTAGAAGTGCGCTATAAGAAGTTATGTATTAAGATTATTTTCCTTGAATAAGAATTTTCCAGTCTATAGATAACTATAAATAGTTATTTATGTTTGTACTTAACTAGAAGTGGATAAAGTGTGATCAAAGTGTGTGTTGTTAGAGTTATGATCTGTTTAATGTTGGATTAAATTTAAGTATGAAGTTTTTTTCTTGTGTTAGTAAGTAAGTGTAGTCTTGGCTTTGGAAAATTGGCATTATTTTGAATTTTCCTCCGCTGCATGAGTGCACATGTTGGGACACGAATAATTTACGGTTTTCTTTGATTTTAATGTTGCTTTTATGTAAAGATACTCTATTATTAAATGTTTTCGTCGCACCTATGTAAGCCTCATTATTTGTTGTACATTCTAGAACATAGACAACGTTCTTGAAGGTGCAGTTAAGGTCCTTTTTTATTGTGAATGTTTGTGTTGGGTTTTTAAATGTGTATGAGTTCCCTTCCATTATGATGTCACAGACCCCACATCTTTCCTTGTTGCATTTTGTGACCCCTTGTATTGTGTGTTGGTTGAGTTTAGATGAGGTTAAAATTTGTTTGAGGTTTTTCGGTTGGCGTTTGCTTTTTATTATTTTCGTTGTTTTTAATATGTCGTTTAGTTTGTTGTTATGGTTGAGTAGGGCTAGGTTTCATGTTGTTTCTGTGGATAATTCTGGATTGTTTTTGTTGTGTGTAGAGATGTATGCTAATATTTGTTCTTTGTTTCGTTTTTTAGGGATTCGTAATTGTTCTAATGGGATGTTTTCTGCTAGTTCTATTCCTTTATGTATTATTTGTAGCGGGTATCCTCTTCTTTTTAAAGTTTTCCGTAGTTCGTCCACTCGGACAATCCCGAGGTCTTTGTCACTGACTATAGTACAGATCCTGCGTGCTAGGGAGTAGGGTATAGATTTAAGGCAGCTTTTGGGGTGATGGCTTCTAAAATGGAGATATTGTTGGGTATCTGTGGGTTTGTGGTAGATGTCTGTTATTATGTGAATGTTTTTAATTTTAATCAATACATCTAAGAAGGGTAGTTCTGTTTGACTGTGTTCAATGGTGAATTTAATCTTGGGGTGTAGGTTCTGTAGTATGCTGTGTAATTTATTGATGTCCCCCCATTTGGGTTCCCAGAGGATAAAACAATCATCCAGGTATCTTTTCCAAGATTTTATGAAGAGAGTTTTAATATTATGTCCATATATTTCTTCTATCTTTCCATATAAGATCTTCTCTAGGTAGGCCAGTGTTAGGGTGGCATATGTTGGTGCCATTTTGGTTCCATTGCTGTACCTAGAATCTGGATGTAGTTTTTGTTATTAAACTCAAAGGAGTTGTTGTTGAGAATAATGTCTATGCTGTCGAGGATGAATTGTTTGGTGAATCTGTGGTGTAGTAGTTGTGGGTGTTTGTCTATCAAGTGTGATATGGCGTGTTTACCTAAGTCATGGGGAATGTTGCTATATAAGCTGCTGACGTCAAATGTAACTAATTTAGTCCGTGGATTTACTATTTGTGGTAAGGAGCCTAGGAAGTGTATGTCGTCTCTTATGTAGCTCTTGACTTGATCGGTGAATGGTTGTAGTAATATGGCAATTCAGTTACTCAGTCTGCTTGTTGGGCATGATGGTCCTGCTACTATGGGTCTAAATGTAAGGTCACTGGGACTCGGGACACTAATATATTCTGATGCCTGTGTGTTTATGGCATTCCTTATCTCAATTGATTTATGTATCTTAGGTAGTCCGTAGAAGTTGTTTGTTTTAATCATGAAGTTTGTTAGGAAATCTTTTTCTTTTTTTGTTAGTATATTATTGTATGTTGTGTAAAGTTTTGTGATTTTTGAAATGGTGTTGTTATCAATGTTGGTGCTAATTGATTTGTAGTAATCATTGTTTTCTAGTACCTCTGTAATTTTCGATTTATAGTAATGTTTGTCCATGATGACTACCGCACTGCCTTTGTCAACTTCTTTTATAATTATGTTATTATTATTTAGGATGTTATCTAGTGCTTGGTTTTGTTTAGATGTTAGGTTACTAGTAGGTTTAGTTTTACTCTGAGGGTTGATGTTCCATAGGTTTTCAAAGTAGGTGTTTAGTTCTTTCGTATTGTTGTGTTTGTTAGGGAAATATGTTAATTTGTTTCTCACTAATGACTGATCTGTTTTGTTTCCTTTATTGTTTAGTGTTTCTATTAGTCTAAATTTGCGTTCAAATTCTTTAAGGTCCTTCCTCAGTTCCGTGATATTACTTTTGGGAGTTGGGCAGAATTTGAGGCCTAATTTTAGTATTTCTTTTTCCTCCTTTGTAAATGTGTATGTGGATAAATTGATAATTTTGGGTTTTAAATTGTCTAATCTTGGATTGTTGTCCGGGAAGGGGTTTCTAAAAAATGAGGATGAGTGTTGTTTATTTCGTTGATTTGAGGAGTTGTTGAAGACTGATTGCTTTCTACAGGGTGGGCCAAAATAAGGGTCCTATCTTTAAATTTGAATAACTTGAATTTGAATAACTTCCACAAAATAAAAGTTAAATTCACCAAACTTTATGTGTGTGTAGACTGACCCTTCCGAGATTTTTTGAAATAAACAAAACAAATTTTAGCCGAAAAACAAATCTTAAAACTTACAAAAACTAAAGTATTGTTTTTTACACTGTTTTGAGTTTTTTGAAGCAAAAATAATGTTTTCTAAATGAGGGTACGTTCCTTAGGGCTAATACGGCTCATGCTTGCTTCGGAAGGGGTCCTTTACTTCTTCTAAAAAAAAAATTTAAAAAAATCAATAAATAAAAAAGTGATGTATTTTTTAAAATAGGACCCTTATTTTTGCCCACCCTATATATATTGTGTGTGTTTTAGAGGATTGTGTTGTTTTCTGGAAAAATTGGTGGCGTGCGTGTTGTTATAATTGGCGTTGTGTGTGTTGTTATAAAGGTTTATTTTGGTATATTTGAATGTGTTATTATTGTGAGTTAGTTGTTTCGGGTTTGGGTATCTTGGTAGAGGTTATTGATGGTGGAGGTAGTTGTGGGGTGTGTATTGTTGTGTAAGTTTATGTCTGTAGGAATTGTTATATGGTTGTTTTGTTTGATTATGTGGGTAGTGTTTGGAGTATTTCGATTGTATCCATTGGTGTGTTGGGTAGTTGTAGGGTCTGTTTTGTTGTGTGTGGTAGAAGGGGATGCTGTTGTATGAAGGTTTCATCTGTTGGTGTGGTGGGTGTGGGTAATTGTTGTAAGGTTTACTTGGGTAATTTTGGTAGGGATTGTTGAGTAAGGGTATTTTGTGGTGGTTTGTTTGTGTGGTGTAGGGTGTATGATAGGTTTTTTTATTGTATTGGTGTGTGTGGGTGAAAGTATTTAGGGTTGTATTGTGTTGGCCCGTATTCGTAAGGGTTAGTGTATGGTTGAGGTGTATGTGTGTTAATGTTGTATTTGTTGTGTGTATGTTTGTGAGTGTGGTTGCGGGGTGAGTTTAATGAAGATTTGCATGTAAACTGTTAAGAGGGGTGGGTAAATGATGTGGGTATATTTATGTTGTTTCCTTGTGAGTAACTAGATTTGTTGTGTGAGTATGTTTTTGTGCGGTATGTGTTTTTCTTCTTACCTCTGTTTTGTGTTATCCACTGGTTTTGTGTATGTCGTGTGTGGGTGTTTTCCATTGGGTCTTGTTCTGGGTTGTTGTTTTGGTTCATGTATGATGTTTGTTCTGTCTTTACTTTATCGGGTAGGCTTCTTAGCCAGGATATTTTTCTTTGGACAATATTTCTGGATTTTTCTTCCTCCTCTTTGCATACGGATTCCCAGAGTTCTGATAGGAATTGATGAGTTTCCGTGGGGCATGTTTCTTTGATTTGAGTAGAAAATTTTGTTGTCGATTTCCGTGTATTTTTTTGTGAAGTGTATTTTGTTGTCTTCTTGTATGTCGATTTGGGCTTGTAGTTTGGATATATTTAGGGCTTTTTTATTCTTTTTTGTTCTTCCGTGTCCTGTGAGTTTATTTTTTCTCGGAATTTGTTTGGGATGAATTGTTCCTCCATCTCCAGAAATGTTTTATATGTGGATGCGGTATCACTACTTTTTATTGTATGGTAGAAAGCCATTTTCCTTAGTTTTAGGAGGGCTCCCCATATTTGGAGGTTTTGTTCTTTCGTTTTTAACGATTCCTCCTGGATATATGCTAGTCTGTAGTGTTCTATGAATTCGTGCTGGGGTGCAAGTAGTTGTATAATTGTTTCTTTGATGTTGTCGTGATCCTTGTTTTGTTGATTGGATAAAAGATGAAGTACCGTATCCACTTTCTCGTTGAGTTTTCGAAATTCTTCCTCGAGAAGTTCTTGTTTGTTGTTGTGGATTTTCTGGAGTTCCAGTAGGTCTTCCAAGGATGTTCTACTTGTTGGTGGCATTCTCTCGTTGTAGTTATATATAGAAAAGAGGGTAGTGCAGTATTAGTGCAGTTCCAACGAGATAAAAGTATATATGTAAAGGAGTAATGCTACCAACATTTGTAGAATCTTTTTTTCTTTTTTTCAACATTTATTTATTATTTTGTTGTTTTACCATTTTATAATGTTATATATATTTATGTGTGTGTGTATGTATCGCTCACCTATTCCCAAGACTCAAGATTAGACCACACGCATACGGCGCGCACACACGCAGGCGCGACTTCGTTCTTGGAGACGACAAAAAGCAATAAAAAGTATTAAATTTCAAAAGAAATCCGGCGCACCCTAGGAGGCTGGGATGACCAATGGGTAACACGCACTTGACCAAGAGAAGCAGGAAAAATGGCAAATAAAAAATAAATAAAAAATAAAAGATACCCACACACCCGACAAACCCACGCATGCGCAAAAACAATAACAAATTCCTCAAATGAAACATTTGCTCAAATCTAAAGACATTTCTTCAAATGGATTTTCATATCTGATGAAAGCGGAACACCGCTTGAAACGCGTTATATAACATTATAAAATGGTAAAACAACAAAATAATAAATAAATGTTGAAAAAAAGAAAAAAAGATTCTACAAATGTTGGTAGCCTTACTCCTTTACATATATACTTTTCTCTCGTTGGAACTGCACTAATACTGCACTACCCTCTTTTCTATATATAACTACCACGAAAGAATGCCCCCAACAAGTACAACATTGTTGGAAGACCTACTGGACCTCCAGAAAATCCACAACAACAAACAAGAACTTCTCGAGGAAGAATTTCGAAAACTCAACGAGAAAGTGGATACGGTACTTCATCTTTTATACAATCAACAAAACAAGGAACACGACAACATCAAAGAAACAATTATACAACTACTTGCACCCCAGCACGAATTCATAGAACACTACAGACTAGCATATATCAATGGGGGAATCGTTAAAAACGAAAGAACAAAACCTCCAAATATGGGGAGCCCTCCTAAAACTTAGGAAAATGGCTTTCTAACATACAATAAAAAGTAGTGATACAGCATCCACATATAAAACATTTCTGGAGATGGAGGAACAATTCATCCAAAAAAAATTCCGAGAAAAAAAAACCCACAGGACACGGAAGAACAAAAAAGAATAAAAAAAGCCCCAAATATATCCAAACTACAAGCCCAAATCGACATACAAGAAGACAACAAAATACACTTCACAAAAAAATACACGGAAATCGACAACCAAATTTCCACTCAAATCAAAGAAACATGCGCCACGCAAACTCATCAATTCCTATCAGAACTCTGGGAATCCGTATGCAAAGAGGAGGAAGAAAAATCCAGAAATATTGTCCAAAGAAAAATATCCTGGCTAAGAAGCCTACCCGATAAAGAAAAGACAGAACAAACATCATACATGAACCAAAATCCCAACCCAGAACAAGACCCAATGGAAAACACCCACACACGACATACACTAAACCAGTGGATAACACAAAACAGAGGTAAGAAGAAAATCACATACCGCACACAAACATACTCACACACCAAATCCAGTTACTCACAAGGAAACAACATAAATATACCCACATCATGTACCCACCCCTCTCAACAGTTATAATCCAAATCTTCATTAAACTCACCCCGCAACCACACTCACACACATACACACAACAAATACAAGATAAACACACATACACCTCAACCATACACTAACCCTTACGAATACGGGCCAACACAATACAACCCTAAATACTTTCACCCACACACACCAATACAATAAAAAACCTATCATACACCCTACACCACACAAACAAACCACCACAAAATACCCTTACTCAACAATCCTTACCAAAATCACCCAAGTAAACCTTACAACAATTACCCACACCCACCACACCGATAGATGAAACTTTCATACAACACAATCCCACCCTACCACACACAACAAAACAGACCCTACAACTACCCAACACACCAATGGATACAATCGAAATACTCCAAACACTACCCACATCATCAAACAAAACAACCATATAACAATTCCTACAGACATAAACTTACAAAACAATACAGACCCCACAACTACGCCCACCATCAAGAACCTCTACCAAGATACCCCAACCCGAAACAACTAACTCACAATAATAACACATTCAAATATACCAAAATAAACCTTTATAACAACACACACAACGCCAATTATAACTACACGCACGCCACCAATTTTGCCAGAAAACAACACAATCCTCTAAAACACACACACTATATAGAAAGCAATCAGTCTTCAACAACTCCTCAAATCAACGAAACAAACAACACTCATCCTCATTTTTTAGAAACCCCTCCCTGGACAACAATCCCAGATTAGACAATTTAAAACCCAAAATTATCAATTTATCCACATACACATTTACAAAGGAGGAAATAGAAATACTAAAATTAGGCCTCAAATTCTGCCCAACTCCCAAAAGTAATATCACGGAACTGAGGAAGGACCTTAAAGAATTTGAACCCAAATTTAGACTAATAGAAACACTAAACAATAAAGAAAACAAAACAGATCAGTCATTAGTGAGAAACAAATCAACATATTTCCCTAACAAACACAACAATACGAAAGAACTAAACACCTACTTTGAAAACCTATGGAACATCAACCCTCAGAGTAAAACTAAACCTACTAGTAACCTAACATCTAAACAAAACCAAGCACTAGATAACATCCTAAATAATAATAACATAATTATAAAAGAAGCTGACAAAGGCAGTGCGGTAGTCATCATAGACAAACATTACTATAAATCGAAAACTACAGAGGTACTAGAAAACAATGATTACTACAAATAAATTAGCACCAACATTGATAATAACACCATTTCAAAAATCACAAAACTTTGCACAACATACAATAATATACTAACAAAAAAAGAAAAAGATTTCCTAACAAACTTCATGATTAAAACAAACAACTTCTACGGACTACCTAAGATACATAAATCAATTGAGATAAGGAATGCCATAAACACACAGGCATCAGAATATATTAGTGTCCCGAGTCCCAGTGACCTTACATTTAGACCCATAGTAGCAGGACCATCATGCCCAACAAGCAGACTGAGTAACTGAATTGACATATTACTACAACCATTCACCGATCAAGTCAAGAGCTACATAAGAGACGACATACACTTCCTAGGCTCCTTACCACAAATAGTAAATCCACGGACTAAATTAGTTACATTTGACGTCAGCAGCTTATATAGCAACATTCCCCATGACTTAGGTAAACACGCCATATCACACTGGATAGACAAACACCCACAACTACTACACCACAGATTCACCAAACAATTCATCCTCGACAGCATAGACATTATGCTCAACAACAACTCCTTTGAGTTTAATAACAAAAACTACATCCAGATTCTAGGTACAGCAATGGAACCAAAATGGCACCAACATATGCCACCCTAACACTGGCCTACCTAGAGAAGATCTTATATGAAAAGATAGAAGAAATATATGGACATAATATTAAAACTCTCTTCATAAAATCTTGGAAAAGATACCTGGATGATTGTTTTATCCTCTGGGAACCCACATGGGGGGGCATCAATAAATTACACAGCATACTACAGAACCTACACCCCAAGATTAAATTCACCATTGAACACAGTCAAACAGAACTACCCTTCTTAGATGTATTGATTAAAATTAAAAACATTCACATAATAACAGACATCTACCACAAACCCACAGATACCGAACAATATCTCCATTTTAGAAGCCATCACCCCAAAAGCTGCCTAAAATCTATACCCTACTCCCTAGCACGCAGGATCTGTACTATAGTCAGTGACAAAGACCTCCGGATTGTCCGACTGGACGAACTACGGAAAACTTTAAAAAGAAGAGGATACCCGCTACAAATAATACATAAAGGTATAGAACTAGCAGAAAACATTCCATTAGAACAATTACGAATCCCTAAAAAACGAAACAAAGAACAAATATTAGCATACATCTCTACACACAACAAAAACAATCCAGAATTATTCACAGAAATAACAAGAAACCTAACCCTACTCAACCATAACAACAAACTAAACGACATATTAAAAACAACGAAAATAATAAAAAGCAAACGCCAACCGAAAAACCTCAAACAAATTTTAACCTCATCTAAACTCAACCAACACACAATACAAGGGGTCACAAAATGCAACAGGGAAAGATGTGGGGTCTGTGACATCATAATGGAGGGGAACTCATACACATTTAAAAACCCAACACAAACATTCACAATAAAAAAGACCTTAACTGCACCTCCAAGAACGTTGTCTATGTTCTAGAATGTACAACAAATAATGAGGCTTACATAGGTGCGACGAAAACATTTAATAATAGAGTATCTTTACATAAAAGCAACATTAAAATCAAAGAAAACCGTAAATTATTCGTGTCCCAACATGTGCACTCATGCAGCGGAGGAAAATTCAAAATAATGCCAATTTTCCAAAGCCAAGACTACACTTACTTACTAACACAAGAAAAAAACTTCATACTTAAATTTAATCCAACATTAAACAGATCATAACTCTAACAACACACACTTTGATCACACTTTATCCACTTCTAGTTAAGTACAAACATAAATAACTATTTATAGTTATCTATAGACTGGAAAATTCTTATTCAAGGAAGATAATCTTAATACATAACTTCTTATTGCGCACTTTTACACAGCTATGAGTCAAATAGCAACTTGTGTTAAATGAATCATTTACAATAGACATTAAATTTGCACATTAAATACCGGACTATGAAATCGGCCAAACCAAGTTCAAATCTATTTGGACCGTTTGCATTAACTTATCTTTTGAAAATATGTGTATATGTGTGTGTATGTATGTGTGTATATATATATATGTATATATATATATATATGTGTATATGTGTGTTTATATATATATATATATGTGTATGTGTGTGTATGTATGTATGTATGTGTATATAATTCAACCTTTATCCCCCTCTCTGTCACTATAACCACGCGCCTGTGTGTGTGCGCGCGTGGGTATGTGTGTGCGTATTTATGTGTGTGTGTGTATGTATCGCTCACCTATTCACAAGACTCAAGATTAGACCACACGCATACGGCGCGCACACACGCAGGCGAGACTTCGTTCTTGGAGACGACAAAAAGCAATAAAAAGTATTAAATATCAAAAGAAATCCGGCGCACCCTAGGAGGCTGGGATGACCGATCGGTAACACGCACTTGACCAAGAGAAGCAGGAAAAATGGCAAATAAAAAATAAAAGATACCCCACACCCGACAAACCCACGCATGCGCAAAAACAATAACAAATTCCTCAAATGAAACATTTGCTCAAATCTAAAGACATTTCTTCAAATGGATTTTCATATCTGATGAAAGCGGAACACCGCTTGAAACGCGTTATATAACATTATAAAATGGTAAAACAACAAAATAATAAATAGATGTTGAAAAAAAGAAAAAAAGATTCTACAAATGTTGGTAGCCTTACTCCTTTGCATATATATATATATATATATATATATATATATATATATATATAGTGTGTGTGTGTAAATATTTATATATATATATAAATATATATATATATGTATACATATACATATACATATATACATACATATATATACATATATATATATATATATAATATATATATACGTATACATATATATATACATATACATTCATACAATATATATACATATACATATATATAATATATATAGATATACATATATAATATATATACATATATATAATATATATATATACATACGTATATATATGTATATATACATATATAATATATATATAATATATACATATATATACTCTACATATATATAATATACATATACATATATATATACATACACATATGCTATACATATATAATATATATATATATACATATATAAGGTGAGTCAATGAAAAATAGTAAGACCTGTAAATGGAAACAGATCAATATCTTCAGTTGTTCAGAACAAGGAGCATTTAGTAAATAAAAATATTTATTCGTCTTCTCTTTCAATTGCATTCCTTAAGCACGCCTACTTGAAATATCTACAACATTTTAAACTCAATTGCTTAAAAACTATTTTCATTCGCGGTCCATGTAAGTATTTAAAAATTACCCTCATTCTCAAAATTACATTCTAATAAGTGCTATTTATCTACCGTTGAACTGAACATCATTATATTGGATTTACCACATATTGAACAGTCTGTAACGAAGTCTCCACCAAATCATTTTTCCATTTTTAAATCTTTTGTCACCGGACACTTTGTGAACGGGCATTAACTAACTAGACAATCTCTATATTTTGACAACCTTTTTTATACACACACTCTTTGTTACCATTACTTTATATTGTTTCTTAATTTTTTCAAATTTTGAATTTGGGCTATTCCCATGCCAAGTTATCAATCTATGTAAGTCCTATGATGATAAGATGTTGATCTATGAAAAGCCTGGCTTAATAAAAATAGGTTAATTTTTCTTTTCTTGGGTAAATTTTGCATTAAACAATCGACGATGAAATAGATTGGTCATCCGCACATCTTCTTTCATATTTAGAAATAACACAGATTTAATTTCCAACTGTGGAAACTCCTTTACGACTATAGTGTGGTTGCAACGAATTGCTTCGCTGTTTAGAAGCAAACACATTGTCCTTGTAATAATAACAAAAAACGGGTAGTTCGGAGGTGACAATCGTTAAGTGGTTAACTCAAAACCTAGGTGTGCCTGGTTCGAATCCAGTTCCATCCACACAACACTTTCATAAAAAAAACACTTGACCTTGGCTCTAACGCTCTGGAGAAGAGATAAATAGAATACCGCACGGTAACTGGTAACATAAAAGAAGGAGTCTGTTTGTAACTAACTTTTTTCACACTGCGCCTCTGTGAACTAAAAGAGTGCAGAATATACACTTTAATTGTTTTACATATATAGCCTCACCCAATCAAAATAAGAGAAATCCAATGTTAATTTAATATGCAAAACAATTACCGATTTATTTTCTGTTCCTATTTGACCGACGCCAAACATAATTATAACGCTTCCACCTCTATATTGAGGTTTGGCAAAAACATGTCTTACAATTATATATATATATATATATATATATATATATATATATATATATATATATATATATATATATATATATATATATACAGGGTGGGCAAAAATAAGGGTCCTATTTTTTAAAATTCATAACTTTTTTATTTATTTATTTTTTTTTTTTTTAAATAAGTAAAGGACCCCTTCCGAAGCAAGCATGAGCCGTATTAGCCCTAAGGAACGTACCCTCATTTAGAAAACATTATTTTTGCTTAAAAAACTCAAAACAGTGTAAAAAACAATACTTTAGTTTTTGTAATTTTTAAGAAGTGATTTTCGGCTAAAATTTGTTTTGTTTATTTTAAAAAAATCTCTGAAGAGTCAGTCTACACACACATAAAGTTTGGTGAGTTTAACTTTTATTTTGTGGAAGTTATTCAAATTCAAGTTATTCAAATTTAAAGATAGGACCCTAATTTTGGCCCACCCTGTATATATAGATACAAGCAGGCCAAACGGGCGATGCCCGAGTGCAAAATAAAAATGTATACTCAATTGGTTTATACTCAATTGGTGTTTATACTCAATTAAGTTATCACTTTGATCACTGTTATCACATCACTTGCTTTTATACTCTTAAAAACGCTTATTACCCAATATTTGCAATAGTGAAGGTAGTGCACACATGAGAAAGTGGATTAAAATATAATAGCTCAATATTAAGATTAGTATAGCTTGTTCTCTGTACAGGAGGGGGACTTTTTATACATGGTTACCCAAAACGAATAAAACCACGTAAAGTAAAACACTTTTTTGTTAGCTACTTTTCCTTAAATACAAACCACAAAAACATAAATGTCAATTTAATTATTTTATTTTTATCTTACAGCTTTACTCTTTCAAAGGATAATTCTTATATTTTTGTTTCTTTTAGTGTACAATATTAAAACATGCTTCCTATTTACACACCCAACCATACAAGTGAATTAAATGCATAATTATCATATGCTGTTCATGAAAAATATTTTGTAAGTAAAAGTTTGAAACTGATATGGAAATTTCAAAACTTTAAAGAAAGTTTAAGAAAATAAAAATTGCAATCATTTAATGATAATCAGAAAATTATCTGGCATTAAGATTAAAATATCTTTATCAACAATGTTTTCGTTTTATTTTTATGTGCATACACAAAAAGATTTGTTGTCTCACACGTGATGCTCTAACATATGGCTGACCATGTAGAAAAGCATGTTTTTTCAAGTTGCAATCTGACAACGTTTAGTGTTTGACCGTGGCTTTTATTGATGGACAGCATGAAAGGGTATATTTGATGGTATAATTGGTATCCTCTGAATAAAAATAGTTTCATCTTTGCCACAACCAGTAAGAATGATTGACCCAATACAGTTTATATTCGAAAGAGTTGAAAATAGATCTTTAATGCAATGATTAATACAATTAGTGATCCCAGACAACGCCGAAAAGCACAAATGTGTCACTGCAATTTTTTAAATTTCTTCTCCTCCTTTATCTTTACTCGTAAAGCACGTTCGTCTTTGTAGCGTCCCTATTGTATAAAATCATGTTTATCTATGTAGCGCCCCTGTCATATGAAAGAACTCATAAAGCATATTAATTTATGTAACCGATATATCAAAGAACTCATAGAAATTATGAGTTGGTGATTTCTTTACATAGCGGATAGTGGCGGGCATTGGGAGAAACTGACCAATATTAGCAGGTCGTGGTCTACTAAAATGTAAAATTATAAAATTTACGATTCATTTCTTGTTTTTAATTATGAGTTAGCGATTTATTTACATAGCGGATACTGGAGGACAGTGGCGGGTAGTAGCAGGCAGTGTCTACTGAAATGTAAATGCTAATAAATATTAACCAATTTCCTATTTTGAATTATGAGTTGGCTATTTCTTCATGGGTTGACAATCGCAGATAGTGGTGGACACTGGTGGGCATTGGTGGGCTGTGTCCACTAAAATATAAAATCTAATAAATGCTGATTAATTTCCTGTTTTGAAGTATGAGTTGGTTATTTCTTTATAAGGCTGACATTTACGGAGAGTACCAGACAGTGGCGGACAGTAGGTTACAGTGGCGGGCACTGGCGGACAGTAGCTAGCAATGGCGGCAGTATCTTTCTAAAATGTAAAATCTAAAAAATGCTGACTCATTTTGTGTTTTGAATTATGAGTTGGAGACTTTTGTATAGGGCTGCTAATGACGGACAGTGGCAGGCAGTGTCCACAAAAATTTAAAATCTAAAAAAAATGCTGACTAATTTTCTGTTTTTAATTATTAGTTTGCTAAGTAAAGCCTTGGTTAGTCACCTTCTTACTTCTTCCTAGATATCGCATTAGAACTTTGAATTCCCCCCTCACACCGTATTGTCCCTATGATGTAATTTCCGGTTGAATTTGAGGAAATGGCTTGCAGTTTATTTTTAGAATAACTTGTAATTTGTTTTTAAAAAAGACTACATGATAAAATTGTTTTCTATTTTAATGAATACATAATTTAATTGAAATTAAGCTACACATATCTAAAATAATGTACCCCCAGACGAAATCAGCCCCATAATCCTTTTAGGAGTGAATTTAGAAATTTGGGAATACGCCCATTAACTTTGTCGGTGAATTTTACATTAGCATATATTTTTAGATTTTATCTAAAACACATACAGACAGACATTGAGTTTCATATAGAAAGACTTGCTTAAATATACGCCCTACGGTCGTATATTTTAGCTAGGCTGTCGCGTCCCATCCTTCTGTGACTAAAGAGATACACACTCAACCGAGCGGCTTCAGTGAATTGTTTAAGTGAGTTTATTTGAAATAATTGTATAAGTTCAGTCAGTGAGCTGAGACAGTAGGCCTAAGATTCGCCGTTTCGATTCCATATTTCTTCGACTGGATCATATATTGATGTTTTTCTCAGACAGATCGAGAAAGTGATCGTTATATTATAAGTGGACTAGCGAAAATAGCGAACATGTTATAAGTAGATAGAATTATAACAAAAAATGTCTGTTATCGAAATGAAACGTTACAAACAATTCAAATTGATCTATATAAAATGAAAACGTTAATATGTTTTGGGTGCTTAGACATTAATTTTCTTCTTTTCAGACCAAAAATATTTTAGTTAAAAGTAAAAATTAAATTTATTTACCCCCCGCCACTTTTTTTCACCTCTTACATGCCAAATTTTTAACCCTCCCACTGCCATAGAAATATTAATAGTTAAAACAAAAAAAGAAAATTTGTTCACTTCCCCAATTTTGTTTACTCTCTCCCTTTCCCAAATAAATATTTATAGTTAAAAAAAATTTTTCACCATTTTCTTCCTCAAAGAAATGTTTACTCTCCTCTATCAAAAAAAATATTCATAGTTAAAAAGAAGAAAAAAAATTCCCTCCCCCCCCCCAAGAAAATATAACTAAAACGTATTTCCTGTTTTAGATGTCAAGCGCGAACGCAGATACCGCACTTTATCAAATAACCCGTTTTGATACTCATCTTTAAATATGCTATTGGAGGTGCCTCAATCATATCAATGAACCAGTTTTGTTATTTTTCCAAAATGGTCACCCATTTAGTAATGGCCGGGATATGCGTTGCTTAAAACAACAAAACATTTGTCTTAACGTAATGAAAATACAGAATTATAATGTGAAAAATCATTTCACAATGACATCATTTCAGGAAGAATGAGTCGACAATTTGGAAAATTAATATTAATCTCACAATAACAGAATTTGCGAATAAAAAAGTATAATTTATTTTTTTTAAATTATTTACTTGGAATTGGAATCTATTACGTGTTTTTTTAATTATAAATGTATTTAAATATTTTTTTTTAAATCAGAAAACGTCATTTGTTCATTACATAGCCTCATTTTAAGATTATTCGTACAAAAAGGCAGAAAAGCATTTCTTCAGCGGTTACTACGTAGAAACAGCGAGCCTTCTATTGCCTTTGTTATGTTGTCTCAGTCGGTAAAGGTGAAGACAAAACTATTCTAATTTGACTTAAGATGTAGAAGTAGCCAGTTCTAATCACGACCGCGGCGTCGGACTTATTTATGTAGTTTTTCCCTTATAATCTGTAGTTTACACTCTTATGTAGGTTGTTTCGGTACAGAATACAAACCACACTAAAGCAACTCTTACTAAAGCAAATTTCTGGAACAAGCGGATACAAATAAAACAGTTTACGAATCTAAGGCCGCTAAATAAACGCGTGTCTTACAACAATTACAGACAATGTAAAACCTAAAATAAAAATGTACAGTGATCGATTGTTTGTTTTTAACACCAACCCTAATCTAACCCTTACTTTACTGTAAAAATTGACTTTTAACGAGCGACCTGTCAGACAACAAACAACTTCTTTTGTTTTAATTCGTTAAGTACTAATTGACTGTTTTTCTATATCTCGGTTGAAATCAACTTTACCAATTGTTTACGTAAATCTCATTCAGCAAAAGTCGGTTCAGTTTGTATTGTACTGTGTAGGAGCACACTTGTTTAGTTGGTTTATATTCTGTAGACCCACACTGGTTGAGTCTAGTTCATATTCTGTAAAAGCTCACTGATTAAGTCTGCTTGATATTCTGTTGAAGGACACTGGTTTAGGCTGATGCATATTCTGTAAAAGCGCACTGGTTTAGTCTGGTCCATATTCTGTAGAAGTACACTGGTTTAGTCTGGGTTCATATCATGTATAAACACTCTTCTTTAGTCTGGTACATATTCTGTAGAAGCACACTGATTTAGCATGTTTAAAATTCTGTAGAAGCACACTTGTTTAATTAGGTTTATATTCTGTAGAGGTAAACTGGTTTAGTTTGGTCCATATTTGGGAGAAGAACAATTGTTTAGTCTGTTTCATATTCTGTAACAGCACACTGTTTTAGTCCGGTTTATATTCTATAGACGCACACTGGTTTTATCTGGTTCATATTCTTTAGATGTACACTAGTTTAGTCTGCTAAATATTCTGTTGAAGTTCACTTGTTTAGTCGGGTTCATATTTTGTAAGACCACATTTTTTCAGTCATCATCATTTTCTGTTTGAAGCACACTTGTGTAGTCTGGTTAATATCCTTTAGAAGCACACTTGTTTAGTCTGTTATATATTCCGTAGATTAACGGTTGTTTTAGCTGGTTCATATACTGTAAAAGCTCACTGATTAAGTCTGCTTAATATTCTGTAGACGCACACTTGTTTAGGCTGGTGTATATTCTGTTGACGCACAGTGGTTTCGTCTGCTTTATATTCTTTAGAACACACTGGTTTAGTCTGGGTAATATTCTGTAGAATACTAGTTGAGTCTAGTTTATATTCTGTAGAAGCACACTTGTTTATTCTGGTTAATGTTCTGTAGAAACACACCGGTTTATTCTGAAACATACTTTTTAGTCTGGTTAATATTCAGTAAAAGACACTTGCTTAGTCTAGTTTATATTCTGGAAAAACACACTAGTTTTGTCTGGTTAATATTATGTAGAAGCACAGTTGTTTAGTTTTATTCATGTTCTGTACAAACACACTTGCATAGTCTGGTTTATATTCTGTAGAAGCACTCTTGTTTAGTCTGGTGTATATTCTGTAATAGCACACTGGTTTAGTCTCGTTTATATTCTGTACAAGTACATTGGTTTTGTGTGGTCTATTTCCTGTAGAAGCACACTTTTTTGTCTGGTACATATTCTGTAGAAGCACATTTGTTTTATCTTGTAAATATTCTGTAAGAGCACACTTGTTTAGTCTGATTCATATTCTGTAGAAGCACACTTCCTTAGTTAGGTTCATATTCTGTAGAAGCACACTTCTTTAGTCTGGTTTATATTCTGTAAAAGCACAGTGGTTTAGTCAAGTGCATATTGTGAAGAAGACCAGTTGTTTAGTCTGGTTCATATTCTGTAGAATCATCCTTGTTTCTATGCCCGTCTTACGTTTTGTTTTAACGAACTGTCTATATGAGCATAAATGCGCATCTATGTTAAACCAATCGAGAAAAGTAGAAAGTGAACCTTTTGTTTGTTTTCGGCAGCGTCGTTACTCTCGCTTTTTTATTTTGTCCTTTAGTCCTCACATTTCATGAGCGATATTTCTGGCAAAGGAGGAACATTGATGTTTTCTGGGTTGGAATCTATCCATCTAAAACTTATCGTTGTCTATTTGTTTTACCATGAAGTGTCTTGTCTGGAGTAATTTCCACACAAAAAAACGTTTCTTAATTATTACTCTCCTTTCATTTTTTCCTACCACGATGTGTTATCCATGATTGAATAACATACAAGATGGTGATCGTCTGTTTGAAAAGAAATGCAAACACGTGGTTACTACACAAAAGTAAAAATAGAATACAAAAAACTATAATTCTGCAACAATATCGTCTGATTAATTAGTAAAAGATACACGAGATGAGCGAACGTGAAAAAGATACTAGCTTGTATAAGCTACTCTCTTTTTATTTCTCTGTTCATTCAGCTTACTCTTTCCTCTTTCTTTTCTTTTCTACTTCTTCGCCTTTCTGTACTCAGTGGAAATGAGACACACTCAAATCAATTGCTCACTCTGACGTTCGCGCAAACACAGTGTGAGATCCCGAAATAAAAACATTCACCTCATATGTAAGTGTGAACTTGCGAATAATCAACACATATATACATATACACACATACAAATATATATACATACATATACATAAATGTATATATATATATATATACATAGATATACATATATATATATACACACATATACATACATATATCTATATACACATATACATACGTATATATATATATATATATATATGTATATATATATATATATATTCATATATATATATATATGTAAAGGAGTAAGGCTACCAACATTTGTAGAATGTTTTTTTCAACATTTATTTATTATTTTGTTGTTTTACCATTTTATAATTTTATGTAACGCGTTCAAAGCGGTGGTCCGCTTTCATCAGATATGAAAATCCATTTGAAGAAATGTCTTTCGATTTGAGAGAATGTTGTTTCATTTGAGGAAATGTGTTATTGTTTTTGCGCATGTGTGGGTTTTCAGGTGTGTGGGTATCTTTTATTTTGTATTTTTTATTTGCCATTTTTCTTGCTTCTCTTGGTCAAGTGCGTGTTACCCATCCATGACCAATCGGTCATCCCAGCCCCCTAGGGTGCGCAGAATTTCTTTTGAAATTTAATACTTTTTATTGCTTTTGTCGTCTCCAAGAATGAAGTCGCGTCTGCGTACGTGTGTGCGCCTGTATGCGTGTGGTCTAAGCTTTAGTCTTGTGAATAGGTGGGCGATACATACACACACACACATAAATACGCACCCACACACTCATGCGCGCATACACACAGGCGTGTGGTTATAGTGACAGAGAGGGGGATAAAGGTTGAATTACATACATATACATACATACATACATACATACATACACACACATATATATATATATATATATATATATATATATATATATAGATACACACATACATACACACATATACACACATATTTGCAAAAGATAAGTTAATGCAAACGGTCCAAATAGATTTGAACTTGGTTTGGCCGATTTCATAGTCCGGTATTTAATGTGAAAATTTAATGTCTATTGTAAATGATTCATTTAACACAAGTTGCTATTTAACTCATAGCTGTGTAGAAGTGCGCAATAAGAAGTTATGTACAAAGATTATCTTCCTTGAATAAGAATTTTCCAGTCTATAGATAACTATAAATAGTTATTTATGTTTGTACTTTACTAGAGGTGGATAAAGTGTGATCAAAGTGTGTGTTGTTAGAGTTATGATCTGTTTAATGTTGGATTAAGTTTAAATATTAAGTTTTTTTCTTGTGTTAGTAAGTAAGTGTAGTCTTGGCTTTGGAAAATTGGTATTATTTTGAATTTTCCTCCGCTGCATGAGTGCACATGTTGGGAGACGAATAATTTACGGTTTTCTTTGATTTTAATGTTGCTTTTATGTAAAGATACTCTATTATTTAATGTTTTCGTCGCACCTATATAAGCTTCCGACCGATGGGTCATGGATGGGTAACACGCACTTGACCAATAGAAGAAGGAAACATTGCAAATAAAAATAAAAAAATAAAAATACCCACACACCCGCAAACCCACGCATGCGCAAAAACAATAACAAATTTCCTCAAATGAAACAACATTCTCTCAAATCGAAAGACATTTCTTACAATGGATTTTCATATCTGATGAAAGCGGACCACCGCTTGAAACGCGTTATATAAAATTATAAAATGGTAAAACAACAAAATAATAAATAAATGTTGAAAAAAACATTCTACAAATGTTGGTAGCCTTACTCCTTTACATATATACTTTTCTCTCGTTGGACCTGCACTAATACTGCACTACCCTCTTTTCTATATATAACTACAACGAAAGAATGCCACCAACAAGTAAAAAATCCTTGGAAGACCTACTGGAACTCCAGAAAATCCACAACAACAAACAAGAACTTCTCGAGGAAGAATTACGAAAACTCAACGAGAAAGTGGATACGGTACTTCATCTTTTATCCAATCAACAAAACAAGGAACAAGACAACATTAAAGAAACAATTATACAACTACTTGCACCCCAGCACGAATTCATAGAACACTACAGCCTAGCATATATCCAGGAGGAATCGTTAAAAACGAAAGAACAAAACCTCCAAATATAGGGGAGCCCTCCTAAAACTAAGGAAAATGGCTTTCTACTATACAATAAAAAGTAGTGATACCGCATCCACATATAGAACATTTCTGGAGATGGAGGAACAATTCATCCGAAAAATATTCCAAGAAAAATAAACCCACAGGACACGGACGCACAAAAAAGAATTTAAAAACTGAAACCTAAAATAGAAATACAAGCAAGCACGTGTTTAAATAAGGTCACCTATTATATTGACACAACAAAGAAACATGGATAAGAAATATGAAGTTAAATCAACCGAACCTTAGTTTGTGAAGCCCAACAACAAAGATGACTCACTCTAGAGAAAACAGAACAGTAGAATAGGAAATAGAAAGTAAAACCAACCGAACCATTGTTCGTGAGAAGCTGAAGACAACAACAAAGAATCTGATCTGTTAACTAACTAGACATGCCTATAATAACACACAGCAAAACAAACTCCATGCATTTTAGCCTGACGATTCCCTTCGCTGATGAAACGCGGAAACCTCTGTGTAGCTTATTTGCCATAAATATATTTTCATAACTTACTACCTAGCTCTACTCATGCATCGAGCACTGTGGAAGTAAATACTAAAAACGTATGGATAAAAAAGTATATCCCTTTATAACATTTTATGTGAATACATGAAATAATATATATATATATATAATATCTTAATATATATGTATATAGATGCATACATACATACATACATAAATACATATGTATATAGCTAAAAATATATAAACAAGATGACTTTACAACCCATACCTGACAGAATAGGGAAAGATATATGTGTATGTGTGTGTGCGTTTGTTAGTATGTGTGTATGTGTCTATACAAAGTAGTTTTTACGGTGTGCTGTCTTGATTTGACTTAGTTCAGACTTAGAAAAGTTATATATATATACATATTCATATTTGCTACTAAAGCAAGTCACTTGTAATGCATGATTAGTTTAAACTTCGATCTGTCATGACCTTGGTTGAAGGCCTACTATGACAATGGTTAAGACAGTGTGATTCAACCAAAAATGTTGTTAAGTTTCATGCGTTAGTTCAATAGTGAAAGTCGTTTTATATATATATATATATATATATATATATATATATATATATATGTGTGTATTTACGCTGAAAAAACATTTTAGTATTGTTTTCTTTGTTCATTTATGTAGCAACTTCTAAAATTATCTTACAGTTTGGTTCTGACTGCCAGTCGTAAAAAGAAAAGAAGTGAGAATGTCAGAAGAAAAAATGACATTCTGTCAAGACAAAAACATTTTGATTGGATCAACTTTTCCTTTGTGGATCAAATTATTATGGAACAAAATATCTAAAAAAAATCTGTCGAATACCATCTACTCTCCCTCCTTTCTCTTTCTCTCTCTCTCTCTCTCTCTTTGTCTATCTATCTATCTATCTCTATCTTTCTGACTCGACTACTCAAAGTTGTACAGGCTGATGATAGCGGAACATTCATTTCCGTCTCCTCAAGGAATAGTAAGACACAAGGTTGGTTTTAAATGTTGGTAAAACCGTGTAACTAAAACGGCAGTCTCTTATAATTTAACAAGCCGCGCGTGCGTGGTCCCCCTCTATATGTAACTCGATGTGGCGAGTGTAAAATTCAATAAATTTGGGCAATTTGGGGCATTTTTGACTCCCTTTTTGACCCCCTAGGGGCGCAAACAAGAATTTTTCTGAGGTCAAGGATGGTCATTTCATATCCAAAATAATTGCCTCTACATTTTGGCCAAGTTTCAGAAAAATTGAATTGATGGATCAAACGTTATGGGGCAAAAATGTCAATTTTTACCATTTCGGGGCCTTTTGACGCCCTGGGGGGCTAACCAGATTTATTTCTCAAAAATCGGAGAATGTCACTTTCTATCCTGACCAAAGTTACAGCTCCATGCAAAATTTCAGAGAAATTCAATGGATAGTTGCGGAGAAAAATCCGGACGGACGGACATGCCTCAAAACATAAGTCCCCCGATTTCATAAATCGGGGGACCAATTACGAACACTTTATTGTCGAATTTCATTTTCATATTTTTTATAGATAGATCTACGGTCTTTTGTTTCGTCTTACAAAAGATTTAATATGGTGTTAATGTCAAAAATAAAACAATTATGTCGGTACATATAAGATGTATGAAGTAGATATGCATAACATATGATTTCTCTATACATTCAATGCCGATAAATGTTGCTATATTGAACTGGTCTTTCATTCCTCATTGCTCGGTCGTAACTCTCGACAGTGATACGGCTCTGTACAAGGAGGCGGATGAGAAAAAAGATATTGGCATTCTGGTGGACATTTTTCAAGCTAAAGATAACATTCAGGCTGCAAACAAAGTAAGTAGCACCCTATTTCTTATTCGAAGCTCCTTCTGCAAACTCATTCCTCAAATATTTATCCAATATTATGTCTCCCGCGTTAGACCATTGTTAAAGTATCGTGTCCGTGCCTCTACTCAATATCTAATACGTGAGATCAAGAGATAGTTAAAAGACTGGCTACTAGAATGGTGCAGGAACTATGGGTCTGCCATATGAAAGCTGATTCAAGAAGCTTAACTTGTTTTTTCTTTGAGTGCCGACGATAACGCGGTGATCTTATTTTGTCCTGCAATCGTCACAATGGCATTATCCACTCCTGAACAAGAAAAAGGTCAAGGGGGGCATGACAAGAAACTGTTTCACCCCCGATTTCAATTGTACCGATGGATGGTATCTCACCTAGGCCCTTGGAATGGACTCCCAGAAGACCTAGTAAATGCATAAACAACCCAGCAATTCGAGGCGAAAGTGGGCAGGTGCTGCGCTACTGTATCCTCTTCTGTGTAAATGTCTACCACCCTTTCCCGCCATAGGATCTTTAAAAACTGTAACTGAATTGCATTCAATAGAATTTAATTTACACATAATATACAAATAATATACACACTTCAGAGTATAACGGCGTATTAACGTTGACTTTATAGTTTTTCATAGATCACTGAAGTTAAGCGATGTTAAGCATGGGCAGTGCTAAAATGGGTGACACTTTAGGAATACCAGGCGCTTTATATCAAAATGATCTTTGCTAATCCTGCCATTGCTTCTAATTATCTTGGAGTTGTCCTTGTCACTTGATTCAGGCAATGCCGGTTCATAGGAGGTGTTGTTAGTATTTCGTATTAGAAAATTTACCTCCCATACAAGTCCCGTACAAGGGTGATACATTGCTAATTGAGACTTAACGGAGACTGGTATAATAGTTATTAGATATACCGGTGGTTGCAACAAGCAATATCAATAACTTAACGATTTATTTTTTTAATTAAATTTAAATCTTACTTGTTTATTGTGTCCTTCTTCATTGAATATACTTTTATGATATACCTACTTCACAATATTTCAGGGATATACATTTTTGTCAAGTGTTATGTTCCTACGATCGCTGTGAAATAACTGTTGTTAATGTATTCTATTATCTATAAATAATGAGGAGTATGTATATGTCTGTTTGAAGCATAAACTTTGCAATTACTTCTATTACGTGTACTATTGTATTATCTTACAATGCTCAATTAAGTATACTGTACTATTACAGAGTAGTATACAATATTCTAATGTGCAATTCAGCTGGTTGTGTCGTATCTGTTCGGTTGTCATTAGCCAATCCCCCAGGCATAGCTCCTCAAGTGAAGGGTAGTGTAGTAACTGTTCGTTTGACATGACATCATCCTCCCAGGGACTGACGTTATTAGGAGTAGTGTAGCATTTGTTCTGTTGTCATAATACCATTCTTCCCAGACATTATCTTCTCCTTTGAAGACTAGTACACCATGTGTTCTCTCCCCATGAAACTATACTACCAGGCATTATCAAACCCTTTGGGGGTAATGTAGTATTTGTTATGTTGTCACCTTGTCATTTTCCTATGTATTAACACCTCTTTGAAGGAGTTAACGTACGTCAACTTGAGAGTGTAACGATCGGATGTTTATTAGAACCCTCAAAATTCACATTCTATATATCTAAAGGGAGCAAATTATTGCTAGTGTCATCAGCGATTCTTCAGATACGTTAGTCATATTCCATTTTTTTTTTAAATATTCAGCATTCGAATAACCCGTTCCTACTAAACGGTCAGAATATATTAGACACACATTGTGTAATTGTAACGAAATGATGTATTACTATCCGTACTTATTCTGATAAAATGCCTACAACCTCTCATTATTGCCACACCATTATCTTGAACGATGGTTACGCTTATTTAATTAGGTTTTGACGCCACAAGTATTAAAACGAAAATATAATGTCTGATTATTTTAATAATTATTATTTGAATTTTATAAATGAAAATACCCATTTGTAATTCAAACACAGAAAAACGAACAAAAATGTTATTAAAAATTCTAGAATAATGTCTGATATATTATTTAAATAACTGGGCAAGCTGTTATTAATTTATCAACGTCGTGAATGATACATAAGTTTTATCTTATTATGAACACACTTACATACACACACATACACACACACACACACATATATATATATATATATATATATATATATATATATATATATATATATATATATATATATATATATTATAACTCAGTAAAATAAAAAATATATGACATGATCAATACTTTGTAGTCGAGCTACGAAACTTCAACATACACAAATATTATTCTTTACATATGTTTTAGAGATGTGTTTTGGTCATAAGCTCATCTACAGCTCCAAATGTATGTATGCATTAGTTACAGGCAAAACAAACAATAGCATAGTTAAGTTTTCACAAACCGATGAAGCAAAAATAAGTAAAAACGTCCAATAACTATAATTTCTTTTGTATTGCATGCTATAATAATTGCACTCCAACTACTTTCTGGAGCGGTAGAATGATCCAATAATTTCAATAATCCTTTTAGAAATGAATTTAATGCAAGTATTCTATTTCAGCTCTGGGGTAAAAATCATTCCTCAATGCTTGTCAAAGCAAATGGCTTCTTCAAAGGGAGGGCACTTGATTTCAACTGAGGTAGAATAAGGATTCGAACGCTGGTAATTAAAGGAGAGAAGCTTGTCTTTTAAGCTGTTACATGTCATAATCTATTTCCCCCATTGCACCACTTGTTCCAGAACGGCAGATCGATTATTGGTAGGGAGGAATTGGTTTGTGATCTAAACATTTTTAACAAGGGTATTTTTATTTTATTTTTTTACTACACATGTGCAAGCGTTGATTAAACAATTTAGTAATGGTTTCGCACTAAACAGACAAATAAACACAGGAAAAGAAAATCAACGGTTGTGACTTTGTCCTCATATATTGATCGATAGAGTTTGGGGTGTGGCATTAGATATTTACGCAAAAGTATTTCTTACTGTACACTACATACACATGATATTGTTTTTAATTTTTGTAATTGCATTTATTAATGTGGAGTTAGTCTTTGAGAATGTGATCAAAGAGTTGAGAAGAGCAATACTAATTACAGATTGGGATTCTGTAGTTTAAAAATGTATATGAATAAGCTTTCATTACTTAATAATGTACACCACCGATCAAAAATGGGGAAATAATTATGCTTTGCAAGTGTTACCACTATTATTCATATAAAATCATTAAATTATTCATTTATAAATTAGTAGTATTATTTATGATGACCTAACACAAAAAAACTCTTATCGTTAACTTTTTATTTAGAATGATAATTTCTTTCCGAATTCATTTCTAACAGCGGGTGTGTCTGACTTGCTATTTGTTTCCCTACGTAAGTCTGTCTCATGCTTTTTATACTCTTATGAGGATAGTATTAACCTATCGCGAGTTGAGGAAAAACACGAGTCATTTCTGATGACTGAAAGACAAAGAAAAACACCAATGTTTTCTTTACTTTTTTATGTTTTTCTGTAATTATTGGGAGGTGCATACTGAACAAGAAACACATTTACCGGATGATAAAAGCATCAAAAAAACAAAGAAAAACATCGTCGTTCACTGAGACAAATCAGAAAGAACACGTTCTCAAACGGGAAAGGTATTTTAAAAAATAAAAGAAAACATGTATGAATCGGAATAGAAACACGAAAGGATACAAAATGAAAGAACACATCATAGAAAATAATTGCATTTTCGCTTCACCCGTTCCGTGCGCAGTTGTGTAGTCGTTAAGTCGTGATGAGACAAATATATATTTACAAATAAATACACATGGCTCTTTTGAATATGGTGGAGGATTGTTTAATGGTATTTGCAGGGGGAAGTGGCTAAGTTAATAACGACGTGGCCAGTTGATCTAAGTTCGAATCCAGTCCGTTTCGTAGCACAATTTTCACTTGTCAATATTGCTAACCTTCGCGTTGTTCATTCTGGATGCAATCAATGTTCGAAGCAATCGGGGAAAGCAAATGTCAACAATAAAATCAAGCCGCTCAAATGTTGATTTATGTGAATTTACAGTTTACCATTAATTTTTATCATTATTATTATTAGTTTATTTCTGGTCTTTTAGAAGTGATCGTACGATATGTGAGTATGTAAATTTGCATCTTTACCTAGCGTTTACCGCCTTATTGCCAGTACGAAGAAAAATATTTATAAAATGTGGTGAATGAAATATGCTGCGTGTTTTTAGTATAAGTGAGTAATTAACTGTAATGAATGTATTTACGTATAGTTTTATTGGAGAAAAATACAAATTATGTTTTTTAAGAAAGTGTGGCCGACGTGATCAGCCAAACATTTAACCGAGAGGTGGAAGCAGGCTTGACTTATCTTATCGCCGCCATCTTGTTTTACTTCCAAGTTTATTTTAATATTATAATTTTAATTTTTCAGACGATCTTTTTCAGTAGATAGTATACACTAACTCCGCGCTAGTTACATCTGGGGATTTGCATGGTATTATCCTTTTTTAAATTCCATGTTATATTGTTTTATTTTCCTTTGTGCTTGCGCACATAATTGAATTAATATATGCGTTGGGTTGATAGTTTATCACATTGTAATTATTTCATTTTTAAAAACTTACTTTTTAAAATGATTACATTAATATTGAAATAGAGATTTAGAGTTAATAAAATACCCTTTTTCAAACCAATACGCAAAGATCAGGAAGTTTAATCGGATATTATGTTGGCTTGACAGGCTTCTTCTTCTTCTTTCGTGTGAATCAGATGATTCTGTTGTTGGCATTAGTTTCCCCGATGCTTTTCTAGTTAGAAATCTTTCTGGAAAGACATCGGGTACTTACGGGAAAGACAACGAGAAGGTTGCCAATATCCCTAAGTGAAAGTGATATATTGGATTCGAACTTGGAACACCCAGGTCTGTGTCGGTTTCCAATAAACCACCGTCACCTCCCAGGCTTAGCAGGCTGACAGCTGGCTTAAGGCGTTTCCACGAAGAATGGCGATGCAGAGGCGCTCGTAAAGCCAAATCAATTCACGATGGTCCCCGGTATGGGGCGTTATTAACAAGCCAAGGCTACTGATGAAGTAGCGCGTGATGTGACGTATCCCTCCACTCCTTTCCACAGCAATCGATTGGAATTAAATTAATTTCACAACAAATAAACATACAATAATACTTCAACACGTGACTGCAGTTTAGTTTAATTATTAAATAGGAAAAATGTAACTGTGTATTTATCTTTTTCTACGCAATTTCCAAGCGAACTGTCTCTCTTTCCTTCCCTCTTCTCATTCTATTACACATGTTATAATAAAAAATGTTCAATGTTCTGGATGCCGGAGGAATTTTTATAAAGAGACAGGAAATTAGCAGGATTCAGTTATATCTATATATTTATAAAGTTAGGTATGTGCATATGCTTATATATTTGTATTTACATGATTACATCCTGAGATAATCAACTAATCATTATGAATGTTGAAACGCAACTAGGCTTAAATAATTCAAATGTGGGTAATATTTCGGTTGATTCAGTCTCATATAAAGGGAAGTAGGCTTAAATAATTCAAATGTGGGCAATATTTCGGTTGATTCAGTCTCATATAAAGGAAAGTAGGCTTGAATAATTCAAATGTGGGCAATATTTCGGTTAATTCAGTCTAATATAAAGGAAAGTAGGCTTTAATAATTCAAATGTGGGCAATATTTCGGTTAATTCAGTCTCATATAAAGGAAAGTAGGCTTAAATAATTCAAATGTGGGCAATATTTCGGTTGATTCAGTCTCATATAAAGGAAAGTAGGCTTAAATAATTCAAATGTGGGCAATATTTCGGTTTATTCAGTCTCATATAAAGGAAAGTAGGCTTAAATAATTCAAATGTGGGCAATATTTCGGTGTATTCAGTCTCATATAAAGGAAAGTAGGCTTGAATAATTCAAATGTGGGCAATATTTCGGTTGATTCAGTCTCATATAAAGGAAAGTAGGCTTGAATAATTCAAATGTGGGCAATATTTCGGTTAATTCAGTCTCATATAAAGGAAAGTAGGCTTCAATAATTCAAATGTGGGCAATATTTCGGTTAATTCAGTCTCATATAAAGGAAAGTAGGTATGAATAATTCAAATGTGGGCAATATTTCGGTTAATTCAGTCTCATATAAAGGAAAGTAAAGTGAAAATTTAGACATCAAATAATACATTTTCCATATTTCTGTTCCTTTTATTTATTCAAACGGAAGTTTAGATGGCATATTATGGTAACAACCTCTATTAAAAAATATATATCAGAGTGGCACTAAATTTGATCCAGTCAAAAAACACGAATTAAGTATAATTTCCTTATTTCTAATTTCTTATGAAGATCCCTTAAAATGAAACCATAAATTTTAGACATTTTCAAAAAATTCAACATCATGCAATTGATCATTTATCAAAATTTGAATAAGTATTCCAAACTTATGGTGTAGGATGATTATATTTTGATTTTCATCTTCTTAACGGGACATAAAAGTACTGCAAAACTGTTTTGTTCGGTGGAATTAATTTTAACCTGCATGGTATTGGTTACTAGTTAGTGTATATGTAAGGGCGTCTGTTATAGACAAAACACTCTATGAAACAACGGGCAAGTTCTTGAAAGTGCCTCCTCCCATGTTTGCGAGTCGTTGAGACACCTGCGATGCTGCAAATTTTTGATGGACGCCAAGCAGACATTTTAAAAGTTTGGAGAAACGATAAACGAATTTCCATACCTCAGTATGAATTATGTAAAAGCAAGATTAATATTTCAATTGATTTGCATCAATTTTATGCCATGATGCTTGTAACATTGTACAATGAATCACATGCATACAGTGTATCTTAAGTGAATGTTGCCAGACTTCATATATCAAAGGCTACTTCAAAGCCTGTCGATGGCTTCCAGCTATGTCAAGTTATAAATTGAACATATTCAGTTTGGATACTCATAATATAGGTTTATTAAATACGTTATAGAGCTTCCTATCAATTGGTGTTTCTCAATGCTTTGGCTAATGGACACACACATACGTATATATATATATATATATATATATATATATATATATATATATATATATACATATATATATATATACATATATATATATATATATATATATATATATATATATATATATATATATATATATTTCAATGTATAGTTAGCGGGAGAGAACCCAAACAGAGTGATATATTATTCAGAAAATTCAAACATAAAAGCGTAATATGTATCTATATATGTATTAAAGAAGATAAGAAAAAATAGTGGTAGCGTCAGTTTTCTTTAAATACAAAGATAACTTATAATTGGTATCGTTTACTAGACTTCTTTTCAGGCTTCAGTTCCAGGGCCAAAGCTGAAGATAGTCAGGTAAAAGAAGTAATTGTAAAGTCCTTTTGTTTGGATTTGAAACCGACAGTTTCGATGTGGTTTTCATCTTCTGTAATACATATATATATATATATATATATATATATATATATATTATTATTGATTCCTATTTAATCTATATATATATATATATATTATATATATGTATATATGTATATATATATATATATATATATATATATATACCAGAACATTGAACAACTGAGTTGACCAGCACTTGGCATTCTGTGTGTGGCCAATTTGAAATCTACTTTCCATCTCTTTTTCTGCCTAAATATTATTTTGATCTGAATCCCTTAACCCCCCCCCCCACTTGTTAGATTACACTCTACTTCCGATCGTTTTTCGCTTTTTCTCTCTCCTTTTCTTTTTTTTTTCTTCTCTTGTCTTTTTTTATTTATACAATTCCCAAATAATTTTGATACATTACGACGATTCGTTTTTGACCCCATTGGAGCTTTTGCCTTGGAATACGCTTAACTGAAAACAGGAAGAATATTGTTTTCCTAGAAATGGCCGTTTTTATTTGATTCCTCTCCGTGGACAACAGACCTGAGTGAAATCGCCGTCGTTGGATTTTTATGCAGATTCCTCCGGATTTACCAATATTTCTGAGCCCTACGTTTTTTGGGTTTCGTTATTGGTGATTCCCATGCCCGTTTGAACCTTTTGGAAACATTTTTTAAGAGGTTTTTTGAATTTCTTTAATTATTAATTTTTAATTTTAAAAGAAAACTGTTTCAAATTTGGAACTTTGACAGTCCTACCCTGTCAACTTATCAATCATAATTTTTCCTCTGATGATAAGATTTTGATCTTTGAAAAGCCTGGTTTAAGGAAAGAAAGAGATGAAAAATAAATGTTTTTATTAACTAAACTACTCCTTGTTTTGAACAACTGACAATACCGATTTGCTTCCATTTGCAGGTCTTACTAATTTTCATTGACGTACCATATATATATATATATATTATATATATATATATATATATATATATATATATATATATATATATATACATATGCATGTATTATACAAGGTGGTATAATATATTGTGTAGATATATTTTCAGTATTCACTTCAACACAGAAGAGTGTGTGAGTAAAACTTGGTAGTAGTATGTAGCTTGATTTCTCATGCGGGAATAACACATGGACGCCTCTGTGTAGCTTACTTGCTATATATATATATGTATATATATTATATATATATAATTTCATGCGACTATATGTATATATACATATGCGTGTGTATATATGTATATATGCGTGTGTATATAAGCATGCATGTGTGCGTTTGCGTTCGACAGAAATAACAGCCACGGCATTGATGTGTGAATTGATTAATAGAATTTCTTCATTGCTATATAAGAAACCGTTCAATAGTCGATGATGCTGCTTATGTATTCCATCTAAAACTTAAAAACTAAACACTTGCAGAAACAATTGGCTGTTGCCATTATGTGTCAATATATACAGGGTGTTTCAAAAGTCTTGGGAACATTACAAATGCGTATATCTCATGAACTATTCCAGGTAGAAAAATGAAACTGGTGCCATTTTAAAGCTTGCTTAATCAAGTTTTTGGTCATACTAATGATTTTCGTGTTATCTTTCCAGGTGCAGTAATGGCGTTCTCTAAACAAGACAAGGCATTTTGCGTCCTCCAATTTGCAAAGACTGAATTGTGGACATGTGTTCAGCGTGCATTTCGCAGGAAATTTAAAAAAGAAGCCCCTGAAAGGAAATCCATTGTCAGATGGCATGCTAAATTTGTGAAAGATGGGTGTTTGTGCCTAAGTAAGCGAACAGGTCGCCCTTCAACTTCAGAAGATGCAGTTGAGCAAGTTCGGACAGCCTTTCAGCGGAGCCTCCGTAAATCAGTGAGAAGAGCCAGCAGGGAACTTCAGCTTGCTCCAGCAACTGTCTGGCGTGTCTTAAGGAAATGCTATATCCAATATTAAAAGGATTGTCTTGTCTGCCAGCTTAGAATGTTGCATTCCTTCATTCCACGTTGATAACCATCAACATATTTAGTCAGATTGAATTATAATATCCTCAACTAAAAAGGCCTATTTCCACTGATGAATTAAATAGCGTAAAAATCCAGTTGGGTGAATTGAGCCGGATGTTTCCTGCAACGCACCAAATAAAGCGATTGTATTTGGCATAAAAATCATTTTGAAACTCCTAAATTACTCAAGTCAAACTCTGTATTTATATCACTCGTCCAGACCAAGGATCAGGCGTTGTTATCTTTAACCAAGTTGATTATATCTAAAAAAATATGTAACATTGTGAATGATTAAAATAAACTATTCAAGATGGGTAGTTTAAGCCATGATGACACTTTTCGTATGGAAATAAACACCCAGAAAAGGCTTCTTCAACTTTATAAAAGCAAGTTTATTTCAATAAAGAGTTACTACAGAATACGACCTATCGGCTTTCAAAGGCCTAGAATGTACATCTTATCCAAGCTTCATAAACCCAACATTATTTTACACTGTATTCTATCAATGATGGGACTGCACAACCTGAATTTTGAAAGTGTTTTCCTTTTATAAAGCCAACTGAATCTCTTAGTCCTTTTAATGTGGGCCTTATATACGTAAATTATCTCTCTCACAAGATTAAAGTTATTTGCTTCCTTTGACATTAATAGTCTGTTTACTAATATACCATTGGATACTACCATTGGTATATGTGCAGATTTGATGGGTTTTTTTAATGAGCATCATTCTTGGTCCATTATTAGCCAACATATTTGTTAGATTTTCATAAAACCAATTATTTCTCTAAAATGACCAAGCCTGGTTTTACATACGTTACGTTGATGACACTTTAACTTTCTTTCCCTCACAGAGTGATGCTGTGCAGTTTCTTTGTCTTCTTTGTGACTTGCACCCATCGTTGCAATTTACCATGGCGGTCGAAGATTGTGGTTCTCTCTAATTCTTTGATGTTTTAATGTCTAAAGATGGTGTTACGTTTTGAAGCTCTGTGTATAGAAAACCAACCTTTATCAAAATTGGATTTCTGTTGCCCCCAAATCAAGAAAAATTAATCTTATTGCTACACTAACTTATCGAGCACTTATGATGTGTTCACCAACCCGACTCGATGCGGAACTTGGTGAAATTACCAATATTTGTCTTGCCTATTGATATCCCATGGTATCATAAACAGCATGGGCGCAAAGTTTCTGAATTTAATGGTGGTAAATTTATTGGGTCGTCACGATGCTTTATCTATTTGAAATTTCCATGAGTAGGTCTTCATGGCCTTTACATTGTCAAAAGGATTTCTTCTTCTACTCAACGTTGTTTGTACACAACCATGCTGAGAGTAGTTTACACGACTCAAACCTTTTCCTTTTTTTTCGTAAGAATCTTTTGCCATCCATTCAAAAGACTTCTGTTGTTTATAGATTCCTGTGTCAGTGTTGAGATGACTACGTTGGCAATACATCCCAAAGATTAGAAATCATAATAGCACAACATATACCACGTGATATTCGTTTATACAAGGTTTCTAGATAACCGGGAACTTTCAAGCACATTAATCTGCCATCGGTTATCACCTGGTTAGTACAAACAGTTGTTCTGACTAGTATTCCGATGGGTGGTTTTCTGTTTTACACGGTGCTAGGTAGAACAATCATCTCAATATTATTGAGGCGTTAGTCATTAACAATTCCCGACCTATCCTGTGTAGACAAAATAGTTTGAAACATCTGTTGGAGATCTTCAATGATCAAATCAACCATAACGTTGAAATATTTACCGTTTTGTTTCTTCTCTCAATTGTTTTCTCCAACTAAAACAATTTCCCACTCGAATCTCATTCGATTTTCGTAGATTTTAATATATATATATATATATATATATATATATATATATATATATCCTGCGACTGGTTTGACTAATTATACACTGACGATTTCAGAAAAATGGAACGTATACGTATGTAGATGAACGGATATATATATATATACATATATATATATATATATATATATTGTTTCATTTTGCTTCAGTTGAAGTTGTGGCTAACACTTGATCTCTAAATGAGATACAGATATATTCGAATATTCCATTAACGTTCTTCTTTACTTTTCAAACGTTGGGGTAGTAAAGAAGTTAAAAACATTATTGTTCCTATCTCAAATTGACCAGTTAACTATTTTGTAGTATATCTTTCTTGTTATCTCTTGGTTTTAACGGATTCCAGGACAATACTTAATCTCGTTTGGGAAGTGTTTAGCGAAGAGCTGTTACTTGAGGTAACATTACTTTAAGACAGTGCACCATTACTAAGCCGACCCTTCATTAACTGCCGGAAACACCTCTGAAACTATTCTCTTGGAATGGTGTTCATCTCCGCCGTGGCATCAGATGTAGCAGGTGTTTAGAGACCATGCGATGTGTAACACAAATTAAGGAGTGGTTCAACCGATTAAAAAATGGCCGAACATTAGCGGAGAGTGACCAGTGTTCTGGCAGGCCCCAACCTGCTCGAAGTTCAGCTGTTTTGGAGAGGGTGCGAAAAAAGAGATGTTTCTATCAGTAGATGAATCGGTGGGCTATGTGTGTGGCTAATTTGAATAGGATAAGGGTGCTAACCCTGTCACGTATTTGAAATATTATTTCTGACCTAAGGTCGGTTACGTTTTCGACATGCCTCGTATTTTAAATTGTTTAGTTATGTGTCAGGAATAGTGTGGATCGTTATAGTATTAAGTATTTTGGCCTTTGCCTGGGGGTTCATTTTATCGTTCTAGTTATTCACCGTTTGTCTGTAAATCTGGAAGAATGACCTGTCCATCTATGTTTAAATGTTTGTATTGTGGTGATGATGTCGTTTAATTCAGTTTGTTGTCTGATCCAGGTGTTTCCTTTTCATTCACGTAAACTAATGCCGAGAATAATACGTTCAATTTTAGCATCATGTCACTTTTGGCTTTTTTATTTCTGTATTAAGTTCCAATGTTTCGCTACATAAGTGATAACACGCATGATGTATTCATTGAACACTTGACGTGTAATGTTTTATATTTTAAATGCACGAAGAATAAGTTTTTTTCATATTTTGCTCACATAACAAGTTAACAATATATATATATATATATATATATATATATATGTATGTATATATATATATATATATATAAAATAGGAAAACGACATATTAGCTCATGTATCTGTCGTCAAAGAGCATACTTATAACTTCTTAGTACGAGTTTTTCCCTCTGCTAAAAAATGGTGGAGCAAAGGTGACAGCAATTCGATCTAAATGTATTGTGCTATCCGCTCATTTACATAACTATTTACACGCAATATCTGTTCTCGCGTCAGTACTACGAACTCAAGTATCGTTTTTAACTGCCGGTAAGTATCCTTGAAATCAGACTGAAAATAAGCCTTCTGAAAGTTTAAGTATTATCTGCACATCGGAAGAGTGCTGATCTGTCCGATCACTGACGTATACTGGACGCTATATTGTCATGGGCCTGGTTCATCTGTGCAATGATTACTACCTTACATTAAAATAAGTCTACCGTCTTATCTAACCCTCGTGGAGATGCAAGGAACTTAAATCACTCATTTGTTTAACCTATAGTAAATTTAAGTACTTTATTTCCAGTGGCATTGAAGACGAAATATTTACCAACTTCAGATGAGAGTAAATTTGCGCAGATGCAGTACTGTCGCCATAAAGATTCCTGTCTCCGGCTATGTTATAAAGACTCTCCTTGGACCGACACAGAGAGTTACTCTTGAAAAACAAAACAACTAACAAAGCCAATGCGCTGTTGTGTGTGCAAATTGTAACGCAGACAAAATGTTCATTAGAATATTGTATAGATAGCCTACTTTCAATCACTACATTATATATTCTTTTTTTCATTATTTCTTTGTCCTCGTTGTCTGAGCAGATTGTGTAAAAGAAAGTTTGAACACGGGGAAAACCGGCTCCTATAAATCAAAGACATTGCACGGAATCAAATTAGAGAGCTGGTTCTCAGTGGGTGAAAATCTCAAGCGATAACAAAGACACAAACTGTATTGTATAATCATATCGAGCACAGTCAGTATCTACGCTATCAGCAATCTTATTCCTCACTGTGTATCTACGTCTTTATCCCTACCACACTTGTTAGTTACTTACTTTCTCTAGTTATATATTTTTTCTTTTTCTTGTTCTTAAATATCTATTATTAATAGTGGGACCCCGTGGATATTCCGTTGTTCTTTATACATTAATCTATATAAAGTACTCTAAGTAATAATATTCTTTTTAGGATAGTAAAAGTCCGTCAGAGTACAAGACTATTAAGAAAATAATACTTTTTCGCTTTCTGATATAATACATGTCATTGACAGCTAATATATATTTAAATAAACAAAACAAATACGTCTATTCTTTAATAATTTACTAATTCATTTAAAATTGTAGCAACTTAATTATTTTTAAAACAATAAATATTCTCCGCTTTCTTACCGTAAAAATAATTGTCAGCTAAATATTCTCCAAATGAATAAAACAGATGTCACTGTTTGAGATGCATTTATTTAAAAGTGTACCGCTGTAACGGACGGGACGACGTAATCTGATGTTGGATCTATTCATTGTTATACAAGTAAAGTCGGAAATGTTTATCTTAGAGACATCAGATTAATCAGACATCAATTATTGACAAACTCATTATCAATGTGTGCGATAGTTGATAATGTAGTAAGAACATGGGATGTTTTATTGTATTATTATATAGACTAACTAGAACCGAACTTATCTCACAAGCGCATACTTCATCTGTTTTATATTGTCGCCATGTATTCTGTTGATATCCAGTGTGAACGAATACACCACGAATTTATCGTACCAACTTTGTTCAAACTGAAACATACATTAACCTGAGTATTTAACTAAGTAAGTTCAAAATGTATCTGTCTATGAGTGTCTATCTCCAAACTTTTGCTTTGATGCATTTTTCCATTGTATAGAAGCCCTACGCGAACGCCGACTCCACATAATTAGTTTATCATCTTTGGATAGAAATGATAGTACACAAGCCCTACAAAGTGTATTTTGATTCGAGTTTCACCTTCGGCATAACAATGACAATAGATGACATTTAAAGAGAATACTTTATTTTATTATATATGGCGATCAGGCGATACCATGTTTGAAAAGGGATGACAAATGATAAAGTACTACGTACATGTAATTGACTCAGCGTATTATTATACTGCTCTCTCATAAGGTGCCGTTTCATTTAAATAAGTTGCTCTAACTGATTTCAGAAACGTCCCTTATACCTTCTCGACAATCTGTCCGACAGTGACTTTGTTGCTGTCGGGCTGTAGCGTGGTCTGTTTCAGTCTCAGGAGGTCAACCCTCTAAGGCTTAACTTCTTTTAGAAGTGGTTAGTTTATCGCTATTCGACTGAAACACTCCAACTGGTGAATGGCGACGGGGCTGCTCAAGCATGGTTGTTGTTTAGAGTGCGCCAAACCCAGTGCACTGGCTTTTTACTTAACACCTGATCTTGCGGGTACCCTTATAGAGAAGCAAATAAAATGAATTGACCCTTCAACACGATCACTATTCTCAGTTGGTGTCACTGATACTCTCACTTTATTCCTTAAATTCAACGATATTTAATTAACTCCTACTATAGCTAGGTCTTTATTTTCAGCCTTGAAATACAAAATAATTTAAAAATATAAATGTTCGATCCAGTGCTCGTCTATTTCGAAACCGATACATTAACTCTTGTATCTGTAAATAAAACACGTCAGTATTATCTGTTATGTCGCTCAAGAAATCTAATATCTTCTTTCCAACATTTTAGCGGTGTCCAGACTTGCTATCATATTCTAAAGATCTAAAAACTGCCCATGTGAAAATCAAAAATCACAAACAGGAAATCGACAGAAAACGCATCATGTCTGGCCATGAACAACCAAGAGGCAGATTAAAATCAAAGAACAGTTTCATGACCAAAAGAGACCCTGCATGGTTACAGAACTACCGCATTAGCATATTTGATGATTGAAATTATTACTTGATGAAACTATCCAATAACTAAAACAGATCTCCGAATGAAGGACTGGGTGACTCTGAACAAAGCACGAGCGAAGGTTGGAAAAACAGCCAGCAACCCCCTACAGGTGTGAACCAGCAAAAACAATTAACTGCCCGCCTGGAAATCCCAGATGGACCATGGAAAACATCTTAAGTGACTACAGTGATGGACCAATGTCTACTGACCTAGAATTGATGAACTGTATCTTTGATGCCACAACAATAGGTCCAATATTAGCATGATTAGATGTGTTGACCATTATTTGTACTGTATTTATATTTTTCTCCGACTTCCAAGTTATCCAATTTCCAAAAAATGACAGTAAATGTAATCACTAAATAAAAGAACACAGTTATATAGCGAATTGCATTAATTGTCTTAGTACCTGTGAAAAACTTTACAAATGGATCATGTAGACATACTGCACTGACCTTGAATGCCCGATAAAAATTAAGATAACAAGGTGGCATATTTACAGGAGTACTTACAGAAGTACAAAATAGTATGTTACTAAAAGTCTGCGTCCGATTCTGTAGCTATGACTGCTACCATGACATTATTTACTTCCTCCCCATCACAGGAAGATGTGACACAAGGTTGGAAGGCGGACGGGGGCAAGATAGTGCCCCTGAGAAGAGGCAGACTGGCCTTTTAAAAGATGGCTTGCAGCCCGTCAGAATTTCCCAGTCTAGACGCTTAAGGCAGTAAGCAATAAACTTACTCTACCCTAAAGAAGGAAGTCAAGGCCTGGGTGAATGCACTTCTTAGAACGACCCAGGGTAAATGCCTCAGTCTGACAGATACAAGACAACCGAAATTGCCCAGTTTCTGGCGGACTGATTGTTGATATCGGGCCATCGACTGGTATGTCTATCATTGTCACAGAACGACCAATGAATACCGCTATGACTGCGACGGCACTTAGTCATAACTATTCATAGTCTCTAGAAGATTCCATCTAGACCCGACATAGGTAAGATCAACATTTAACCATAACACATACCGACGTAAGGATACCGGTCCAGGCTGTTTAAAACATAAGGTCAAAATAAAAATTCTACGCAATATTAGTATTAACAACAAATTAAGTTGTCAATTAGAAGTCAAGTTAGATGTTACGATTACGCGACAAGACAGCCAGCATGAAACGTGGTGAATAACCAGTATATTCTTGAATTTTGGCTTAAACAAGAATGGGAACTACTTTAACAAGTGCTGAGAGACGTCACTATCTAATGAGCAAAATACTTACGTATCCTAGAAAGAAACAGGAGTGTATGTAGACAAAAAAGTGACGGGCAATCTGGAGATCGAAGAATTCCCCATGGAATGTTAAACTGGTTTTCGCCAGATTACCGTGAGTAAGCGAGGTAAACTGTGTTTGTTTTAAGGAAGGTAACTATTTGAGAATGCTGGCGCCATAAATAAAACATTCTCGCTATGTTTATGAATGAGTATCTATGTTGCAGGTAGTACAGCCGGTTCAGGTCAGACATTTCGCTTATTCATATTTAACCAAGGATAGGAGCCGGTCATCTGGGGTTCATATAAAAAGGATCATAACTAATTACTGTCCGAAAACACGGATAACTGTTATCCTCTAAATTCCTGGTTCATGTTGAGAAAGAGAAAACAAAATTGAAATATAAAATCCTGTTTTAGTGAAGGAAATAAAAAAAAGAATTAAGAATTAATTTATAGATTATTATCAACAGAAAGAGAAGGTGGCATTGAGAGTGTGGTTAAGAGAGAGAGAAGTGAAAGAGAAGAGAGAGAGAGAGTAGGCACAGCGAAAAAAAACACAGAGAAAGAGAGAGAGATTAATTATAAGAACCAGGAAATAATCAAATAGTACACATTGTCGGGTGGGAGCGTGCGAAAATGCAAAGACGAATAAAAAAGTAACATTCATATTTTAGGAAGAGTCAGAAGTTCGAGACTTGACACAAAAAGAAAAAAAATATAGACCAATTTGCTTTTCTGTATGAGCTAGACATAAAAAAATAATCCAGCAATGGATATCCATGTTGAGTGAAGTGGCACAAACCAGAAGAAAGTCAGGTTTATCTTTTTAAAGGTGAGAAATTAAAGATTAAAGTAATTTTAAAAAAACAGGAAGTATGAACCGAGTTATCGTTTTTCAGTTGGCCAGAGATTATTGGAATTAAACAGATAATGATATAAAGCAGTTGGCTATATTGACAAGAAAAATATCTAGTTAACAAGAGGCTGTCCGTTAGACTAGCATGGAAGCTTTACTATCAAGTAAAGCTTCCATGCTAGAGAACCAGACTGCCTATTAAAAATGGAAAGATTAAAATATAGAGAGAGAAAAAAAGGGAGGTTGACCCTTCCACCATCAGCGGTTGAAACACTTCCTTTCACATTGCAATTTCTAAATCATCAAAAATACGGCTAGTAAGACTAAGACCTTGACGTAAATTCAAGAATTGCTAGTTTTACCCCAGCTATCTTCCTATAAACATGTCTTCCCCGGTTTATTTGAAGATACTAATTACACTTAGTGGGATGGCAATACTAACTGAGTCTTTATTGAGCTAACCCTTGAATCTAAGTTGTTATTCTGAAAGCAAACTCAGAACTGCCAAGCCGAGAGAACTGAGCTGAATTTTTAAAGATTGTTTACTGCTTTGATATAATGTCAGAGAATAAATGTTCTTTCATTATTTATACAATAGTTCCATCAACGTTTCACATGAAAAAAACAATTAATTATAATTGTTACATAACGAAAGCTGCGAATAGAATGATTGACAAATGAGTGATCAACCAGTTAGCCTTAGCGAACGGAAATGACGAGATTACGTAGTTTTAAGGAGTAGAGCATTATTTTTCTTTGCGGCCAGACACATACGCAGAGTAGACACGAGAAATCGTTGTGTCCCATTAAGCGTCAAATAGGGAATGGAGGCGTCGGATTTTAATTGAATAGTGTGCGGTCCAAGCCGTCTGTCTGTCTCTCTCTCTCTCTCGATTTCTCT
>OY744530.1:44286583-44311583 GCA_963556195.1 Sepiola atlantica | reverse complement strand
TTTTTTATTCTTTTACTTTTTGACACCTTCTTATTTACTTTACTGTCATGTCGTGTTTTAAGGATATGCAATTTAGAAGTGTTTTATTCTTATTAATGATTGAAAATTTGTTGAGCAGTTGGAAAGATTTAGAGTTACCGAGACTGAATACACCTTTGAGACAAAATGACGTTACTCAAAATGATTTCTCCTACTCGAACTAAAGACAGAACAGGTACTCTACTATGAAAGGCCAGGTGATATTTTTCCTTATTTCCCACAATAAACTACATGTCACACGAGGTCTGTTCTTTTACGTGGGTAATTCAGCTCGTCCAGAAACATGCAACAGGACCATTATTAAAAAAATAGCCTTTTACGTAGGTAATCCAGCTCGTCCAGAGACATACAACTGGACCGGTATAAAAATAGCTTGGATCAAACCCGTCAGAATTTCCCGATAGAAGCACACAGGCGATCGGTAATGAACTAATCCTCGCATCCCGAAGGTGGCGGCAATGGAGGATAACATCATGAAACCGAGACCGAAATAGCTTTAATAAAAACAACTCATCCATCAGTGATTTAGAATAATTGTTTGTCCCTGATATTATTCCTTTCAAATTCTTCGAATTTTATATTTAATCTGATAGACAATTTGTGTTGTGATTACTAATCTCATAGAAAGTAGGTGGTATTAACCGTCTCACAGTCTTCCCGCAATCAATTTCACCAAAAAGTACAAGTAATACATTTCATAAAAGTTCAACCTTCGGATTAAACCGTTGCTTTGATGACTTAATATGAATCACTACACCGACTTGCGAATATCCGGCCAATAGAACACACTATAAAAAAGTACGTTTTCCTAATATAAATTATAAAATTAAATCTGCTTATAAAAACATAAATTTCTAACAAATTTCCTACACTATACTGTTTACTATACTATTAAAGTTTTCACGTCATTTGTCATGTATTTTATTTTCAGATAACGGTTCTGTTTTCTGATGATAAATATCATGAAAGTAAGTGTTTAGGATTCTTTCCTGAATTTAAAGTGGTTAGAATCTCATTAGGATTTAATATAAAGAGGGCATGATGTCGCTTCCGTCAATACATCTTCCAAACTATAAAATATTTGAACCGTCACAAATAGTACAATTATTTCAACTGTTATTTAAATATTTGAACAGCCCTGAAGGCAGAGACAAGTGTCTACTATTCTACGATGACACGGAGTCATTGTTCTGTAGATTATAGGCGCCCAGAAAAAATAGCAGCAACGGGTTTCTTAAAACGATATTATCTTTTGCTATTTATTTTTTAAGAACAAAAAGAAATAACTAAACAAGTTTTTTTTGTTCGCGAACGTAATATTCCGTTGTTCTTTTTTTCGATTATAACAATTGCTGAAAGCGAAACAAGTGTGTTTACGTGTTTTATCATTCTAAAAGAAAATGGAGATGCATGTGTTTTGGGGCGGGTAGAGTCGCAAATAGGTGCTTAAATAACTGAAAGAATATATGAGGGTAGTTAAATTAGGGTAATATTTTATTTAACTTTTGGTAAATAAATAAATGAGGATGCTTTTTTCCGTAGAATTTAGACGTTAATTCTGTTGCTTTGAGATGTACACAAAAACCGACTGGGCATATCTACACATTCAACTATAAATAGCGATCAGTTGAGACTAGGCAGTCTTCTTACGGTCGCGGTTACTTTAATTATGACAAGAAATTATAATTGTCTTCGATATAAGCGAAAGGTTCAACAGGTACTGGTAACGCTTTTAACTCGTAATTTTAAATTTAAAGTGTAGCAGCAGACATTATTCATTTTTTGACAAGCTAACCGCACATTTTTTGCTTTTTCTTTTTTACTTATTTATTTAATGTAATGTAATATTTCTATATTTTGTAGAGATTATTATATGTTAGAATATATGCTATTGGAGAATATTGGCGTTGCCTATAAAATGGTGCAGACGTCTAGCGTTGAAATTCACATCCCATAAATACTTTCGAGATAATATTTATAACTTTTACATTTATAAATATCAAGTTATAGATGATAAGCGTTGTCCGTGGTTTTTTTTTTGCTTAAATGTTTTTTAACTATGCCGTTTTTTATACTAAATTACTTTTTAGATCCATGATTTGCAGAGTAAGTTTTACGGTGTCGTTTGGTCATTACATTATTAAGTTAACCTAATTGTTATAAACATATTACTTATTTAGTGATGGTAATGTGTTTATCTCTATGTACTAAATTGTTGTATGTAAACAGCTTTTAAAATGTTCAATATTTTAATCTAGACTTAAACGAATTTTAAAACGAAAATAAATAGGTTAACTGATGTCAGGTAACATTTTCTTAAATAGAACAATTCCGTTTTTTATGAAGGTGAATCTAACTCTGATATGACTGTTACATTTTATTATGTTAAAAATAAGTTCAAGTTTGGTGTCAGGAGAAGAAGTACCATTTTACACCGAAGATTGAGTTTATCTAACATGTGGTTGATTACCAATTGAAATTAGCGAGAACATTAAGCGATCTTTATTCTACAATTGCACCAAAATAACGTTGATTTGAAACAAAACAACTCTAATATAATACAATTCTATTAATGCATTCCTTCCTCAAGAATGAAAGAGAAAATATCAAAATAGATGGTACAGGCTGCGGCAAAAAAAATCCTCCCTTTGAAATGTCGACAAAAGAAAAAGTAAACAAGATTTAATAAGGAGGTATAAAACTGTCGTTTCAATAAAGAGTTACAGTGTTTGTTATTAGTGTGATAAAAATAAATACCCTGCATCGTGACCTCAATCCGCTATATACATTTGAAGACGGTTTCTGAAGTTTTCCATTACTCGAAATATTTACAGGAACATTTTGAAAGAAAGCGTTCGTTCAGTTTCTGAAAAATTATTAATATGTATAGAGTGAAATGCTGATCAGTGTAGAGAATTATTCGTTTATCTGGCAATCCCGAGGCATGATCATGCTTGCGAGCTGAACGTGTAAGCGACTGAGTAATAGAAAGTTTTATAGCTTGTACACTGTTTAGAGTTCGAGCGCTTCAAGGTCTTCCTGCTAGGTTTATATTAATTGCTGAATCCGTACGCTTTGCAAATTGCAACCGATAGCAGTATAAATATTATATCAAAAACAGCCTTATTCCGACTTAACATGTAATGAACCTGATAAGCTCTATATATTGCAATTACAGATTCATCATTCAATATCTTTCCTACAGAAAAAGTACGATGTGAACCAGCCCAAGGGTATATGAAAGAAAATAGTGAGGCATTAGCTAAATGAAAACATTTTTTGCCTTGCATAACTTCAGAAGTTATACATAAGATATAGTTTAAAATGTGGGAGGTATTTCGGCTGCAACATGTACTATTTTCAAACAAGCGTAGTAAAAAAAATCATCCGTTTATTAAAAACTAAAGAGGCGGACACAAAACTATCTTGTATGCAAGGCGTAACTTTATTTTCAAGAATATGATATTTCAAATAGAAACCTTGAATCAAATAATTATAAAACAATGTTTCTCAACATTACTATTGTAGTAGAATTCAATAAACCTAAATATTTACCAGAAAAACTGTTAACCTACTGAGTTTTTAAAAAATTTTCTTATCTTTCTGCTTTTGCTGGGGATGGGGCATCTTACCGGATGCCAGATATTCCCCGGCTATTTCAGACACTCCAGCCTAGAGATCTTTTTAAGATTATAATCGTCCCTTTAAGTGCAATTGTTTGTATTTCTCTTGCACTCGGTTCACCGGGTATACTCCCCAGATATCTTTTGAAATTCTTTTTCATTAGTCATGTTGCTCTTATAATTACTGTGATGATGGTGATTTATTTTCATGTCGTACATAAGACCATCGTATTTCCTATGTCAATAGTCACGTGTTAAACGGAACTGAATGTTTGCGTATTGATAGTATTACTGTGTGTATTTTTTATTATATAGCAAAAGGTATTATTGCATATGTAAACTGTTTACAGTCGAACTTTAAATAGCATATACATTTAAAATAAAATGTCATACTTAGTTGAATTAAATAAGTAAATGATATTCCAAATGTAAAATAAAACCTTCGAATTCGTTAAGCTGAGAAAGTCGGTTTACTGAAAGCGCTAACAAATGTTATTAGTTGCTGCTGCTGTTGTTGTGGGTGTTGTTGTTAAATGAGTTGTACTTTTGCATGGATCTCACAAAAATCGTGCCTCAGGATAGTTTGGACTGCATGAAGTCCTTCTAGTTATTAGGAGCTATTCTCTAACATATAGGATCGCAAAGTTTAAACAATAACACCGAAAACAGCAAGGCGTAGCAGTTACATTTGAAGTTGGAGAACGTGTGATTTATAACACACAAATGAACGGCGCAGAAGCAAAGTTGCGACTCTCAATCCTTTAATTTGCATTTCCGTGTATGAACCCTATTTTCTAGACACATGCAACGGCAGAAACGACCAGAGAACGACAGATACCAACGCACCTCTTTCTGGATATTTACAGCGCTCTGTTAGTCAGGTTGCGACTCTAATACTGCTTGGTTCCAGACCTTTCCACATTAGTAGCCCTGCCAGGAATTTGAGTTCTAGAGAATAGCTGTGACACTACTTCGTTACCACTGCCACTTCCACGGAGATGAAGGGTTGGATGATTGCTATTAATCGGCCTTTAGCGTACATATCTAGTTGTAGATGAGATGGTCTGGGGTACTAAAACGTAATTTCTTAGCACTCTTAAATAAATTAACATAGAATTTAAAATAAACGGATAATTATGTAAAAATAAAAGAAATAATTAAAAAGAAATATTGTTTGATTAACTTTTCGTATATTTTTTAATGTTTCTAAGGAACCATAATTTTCTAACACACTTTGAAGTGGTAGAACAGACATTACCTTATTACTTGAACGTAGTTACTCTAAATAATACACTCTTCTATTTATTATGCGTTCATTACTAGCTACGGCAGGGTTCTCAAAACTCTAGATTATGTACTGAATAGGCTAAACTAATATTTCACTTAATTCCGCTAAGATAAAATTTGAGAATTCATTAAAAACCTTAACCCTTAAATACTTTTTGTTCCAAATCTGACACATTGCAATAAAATGCCTATATTATGTAAATATTCAACGAAAATGTGTCAAACTTTAACGTGTTTCACATCTGAAACGAGCTTGTTAGCCAGTGTGTGTAGGTATTAGTATGATATTGCATCAGCACACCCGCTAAATCAGTATCTTCGATCTCACGGGCGAGTGTTATCGGTGTATCATCTGCCTAATTCAAGAGCCTAAACTTTTAAATCTAGTCATCATAATGGTAAGTAAAAAACATTTCATGATTCTATCATGATTATTTAGATGCATATATTGTAATATGTTGTTATACATGCAAAAGTGTATGCCATTTGTTGCACATTTGCAAAATAATTTATGTTTGCTCAATAAATATGTTTTGTTTTTCTCCAAAAATCATTTATACTACTTAATATTACCCCTATGAAACTTTTTTTTACTTCTTTCAAACATATATAAAAAATAATGGATTTAAGGGTTATGGTAATTATTAAGCCATATGTTTGAAGTGTACTATACTATTAATTAGTTGTTTTGTTGCCACGGTGGGATTGTCGTATGTGGTCCATCTTAGCGTCTCGTTGCCGATTAACACATCAGGCATCTATAAGGTCTACGTCGTGTGCTTTCGTCAATGGATGTTGCAAGTCATCGGGCAGTATTTACTCGAGTCGGTTGCCTCACAAATGAATAATCTACAAACAGGATTTGTAGCATAAAATATCGATCAGTTTATATAGGGAGAATCGAAACAATGTGTATGACATAGAAATCTTCCCAGACACTATATAAGTTTAGCACTGAGAATTCATGTTGTTCTCTATTGCTTTGTTAGCGAGACACTTTTAGGAATAGCAAGTTGAATGCAGAGTCTAAGTACATGAGGTTTCCTAGGAATTTTGGACACAATTTTCAGTTTAAAATCTGTCTGTGAATACGCAAATATTCCCGACATATGAACATTTGCTTTACGGTAAAGTGAGTGCAACCGAGAGTGGGACTAGTTAATTCTTTTGTCAATGTACCCTTTCCTCTCCTCTAATAAGTCCTTGTTTAAATTGGGCCGTTTCATTCTATTAGTAATTCCACACTTAAAAGATTTTAATCAGCCCTTCTGGGAGAATTTAGGTAAACTATTTCATTCTATGAACTTCTTTCTATTTTGACATAAGCTCTACCGTTAACAATTAATATTTTCCTATTAGCTTTGGTTTTCAGATTTTGCTGAGCTCATAAAGTAACAATCCCAATCTACGTCTCTTCTATCGCAGACACAATTACTTATGTAAAATTTAATAATTTTATTCTCTTCTTAGAAAATGGATTGTATCATTCGCAGGGCGTGTTCACCACAGACAGTGTGCCTCCAATACTTTCGTTATTCATGCTCTGATCAAGGGTTGTCTACAAACGATAATTACAATTTTAAAAAAAAGTATCTGTTACTGTCAGGAAGATGGCGATTACCCATGAATTTTTATAAATTTCTGTTTGACCGCTTCTAACTTTTACAACTTAATCGCCCAATTGACTTTATTGGGTTTAACTAACGCTGAGATCAATCCCTTTTCATCAAGCTCGTTAACTCTCTCAGTATACTTCTGATGAGAAAAGAGGAGAAAGACCAAACATAAACTGGAAGCAAACAATCGAGAGAGATTCGAAAGCAACGGGCAAAAACTGGAGAGACATTATGGATCAGGCTACAAACCGAACGCGATAGAACACCTTGACTGCCTCATACGTCTCACGGCGCGGGTGTTTCTAAGGCTATATACTGTAACTCTCTACATTTACCTCTTAAACTTTTTGCTGACGAGCTAAATGTTTTATACTTGTTGTAATTATCATAGGATTTTAAAACAGTTTTAATTACGTTACTCTATAAACACAGACCTAGATGTTAGCGTCATGAGAAACAGTATGTTATACTAGTAAGACATTTAATAAAAGTACAGAATACTTAATAACACGTAAACCGAAAATATAACAACATAGAATGTGTATCAAACGCATTAGAATTAAATTTTCTGCTTTATCAGTCTACTTTAAATGTGTGTAATACTTTTTATTTCAAGAAAAATAACGAATGAAAAAGATATACATTTCATTCTAATTCGTTTGATATCAACTTTGTGCATTCCTTTTTGGAGTTCACGAGTATTAACAATTCTGAACCTTTACCAGTAATTTTACATGAATATATAAAGGATATCACTTATAAATTGTTGATATATTTACATTTGTATTATTTATATTTTACTTATGCATGTATTACTTATCTATTTTTTTCTGTTATCAGTATGCTTTGTTTATATGATAAACAAATACTTTATTTATATTGTATCACATGTGGAAGAGAAAAAGAGTTTATCAATAACACTTACACAAATGTCACACGAATAAGCATCTTGTATTCAGCGTTTAATCATCAAAACAAATAGAAAGTGTTTGAATAGAAGTGTTATGTACAATGAATAAATGCTTGAAGCAGATTCTTTCTTCTTCTTAGTACAAAGAATTTCATACCATTCTTTAAGAGTCCGTAGGCTTGATAATCAATAACTGACGAAGCTTACAAATGCCAAACTCTGTTTAAGCATGGAAATAAAATTGAAGAATTGTAATATACAAAAAAAATATTTGTTTTTGGTAAAACAATTCTTTAAAAAATGTGATTGCTTCTTAAAAATACAGATAATCTAAATATGTATCTCTTCCATATGTACGTTTAGCAATGTGCATCTGTCTGTATAGTAATACAGCATTTGGTGTACGTACGTACGTTATCACTTTTCAAATTCATTTATAAACATTGAGATCGTACGCTCAGCAAATATAGTGTTTGGCGATTAATTTGATGTTACTAAGTTAAACAATTCCGACTTTTCCAATTTTAAAGTTAATTGTTCCAAAATAAGTTTTTGTCATCTAGTCGACTGAAACTGTACAATGTTAAATATAAGATTTGCAAAAAGTTACATTTGTTTGTTTAAAATCTTAAGAATATTTAAGAACATTTATTTTATGGTAAACATACATCTCGCTGCCCAGCTCCCAATTTAGGGATATCCTTGAAACCTTCTCCCTTTTTCTTAGTAGCCTCGTACGTCTAGAGTTACAGCCTGCTTTGTTTAGGGTGAACTATGTTTAACAAATACTAAGAATATGTATTGTTTTAAAAATATGAAATTGCTACAATTTTAAGTAAATAAATATATAAATAAATAAGGAAAGAAAATATATATTCGTTTTCCTTAATTTAAGAATATGAACCTAATAATAACCATCATGTTTAGGGAAAAGGAAATAGCAAATTATTTTTAATAATATTAGCCTTGACGGGCATTTATTATGTCAAAAGAGATGTCATATTTACAAGACATTATATATATTGATGTAAAAAGCACCGTAAATGTCCATGCAATCGCGATAGTCTATCATAATTAAGCTGAGTTAATCAACATTTGTTTCCCCCAGAATGTGTTCTATATACTTGAATCAAACATAATACATCCTACAATATTCCTTGGTTTTGGAATTGAGTTAGGTTTGATCAATATTTATATTTTGTTGTGTTCTAATTTTAAGTGTTTTACAATTTACTCATCAAGTAATCCATGTCTTACTTACTATTTATCACTTTCATGTGGTTAACCCTCTGTTTTCTGAGGCCCCACTTTTCCCTATACCGCATCAACTATACTGGATTCTGCCTATCTCTCATTGTATCTCTCTTTTGATATTTATCATTCTCTGTTATATTAAAATCTGACAGTAATGAAGAAATGAGTGAATAAACAAATTCGAATAGGTCATTATAAAAAATAGAGAATTTCTCCACAGTATTAATACTATTAACCAATAGCTTAAGAAAAAAGAGAGATAAAGGGGGGGGGGGAGGGAAAGAGAGAACGAGAGAATGGCAGACATCGAACACTAATACGAATTTTTTTTTTATTCCGTTTTATTTTTTATTTGGCAATTTATTTGTAACATAGCAGTCTGGAGAATTATTGGTGTAATTCTAGCAACCAGGGAACTGTCTTTTTTCTCGTCAAATATGTCTTTATCGGAATGAGGTATGATTCAATTTGGTATTTCCCCCTCCTTTGAGAGAGTTGATTTTTAAGCTTGCGCTTGAGGGTCATTCTACAGGTTATATTGACGAGTTCGTTCAGGGCAATTTTGTTATTCTTCCAGAGTGAGAAAAAGTTACCCCCCCCAAAAAAATAGCACTCTGGATTGTTACAAAATTAGAAAAAAAAGATTGTCTCGATCTAACGTATTAAAGAACAGGTACTACATTTTGATCCTAGCATAAAAGCTACGAACACAATCCTTTAAAAACATACATGGACGCTTCCGATTTTTTTAGATGATGATGGATAATTTGTATTATTTAGATTACTCGGACTACCGTTCCTATCTTAGATGTTATCCGAAACATAATATGTGATCGGTTAGGGTTAAGGTTAAGGTTAGACTAATACATAAATTGTTGTTGCATTGGTGGAAACGTTGTGAGAATTAGATCCCAGATGAATACAGTAGTCTGAATTATTTAAATAATACACGGACGCATCTAAGAATGGTGTCTATTTTATAAGTGCATAAGAAATATAAATGTGATATATGTGAATATGTACATATATGTGTGTATATATATGTTTGTAAACATATACAAAATACGCCTATGAAATTATACATCACTATTTTATCCGGACCACATAGAGATTCAACTCTCTTTAGACATTTGAAAAAATCATCTGAGTCCGAAATAAAAAACTTAAAATAAGACAATTTATATGTTTCGGTTAAACACTTACGAAATATTTTGCACGTTTTGCTCTCAGATTAAACTTATCATAAAGAAGATTAAAGTCTACATTAATACTTAATTAATCTGATATTGTGTTTTCGTATTGTTAATAATGAGGCTTGAAAAAAGACAGAACGTTCGTTCTTACCCGAGACGTACAATGACTGAGAGTATAAAATGTCTACTTTTAAAGTATTGATCCAGCTTTCAGTAAAACCGCTTGAAAAATGGAAATAAATCTCTTTCTTTCTTTTCAAAATTCTAAGATAATTTTAAATAACAGGAGTGTCTTTATATGCGAAAAAATGTAAATGGCAAAATAAAAGTAAACCAAAAAAAAAACAATATTTAAGAGACGGTAATCCACACTTTAAAGAATTAGACTGAAAAAAGTACTATCTACTTTTTTTCTGAAAATGCTTTTATCCGCGTCTTAAAGGTTTCTTAAACTTCACAGTGACAGGATCATTCTGAGATTAAGATTTGCAATTACTACCAAAAAGTAAAATACTAAAAGATAATATCTTTACTAAATAAACACTCGGGGGTAAATAAAAGTAGAATGTTTTAAAGTATCTGGAACCTAAAAGTGTTTACCTATCTTAAGATTATACTAGATGTAAATACTTTGACAAATTATTCAATTGCTTTCAAGAAATATTTACCAGCAATTTCTAAATTTATGACGACGTAAAATAAAATAAAAATGTCTGTATGTGTTGCATTACGGCACCAACAACATACATTTGTTACATCTCAATGGAATTATCGTCACGAAAAGTCTCTTTAACCACGCTTCTCTAAACCGAAACCTTAGAAGCGTTTTCAAACTTTTTAACACATTATTTTAAATTCTTTTTTCGGTAAAACATCTTTCCTTATTTTTCACTGTTTTCTTTAAACATTGTATCTTAAACAACTTATTCCAAAACCTTTTCCTTTTACACATTGTTCTCTTTAAAATATCGTACACTTCTTCTTTCCGTTTTAACTCACTAAGTTTATCAGATTAGGACCCGAAAATGTTCAATTGTACAAAAAAAGGTACCTTATCATTTCTCTCTTCGTCTACTGGTCGTCGTCCCTACTCTGTGATGTGGTTCCATTACATCTCTGGCCGTGATCGATTCTGGTGGTATTGATTCTGTGGACAAATTTTATTTTCCGCAGGAGACAAAACTCGAAGGCAGTTTTTCTTCAGAGAGATTCGGCTTTTTTATTCGATATCTTGCTGGTGGAGGGGTTTCCATCCACTTGTCCATTACCATAATTCAGTCATTCATACTTTTCGTTGTGGGGCGCGACGATGCTTGGGGATATTTGTCGGATCTTATTCGAGGTCCAGACTATACAACGAGCGGCTACCTGGTGGTGTGATTGCTCTCACTTCCAAAGCGTTCTCTCTCAACAACTACAGTTTTCGAGAAAAACAAATGACGCAACAGACACTTCCTCACGTCGGCCAATCAGACACGACATGACAATCGTACCATATCTGACCTTCTCTGACCTGGGATTCCCTGTGCCGGCGCCGAATTTGTAACTTTGTTATGGTCTGACAAAACATGATTGACTCATAACAATCCCCTCCAGTGCATATCAGTTTGACCCGCACACATTGTCTTATTTAACCCCAGCCATAATCCACACTAACTAACTTAACTATTTCCAAATATATGGGCCCTCCTCCATAATATAACATATGTACGCGCGACAGAGTCGCTTGAAAATAAACAGTTTTCGTATTGTTTACAAACACTAAAAATACTTCAAGTGAATTGTTGCTGTTGATTGGTATTATGTCAGTTCGTGAACAGATAGATGGGCATAACAACATAACCAAATATAGGGTTCCACTACATATCATGCATATATATTAAAATAGAACATTTATTTTACTTACACAAAACAGATCTTCTATAAAAAGTGTCAGACAAAACTAAAGTTGAGTTTCCTCGGCTATGTAACTCCCACGTTTATAATTTAATTCACTCTGGGGAAAACAGTTGTATTGTTTGCCTTGCAAACAATTCTAATAATTCACACAGTTGTTACTCATTTATCTGGTTGTTACGCGAGTCAGACTTATACATAGAGCTCATGAAGATCGTGCCACATGATAATATTGTCTGCATGAAGATCTCCTCGTTTAGGTCGTTACCCCTGCAGGATTAAAACTATTTTCCTCTGACACCAGCGACAACAAAGCTTAGCTGTATCATGTGAGTGGTGGGGGGTTTGGCTCAGGATACACTAGGGTACATCGCAGAAGCAACGTTATTGTTTTCGTCCTATTAATTTATGGATGCCTGCATGAAACGCTTTTACTTTCGACATCCGGAAGCAGATATTACTTAAAGACTACGGATCCTGATGCTTATTTGTGTAAAATTAAGGCAGATAAAGAAAGAGTATTGATAGACCAAGAGAGAGGTAGGTTTTAAAAAATGTAGAACAAACATTTAACATTTTTATTTTGTTGTCCATGTTCCCGAGCACTGCTGGTATCCATGATAGTCTAAAATAAAGTAAATGACATTTTGAAAAATTGCTTCGTATTAGTCATAACATATATAAAGAGTTATAGTAGCAAATAGCTAGTCGACGTCTTCCAGATAAAAGCAGATAAACATGCTCGTGTATTTTTTGTATTACAATCATATATTATTTAGTTATCTTGAGATGAAATAATTACCCTTGTAAAAATTATATATGCCAACGTGTTTTATTTTTATGCATGTATGTATAACACATCGATTTCTATAACCGACAGACAAATAAACATTGGCTTTTATATAGAACGAAAATTACAAATCTATCAACAAATAAAGTAGAACTTTTTTTTATTTTAACAGATGAAAATATATATATATATTGTTATATAGTATACTACCCAGTTGCGATGCTACCCTACTTGGCAAGATGGACGTGTAGATTTTGTTAGATCAACCATCTAGGAGAATTAAACTCCGATATGAAACCTGCGCTCTGCATCGTCTTTCAGTTATTTTGCTTCGGCTTGTCCTTGAAACCAGACTTTGTAGAAGGAGAGCGTGCTCTGCATGTCATACAAACGCAGAGCATAGTCATCTACATATACATATATCCCGACAAGATCCACCGTGATAAAGACTTGTAAAATGAATTGGGTCTGCTAATCAATATGCGCGACTACAATCGAACTTTGCAATCTTCGTATCGTTGACTTTCTTCTTTAAACAAGTGACAATCATCAGGTATGTATAATTAATATATTGTGAACTGAAACATGGAAAACTTCCGAGACACAAGACACAGAGACGGTTCAATTGGTGTTCATGAAATCAATCAGAAAATCGTTGGCATAGAACGTGAGTTACTGAGAGGACATGTCTTTGTAGCGATCGGATTGACGCATGCATATCTAGAACAGTAGCAGAATATGTGAAGCAAGAGAATAGAGTAGTCAATGTTGAAACGTGATTGTGTGTGGTTCATATGGTAGAGCCTGTTTGTCCAGAGTTAGTCTCCTGGGTCACATGATATTCCATGGAATAAACCAACCGATAAGTAGAATATAGCTATGAACAAACGGAAGGCAATTGTTTCGTATGTCATATCTGTAGCAAGATTTGTACAAAACAAGTTAAAAGATTTAAAAAATCATGAGAGTATTGAAAATGATGAACGTGATGAATGGAGTTTAGTTACTCATGGGGACAGTGTATGACAAGTATTTGTTACCATTTATTTTAAGACAATCACGTTGTCCACAGGGAAGCAGTCGCGAAGTAATGTGTTCCAAAGACTGGAAGCCTTTGTAAAAAAGTACTGTTCATGTACATTTTGCCTAACACTAAGCACATTAAGGATGAAAGGAAAGTTTTTTTCTCATTGTGGTAGTTTGATGTAAATGTTTTACAAGGACGAGCCACAAATTGCAGCTCAGTCGAACATCTTCCATTGAAATAACGATAGTTGAAGAGAGATACGAGCCACATCATTTCTTTGAGAAAGTTTATTTAAAGTAACTACAACTTATACCCTCATTAGATTTCTAAGTCGACTCGTACGTTGTCATGGCAATAAAGAATCCTTTGAGCGGCGCCTACTAAAAAGTGGAAGTAGTGCCTCATCTTAAGGATGCATGTGACATTTATAAAAGTAAGCGATTGCATGAAGAGTTATGTACTTGGAATTATTCCAACATTCTTTCAGTTATATTAGCAAGACATTGGATATAAATCTTCTATTTTAGATCTGAAATGGAATTCATTTCCTGGAGTTTATAAAAGCAAGGGACTTCTTCAGGGAGAGAGCCGTTCATTTAACCTGCGAAAAAGAAAGCTACCAGCGTTGGTCGTGATAAAAAAAGACCCGTTGCACCACGTGCTAAAGATCAGAAAAAAATATCAGCAGAAACTTTAACCCCAGTGCTATTCTAGGTGTTGCCATAGCAAGTAGTGTCGTCTGCTTATATGTCAAGAAATTATATAAGAATATGAGTTTGAAAGTCATTAATAAATATCATTAAGAGCTTTACGCGCAGGATAGATCCTCGATGCACACTGACGTTCATACCATGCGTGTGCAAAGTAAATTTCACTATAATCTTAGCATCGATTGTGCTGCCATCGTGCCTATAGCGACAAACATCGTTTAGACATACATGTGTAGTATATGCGACGGCTATCACAACGAAGGTCAGAGCGCTGGGAAATGACATCATGCTATAAAGTAACAAACGAGATCTGCCGAACAGTCATACTCTGGGCATTTTTACCTATCATTTCACTTAAAAATCAATCAAATCACAAGAATCAACCAATTATCATGTAATGTTTAGTATGTATTAATTACCAATCACGTAATAAAATTAATCCATTACTTTCTTACAGAACTTAGTGCAAATGTATTATTTCGTTTAATTCTCGAAGGCCAGACCGAAGACTTTAAATTCATACTTAATAATAAAATGGTGCTGTCATAAATTTAACAAAATTTTAAACAGGAAAATTTTTCTTTGAAAAATAATTTGTCTGATTTAATATGCATTTTTTTAATGAGTTCATTTTTCTAGTCTACATCGAATTAAAAGTCTAGTATAACTTATTCTGCATGGAGATATCTCTTGATGTGTAATCACAAGAAAACGCCAGATCCTTATTTATAGACATTTTAATTCTTTATATTAACATTTTATTATCATTAGTTTTAGCTGAATGATTTTCTAAAAGTTACTTTCATTTCCGATAAAAATAAATGTTCCTTTATTTAGTTTAACTGAAAAGTAAAAGAAATAAATGTTTCTTGATTGTTTTTAAACTTAAAAGTAAATAAAACATGATAATTATATAAAACATGAAAGATTACAAATTGATTAAAGTAACACAAAATGAATAATTGAAAATAATTAATTAATATAACATTTATTGAAATAAATATAAATTTGTGTGTTTTGTGTTTTTATTCAATACGAACAGTTATTTACAATGTAGTTAACATTTGTAATGAATAAAAAGAGTTATGCTTTTTTTTCTGTGGGGTGGGACAAACGGAAAGTTTAATTACTATATTATATTTAGATATCTAGCGTATTTTATTTGGTGTTCGCACACATTTTGGACGAAACTTATTAATTACTTTAAAATTGTACTTTTTATTTAAAAATAAAAATCTAATGTATTTTTTAAAGACTTTAAATTCGCACTTTTATGCAATGGCTTAATCGTGGATGCCATATGGTGAATTGCTCTGATTTTCTCACAGGCTGTAGATCTATAAAAAAGGAAATACACTTGAAAAAAGAACAAGTTGACAATGATCCCAAAGTAAATCAATAATCCTTTGGAGGGTTGCAATGTTCTTAGCAGGGGAATAAAGTACAAATAGCAGAAATAACTTAACAACGATTTCCAAGTGAATGAATAATCCTATGGACTTGAGTCTGCTTCTTCTGATTACTTGCTCGGATAACAGTGGAGCACATTCGTGTAAAGACACAGCGCACTTCTGGACCTCATCGATAGTTGTTCTGACTCGCACTATCAATCAAGTCACCAGAAAAAGTAGACTTACGATAGTTGTGTATATGCACTGTAAAGTTGATTCATAAAATACTTACAAATTTTGAAAAAGGTTCATTTGACATCACGCCCATCATATAATAGAAATATTTATTAATGAGTTATGAATAAATACCTGCATGACCATAGTCATCTTTCAGATGTATATAATATAAAGCAGTGTTAATGTCTGTCGGTCTACATTTCATGTGATGCGATTAAATAAAGCCATATATCAAGACCCACACTATTTCCTCAAATAAGAATTTACCAGATACTTAATGTTTGTATATCGTTTGTATAAGCGATTTTATAATAATTTTGTGGAATCTGTGTTTGCGCTGGACATCTTAAAACAGTAAATTTTTACGTGAAATAAAAATAAGTACAAAGAATAAGAATAGTAACATTAGATTGAACACTTGGAAATGCAGTACACTAGGATTCTTATGGGATCCTTATACATTCCAGGATAAGAAATACATATTTCCCGGTTTATAGCTTTGCTTTATAATAAGGATTACATTGATAGATTTCATAAATACCGGTGGAACATTCTAATAAACTTGTTCGAGTATAAAGCAATTTATTTAATAGCTGTTAATTACAGAAAATAGAAAATTAAAATTGAGCAATAAGAGGTTTTAGAAAATTGTACATCTGAAATTAAATGTATATATTTCTGTGCTTCTTAACTATATTATCTAGATTAAGGCACGTATAATCTCTCAGTTCGAAGTATTTTTGCAAGTAAAATTTGTTGAGTTTGTGTGTAAGCTAGTACAATTAGCCCTTCGTTGTAAAGTGTGTATGTAAATATTTAATACTAAGTGATATGGTTGTGTTTGCAGACATTCATTTTAGTTCCGTCTAGGCTGTAGTAATGTGTGTGTATCTCTAAGCAGGTATTACTTATTAATGTGTCACCACTTATGTGAGTAAGTATACGTTCTGTCTGTGGGTATGTCCGGATGAGCGGAAAGCAATGTTAGTGAAAATAGAGGGATGTATCATGACACCTATAATTCTCCAATGCGAGAAATGTGACGACCTAAATTATGATAATATCTGAACCTCATAAAAGTGTTTCAACCCATACCCCTACCTTCAGGAGTCATAACATTGGGAATAAAGTATTTTTTTAAATGTTGTATTTTTTTTTCTTTATTCTGTTTTGTTTTTTCTAGTCTAAATATCTGCATCAGAAATTTCGTTTGGGACAATTGTAATTATTGTTAAAGCAGTGAGCACTGAACGATGTACGATTAGTAAAGTAACACGAATTATATAGTGTAGGTTGTTTTAATGTTTATATATATATATATATATATATATATATATATATATATATATATATATATATATATACGATTGAGACATTATAAGACTCAATTATGCTTGTAAAATGCCTCCGTAATTAAAAAGGGGTGCACTCTGATTGAGACATAATCATTATATCGCCAAAGCGGTAACGCTAGAGCCTCCTCTTTTTTACGTTTAACACTAGGATGAACGACAACGGTACGGATTTTTAACTAAGACGCCGTATATACGTGTGCCAATCACAGCCGACGTGCTGGCCAAGGGTTTAACGATGTTGTCTTACTAAACCAGTGTTTTTAGTTCAAGCCCGTCAGTAAGCAGGCCGGTTCATTACATCTATATTGATTAGTCTCGAAATAACGTAACAGGCTTGTCTATACATAGATAAATACATTACATGTAATTATTATTGTATTACATATGGTTATGAGAATATGCGGTCATTTACACACATATTGTTTCTGTGTATCACAGCTATCCAGTCTGGTTATGACACTTCTCTTTCTCTCTTTCTATCTAACTCTCTCTCTAGATACACACGCACAAACACACACACACACATACACACACATACACACACACACACACACACACACATATATATATATATATATATATATATATATATATATTACGATATGTTGAGAGAGAGGGCTGGCGAATAAAATGATACACCCATATTTAAATACAAAAAATATGTAAATATTGCACTACAACTAATATCATGCTATTATACTTATGACACGGTCTATCGAAGCTTGAAATTGGATGTTATTAAACTTGTATGGCTAGCTATCATTGGATTAGTTTCGCTGAGTGCTCGTTTGTCCATTATCCTTATAAACAATATGGCGTATTGACAAGAAAATATCACAGATAATACTTGCAATAAGTATTAAAACGAACATATATTTTAGCTACTAGATATGTTGCGATGTGAGTTTAACTTCGAAATATTTCACAACAGATAGCAGCTTTCGGGTGGTCTAGAAACTTATGTGTATATTTGTAGTATGAAAATAAAAGAAATCGATGCAAATACCAATAATTCCCACCAGGCTTTCATTAACAATACTTGCTTTTAACATCTCTTATAATGACCGGGTAACTGATGTGACATTCACCTTGGACGGGTTTGTCCGACTGTCTCCGAATGAGTCGCTGGTATATCCCGGTCAGGGTAGATGACGACGATAGTTTTCCAGTGTTTCTTTTTCAGGGACGTGTCGCAGTTTGCCCGCATACAGTATCTAGTATTCCCCAATGATATCCCCTTTTTGATACTGACCAGGTGCAGTTTTGCTTAACTCGTTTATCTCACAAGCACCCGTGTGTGAACGTGGTTATGCGGAACCTCTAATAATGTTGCCTTCAATGTTTAACTTTTTAGGTTTTAACGTTAAACTTAATGTCACTTACTCTTATAAAATATTTACGGAAGAAGTAGTTTTTTATCCAGTGAAAATTGAGCCTTCGGGTCGCCCTCAACTATGGTCGGCCACATTACTTTTACTTACACCCGGGTGTTAAACCATTTGAACCACTATATGATATGATTGCTTTTAAAAAGAAAATAGCACAAAAAGATGATTTACTTATATGTTAACTTAAAAAAACACAGTGCACCAGAATTAACAAAATTCATCCAGTATTTTTGTTTCTTACAAATGAAATAAAAAATCAACTTTTATCGGAAAACGGCTTTATTCTGCGATTTTTCGGCAATATTATGAAGGTCAAAGGAGATAATCCTAACTTTAAATAACAACATCGTATTAATAAAGACGAATGTTCGCTCATTGATAAAACCTGAATTTATTATTTTAAAAGAAAAATACTGCATGAATTCCCATACATTTTTGTTTGCTGTGTTTTTGTTTATCCTAAAGTTGTTGTGCTATTTTATTTCGAACAGCAGTATTCCATATATTTGTTCAAAAATATAATCACCCAATAGTAAGTAAATGTGATGTGGTTGACCATAGTTGAGGTCGACCGGAAGGCTCACTTTTCATTAGCGACTACAACGAGATGTAATGGAGGATGTCTCTTCTTTTCCTGGATTACGCTACTTTACCTTGATCCACACCTTATACTGGTTAGTGTTTAGCAAGGGGCATTAAGTCCCATTTGTTAAAGCTTTGCTATGGCTCGGCCGATGATTACACCCTTATCTTCCGGCCTATTAGCGAACACTATTATCATTTTCATAATTAAAAGCCACGACAGTCATAAGTTTTTGTTATGCAGAAATAATTTCTGGAGAAATATGTGCCGAGATATTTAACAATTCTTCTCGACGGGGTAAAGGGGGTTCTAGTTAGGAAGCAGTCAGGTCAGGCTCTGGCAGTATTTTGCGAAAATACTGACTTTCCTGGCCTCGATACCTGTCAAGGATCAAATAATATAGAACGCTTACTATTTGACAGAGAAGATTAAGCACCGCCACTGGTAACCTATATTTTAGGTGTCTTTTTCCTTTAATATCTGCTGTAAGAAGCGTTCGTTTCTTTAAAATAACTGGGATTACGACAAACACCTGCGTGTTTTCGCTTAGCAATGACGTTGAGTGTAAGCGACAAGTAGAATGTGGTGGCCGTTTATATAACCGCTCTCTTCCAGTACACACAGGCACTAAATCATTAGCTTTTACTTACCATAGCCCACTGTTCGATAACTGTATCCTACTAAGGCAACCAATTTTTTTTCCACATATAGGACGGGCCAAAAAACTTATAGATGTTCTAGTTCAAAGGAGAAATACGTTTTATTATACTCAGTGACTAGCTTTTAAAAAGTGTGAGAATTAAAATAATACAGTAGTAAATATTAAAGAATCGGACATTAAAATGTAAAAAAAAATAAAATGTCTTCAAATCATTAAATATTATCTGCTTTATAAAGTATTCATTCGCAATTTTAGGGTGTTAACTCTTTTTAGAGCGTTGACTTAATTTAAACTATGGATATCAGTAAAGTGTTCAACCATATTAAAGGGCGACCCGAAAGCTGCCCTCTTCATTAGCTACACCACCGATGTGTAGGGAATGCAATTCCTTTTCCATGGACTACTTCACATAGCATTGATCCTGATCTTGTAATACTGAGTGTTTATCAAAGGGGGCATGAAATACCATTTTTAAGTTTTTTGTATGACTTCACCGAAGACTGAACCATGGTCTCCATGTTCATTAGCGAATACTCTTAGCATTATGCTAAATCTGCCGGTAAAGACTGTTTATAATATGACGTATTTTGTCCTTAAAATAAAAGGAGTGTGTTATTTTTATTAAAATAAGTACAGTAAATCAGCAGTCTTTCATTAATTAATAATTACTCTTAATTTCATTAAGATCAGATAATTCCCTGATTTTTGGTTAAAAAATAAAAATATTAAAGCTTCCATTGCCATTCGTAGGCATTTAACAGTTTACGAATGTTCAGATGAAATGAAAATGGAACAAATAGTGATAGTGGTTGTGACCCAACAGGAAATACATAACTTAGTATTCATAGATAGCAATTCTTTTGGTTGCAACAATACACGAGATGAATTTGTATATATTAAAGCGAACGTAAGTATTAACAACGACTGACTGAAATATTAGTATTTTTAGTAATATTAATCAGACAACAACCATGACTTTCCAGTTAATTTCATCATAAAACCGGTTAGTAAGTTTGGCGTCAACATTTTTAGAGGAAATATGAGTTTTTTTTTCTTTACCAATATTTACAAAAAATATATAAATAACATCTTTATTTAAATATGCATGTGCAATTTGAAGTTCCAAAATATGTTTATGCTGCTATATGTGTGTACCTATTCGTTAAATGAACATCATACTAAACACTATCAGCAACATACATATTGTATTAATACTGTTTTTCTTTTAACAAGGACACAACCGTTTATTTTATAATTATAAAAGTTATACAAGTTTGGACAACAATGAAAATTAGATCCCATCATTTTTTGTTTATGATATTTCCACTCATCCATCATTCAGTAGCACAGCCTTTATCAGCATGTCACTACCTATTTTAAATTAATGAACTAATCACTCTTCAAAGACAGATTATGTAAACCGATATAAGCTGACAAGATTTTAGAATGAAACCATAACGTTAATGTTGTAGATTGTACTATTTTTTAATTATATGGATATTAGTTACATACTAACAAAAGTGGTTAAATGACAAATCCGATGTAGTAAAAATATAGATCTTTTCAAGCAAATTTCTCTCAATATTCTTCGCGTTTATAACGGTGTCTTTTATAATAAATCAGGCGTGACACGTAATAATGTATGGAGATAGGTTTGATCGGCTTTTGTTTAAATTCAACGACATATGAAGCAGTTTGTTGCTATTTGATGCCGGAATACAAAAGTCAGTTTAAGCGATTCGTAGTTATTACTTGAATATAAGTTGTATTTTATTCATAATAAATGCGAAGGTAAAATAGCGAGCTTATACTTTTCACAAAATTTTTTTTTCGTAAATGACCACTATACAAACGACAGATGGGTAGTTATTACATACTTACTTTTTCTTTTTAGATATTAGAATGTTCTCATTCGCGCAGTGATTAATACCTGATTTGGTAAGAACACACCCGCATGTTCATAATCGTGGAATGATATATACGTTATTCGATATGAACACGGTGTACATGGAATGCAACTTCCGCTTTATGAACAGTCCGAGTTTAAACGTCGACGTGACCAGACGCCATAATTCTTTTCTCGCCTCTAGAGAATAGTTAGCTTAGAGAGGAAAGGATAGGCTCAGACAAAACCTTCCTTGTATTGTACATACATGTCTACGACCCAATATTTTTGTATTGCTGTTTTCATATATCTTTCCGAACGATTCGTTGTGTCGATGAAACTGTTTGAATAACATTGATTTAAATCATAGAAGTTTGTCTTAAACAACGTTTTTTTTTCATATCTTAGAAAGCCAAGAGGTGTGATATATATGCAGCAACACTTACTACAAAATGGCGATCCCGACATGTACATCTTTACAGTTTTTATAACAGCATTAACTCGTAAATAATAACAGGATTTGAACTTTTAGCCGGTTTCTTAAGCCGAATCAGCATCTATTAGACTAATAACTGTACTTAAATAAAAAAGAAGGATTAGTAGAAGATGGGCAAGTGGTAAGAAATACAGGGTGTGTAGAAACAGAGAGAGAGAGAGATAAAGAGATAGAGAGAGGTAGAACGAATGAAAGAGGAGACGAGATCCTGTGACTTATCTCATGGCGAGAGTTGTACGACAAATTTTGCTCTATTGTCCAGCACACAAAATATGATACAGCCGTTTATCGAGGAACTTTTTTACGGAACATTCCGCCTTCTTTGAGAGAAGTTGAGTCGTGTTTTAAAATTGTGCTCGCATCTGAGTAAGTCCTAAGCCTGGGTTTTAATAAAGACCGTAACTGCTATTTTTGTTGTTGTATTTTACTTACAATTGCGATGATTTGTGATCATACGGTGTCAATTAAAGGTGGCCATTTCGCACGTTTGGTACACAAGCAAGAGACTGTAGCAGTTACCTCCTCCTTTCAAAACCGGTTTGCCGGTAGGTGTCGCTTTTTCACCGACAGGTGGCACTGTAAAGCGACACCAGAGTTATCTGCCCTTCTGACTATAAAAACCGTTGCAAACGGAAAATCCATCTCTTCTTCACCAGCCTCGACAGGAGTACGCTGACATTAGCGTTCCGTCTCTCTCTTCTTCACCGACCGACCACTAGCGTTCCATTTCAATCTTCTCTTCTGGTCAATTGGCCTCGGCAAAACGACGCTAATACACTAGCGTTTTGTCTCACACTTTTCTCTTGGACTGGTCTCGGCATACCAACTACCAACACACGTTTCTTCCGTCAACACGTGGTCAAACAACGGTAAGAGTTTCTCAACTCATTTTCTTTGTGTACGGCTTTCGAAGACTTTTCACACGCCGGATTCATTTCTTCTTATACCTTTTCAAGAACTGTTTTTCCATCGACACACATGCATACATCACACACTTCATCATTCCACGTACACATACGTTCAATAAACGTTATTTGAACTACTTCATTTTGTTTGTTAATTATTACTCTGTCTTTGCATGCAACAATTGCTTGATTATACGAACACGTAAATAATCGGGGGACACGACCCTCGATCCGAACAAGACCAATACAAGCGAGAAAGGGAAGTGGAGATTAAAGAAGTGAATGAGGGGAAATACTTGGGTAAGCTCAAAACAAGGAGTAACCCACCAGAAAAAATAAAAATACTGAAAAGACGCCCCAAGAATTGAACTATCAGATGAAGAAGAGACTTAGAACTTTTAAGAAAATAAATATATTTGATTACATTTAAATTTATTATGACAATTACAAGCTTTTATTATCAAACAAACATAACAGAAATTGAGTTGAGACATTTTATTATTAACTTTTTTGGTATAGAAATGACATATACATAAGAAGTAATACTTAAAAGTAATACAGAAAAAAGAATAGAACGTGACAGGAGATTAAAAAAAAGAAAGTGAGTTGAATATTTATATATGTTGGCGAGCCATTTGTATTTTGTCGATAAGAAAAGTGTAATATATAGTCTAATACTATACTTCCTATTTTCCGTCCTCGTTCAATGAAGATGAAATCCTTCCAGACGGAGGTAATTATTATTTTTGGCCTCATTCAGGGGGGAGGCTGAAATTTCCTCACATTAAACCGACCTTGTGTCTTACTGTGTCCTCGTGGAGAACCTAGTAAATAGGGGCACGGGTATCAGTAGTTCTCCGGGTGTTTATTCATTACCTTAGCAGCAAATAAATAGTACATATAAACAAATTAAAAACAAATGTATGCTACGCCATTTTAATTGCCACAATGTTGACACAAGTATAATTCACGCAACTCATAATATTCTAACTTTATTTAAACTGATCAATAAATTAAGTTTCCGACCACTATCTTATACAGACAGTTCAAAAGCATTACTTAGTTGCATGTTAAGTAGTTGCGCAGCGTGTTTATTTCTAGATAGTGTCGATATTAACCAGTTCTCAAAGAGACACTTATCATCAAACCATCTACTTTCAACCTGTTATATATGTGTGTGCATTTGTGAAGCCCAAAAAGTGTTCGAGAAATATCGTCTTAAACGGTCATGTAATTTATTTTAAATATATTTGTATTCTTTGCCTAGCTCGCACGGACATCACACTTACGTTTATTTTTAGCAAATGCTAGATCTACGTGTGGTTTGATCTGTGTTGGTGGGTGTTTATGCCTGTGTGTCAGTTGCTGGCATTCGACCTAGATGACCGGATATATGACATTTTGTGTGTAAACCTTGACTTAAGAGTTCAAGAGACCAGACAATTTAAAAGTAAAAATAAATAAACAAATACATCAATGAAAAAGAACTTTGCAGTATTGTGTGGTATAGTCAAATAATGTTTGTATGAATAAACATCTTTATAACCATTATATATATATATATATATATATATATATATATATGTGTGTATGTATATCCAATGATTTCATATGTGATGTTATTAATTTTTGGTTGTTGTGTTTTTATGTAGATAGCTTCCAGTATTTTCAATTTTTTAAAAAGTTGATTTTGGAATGCATACACTAAGTGCTATTAACTAGAGGGTGTCTTAAATCAGTAGGAGGGCAGTTAT
>OY744530.1:44236583-44281583 GCA_963556195.1 Sepiola atlantica | reverse complement strand
GTGTGATATGCGGAGAAAACATTAACAGCATGAATAAATGTGTACAGATATTAATAACGTAACGACAAATGTTTGATATGCGGAGAAAACATTAACAGCATGAATAAATGTGTACAGATGTTAAGGACGTAACGACAAATGTTTGATATGCGGTAAAAACATTAACAGCATGAATAAATGTGTACAGATATTAAGGACGTAGCGCATATATACTATAATAACAAATGTTGTATATGCCGTAAACCAAACATTCACAGCATGAAACATTGTTTGCAGATATTAAGTGCTTAATGCGTAACAACCTAGACGACAAAGTGTGATATGCCCTAAAACCAAACTAACAAACAAAAACGCACATCTCAAATCTGTCGCGATTACAAGGTTTCCTTTATTTTCAATCGATTAAACATGTTTGTTCTTTTAACAGAGGTATTGGTCTGCCCTCTTTTTTTCTCTTTACCAGAACTGCCATTTTGAAAAGAAACAAATTCTCTCAACTTTCGTTATCTTTGTTACCGTTAATTTTATAAATATCTGTTTTTTCATTCCCTCCGATTTTGTTTGTTTCGCAAGAAGTATTTTTTTCTTTTTTTTTGTTACCTAAACGGCCATCTACACAAAAATAAAACAAAAACAATTTACACTTCTTATACTTTTTGTTAATTGTATAAGTATCTGCTTTTTCAATTTTACTGTCTGCTTTTCTTTTCGTTTTTCGTTAATTAGTCAGTCGACTTTTGAAGTTTTCGCTTAACGTGAAAAATATTTTCTTTGGTAGAAAGTTTTTAATTTCTTTGTCTTTTTATTTTCTCCTCCTTCAAACGTAAAATGAATCAATGTTTATTGGCACAGTGTTGCCAAGAATTTTAAGAATTCGTGTTTGCCACAATTTAGATATCATTTGTTGCCGGCTAATCGATAATATGCCGCCTTTTATATCATTTTTTAACCTTTAAAGCTTAATACAAGACAATGTATGGTCATTACGGACATATATCTCTATCTCTATCAATATAAAGTTAAGTATGTGTATATTGTTATATATTAGTATGTACATGATTCACTCCAAAACTAATTCAGCGATCATTATGAATTTTAAAAAACACGTTGTTGTTTTCTCAGGTTGCCAGACCCTTTCGTTATTGGCGTTATGTAGACGACACTTTTACCATTTTTTAGTCCCGTAACCAAGCAAGTGATTTTTTTCCTGAAATTAAATACGCTCCACCCAGCACTACAGTTCACTGTGGAAGAGAAGTAGAATGGCTCTTTACCATTTCTGGACGTTTAAGTGGAAAGGACGGGGAACGAATTCACTACAACTATATATAGGAAACCGACGTTTACGGGCCTGTATATCAGTTGGGATTCATTTGTTCCCATGAGTAGAAAGATCAGTTTGGTCAAAACACTTGTTCACCGCGCATTGATGATTTGCACTGCCGCAAACTCGCGACTGAACTTAGAAAGATAACTGATATTCTTATTAAAAATGGTTTCCCAGAGGGTCTAATTTCCAAGTGTATTGATCGAAAACTTGCGAAATTTAATGGCAACATTTTCCTTAGTCCACCCAAATGTCCTGTTTATCTGAAACTTCTTTAAATTGGTTCAATCGGTAAGGGGTTTTCGGATAAAATTGCATCGGTTGTATCTCGCTGTTTTTATGCAGTACAGCCCCGTGTGGTGTTTGGCACCAGAACTGCCTTTCCAGACTTTCAGAAAGATGTAATTCCAACACAACAGAAAAGTTTGATTATATATAAATCTAAATGTCAGTGTGAAGCTGACTATGTGGGTTGTACTCTTCAGCGCTTGGAAGTCAGAGTGGCCCAGCATATCCTTGCATGTTTTCGCAGATCACGTGATGTAAAGACGAGTACAGTGACGGACACACCCGGGTCTTTACAAAGAATATCCGGGCGTTTGCAGAGCACATCCGGGCGCTCACAAGTCCACGAGTCACCATTGGACAATAAAAAGTGCGGTCAGGCGTACTCCGATGGATGTTTTCGCATTGTACACAAGGCCCATTCCAAACACCATCTCAAGGTTTTGGAGGCAGTTAGTGTTACAATGCGAAAACCATCTCTCTGTAGGCAGAACGAGTTGTCTCATGAATTAGATCTATTTAGAGACTTCTAAAAAAAATACTTTACTTTACCTATTTTTCCCATTCATTCTTTGCAGTTTAATGGCATTATTCAATCTACCTTTTTTTGTTTGTTTTTTTCCTCCCCACGTTATTCTTTCCCCCGTTTTTAAACGATATTTGCTGACGTTTTCTCTTGACAATGTGTCGGCCGAAAAGTTCCTAGGGTCTTAGCTTTTATTCTGTAAATTTTAGTCGATCATTTTATGGGTTTTAAATCGACGATTTGATCTGCCTCCATTTACATTAAAACATTAATCATTTCCGATGGAAGTGTTGGTTAAATTGCTTCAACATTTAAAAACCAGATATATTATTACATGTTTTATATTTATTTAATTTTATTTGCTTTTGTAATTGATTGCTGTCATATCAGATACTAGAATGCATAAATTGTTATATTTATACTTATTGAATGAAACACACGTTCAATATTAACAGTGTATATTTCTCTGATCGTCTATATGAAGAGAAGGAATATTTGGCCGACGACGCTATTATTTCCCCGGGATGAAATCGTACGAAAATATTAGATTTTCCACTTAAACCTTGTCATATTTCTATCACGCGTGTTCATAACGGATATATTAGTTTAGATACATGCAAGTCGTACGGAGAAGCAACACGCACTCAAATAAGACCCGATTGAATTACATTACTGTCACGTTAAAACGAGAACAGTTGATTCATCTCCGGACGTAATGAAGGTATGTGAAAGTTTCAAATAATTTTGCCGCGAGTGGAATTAAGTTAGCATCTATAATTATTATTATGTGACGAAGAAGGCATATTTCACTTTGATACAGGGAAGATGTCTCTTTACCTAAACTCAAAATATTGTTTCTCAGGTATATGCTTGAATTAGCAGGACAATTAAAACCGTACTTACATCGAAAATAAATTAATTAATATGCATGAATGCGAGCATATCTTCACTTTTGCTCGATCAGATGTTTCTTTAAATGTTTAAGAGGTGATGTACAGTATGATTAGAAATAAACTCCTTGTCATAAAGTATGTTATATATGCTCCCTTACGTTACATATCCATGGTAGTCTAGGAGTATAGTACCATGATAAACGAACATATACTACATAACCCCCTAAAGAATGAAGTAATGCTAGGGAGTATGGTACCATGACAACAGAACATATACTACACTACATCCAAATGAGGAAGGAATGTTTCGAAATAAGATGACGTGATACCTTAAATAAGTCTATTAATACAGCAAAACAGATAATTCACTACTCCACTATAATTGAGCATTAAAATATAGTACATTACTCTGAAATATTATAGTAAAGCGAATTGAGCATTTAAAGACAGTACAATAGTATATTAATATAAATACAACTATAGTTTCGGCTTCATCATGAATTGATATACTTCTTACAAGAAATTTACATGACAATACATTGTATAGAATGATGTGTTTATTTAAATTTGTATGGGCGTCAGTATTTTTGTTAAATAATTAAGGTTTCGGGGCCATTAAAGCACTTTCAATAAACACTTCCTCGAACAGTTTTGCGCCATTTGTATGCCTCATTACAAAGATGAAAAGCAAAACATAATGATACTAACACTTATGTCTAAAATAATTATTCCAATGTTGATGAAAATCAATTACATGGTTTTGACTCTAGACTATGTTTATAATATAAGACTTAAGCTTAAGGGGTCTTAAGAAAAAATTTAAATTCGAGGAATCTTTTGTAATTGTTTTTTATTGATTATGGATCCAATTAAATGCTAATTTGAAATATTTCAATGTTCAAATTGAAAGTTGTGCGCATATTATGCCTTCTAAAACATTTTCAATTTTACAAAAATCGTAGTTATCTGAATATCACGAAGGGCAACTTTTCCATCTCTTATCCCATTTGCTTAAAATCAATTAAACTCAATATTGCCCATATTACCAACTGTTACGCCTTTCATCTATGTTTCTAACATTAACAATTATCGGTTATGAGTGAGTCATGTACAAATAAATGAATAAACATATATATATAATATATATATATATAATTATTAATGACAATATATGTATTAGCATATACTATCAGTTCCTTTTACTTTGTAGTTTCCTTAAAAGATTCAGCTCAATGATTGTCAATCATTGATAACAGAGCAAATATAAGTCAGTTCATATTATATTCCAATAACCATGGTTTTATTTTATTATTTTTATTTTTTCACATTCCCAAAAAACATAATATTTTTGTGACATATATTTTTTACGGTCCGTTTCATTTACCAAACAACATTTTTTATGTTAATATCGTCTCTGCAACACTGCAAAATCATCAGAAAAAAATCACAAAGAGTAAAAAGTTATTGGATGAAAGTGTCTTGAAAAAAACTACACTATAAATTAGTTCATTTTTGGGTGAAAACAAACAAAAACAAATAAAAAGAGAGCAATTTATATTAATATATGTATATATATATATATATATATATATATATATATATATATATAAGATAAATAAAGATTATTTTGTAATTTATACCTAAATATCAAAATAATCTATTTATTTATATCAAATATATATATATATATATATATATATATATATATATGTATATATTTCTCAGATACACGGAAATTGGAATCTTCATTGGAAAAAAGATATCATTAAGATACATGAAAAATATAATCTTATTTGTAGAGAAGGTTTTGTTAGAATCGTATAAAAAGGTGACAGTTGTTTTGTAGATAACATAATTTCGGAAGCGAAATAAAGCCAGTTTGTTGTATTTCAGGTGTGTTTAAAAGAATGAAAACACAGTGTTATACGAAAATACAATTATATATCTTTATTGTCGGTAGCGGTGTATGAGTGGGGTTTAGTGATGAAGGAAGACTCACGCACAGAATATCGACGGGTTGTATTGCTCAGGCCCCAATCTTTAATCAACTGACAATATCAATTTCGAGTTGTTATTATATAATAATTTGATGCGACAACATCACGCTTCTTCTTTTTGTGTAACGTGTGTTAACAAAATAACGAAAAGTGTGTCACAAATAATAAATATCAATTTCAAACCCCTTGGTATAGGTGTTTGTACCAGCCCGAGATACATCATTGACAATCAGTCTGACAGTAACTTTGTTGCTGTGGAGCTGAGGTATGGTTCTCTTAGTTTCTAGGAGCGACACTCTCCAAAGCTTTACGTTCTATCTGAGAAGAGGTTAATTTATTGTAATCGTCTGAGGCGCACATGCTAAGAAATACCAACGGCTCTGCTCACGCCTTTTTGTAGCCCATAGTGCGCTTATCCTCTTGGAGAGGGGGTAAATAATATATATAGTTTTTAATTCAAAATAATCTCCTTTTGTAGCTTTAGAACTGTCCGATCTTTTTCTGTCACCCTACTATGCATTTCTGGAGGGATTATTCTGGGATTAACCCCTCAGATACGTAGCTACCGCCATCTTGATTACCTTTGTGCCTTGAAATGTGATCTTCTTGATGATCTCATTGAGCTTGGGGGAAAGAAAAGATGTGTAAACCAAAAAATTAAAAAATGGCAACATACCGAAAACTAAGATTAAATTGCATACTAAATAGATTATATGTTAGCTTATAAAACTATCTGCTCTTTCGACCATACTTCATACAGCACACATCATAGCCTATCCTGCTACTTTTGTGACATGTCTCGTATAATCGTTGCAGTGAGTAACATTGCAATAGTTTCTAACCCGTAATGATTTATAACGTATACTTAAGTGTTTACTGAGAAAATACTGACATTATAAGTTTACTAAGATCGACTGTGAGTTGTTTGGTCCCCTATTGAGAAATAGTTTGATAGTTTGAACCAGAAAATTCTTAATTTCTTTAAATAAAGACACTATATAAAATAAGTATTTCTGTGACCTGTATGCCTTTCTATTTTAACTTTCCTGTCACGGTAAGTATTTATGTTTATTAATATTTGTTGTAATATTCACTATTGTCCATAATGGACTATTCCAATAATCTATTCTATAGTTTTATTGCTTTCAACTGTAAAACATAAGTAGAGAAAGTGACGGAGGCGGATATGATAGAAACTCTATATAATAAGAGTTGGGGTTTAACACATACAGTGACAGATGTTAAAATTAATAGTCAGAAAGCGATAGATTACTTGTTGAATATATTGAAAAGTACACCTAATAAGAACACTTACAACAGATTCTTTTCAAATATAACTCAATCCTCAAAGCATGGATGATTTTACTATGCATTTTATGCGAATAAAATAAATAGCAAAACAGCCTTAGGAAACAAACGTTGATAAACTCAGTTTTAGTATAATATACGTCTTAGATTTTGAGTATTTGATATTGGCCTTGAAAGGCATATATCCTAATATCATATATTTAAAGATAGTTTCTGTGGCAAGCGGGTTTTCTGACTTTTCTTTTGTCCGCTTTTTTAGACATGTTTCGAAATTCTTCTGTCTCTTCCCGATATGCGCTCCGAAATATCCCCTACTTTTGTTTTACGCTAACCCCATTAGGTAGAAGAGTCCAGTCTAAATATGGAGCCTCGACTATTTAAACATTCACTATATGTTTCTTTATAAGGTTGATTTGTTTATTGCAGTGCCATAACCAGTCGTTCGATTTCGTATAGGTTGTGAGTTCGATTCTCACTAGTAGCTTATGATTTCAAAATTGTCGTACTTTGTGAACTAACGTCAGGCAAAGACGTACTCTTTTATGAAGCGGCAAGTCGGGGCCAGTTCCAGTGGTCGATCATGATTCGAGAACATCACGTCCACCACACTCAAACAATCTGAAATAACACATCATAAATAGTGTTGCATCCTCATTGTAGCATGATGGTTTGATCGACTAATTGACGTTGTGGAAACGTTGTGAGGTTAGAATACTCGTGAGTCATGAAAATATTATTGTCGCTTAGCATATTTAATTGCTGAAATATTGAAAACAACGAATCTACCTTCTTACTGAATAAAACAAAATTAACAAGTTTGTCACTTTCATTCGGTTTCCGATATCACAAGTCGGAAGTTGGATTGGTTGTGGAGATCGAGAGAAGACAACCCTTTGTTCCAGCCGTCTTTGAATATTTTAAATCGGACAATAAGAATTAGTTAAACTAGATAAAATATACAAACTTCTACGCAAATAAAAGTTTGGATCAAGTTAAACTGAAACAATTAAAGCGCAGAAAATATAAAGTAACCGGCCAAGATCGCATAAATGATATGTGGGTTTTTGAAGGAATTTCAGAAAAAATATTGATGTTAGAATTTGTAGATCTTTAAATGACGTCTGTCTATGTAGGTTATCCATGACCAAACATTTTGATCTCGCCAGAAACTTATCAGCTTCACAAATCGATAGAAAATCATGCACATACTGCTTAAGCGAACACACACGCATACACTTGTAGACATAAATATGTTTATTAAACAATTCTGGGAAATACATCTAATATATAATATTAAGTCAGCCGATGTCTACAAGTTGAACATTGATAGTCTTAAATGCGATTAATCAATATGTGATTCTGATGTGTCATTTCCTGTGCTTTATCGTTTGTCAATTTTGTAGAGGATTATATACTTATTTCGATTTATTTACTTTCAGAACATTTTTTTGTTAAACTAGGAATATGTTTTCATATATAATGTAAGCTATCAGCTGTAAATTTAAATAAAAATTCACACCTTATTTATACGCCACACTAAATTTATCTACTGATAGTACATCTGTATGATGTCGATTATTGCATGTATTACTAATAGATATTAGTTTAATAATATTCAATTATTATTAATAAACCTTATATTCAAAACAGAGGCGTTACAGATTAGGAATTTAAAATTGATATCACAAAATTAAAATAGTAATATGGGGTTAAGGGCTGGAAGCAGGATTTATTTATCTTACTGAATATTTCCCTGGTTTTACTTCTGATTATATATATATGTATGCATATATATGTATATATATGTATGAATATATATATATATATATGCATATATATATATATGTATGCATATATATATATAGATGTATGCCTATATATATATATGCATACCTATGTATATATATATATATATATATATATATATGTATGCATATATATATATATATGCATATATATATGTATGCATATATATATATATATATATATATATATATAGATGTATGTATGCATATATGTATATATATATGCATATATATATATGTATGCATATATATATATATGTATGCATATATATATATATATATATATATGTATGCATATATATATATGTATGCATATATAAATATATGTATGCATATATATATATATACAGGGTGGGCCAAAATAAGGGTCCTATATTTAAATTTGAATAACTTGAATTTGAATAACTTCCACAAAATAAAAGTTAAACTCACCAAACTTTATGTGTGTGTAGACTGACCCTTCCGAGATTTTTTGAAATAAACAAAACAAATTTTAGCCGAAAAACACTTCTTAAAACTTACAAAAACTAAAGTATTGTTTTTTACACTGTTTTGAGTTTTTTAAGCAAACATAATGTTTTCTAAATGAGGGTACGTTCCTTTAGGCTAATACGGCTCATGCTTTCTTCGGAAGGGGTCCTTTACTTATTCTAAAAAAAAATTTTTTTTAAATCAATAAATAAAAAAGTTATGAATTTTTAAAACTAGGACCCTTATTTTTGCCCACCCAATATATGTATGTATGCATATACATATATGTATGTATGCCTATATATATGTATGCATATATATATATACATATATATATATGCGTATATATATATGTATGCATATATATATATATATGTATATATATGTATGCATATATATATGTATGCATATATATATATATATGCATATATATATGTATGCATATATATGCATATATATATGTATGCATATATATATTTATGTATGCATATATATACATATATATGTATGCATATATATATATATACATATGTATGCATATATATATATGTATGCATATATGTATATATATATGTATGCATATATATATCTATGCATATATATATGTATGCATATATATATATATGTATTCATATATATATATGTATACATATATATATATGTATGCATATATATATATGTATGCATATATATGTAAATGTATGCATATATATATGTATGCATATATATATGTATGCATATATATATATATATGCATATATATATATATATATATGTATGCATATATATATATGCATATATATATATTTGTATGCATATACATACATATATATATGTATGCATATCTATATATATGTATGCATATATATACATATATATGTATGCATGTATATATATATATGTATGCATATATATACATATATATATATGTATTCATATATATATATATATATATGTATGCATATATATGTATGCATATATATATATGTATGCATATATATACATATATATATGTATGCATATATATATATATATGTATGAATGTATATATATATGTATGCATATAGATATATATATATGTATGAGCATATATGCATATGTATATATGCATATATATATATATGTATGCATATCTATACATATATATATGTATGCATATATATATATGTATGTATATAGATATACATATATATATATGCATATTTATATATATATGCATACATATATATATATATGTATATATATGCATACATATATATATATACATATATTCATATATATATATATATATGTATGCATATATATACATATATATATATATATATATGTATGCATATATATATATATGTATGCATATATATATATATGCATATATATATATATATATGTATGCATATATATACATATATATGTATGCATATATATATATGTATGCATATATTTACATATATATATATGTGTTCATATATATATATGTATGCATATATATGTATGCATATATATATGTATGCATATATATACATATATATATGTATGCATATATATATATATGTATGCATGTATATATATATATGTATGCATATATATATATATGTATGCATATATATATATGTATTAGCATATATACATATATACATGTATGCATATATATATGTATGCATCTATATACATATATATATTATGCATATATATATATATATATGTATGCATATATATACATATATATATGCATATTTATATAGTTATGCATAAATATATATAGATATATATGTATATATATATGCATACATATATATATATACATATATACATATATATGTATGCATATATATATATATGTATGCATATATATACATATATATATATATATGTATGTATGCATATATATATATATGTATGCATATATATATATATTAATATATATATGTATGTATATATATATGTATGCATATATATGTATATGCATATATATATGTAGGCATATATATGTATGCATATATATATGTATGCATATATATATATATGTATACATATATATATACATATATGTGTGCATATATATATATGTGTGCATATATTTATATATATGTATATATATATGTATGCATATATATATATATATGTATTCATATATGTATATGTATGCATATACATATACATATATATATGTATGCATATATATATGAATATATATATATATATATGTATGCATATATATATGTATTCATATGTATATACATATATATATATATGCATATATATATATGTATGCATATGTATACATATATATATGTGTATGCATATATATATATATGTATGCATATATATATGTATGCATATATATATATTTATACATATATGTATGCATATATATATATGTATGCATATATATATATTTATATGTATGCATATATATATATATGTATTTATATATATATATATTTATACATATATGTATGCATATATATATGTTTGCATATATATGTATATATATGTATGCATATATACATATATATATATATATATATATGTATGCATATATATATATTTATGCATATAAATAAATATATATATATATTTATATATATGTATTTTTATAGTTATGCATATATATATAGTTATGCATATATATTTATGCATATATATACATATATATTTATGCATATATATATATTTATGCATACATATATGTATATATATATGTATATGTATGCATGTATATATATTATATATATATGTATATATGTATGCATATATATATGCATATATATATGTATGCATATATATATATTATATATATATGCATATATATATATACATATGCATATATATATTATATATATGCATATGTATGTATGCATATATATATATATTATATATGCATATGTATATATGTATGCATATATATATATTAGTATATATGTATGCATATATATATATTATATATGTATGCGTATATATATATTATATATTATATATATATATGTATGCATAAATATATATATTATATATATATGTGTATATGTATTCATATATATATATGTATATATGTATTTATATATATATATATATGTGTGTATATATGTATGCATATATATATATATGTTTTATATTATATATATATGTATGCATATATATATTATATATATAGGTGTATATGTATGCATATATATATATATATATATATATATATGTATATAGGTATTCATATATATTTATATTGTCTGGGAATATAAACTGCATTTTACTTCTTTTTTTTAACTTTTTTTTTTAATGACTCAAAGCTTCTTTAGACTATATATATTTATATGTATATATGTATGCATATATATATATGTTATATATTATACATATATATGTATGCATATATATATATATATATATATATTATATAGGTATATATGTATGCATATATATATATATATATATATATGTATATATATATTTAATATATATATATATATGTGTATATATATATATTTATTATATATATATATATATATATATATATATATATATATATATATATATACATATGTTGAATAGCCCCACTCTAGGGCCGCGGCAGTACTCGTTTACTATGTAGTCCCGGAAATGGCTGTGGCACTTCACATTTAATACTCGTCATTTTTTAAACATCATAAATCACATAGTTCATATATTGTTTGCATACCTTTCGATTTCTCCCTCGCCGTGTAGAGGGTCGCCGTCTCGATGTCGTCCAGTGGATGAACTCTCACATATTTCCTTCCGGCGGTGAACCACGCCGTCTGTTGTCTGCAACAAAAGCTTTATGACGGACTCTGAAGACAAACAATCCCTTTAATTTTCAATTCTTTTTATTACAAGCGTTAGTTATTTATCGGATTGGGGGCATTCACTACGTCACGAGAGAGAGAGAGAGAGAGAGCAAACCACTACTTTATCGTAGTTACTTATGAATAAGTCTTAAGCATTCCTGGAGGGGGAAAAGAACATCTCGCTAGTATTTTCTTAGGGAAATATTTCCCTCATCTTTTGTGGTTTACATAGTAACAACCACACCTCATCGGTTCGCCTCCAAAACCCAGACTGACTAAAACTTGCTTCTCACGAAGAACGAGTAACGTCACGGATCCCTCTCTTTCCCATGCAAGGGCCTGTTACGTCACAAAACCTCTAGCAGGTGTACACTGACCCTTGATCCGGGATCTCGTCACACGGTAACCTTGTCACGTCTGTTAGCTCTAACTGTGAGAACAGGCCCTATTCTGCACTCGGCTACACCCGCGCTAATTCGCGCAAGTCAAACTAACGACTTCCAACAGATACGTCCATTCTCATAGGGCTATTATCAAATGTATATATATATATATATATATATATATATATATATATATATATATATATATATATATATATGTTGTAGTATTAAGAATGATGAATTAAAAAAATTGAAAGAATAAATAGAATAGCTAACCGCTTTAAAACCTCGCCTAACAAAGGTAAACTGATGTTAAGTTTAGAGAAAAAATAATGCTATGCGAATTACATTGAGCGAAAGGGGGGAAATCAAATAGAAACTACATGAGGTCCGAGAAGATGTTCTCTTTGTTTATGAAGAGAAAGTCGCGAAGACTTTATATCAATGCTAAATTGTTTTTAGAAGTTTAAGGTGAAAGGAAGATGTGACTTACTTTATATTAGAGGTATATATACTGTTATTTATGGGATTTCAGCGACAGAAGCCCGTTTTTATTGTTTCAAAATATCCGACGGTAAATAATTTACTGTAGTTTGACGCAGCTGTCTCATCTATGTGACGGCTTTTTAACGGAAAATAACATTGTTGCACAGAAACGAGAGGTGTTTAGTGAATCTATCACTAATATAACCCAGATCAGGTAGGTGAAAGTAAACGAAACATCTGTCAACAGAAGCTGCTTTACTTTTATAGAAACTAGAAATGTTATTTCAGATTGTAGATGGCACAATATCCAATAGATAGATATGGTCGCAAAGAGTCTTAGTAATTAATTTAATGTCATCATTAAGCTCGGTCTGAGAAATAATTATTAGGTCATACGATTAAGGGTCTTAAACAAATTAAAATATTGTTTCGTGGGGCAAAGTGCGTTCAAACGAGTATACAGACTAGTAAAAAGTGGCTTCCCGTATACTGAAGTACAACAATCGGAGGAAGTTTTACAAACTATTACATCGAGAAATGGAAGTGAAAAATTGGCGTCGTTATCTATAGTAAACTTAAACGCTGGATAAATTGTTGAGGGCCGTAATAAAGCGTCCGATTCAGTTTTAATGTTTATAAGACCAAGAGTGTCGTTAACATGACGGAAGTAAATCTCTGATCTGTTAGGACCAGATAACATATCGTCTTCATAGAAACCTAGAAAGATGTTAGCCAATGTCGGCTCTAAAGGAGAACTCATACCGACCCCATGAATTTGGCTGTGTATGATATCGTCAAAACTTAATTCAACTAATATCGAGCTAAATTTCATTAATTCTACAAAGATATTTCTAGGAATAGAAGAGAACAGTTGACTAAGATATTTGTACATATATTAATAGCTTGTAGAACAAGAGCACAGTTAAACTACTAGACATTTCAAAGGAACACATATGTTCGTATGATAATAATTTTTATGAAATTAGGGAATTAAAAGGAATCTTTAATACAAAATGAACTGTAGCGTTACAAAACTGGTTCCAATATCATAGATAATTTTTGTCTTAAATGTACTCCAAACTTATGGGTTAAGATAATCTATATATGGCATAATCACGTTGGCACATCAGTTCCCGTTATATCACAGACGTTAAGCAACCATGAGCCTGGTCAGTACAAAGGTGAATGACCATTTGGGAATACCGGGAGCTGTATGTGATCTCCGCTTATCTTGTCATTGTTTACAGTCGTCTGGGATGTTCATTGCCACTTGAATGAAGCAGGGGTGCTGTTTTGAATTGCAAAAAGCTTGCTTCACAATTACACATGAGGTTACTCTTAAAAGGTGTATCCATTATATCTCAAGACTGAACGAAGGCTTTGTAGAAGCGGAGGCGAATAAAACCAGAGGGTATGATTAAACCAAAAATGCTAGTGGGGAGTGCAACACTTAAGCAACTTGATCAGACGCCTTAGTGTCGATTTTATTAAGGATGGAACTGGGAATAATGGCAAACTCTAGATTCCTCGGAGTTCCCAAACATGGGCCTTAATAACGGATATAATATAACACCATATCCTAAACTGAATTGAGATAGAATTTTAGAATTTACGTGATTGGCAAGTTAGGGAGACATAAGAAATACTATTTAACTTTTAAATATGTTATTTTTATATTGGTTTGAAATAAATGAAAAACGTTTTATTGGGGTAATATTCAGTCGTATAATATTTTTTTTATAAGAAATTCATTAAATGGGATAGAATTGTACATGTATAACACAACACTACAATATATGACTCTAAATAATCATAATACATTAAAGAATCATAAAATAGTTTTTACTTATAATTATGATGACCAGATTTTTATGTTTAGGCTTTTGAATTTGGCAGATGACACACCGATGACAATCGCCCGTGAAATTATAGATACTGATTACCTATATAGCAGATGGTCTGATGCAACATCATACTAATACCTACTCACACATGCCAACATGTTCGTGTCCGATGTGAAACAAGTTGCAGTTTGACACATGTTCGTTGAATATTAATATAATATATGCTATTTATTGGAATACGTCATATTTGAAACAAAAGGCATTTAAGGGTTAAACCATGGGGAAACACATTGTCTCTCTCTTTCTTTATGTTGTTTCTAATTAGTTTTAGTAACTATATTTAATGAACTACGCTGATTTAAATAGATCTCAACTTTATTGTTGTCATTTTAGATATGATACTTTTCGGCAAGGTATTAACAAATAATTTTCTGCAAGCTATGAGTAAAATATAAGCATATGTTCAATGAAGCCTATCTAATATGTGTCGACATAAAATAACGGACAAGGTTTGGCTTGTCGTAAGGACAGAACCACCAAACAAAACATTTAATTAAAATCTAATCGAATATGCGTCTGTACTAGCATTATCGTTAGACATGTTTACGGGTTAGATTTCTAAAAGGAAATTATGAAACAAGAGAATATTTTATAATATCCGATCCTGTTATGAATGTTATATCGTTCGTTGCAATTTTTATATGTTTAGAATCCACTGGTGTATTTTCTATATCAAAGGCATTTCTTCTCATATTTCTCTTTGATATGAAAACTGTAAACGTTTACAGATTAAATAAGATTTCTTCACAGGTTTCCTTCAATCAAGTTCTATTTATTTCGAAAATACTGCGGATATTTTCCTTTAAAGAAATGTGTTTTACTGTCTACCGAAACAAATACAATGGCATTAGAGCGTTAAACAACAGAGTTCAGCGTAAATTGTATCTGATTTTAACAATAGAAAACGTATTTTAAAAGATCTTTTCACAAAACTGGATATTTGGCACGTTTAATCATCAAAGGTTTCGTATATATGTTTTATTTCGGTTTATATGCCAGGAATCTTTTTTAAGCGGCAATTGTTTCCGCTGGTTGTAAATATAACAAAGCCTGATAGAATTGATGTTAACAGAGTGTGCTTAATACTACTATCTTAAAGAAGATATTACTTTTTAAAAAAATAAAAATTTGGAGAATATAAAATACACTTTTTGTAAGTATTTATTTATATATTTCTTACAGTGTCTTTGAGCATTTATTCAAAACAATAATTTCATGAAAATTACTAAGGAATTCTCATATATAAATGAAGAAGAGAATAACATTTTATAACAATATTTATTCAAATAGACCGCAAAAATGTACTTGTAAATACATTCTCGTATTGTACTTGAACATGTGTTAATATTACGATTAGTATTTCGAATTATCTGCCCTTTTTCTCATGATTTTAGATTCCGATATCGTGTTAAAATTTATACTTACCGGATAAACTTCCCTATATATGTTAGACAAGCTTAGCGAAAAATAATAAATAAGCATAATTATAATCTATATAATTAGTCAGTAGATAAATGTAAGAAAATCACCACCAAGTTAATTAAAAATTATATATAACATTTACAACAGCGTTTATTTTCATGACGCAAAGTTTACGCTTCCACTTAACGAGAATTTTACTTTTCTGTGATCGTGTAAAATTGTCTTCCTTTATATTTATGTTAATATATATCTGTAGTACACAGCAAAACAACTAATATTTCTACTGTTATTTTGTGAACATAAATTATATAAAATAGTGGGGAAATAGATTATACACATTATATTTATATTTGAGAGCTTCACTGGGTTCACTCGATACACAACACTCGATGATGATGATGATGATGATGATGATGATGGTGAGGCGAACCACGGTTTACTACGGTTTACCAAAACTATAGTAAATTCATCAGCATGTTTGATCCTGAAATCTGAACAGTTTTCAAGCAAATCGATAGGATCAGAAGAGAGAAATGCAGGAATATTTGTTGGTATTATTTAATCAGATATGTTTAGATGAATATATGCTTCTCATATATATATATATATATATATATATATATATATATATATATATATATATATATATAGAGAGAGAGAGAGAGAGAGAGAGAGAGAGAGAGAGAGATTTGAAATAAAGACAAAACATTGATGAACACAGAAACAATATTCTTTTATTTTCATGGTCCATACATAGTTTTATATATAGTAATTGAACAGTGAATAACATACATATTCCTTGCCAATTCAAACCTTCAATCCGACTATACAGCTGTTTGCGAGTGACTATATACACATACACATTTTATTATATTTTTTTATATCATAAAAAAATATGTTTTCGGAATAGGCAAACACAATTATTTGATGATGAAGTGTTTGGGGATGGAATCATGAACATTTTCTGAATAATTATATATATATATATATATATATATATATATATATATATATATATATATATAATGTATTCTTTATATGTAATTGTTTTGTTGATGATGGCTTGTCTTTCTGTCGTTGAAATGCAAAGTGAGACATATTTATGCAGAAGATTGCATTATTAGTAGCCCTTACCTTTAACGTATAATATATATAAATATATATATATATTTATATATATATATATATATTTATATATATATATATACATATATATAATTATTGAACGTGACATGCATTTATTATATAACTATTACGATACTTGTGATATTTATAGAAGTCATTAACGATAGTAACTATACAAGTACTTTGTTTCAATTACGTGTACCTACAAATAGAATCCACCAACAGCTTATAGCAGAATTACTCGCTGTATATATTCGCTACTAGCTGGAATAGATGGTCATCGATAGAGTCCTAATACTGAGACAATCTTGCATTATTTAATACAGATGATGACACAATATGAAAGAACTGTTCAATGCAATCGGAAACATGCCGAAGTAGTAAAAACTATAGCTTACACGATAGTGTTATGGATTTAAGAATTGAAGTGTTCAAAAGTATAAGGCGAGTAATCAAATTGTTTGAAATTGAGAAATGACACTATAAAATTTGACTATAAAAGTTTTTTTGTAATTAAAAGCAAGAATATAAGGTAAAGATTACATTACATAGAGTGATCAAATGTAAAAATCTTTTAAGAATTTTTAAAATTGCGTTTGCCGCGTTTTTGATCAGAACTCTTCAATTTAATAATTTTCGTAGCAAATGACACATTGAATAATTTAACATTTCGAGAATATATATGTGTATGCTATTCAACTCTAGCTTCCATAGGATAAAATTCAAAGGAAAAATGTCCGTCTTTTAAGGTTTCAAATCTTCTCAAGGGCTCCTTTTATGAAACCCAATAAATATGACTTTCTAAGTGAGATTCTTTCTGTCGCTTTTCGTGTAATGCGTTGTAGGCCGAATTAACAGACTCATGACCTATAAATGGATGGTTATACTAAACATCTACCAACATAGGTCTCCCCTATTAATATGGCCCCTAATTCAAAGAACACCTTACGTCTGTGTGGCAGTGTGTTTGGTTTGGAGTGACTTAATTTTTCAAAAATACCTCTTCAGTTAAAATGCTGTCAGATCTACTGTGTCCATGTACGCACTAATACCGTTAAGAGAGGTATGAACCCAAGATTTCCACACATATTTATATAAGATGTCAACTTGTATTCGATTTACTGTATAACATTGATCGTTTATGTTCCGACGAAGAAATTGTTTTGCTGTTAAACAGACAGACAATGTTTTGAATACACTTTGCATGGGCAGACATTATATACCACTTGTTAATATTGATAATGTTCAAATATGTGTCGGTTGAATATACAATTAATAGAATTTCTTCGCGCGTAAATTCTCCTTACAATATGCGAAAAAGATCGGTTGACACAATCTATAACAATGATTCGAAGTTTCTTGGTGCATTCTAGTTTATGTCAAAATATTTTGGCCTAACCAAAACAACAACTAATGTGCATTTTTCGTCAGTTAAGAGAGAACCGTCTGACTACCTAATTAGCGTAAGTATTTTCTAAATATATCATAATTACTTAATGTTTGGTATCATTAATTTGAAATTGCACTGGATTATGTTTTCTTTCTATATGCAATAATTTCGACTAGATTAACAATAATTAATTAAAGTTATTCAATAAATGAGGAAATAACTAAAACACATTAAGTTTAACCTACCTGCGCTCTAAGACGACCTTACCGAATGACACGGCTCGCTACGAGCGAGGAATAAGCGAAAAGAGAATAGTGTGGAGGGAGAGTGTGGTTGTATGCCTCTCTTAATATGCTCCCTTTCTCTCGCGCTCTATTTGCAGTGTTTACATTTTTCGTTAAAAATAAACAACTTTTTTATTAGTTAAATTAATGCCTGATTTCTAAAGTTTAACATTATTGTTTATATATTTACAAAATCACTTTTACTATTCTCATTGATAAATGAAAACAAAAGTTTAGTAACACTGTGATAGATCTAAATTACGAAGAAACACAATTGAACTTAGGGTTAGTTTTTAAAAATATATTAGTTATATTCCTTTATTATTTGGAGAGACACTAAAAATGAATCGTATTGTGTAAGGGTGGGTAATTTAGCTGAGGGTGTTAATCTACAAATTTACTAAAGTTTGTTGTAAAAATTATGGAATTTCCTTAGTATTTTTTAATTAACGCCGACCTCCTAATAATCTGTTACACCCTTTGGAGGGTGTATAGGTTTTACTAGTATTTATATAAAATCATGGATAACTTCAGTAATTTAATTTTTCATATACAAAATTATGATAGTTTTTTTGCTGACTTACAAAACATCTACCGTTGAATTACAGTAAGGATTTCTTTTCGAATCTTTCTAATATCGGTGGGATTGTCTTACTTGCTATTTGATTTTTCAATGTACCTCTTGCTAATGCTTTTTTAATTATTTGAATAAGATGGGACAGAATTATCGCAAATTGAAGAAAGAACGTCATTTCTGATGATCGAACAAAAAAGACACCGACATGGACTATTTTTTATTTTTTACTTTTATCTTTGGAATGGTAGAGAGCGATACATAAAAATGATGCAGGGTGGGGCGAAGTGTAAGACGGTTAGATACATGCTGTTTAAAACATCAAATACGCTAAAGATGAATGAGAATTACCTTGTCTCACAAAAAATACAAAAGTAAGAAAAAACATTTTCTAAATTGGAAAGTTTTAAAAAAAGAAAAAAACGAGTTAAGCAACGTATAATTCGTTATCAAAAACAGAAAAGAAAAAGAAATTATGAACAGGTTAATGGAAATAGGTTTGCGTTCCTTTCTTTTCTCTTGCTGTGCCATTTTGAACTCGTTCACTTTTGTTACAGGGCGGATATTTATTCACATATTGTTTTGTACTGTAGAGTAAAGGTTATTCACACACATATAGCTGACACACAAAACTACATAAATTAAGAATTACTTACTAGATAGTATCCCTGAATCTCTTTGGGGTCTCCTAGTGATGTTAGCTCAAGTGACAGCACTTAGCTGAATACTCCACCACACTAGATGACTTATTGTCCTTGTATTCGTTAAGACGAAAAGATCCAAACTAAGATATACTATAACATAGTAAAGTGGTCAATTATGAAGATGAAACTTATTGTGCCTCTATTTATTTACTAACTTAACGTTTTAGAAGAAGAGGAGACTCCTGATTGAGCACTCGGATATCTATGCATCTCATATTGAAATCAAATATTAGCCCTTGAAAGGGTTGCTGTGATTTCCGAGAACTTACTTAGTGAAGTAAAAAAATTAAGAGGCGATAGACGATAACCATTTAAATAAGAGAGAACATATGTATTTCATTTATGATTATTACATGTAAAATTATCAATATTTGTTTCTCGAAGTCGTAGTTGTTGTGACTTTACGGATCACTGATTATCTAATATTATTATAGATTTCAATATGTGTTATGAATAAGATGCAATCTCAAAAAGTATATATGGGTTTATAGGTATAGTTGGCTTCTAACATAATATAAACAAGATGGCGTTCCATCGATCAAAGTATAGCATTTATAACATGAATCTTGATTTATATATTTATTATTGCTAATCAGACATCTCTAATTATAATCAATACCTAATATATGCAGTTAAACCTCGGTTGATTTATGCCTCGGAACTGAAACGATTCGAATTTGGTACAATATTTAAGTCGGAAATGCTTAGGTGGTCTTACAAAATTTCGATTCCCAACCGACGCCGACGGCAACCAAAGCGTGCCGACCGATGAAACATTAACATTTCTACGCATGTTTCCACTCCTGGCGTTTAAATCCAGATTTGTTTATTTTTTAATCAATCATATTTTTTTTTACTAATATGCGTTTATTTATTAGGAGCTATATTTTTAAATACCTTTTTAAATTAAACACAAAATCAGAGAAATGTGTAGTTAAATGGTAAGAATATACATTTAATTCATAAAAGGTTCACGGAGAATAGATTTTATTATGAAATCAGGTATTATATTATACATTATAGTTAGTATTGAAAACAATAATATAACTGATGCTTAATGTTTGTATATCAACCTAGTAAATACCCAACAATATTCTGTATGTAAGAATTTAATTGAGTCCGGATTTTACAAAAAGACAATATGGTTTAACTTCGTAAGCAGATTTTGTTTAGAAAATTAACAGTGGCAACCCTGGTCGGTGCCCTTACGGAATTATGAAACAAATCGACTAAATAAGCATTGGTATAATGCTTGGCAACAGATTGATCTACTTAAAATAATTTTTAATAGAAAAAATATGATTCAGTTTTTGAACTATTCAGTTTTCGAACAGATTTTCAGATCGAATTATGTTCGAAAATCGCTGTTCCACTATATATATACATGTTTTAAATTATTATTGGTTTACCACTTATCAAGGCGTAGAACATCTCGTGAATAAGGATTAATGGAACTGAATAATTATCAGCTAAAATATGCGTACTAAACTTGATAATGGTATTAACTGTGTTTGATTAGTTTTGGTGCTGGTAAAAAACACAATCTTAATGTTAATATATAAATTCCTGGGGCCGTTTTAAAAATGTTTAAATGAGATCTATACTTTTTTCTACGTTTTTAAAATCGAAATTATGTCAGAGACTACGTTAACAAAATACATGTTCTACTCAGAAGAAGAGCTACTTTTGATCGTGTTAAGTTTGTTCTAAAACACACTGAGATTATGAGCACAAAAAAGAACCCAGAGTAATGCATATTAATTGTTGAGATTCAAGAGTGAGACCATTGGTTCTCTATTTCTTCATGGTCTGAGAGCATAGCGAACCTTGCATCCGCAAGTAGACCTAACAAAATGTGACCCACCAACTCGCTGCTGAAACGACTGCGTCAAATGCCTAAAGTATTTAAAACTGATCTCCGTGAATGGTGTTAAACATACTATTTCGAATTCCGCGGATGTTGCGCTGAAAATTAATTTAATTGATCAACTCTAATCGGTAATAAAGTCATGCACATCCAATTATCCCACTTAGGAAGTGGAGTGAACGACTATTAATTCTGACTCCGTATAAAAGAGATCATCGGTTGGCCATTTTTGAAGTATGTGGCCGAACATTGAATTTACGCCCCTAAAGGCAAATGTATTAATCAATGTTTGCGATATTCTTCATTGATATCTGAATAGGAAAACGAGGTCATTATTATATTGCATTAGCGTCGCTTAATTTCATTTGCTGAAGTGTTTTCTAAGCTCTTCACGAGCATGTGTTAACTCATTTTTCAACATTGTGATGGTATATGTTTAAATAGAGCCAAATATCAATTATTATACTAAATCTGAATGAATCAACGTTTGGTTCTGAAAGGCTTTTTGTCCTTTATATGTTACTTGCGTTGTTACCAGGTCTGTCCCGGGTCATACAAAAAACAAAATAGAAGAATTTAAAAAGTATGTGTAGGATATTTATATTAAAACTTCTATATCCCTACCTCTTTCAATCTGTCTCTCTATCTTTCTCTCTACCCTCCTTCTCCGTTTTTCCACACACTCTCATACACTCTTTTTTCATCTCCGCTCAGTCAAGTACTTTTTTGTTTTAATGTTTTCTAAATAATTATCATATAAATTATTCACCTCCCCTTTATTATAATAGATGACATTGAAGATTGCTGTAAAACCGACCCCCTGCCCCTGCTGAAACCTTGCCCATTCGGCCCCCCAACATATGAATAATTTTATTTTAAATTTAGATAATATTCACCCGGGGCAACACCGATAGGAATATACACAGTTTGTGGTTATTTGTAGTTTGTCTTTACTTTTAGTTGGACATACACACACACACACACACACACACACATATACACAGATAACTGCCTACACAGTTTGTGGGTATTTGTAGTTTTTTAAAAACTTTTAGTTGGATATACACACACACATATATACACAGACAACTGCCTACACAGACAACTGCCTTTTATATAATAGATGTTTCAGATTGTTTTTACATACTCATGCAATTTTGTAGTGAGTTAGAACACACGTCTTATGATCTTGTGTCATATTTTCCAACAGTCCTTCAGAGTCTGAGCCATTTTACCTAGACATTTTTTTTTCAGGGTGACGTATGGTTCTATGCAGTTCTAAGAATTTCACCTTTGAGAAAGGATTAGTTCATGGCTAATCGCCTTAAGCACCCCTTACCAGTAGATGCCAACGAGGTTGATCAGGCATTTCTAGAAAGCAAGAGTGATCTGCTAGAGGTGAATACTAACTCGATACTAACATTTAAATTACACTCTAGAACGATTGAAATCCAATAATATTAATTTAACATGCTACATCTTATATGTTTCTTTTCTCATAACACTCATCGTGTAAACTTTCACAAAGTATTCTTCATCGCAATATGTATTTTGTTTCCTTGAAATATTTATAGATTTTATAAACTTTTGATATTAAAAAATGCGCAGGATTCTGACTAGATATATTAAGAGTTATCTAACTAGTGTGTAATAAAGATACAAGATATATGTTACACACAAAGAAGCAATCCTAAAATATACATAATGCATTGAAACTAGAGCAAAAATTGAATAATAAAGAAAAACAGTCAAGCAATAGGTTTCTTCTTTGATTTTCCTGAATTCCAATTCCTTTTCAAAAAGTTTTAGAACTTTTCGCTTCTTTTATCGTATTCAAGAATTCCAATCAATGTTAAACAATAAGAATCTGTTTGAAAGAAATTTTCGGCTGGAAATTGGAAATTGCAAAACGTAGTAAATAAACAGTTCTGGAAGAGAACAATTGGTATTTTTCTCTGAAGGAAATATCTTGTTAATGCATTTCCAAATGTAGAAAATTCAAAGGAAGGAACTAAGTCAATCAGCATGCTGCCATATTCAGAATATGTGCTCTAGATAAAGATCTAAAAAAAAATGTTTTGTTGAAATAAAATAGAAACAGATAAAACGTAAAGACGTAGGTAGTCAAAGAGAAAATAACTCTGCCAAGAGAAAAGAGCGAATAATCGTTAGTAAGATGTTTTTATTACATGTTAGCCTGGAGTAATAGAGATGAGTTTGATGGCAACAGCAATGTCTCGTGCACACGAATATATGTCAATAAAATCACGAAAAAATAAAACAATTACAAACATGATGAATTTAACCTTTTTCAAGACGATTCATTTTTTATTTAGTCAATAACCATTCATTTTATTTGCTCTCCTTCGTATCTTTATTTCACATTACGTCTGTTTCACACCTCGCTCTCTTTATTTCCAGCTCTTTTTATCTTTCTCTCTCTCTCTCTTTCTCTCTCTTCTCCGCTCTCTCTTTCTCTATCTTTCTCTCTCTTCCTCTATCTTCTCCGCTCTCTCTCTCTCTATCTATCTTTCTCTCTCTTCCTCTATCTTCTCCTCTCTCTCTCTCTCTCTCATAGTTTACCTTCTCTATTTCCTCGGGAACACCCTGTATTTCATACGTTTTTCTTTTAATAATAACATCATGCGAAATGGAGTTTAATTCAGCCTTACATAGTTACTATAAACATAAACAAGTATTTCTATATACTGAATATCCAAGTGAGATTATTTTTAAACAATGAATTAGTTGTCCACATGCAGTTCTATAATACGCTAACGCATTTCATGGTTGTACGTACATTAGCATCGTTTACACACATTTATAAATTCTGAGATCGTTCAATCAGCAGAGATGTTAATTGGTGATTAATCGTATGTAACAAAGGTAAGAAAAATCCAATTTAGCCAGTTTAAAATGAATTGTTCCCAAATAAAATGTTGTCGTCCTGGAAACTAAAATAGTACAATTATAATAAAATAATTTGAAGAATATTTAGTTGACAATTATTTTGCCGGTAGTAAGACAGAGAATATTGTTTTAATAGAATATAATTGCTGCGATTTGAAATAAATAAATAAATAAAATTAAACTTTTTTTTTTATTTATTGAAACAATATTTGTCTGACACCGGCAAGTATTTTTTAAGTAAGAGAAAGAGTATTGACAAACATTTATTATTTCAAAAATACCTATTTTTTAAACAGTTCATTACACAGATTAATTTAGAAGGTTCCGTGAAATTTACGCGGGGTCCCGCTGATCTTAAATAAAATACATTGGGTTGGCGAAATTAACTTCATTAAGGATGGAATGAATTTGACAAATAAAGATGAATCGATAACTCGTATGAATATGCATATTATGACTATTTGACCGGCTCGATTCTGTTCTTGATATTCCTTTCTAGTATTCTTATAAGAATCAGGTACTTTTTAGTTGGCACCATCTATATTATAAACCATCATGAAAATGTGCTAATATGGAACCTACAAGATTCGAACTTGGCACACTCGCGTCATTAGTGCACTTAATTCCCCACTGCACCACCAGCAACACCCAACAATCGATAACAATGTATTCATAGTTATCTATAGACGGTATTTACCGCCCTCTGACAACAAGAAGATCTGACTTACGGCTGATCGGCGGAGATGGTAGGCCAGCGTGCAAGGGATAGAGCACTCTGGCTCTGTAAAAATGCCTAAGAACCCCTGTGGATTTTCCTTTGTAGGAGCGTCTCAGGCGATTGACAATAAACCAACCCTTTTTCATAGAGATACGGTAAAGATGTGAGAGTTGACATCCTAGGACCACCCAGAACAAATATCTTAGCCAAAAGATGCCACGACGGCCCACCCTCTCTTAGACTGATCGTTGAGGGCGTATCCTCGACTGGTTACTCTATGTAATTATCTATAGACGAGAGGTTTTTGTATTCAATGAAAATCATATCATATTAGGGAGTACGTGCTCAAGTGAAATACAATAAGATGTGACATGTATTATTCACGGTTGGTTCATCATGGTAGATGAAACTTTTTAGTTATTTACTGCTTAATACAATCGTTTTATTTTCTGTCATGCCTGTATGAATGAAAGTCTGTAATATAATTGACTAGTCACAATTTAAATGCATATATATACAATTGTGTGTAATTCATATCATAAAAATGCTATATTCCTGATAACTTATTGATTGCATATTTTTACGCTTGTTCACACTAAAAAAGACATATTGCCATCCAAGCGTAAGATGTTACTGTGATAGAGAACACATTTATTGAAAGTGCAACCTAAGCGGGGTGTTAGGCAGTAATATGTTTGTTTACATAAGTATATTTTTTGCATGATAACACAGTCGGAGAAACAGGGAGCCGGGATTGAATTCCAAAGGCGAAGCGGTTCAAGGAAAAAAGCCCTTAGAGTATAAACAATCTTTCAGTATCAAGGGGCCGCTACAGTGAAATATAGTCGGATAGCTTGTGTTATATTTTCGTTTAGAGAGTATAAACGTGGTAAGTTGATCAGCTCACACTCTGTGGAAATACTACGACTCCACGTCAGTCTAAGCTTTGGAGTAATGTCAAGTGACACTGCACTACAAAATCTCACCAATTTGGCTGTCAGCACATGAGCTTATTCGACAATAATCTCCAACAATAATTTAACTTTAATAAGTTACTTTATTAAAACTCTAGTGTGATAGTCGAGTGTTTTATTGTGAAAAAATGGAATACTTCACATGAATAAACATTAAGAATATATGTAAACCCAAGTAGATTAGACAAAGCATATATATTTACAGCAGTGTGTTGGCAAAGAAAATTAAAATATTTACAATTGTGTGAGTTGAAAATGGAGAGACAATATTTGATGAATGTCTATTAATGTTTTTACTTTAATAAAAAAAATAGATACTTATGTTACTTTATTTATTTAAAACAATCGAACCATTGTATATCTATGCGAAGAGGTATACACTTCTTACGCATAGCTCATTTAAGTAAGGTAAAAAGAATCCCATTTAGAACGGAGCACCGAATAGGTATGTTCAAATTTGTAAAGGTTAAAAAATTAGAACATCATGTGGGACAATTATATTTAAATAGGTAACGTATCACATGTAGACGGATAGGATGCACTAGAATGTACAAATAGATAAGTGAGAAATATTTATAACATGTATTTAAATAGGTCAAACTGACTGATCTTACACCCTTTAAAGGAAAGTATATTATGTGTTCTCATGCTACAATTCATCTGTTCTTTCCTCGGCCAATGAAAGACAAATCCTAAACTGAGGCAATTTAAAATTTTCCCAATGCAGAGTGCCCCTTTTTGAAAAGCTGGATTTTACCCACATTAAAAATCCACTTTGTATCTAACTCTGTCTTTGTGGGGTGGCAAGCAAATTAGGGACGGATTTAAAACAGTCATTCACAGGTTAAGCTGAACCATTTACAGAAGAGGATTAAACAAGTATATTTACATCGGAAAGCCACAGGGATAAAGTCTAGGTTATACACACGCATATTTAAATAAAGCTGGTAGACACGTTTAAAACAGAATAGTGTACAACTATATTTAAATAAAAAGGTAGATATATTTGGTGAGATGCCTTTAAAAACGCTATATGATATGAAAGTAGGTGACTGCACGTAAACATGCTTTTCAATGAAACATTAACTGTGAAAATCAAGAGTTATTTTTAATCAGGCCTATTTTTTATATAAAATACAATACAATTATTTGTTAGTACAATGAACCGTTATAAAAGTTATATGAATCGTCTATCAGCTAAAACTAAGCGTATGATAACTAACCAAGTTCCCAGATGGATAAGGCGTGACAGTTAACAGGCAAATAAACAAATCAGATTCATAAGTATTTACTTGTATTTTAAATAAAATATTTTACAGTATGTAGTTCTGCATAAACCGTTATTCAATTTATTGAGAATAGTATTGTTATTTCAAACTAACAAAATCTATTATTTGAGTTATTTACTAAATTTATTTTATTCAAAAGTCAGTTATAATTCAATCGACTTATATTTTCGTGTAAGCTGAAGTAATGACAGAATTCACGATTGTATTTATCTTTAAATTTATTTTTTCAAATAACGAAAAGTTTTTAAGAAAAATTGTTTTCGTGATAATTCTTTATGATAGTTTGCAATTTTTGTTACGTGCTGCTTATTACAATTCCATAATTTATTTTTTATCTCTCTGTCACTCATTCCATTTACCCTGTACAGCTCTGGGTTCTTCCTGGAAATCCTTCTTGCAAATCAGTTATATTGTATATATTCTTCCTCAGTGTGAGGTTGTTTATTCTTCGGCGGTTCAACTTCAATTTTTTCAACATCAGCTTTCAGAGTTCAACCCCAGATGTTTCTCAGTAGCAACCTTATACGCCATCTGTTCTGCTTCTAGAGAAATGTTTGCGACTGATGAAGAAGCAGCCAGTGCAAACTTGATGGAGTCAGTAAATTTGTTGCTTCCTTCACGGAGATTGAAAGTCATATATGTATGAACTCCAACTTCATTACAGCTGACTGTGGTACGTAACCTCCCTGACCGCTGCACAGCAACATTGATACTAGTATCACTGTCGTTGAGAGTACTGTTCATTATTGTAACCCTTTAGTCTTCCTCTGTAACTGTTATCGCCATCCCTTGCTCCTCCCTTTCCTCCGTCTCAACAACCATTGATTCATGTTCTTCATCGATATGCATGTTGTCAATTATGACCTTCCGCTTGAGTGCAACTTGATCAAATAAAAACTGTTTCTCATTTGCATCAAACGTCTCCACGTAAACACGCTTTCCCAGAATATTGAAAAGAATGTGATTTTTTGTCTTCCATTGAATCAAGTTTGACCTCTTCGATCCATGGCCCTTCTGAACTTTGCTATTATACTCTCTCAAGTAGCGATCAAGTTTATCTTTCACTCCTTTTATTGTTGTTAGTTTAATTCTCTTCCAAATGCTCTTTGCCAGTGAGCCAGCGGACACAGAGAAAATTGATGCAGATGCTCTTTCTGTTTTGTAGATCCATAAGTTGGAGAATTCATGTACAGTTGAGAAGGTGTTTAAGCAAAGTGAAATCTCAATCACCGTCCTGGTACTTTGTTCCACTCATCCTATCTTCTCAACTAAACTGAACTGAACTGAAAACAAAAAAAACTAATTGTTATTAAACTGCTTGAATATAATACAATGCAATGGTTTCAACTATCTAAACCAATTTATAACCATTGTAGAGGCTTGGGAACGAATTAGGTTGCTTAACAGAGGATTTTGGCTAATTTGGGCTATTTTTCACTAGTTTTTGGCAATTTTACATTCATGAAAACCCTTTCACAGCCTTAAAATGGTCCTAAATTTAGGTACTATATCAGATTTAACCATATATATCCATTCATAGCTTTTGAGGATGTTTTAGGACCTGATATGTCGCATGAAACCACCTTTTCACCGAAAAATGATGGATTTTGAGTCCCGTGGAGCCCTAACGGCTTTTTTTGGCCTGCACCTTCTGAAGTTTGCAAAATTTTCAAAATGTTTGATTGTTTAGTGTTATTTATATATAAATGAACACAAAAAATACTACTTGCATGAATCTGAAATTTTCACCCATTACGTCCCACCCCTAATTTTATATTGCTTTTGAAAATAGACATTTTGTTAATTAACTTATATTTGTTGTTATTTATTGAATAAATGTTTACTCATTGTTCTAATTAGCCATCTCTTACTAAGTTTCAGTCTATCATTTTCACCCTTTCTCAATGCACGTTATTTTATACGGTGTGTATAAATAACGCTTCGTCTCTAACCCTCTCTCTCTCTCTCTCTCTCTCTCTCGATCTCTCTCTTAAATGTCAAGTTTTATATAACTATCTGTAAAACCCGAAATTAGAATAGTCCATTATAAAAAAGGGGGTATCATCATAAGTAATAATACCCTTCAAGTAGTAGATGTAGACGGAAGGAGAGAAAGAAAAAGATGGAGATGGAGAGTCGGACAGGAATAGTTGATTAATTCTGGCTTTTTTTCTAGTTATTTTTTAAAATTTAGCTGCCTTTCTAAACTGAAGTTTCCTTGATTCATACCATTTAAAACGGGCTCATCAGTTGGCCATACATCTCGCATGGTTTTTAGTATATGCATAGTGTTCGTAAGAAATTTAGCACGTTGAAAAAGAAAAAGAAAACGTCATATCATAATTGTTGATGTATGCTAAACATTTAAAGTGTATCCCTTAGAGTTACTTTAGTCAAATAAAGCCTACTTGCAGAACTCGCCGTGAGCCTCTACGCGGGCCCTAAGGCATGATTGCATGTTTTTTTACAAGAGACCACAGGTTTGATTCCGGCAATCAGCCTGTCCTCGATGTTGCAGGCAATATAGTTAGTATATTCTTGACTACGCTTTATACGTGATAGTATATTTTTTAAAAACTTAGTTCACCTCAAACGAGGAAACTTGCGACTGTAGACGTAAGGCGCTACTGAGAATTTATGTGAAAGTTTAGGGGCGTCCTAAATTGAGAGCTGTGCAGCGAGATGTTAGTTTACATAAGTTTTCAATTTCTGTATGTCGGTACAGTCGAGAAAACAGGGAGCATGGAGTGAGTTCAAAGCCGGCAGCTCGATGAAAAAGGCCTTTGGAATAGAAGGCTCTCCAGCATCTGGGGACCTCCAGAGTGAATTTGTGGGATTTTGCTGATTTTCGGGTTGGGCAAGTGTATTTTCGTCGAGGAGGCACTATAGTAGTAAGTTCATTGGAGCACACTCCATTTAAGTACGTATAAAACAAGCACAAAATGCAACATTGCGGCGATGGATCAATGTAATGATCTTGGTGAATAGTGAGGCACCTATTAGATTAGATACTCTTTTGGGGGGTTTGCAAACAGGTGAGTTGGGGTGGACACATGTTGGGATTGGTGAAATCATAGAAATTCTGAGACAGCTACTGAGTTTCCACTTCTTCGTTTTCCTGGTGATGCGATACGCAGGTAAGTACTATTGCCATGTATGTATATGTACCGCAGCCACCCACTAATCAATGCTATATTGTAATTACTTGAACAATCTGACAAACTAAAATGTATAGACTAGATATATATTAGGTGTATTATCCGTTTCTTGAAATATTTAAATTGTCAGTTTCTCACGTTTTAGTATGACGTCTTGTATTGAAACAAACGTGCAAATAATAGATTGGAATTGGCCGTTAATTAAAGAATGTGATGCTAAATAATTCTGCAATTTCATGAATAATTATTGATGAAGCCACAAAAAGGAAATCGATGTCTACCAAATAAATGAAAAATATATCAAAATTAATAATCACCAGCAATTCAACAAAGCAAACTATTTTAAAAATACAATGGCTTCCATATCATCTAATGTTGGTTTTGACACGTAATAACGACAATCGACGTTCTATCTTTCTTCCACGTGATACATTGGACGGGAAATATGGCTTCAACATCATAACAAACCTGATTTCATCCAGGAAATTAAAAGCCATTCTTTTTCACGAGAATTTGAATATTGAGAGAAAGTTTCATTCACACTCTCATTGATTCAAACTCTCCGCTTCGTCTTGGATTTTTATTTGTTAATTTCCATTCTCATTTGCTGAATGTATTCTCAACTTGTAGAAAACTTGTAGCTTACATGTTTCAAATAATTTTAGGAATAGAATTTACAGCGTATCAAGTAAGACCAATATCCTAACTTATTCTGCTAATATATTCGAATGTGTATCGCCTTTGCGTATTTTTATGTAATGCAATCGAGATGTTCACACCTATCTGATAAAATAAACAATACTTTTGCTTCGTCCTCAATATCTATTATACATAGATGTTTCGCATCTGTCTGTTTGAAGATGAAAATAAATAATTACTTATATTTCTTGTACTATTATACTTGGTTTTCTTTTAATGATCAATTCGGTTTACTATACTATTTCATTTCAATATACTATATTTCAATACTCTATTCAGAAGAGATATCGCGTCGTATTTGTTCTCCTGTGATGACACTATCTTCCCATGAATTGCCTCATCATTTGGAAGTAGTAAAGTATCCGTTTAGTTGGCATGAGACCATCCTCTCATGCATCATCGACTTCTTAGGGAGGTAATGTAGTATATGTTCGTTCGTCATTATACGATCCTCCCCGGCATTACCCCCTCTTTTGGGGGCAGTGTAGTATATGCTCTTTCCTCATGAGATTATCCTCCAAAGAATTATCTATTCTGTTTTTTTGGAGGGAGTGTAATATATGTTCAGTGGTCATGATACCATCTTCAGTTTTGGAGGTGGAAGCGTAGTGATATACAAACAAAAATATATTACCTCTAATCGCACATTTTTTGCTAGTTAATATTAGTTTACTTTATGTCTGGATTGTCAGCTTTAGAGAATTCCTATTTTGAGAAATGTGTTGCCGAACATCAATACATATTTGTAACAGTTCATTGTATATATAAAATATTAAAGTTATCTGTCATCAGCGAAAAGAGTCTGATCGGCACAGGTAACACCTTAAGACAGGACATGTTTAGTATATTTGCAAATTAGTGGATTACCCGCAAGGAAGGTAAAAAGGTGTTTGGCATACACTCCCTTGTATTCCAATTTTGGATTGACTATCGTAAACCACTTACCTTATATTATGATGTATTAGTACTATTATAACCCCCGGGCGACACTATGCACCTTGTCTAGTATGGAACGTGATAACTAAAGATAAGGTAATTCTTTCTTCCAGGTAAAACGGCATTTAAACACACACCTTCTCTATATGAGATACTGACAACATTTTTATTTTCTATATACCACTTCCCACTTTACCTCTGACTCATGTGCAGAAGAGGTGCGGATGAATTTGAGCAACCCTATCTTCACTATTTACAAATTTTATGAACAGGTGCAGCTAGGGATAAAGCAAAACTTACTTCATTACATTTTCATGTTCCAAAAAGGTGCAGCTAAATCTGTAGCAACCTTTGTTTCACTGCATACTTATGTTTAGAAGAAGTGAGATTACGGATTGAACAACATTTGTTTCAATAAGGTTTCATGCCCAGTTGAGGTGCAGCTGGATTTTAGCAAATATTAGTTCACTAATACTCATGTCAAAAATAGGTGTGGTTGGCGTTTGAGTCGCATGTCCTTTCCAGGATATTAAGCACTTAAGATTTACTAACTTATACCACTTACCAGATATTATAATATTTAGCCTGACGATTCCCCCCGGGGATGAAACACGGGAGCCTCTGTGTAGCTTGATGGCCATATATATTTTCATTGCTTACTATCTAGCTCTACATACGTATCGAGCACTGTTGAAGTAAATACTGAAAACTGAAACATAAAAAATTATATCTCCTTATAATATTTTATGTGGATACATGAAGTACTAATAAATATGTATATACTATATATATATATATATATATATATGTATATATATATAGTATACTTATATATATGTAAATGTATATATATATTATTCCTATATATATATGTATATATGTATATGTATATATATAGTATACTTATATATATGTAAATGTATATATATATATATATATATTATTCCTATATATATATATATATATGTATGTATGTATGTATAGGTATATATATATATATTATACCTATATATACATATATATATAGTATACCTATATATACATATATAAATAGTATACCTATATATACATAGATATATATAGTATACCTATATATACATATATTGAGTCTACAAGTGATGGTAGGCTTTTATAGTTCTACTACCAATGACAAGGACTAAGTACCAATCAATAATTAAGTGTTCAAGATAGTAATCGAAGGATTAAGTAATTGAGATTAGATTAGCTTAAGTGATATCAGAGTTAATAGCTGTCCCAGTTATGGGTTTAGGTGGGAGATGATTTTGGTAGAATTGGTAGTATGACTGAGAGGCTATTAAGGCTGAGAATTATTGGTAATACTTAGAGATTTGATGTTATTAATAGTTTAGTGGGGTGGTTATGTATTTATAGATTCATAGATTCATCGGGACTTGTTGGGTGGGGTTGGGTGGTAAGTTTGGGTGGGGTGGGTGGGTAGGGGGTTATAATGTGTTTTGAGGTAGTGTATACTGGGGTGGGGTTAATGTAATCATTCATTTTTGTAAAAAAATATTTCCATTTTTAAAAATTATGTCGGGAGTTGGTGTGGAGTTAAGGTGGGGTATGTGGGTTGCTAAGAAGGTAGAGTCTACTATGTTTACAGTTGATAGATGTCTCTTGTTTTCTATTTAGGAGTTTATTTTTGTCTTTAAAACGGATAATTTCCAGTTTTTCATTTAAACATAATCTAAATGGTGAGTTTATTGATTTGCAGGTGCTAGATTTTTTCAAGATTTTCCACTTTATAATGAGAGTTTCTTTTTTGTTTTTATTTTGTGGTAGTGTAGTGAAAGTCCATATATATATATATATATATATATATATATATATATATATATATATATATATATTTACTAGAAAGCGATAGCCGAGAGGCAATAACGTTGAGAACAAAAAGAAAGTTCTTATGCCAAAAAGTAATATTTTTAAAGAATAATGTTTTCACAGATAGATTTTTTTTTCTGTGAGTAATGTTTTTCTTAGTGTGTTGTTTATTCATAGAATAATGCCTCTCTCTAAGTAGAATTCAAGCTTAAGCGTAATTTTTCCTACTTTCACTGTGAAATTTCTTTTTACGAACAATGTATTTTAAGAGCAATGTACACTCAAAGCAATGTATTATGAAAGAAATGTACTCTAGAGAAAGTGTATTCTGGTATTCCAAGCATAGTATGTTCTGGTATTCTAAGAGAAATATATTCTGGTATTCTAAGAGCAATGTATACTTGCTTTCCCAGAACAATATAATGTGGTATTCTAAACGAGGGTTGTATGCCGTAAATAAACTAAACCTAAAATTAAACCTTATGGAAGACAGAAGAGGTTTATTAAACTTGATCTTTATTCAAAATCATCGACAAGTGAGAGAGACATATATAGGTAGAGATAGATAATCACTTTTTACACTTATTTTGTAAGCCCATCTCAATTTCCTATGTTAACACATTCCGCGCATAAAAAACTACCTTCTCTAACTTTCTTCTTTTTGAGCCATTGTGCGTCATATCCGTGCTTATGAATCCCAATAGACTAGTGATCCAAACATCGTGTTCCGCAAGTTGATCCCGACTCAAATGTAATTTCCTGTTTTTCACAAGTCACCAATGTATATACTAGAGGGTTTACTCGCCCATAACATAACATTAGTACTTACAAGGCCTAACGCTGCATTGTATGTGTTTAGTTTAAAAAGAACTTCCCTATTTTAATCCCATCACGAGGAAAACCTTAGGTTCCTAACTTTTCAAACGCTATTAGTACCTACTTAGGTAATTTTGGAGAATTGTTCCATTTACATTTTTCTCTCTGTTTCGTTTTAGAATTTTATTTATTGCTTTTCTTTTTTTCATTTGTTTAATGAACGGCCAACTCGTACAAAGAGTGTTCTCTGCTTGTTTCAAATCAGTCTAGGAAAAGAATTCCAAGGGATCCAGTAACACCAAGTCTTAATGCATTCAGCTCATATATTTGAATTTATATTGAGTTTGGTCATTTTTTTATTTTTCGAACTTTTTATTCATTTTTTCGCCGAGTTGTCTAATATTTTATCGTATCATCTATCTCCATCGAAGCCACAATGAATCCGATAGGATTTGTACTTAGTATATCCGATTGCAAAGTCTCCTTCGTTATCAAGGTGGCCTATAACAGACACTACATTACACCACTGTAAACCATTTACACCGGTGCATTTAATAAGTAAAACTTTCTAAGCTTATATAATCATCACGGGTTTTATGAAACTGCATCAGTAAAAAATAAGAATTGCTACCTCCAACTCGGAATGATTAAACAAAACATATAAAAGAAGATCAAAATGAAACGAAAAATGATTTAAAACATCTGTGTTTTGCTTTCCTTTGAAACCAAGCTGAGACTAACCAATTTTCATGTTTTTTTTAAATACTTTTATTCTCGTGATTTGAGCTGCGTAAACGTGAATGCAAGATTAAACAACAGACACTTTTCAAAATCAAACATGGTTTTGTTTTATTTCGTTTATTTATTATATTCTCGTATTTTATGTTACTTATCCGAGAGAGCAAAGTAGCAATTGGTGTCATTTCGTACAAAATATCGAGGAAGGAAACTGAATGCTTCAAAGCGTTTTCTAAAAACAAGGAATTATTAAACATATGTAATTTTCGTACGCGTTTGTTTCCACTCTTTATGTAAACGTGTACGAATGTACATCGATGTAATCTTACGTATACGCACGTTCATGGAAATGAATATGAACAACCTATCTTTATTCGATTCTATCTCTCTCTCTCTCTCTTATCTTTTTCTCTCGTTTATACTTTCGATCTCTCTTATAAAACACTATACAAATATATTTGTGGCATTATCTATACAGAAAAATGAGGAACTCACTAGGCTTATTTTGTAATACTACTAGTAAGCTTTACTCATGTAATGAAGACTGTCGAAGTAAATACTGAATATAGCTATACGTAATGTATAGTATTACTTTACAATAAATTAGTTATATGTGCATGACATATATATTATATATACTTGTGTGGAGATATTTATCTTCTAAAGATGTAGTTTATCTTACTAAACTGCAATCGCGTTTCATCAAAGCTCCAAAATAATTATAGAAAAATAATTCATTCACGGAATAGGTAACGGAAATCAAAAACCAACGTAACAAAAGTTGCTAACGCCGAATTAAATGTTTATATAAAAAAACATCAATACGGAATTACTTAATATTGAGCACTTAACCCTAACCAAATTCGTTCGTTTCATGAATAAATTTTAACTAGTTTTACTATATATATATATATATATATATATATATATATATATATATATATATATATATATATATATATATATGAAGCAATCCAACAAAAGATATAAGCGTCAACTTATATCTTATAATTAGTGAAACATCCGGATAAACACTGAAGCTCAATATACTGGATAGAGCATTAATATCATAATATAAAATGAAGTAATAAAATAAGGTGTCAATCAAATTGTATTAGAATTCAAAGTTCAAGCAAAGTATCCTTAAGTCCTAAGGATACTTTGCTTGAACTTTGAATTCTAATAAAATTTGATTGACACCTTATTTTATGACTTCATTTTATATTATAATATATATATATATATATATTTCATGATTTTTTGGGGAGTACAAAACTTTATTATAGCAAGCATGAAAGGAAGACGAATAAAAGTTAATAAAGAGAGAAAACAAAATGCCAGCCGACCGGTTTTACCCTCTCTTAACAAAGGCTGTATCGAGGGATTATAAAAAACGAGGGATTTAAAAAACGGGGTGAAAATAGATAGTACAATATATATATATATATATATATATATATATATATATATATATATATATATATTTATATTTAAAGCTTTCATAAATAAAACAAAATGTAATAACATAAAGCAATTGTAATAGTTCAATAGTGTGAAGCTAGAGCTATGGTCTGGACTATTTTTGTTTAATTTAAACCACGTCAAATGTTAGGAAAAACGAACTTACATCATTTCACAAAAAAAAACTGTTTTATTTCCAGCATACAATTGTTTCGGGTTATTACAAATATATTTATAAAATGCTTGTGTATCTCATGTGTTTATTTCCTGAATGTTCTAGTGCATGAACAAAGAAAAATACAAGAAAGGAAAATAATTCAGGCAAGTTAAGTCTTGATAACAGTCCGTACCTATTTTATAATACTAAAGAAGCTATTAACTTTTAAATCCTAAAGTGGCGGCATCAAAACACCATATGCGTTTAGCAATTAGTTGTTTAAATGGTTCGACATCGATATTCATTCTAAATCACAGTAAATATTAATAAATGAATCTACTTATCTGTTTTTTTATTGTTCCGACTTCTAGTCATACATGTTTTATTCATCGTTTGTTTGTTTTATATGTTGTTTCTTGGTAGATATTGTACATGCGCTCCATCAACGATTTAAATTTGACTTCTCACCACTGGAGTTACTGAATTTTGAAAACTTTTCCATACTGTCTCTACGAAAGAAATTGTTTGCTCCTTCTTTTAAATCTCCTTTTCACTGGACACCTTTGTAACGGACAATTACCATCTGGACAAATCCCATATCTTTTTCACACGAACTCTTTTTCACTCCATTTTTAATAATATTTTTTCAAATGTTTGAACTTTGGCTTTTCCACAGCCAAATTATCTATCTGTATATCTCCTCTGATGATAAGATTTCGATCTTTGAAAAGCCTTGGCTTAAGGAAAGAACAATGAACATTAGTTTATTAAAGAATATACCTTGCATTTAACAATCTAAGTTTGAAATAAATCTGGACATTCGTACATGTTTATCACTCTTATTTCTTCTACCTTTATATATATATATATATATATATATATATATATATATATATATATATATATATATATATATAATTTATTTAGATAATGTATATTACATATTTCAGTAATGTACCGCGGTTTCATCCAAAAGGGCAGATTTAGACATCTTTAGTAAATCTTTAGTAAATATATATATATATATATATATATATATATATATATATATATATATATATATATATATATATGGTAAGGGAATAGTCAGATTTTTTCCAATATTCAACAGTGAATATTTGAAATGAATAGTAGTCCTTTTTTCAAAACGGTCAATTCTCTAATCAGAACCATCGAGTAGGGTAACCGTCTCTTGACGTATTTTCGAATGTAACAACCTCACTGATGAGATTTCTTGAACATAATTTGCTTTTTTATGGTAAACAGGAAAATATATTATTTCATATGGTCGAAACAATTGTATAGAAGAAATAAAATGTTTCAAACTAATAACTATATTCCGCTATTATCATACTTTCAGCTGTAGTATTTTAATTACTAGTGATCTTTCAACGATCGTTTTGTGTGATCTTTTAAAACTATAATTATTTATATTCATCAACACATATATATATATATATATATATATATATATATATATATATATATATACTGTTGTCATACAATGCTATATAATACTATAAGTTCATGTTTCTACTTTTTTAATCTTCAGAGCGTGTTTTTTATGTAAGGAAGTTTGCACGGAACGACATCCGTTAAACACAGACATCACCAATGTTGTCACTTAAGGCGGCATTAAATGTTCATAAAATATTAATAGTGCAATATTCTCTTCAAATAAATAACATATGTCTTGAGAGATTTATATGTATATTAGTTTTTACAACAATATCAAAACACTGACTGACATTTTTGTTATAATTGTCCTACTTATCTTCAGTCTCTACAGTATCCTATCAAGCGATACTCCTTTAAGAAATTCTCCTGCGTCTGGATTAACGGAATATACATTTGAAGTAAAATGAAGAAGTTTAATGTTAGATTGTTTATTACTAATAGAGATTTAATATGTGTCTGTCTGAAGCCTAAACTATATAATTTCTTTTATACTGGAAGGTTAGACTATAATATTACTATTATTTAAATGCTTAATTGAGGAGGGCGACCGTTTAGTATATATTATGTTGTCACTATACCATCATCCCATAGATTATCCTCTCTTTTCCCTTTGTAACGAAATATAGTGTCTATCCCGTAGTCATAATATCCTCTTTTCAAGGATTACCTTATTATTAGAGGTATACTGTAGTACCTTTTCTGGTGACATTATAAAATCCTCCGAGAAATTACTTCCGTTTTAAAAGAGTAATGTAATTTCAGTTCTCTTGTCTTTAGACTATCCTCCCAGATATTACCTCCTTCTTTTAAGTGGTAGTTCTGTATGTGTACGTTCGTCATGATATCTTCCTCTCGGGCATTACCGCCTCCTTTAAAAGCAGTGAGGGTTATGTTTTACGTAATAATATACCCGAATAAGCATACAACCAGAAAGAGCATACTAATGCTAATATTTTAAATGTATTCATAAATAGTTGATGAATGTTTATATGTTACACAATGTTATATGGACTCGAACACGACACTAAACTGCCTTAGAAACTCTGGAACGAAGTGTTCGACACACTCCTACGCCGAATTTTATTTTATCCATCAATTTCAATATGTTCATTATTTACTATTTTTTCTTCGTCTTACATTACTTTCAAGACCAAGGTAAGACGATTTACAAACTGTAATGAGGGCAATCAAAATTGAGAGACGAGTGTAGCATGAAGTCATTTTTTTAACTTTTGTTGTTTTTATGACTTGAAGTGATCGTACTTGTTAAATTAAAAAAAACTGTAGGTAAAATAGAAGTTGTGGTTTACAGGTAATTTATTCACAAAATATATTAATTTCTTAAAACTAAACGAGCAATCGATTTTTATATCATTTCATGTAAGAGACTTCTTATTTCATCATTTGAATTTCGATACTTTCTTGTATCTTTATTTATATAACGTTACATATGTGCATATGTTTATATGTTTGTATGTATAGGATTCACCCTTATACTTATTAATCAGTCATACATTTTGAAAAAAAGACGCTGCTAAGGTAGGTTATGTGGTATATAGTTTGTTTAATTTAGTTTTATGCAAACAGGGCAAGTTGGGGTGGAAACTGTTTGTAAAAATGCAATTGCGAAATGTTAACAATAGTTATTAGGCATTGATTAATAAATATTCCTCAAATTTTAGTTACTTTAGAGTATTTTAAAACGTTGTCATCAGGCATAATATAGACATAACCTTCCATTTGAAAATTCAAATATTTCACATTTGTATTAATTTGATACACAGTTATTAGACAACAAGTAAGCAAATACTCTAAATTTCAATTTCTTTTCAAGACACAATATGCTTAAGCCGTAAATTTTAGACATATATTACATCGGAATAAGCATCAAAATCATGTAGTTGATTCTGATTATAATTATGAAGTGATTCTAAACACAAGGTTTAGTAGGAGTATTTGTTGATTTCAATGTTTTGAGTGGACATTAAATTGGTGCGAAACTGTTCTGCTTTAGGAATGAATTTTACTCGTCCTGAGACGGGTGTACTTCTAGTATTTTTATAAAAGTTTATACATGCACTTTTTTATTTTGGTAAAGTCTAAATTATATCTAATCTATTACTGTCAATAGTGCACTATAGGTAAGTAAAGTATTAACCCACTGTTAATGTTAAAAGTGTTTCGTGTCCAAAAAATGTATGGATTCTAATGAGTTTCTTATGTCCATATTAAATAAAATAAAAGCTGTTGATGTGTTTTACAACTGCCTAACAAAACTAAGCCAAGCCTATGCCAGTATAGTCTGTGAATTGAAACGAAAACAGAGAATAATTAAATATTTTTACACGAGTGAGTTTTTATCCTTGGTTCCATTTTTTAAAGACATTCACAGCAAGAACTTGTGTTCTAAACACAGTTAAAAATGAACCTTCTTTTCGTCCATCGTTGCTTAACATTACTATGAATCTTCTAGAACAGGGTGTATCTCCAAACACTTTCCACTTGAAGAATACGATACCACAAAAGTGTTTCCTTGTCAATTACAATATAGTAATTTTCAAATAAAATGTCAAATACTTGTCAAAACTGTCCTGATAATTAATAAAACCTGTTCATTTGATTAATCATATTCAATCCTCTCAAAATACTCTTCATGATCATTAAATAGATCTATTTCATTTACCTTTAATTTCGAGTTGCGTTTATCCTTGATAAATAGGGACTCATTATTTAAAAGATAAAAGAGGTATTGTTTCCTTTTTTAATTAAGGAAACGTATATTTTCATAAACTAGTAATTGACATACAAACAATATGCTATTTAATAAAAGGTCTTAAAACACAGATTAATTACGGTATTTAATTTAGTAAAATGAAATGATTATATATCAGTCATTATTTTTTATTCTATTTCATGAAAACCCTTTATTAATGAATATAAGGAATCGTATTACTCTTCATTTTTATTCACATATACAAAAAAAAACAATTATTATTTCCAAATTGAAAAAGTATATATAATATACCTTAATAGTGTTTTTAACACACATTTGGAACCGGTAAGACCAAGAAACCACCAGAAAGATATACTATAACACAAAATCAACTGGTCAATTGGGGAGAGAAAATTGATTTCTTAACTTCTTTACAGGCTTGTAGTTTGAGTAGTAGAGGAGAACTTTAATGGAACACTCAACTATTGATGGAGACTAAGTATTAGCCCAGGAAGGATCCCCTTGATTTCTGAGAACTTCGACTAAAGTAAAATGAAACAAAAAGGTAGATCCTGTCTGTTAGTTTATGTGTGTTGTTTGATTCACGAACTGCTCCTAGGATTTTGGAGATTAAATGCTCATGTTCTACTTTTGCTTCTTCTTTTATGTTTATCCCGAGCTACGACGGGATCCTTAATGTATGACTTTTGTCTCGTAATGGTATGTTTGATCCGTGTACAGATCGGTTTTACAGTTATTATTGCCAAGGTGTCATCGGTCTTTCTGTAGGTCGCTTCCCGGCGATTTCTACTGTAAAAGCAGGTTTTGCGACGGTGTCGTCATCAGCTCTCAGAACATATTAATAACATCTAAGCGGTCATTCCTTCATTTTGCTCTCGATCGGTGCGATTCCGTAGCGCCTTCGAATTACATCATTAGAGATGTAGTCAAGCAGTGTAATTCCCGAGATTCAGCGAAGCATTTCGGTTCCTATAACGCCGAAACTTCGTTCCACCTTCCTCGCTGTCGATAAGCACTCGGAGCTGTACATTGTGACAGGTCTCACAACATTCCGGTAGATCTTCAACTTTAGACTGTTGCAAAACTTGCAACCAGAAAATATGTCGGTGGTGTGACACTATTTAAGCCACGTCGCATGAATGCGCGCAGCGATTTCGTCGAGTATGTTGCTTTCATCGACGAGGGTCGAGCCGAGATACTTGTTCGTGTAAGATCCTGTCTGTCGACGATTATGGTGCCATGATCCTCTTTGTGAATAATCCCGCATAATCATATATATTATTCAACTACAGTATTCAGGGTATTCGGATTAGTATATTTAATTTTGACTATAAGGCGTACAACACTAAGGCCTTTTTGTATCAAATGCGACTGCTCTAAAAATGAAGCACTTCTCCCGAGATTCACACATGCTATGTTATATTACAGTTAGTATATCAGCCGTTTTCGTTGCAAGACAAAATCCGTATTCCTTGTCGCTAAGTATATTGTTTATGTTGATGAGATGACAATTCTATCATTTATCACAGATTCACACAACGTAATCGTGATGCACAACAGACTGATCGCTGTGTACTGAGTTATAGAAGACAATCTCGTGTATGTTTGAATACTGAGCATAGACACCTTTCTTGGAAATTGCACAAAACACGTTCACTTTTGGTTTATCTCGCTCGTGCTCAAGAAGTTCATGAGGATTCTCAGTACCCCATATGCGAGTGTTATGCTTGTTAACTTTGCCATTCAGATGGAAGGTCGCCTCATCGCTAAAAACAAGCCGGTCATCAAAGCCGTTATCTTCCAACTTCTCTTGCATTGCAATGCAAAAGTCACGGCAAAGTGGCTTATCAGTGTCCTTCAACTTTTGGACCAACTTGAGCTTGTAAGGTACCATTTGCAGTCGTTTCCTTAAGACACGCCAGACAGTTGCTGGAGCAAGCTGAAGTTCCCTGCTGGCTCTTCTCACTGATTTACGGGGCCTCCGCTGAAAGGCTGTCCGAACTTACTCAACTGCATCTTCTGAAGTTGAAGGGCGACCTGTTCGCTTACTTGGGCACAAACACCCATCTTTCACAAATTTAGCATGCCATCTGACAATGGATTTCCTTTCAGGGGCTTCTTTTTTAAATTTCCTGCGAAATGCACGCTGAACACATGTCCACGATTCATCTTTGCAAATTGGAGGACGCAAAATGCCTTGTCTTGTTTAGAGAACGCCATTACTGCACCTGGAAAGATAACACGAACATCATTAGTATGACCAAAAACTTGATTAAGCAAGCTTTAAAAAGGCACCAGTTTCATTTTTAAACCTGGAATAGTTCATGAGATATACGCATTTGTAATGTTCCCAAGACTTTTGAAACACCCTGTATAACAAACCGTAGTTATTCCCAAACCAAAAGCGTATATATTATATTCATGAACATAAAATAATAAGCAATCAAATCCATATCTATATAATAAAAGTGAACTACCCGTGTTCGGCTTGCTTCAATAATATATGTATGTTAATTAAATTATTAAAAAGGCGAGGCGTAATGTTAATAATAAGCG
>OY744530.1:44191583-44231583 GCA_963556195.1 Sepiola atlantica | reverse complement strand
TTACCGCCGTTACCAGTTGATATTTCTTTGAGATGCAGAGACTTAAAGTCTAGGGCAATAGGTAAAGAAATGTATGAACTTGTTTTTATCGAGCAGTTGACACAGAGACGTGTTTCTTATTCGAAGGATTCAGGCATTTTAATCATCTCTCGGTAGAGATTCTTTTTACTGATGTGTCGACGCTTACAAAAGCCCGGGGGGTCACTCGAGATTAAGCATTAAAAGGATTGTTAGGTTGGACGATGATCGCCGTCATGAGAGGATTGGCAATCTGGGTGGAATGGGCAGTAGATTTATTATGGGGATTTTCTTCAAAATGAACGACTCGACAAGTATTTGTTTACATTAGACTGAAGACAAATATACTCTAGTCGGCTGGGAAGCAGTCTTGCTGTATCGCGTTCCACCGACTGGGTGTTCTAGGAAAGACACTTTTGTCATAGAGGTTTTGCTTTGTTTTTTGTAAAGAAACATAGAAAACAGTTATTTGCTTTTATTGTAGCCAAACGAGTTCTTGTCATTAATGTTTTCAAGGGGGTATATCTCCGTCGATTACCTCGCATTGACATAACGATATAGAAGAGATAGGCTTGCAACACGTCTTCCGTGTGAAAGAAGTTGTAGTGGCGAGAAGAGATCATCCCCCACTAGATTGCGAAGTCGATTTTGTACTCTGTCAATATAAGAAAGACTACTCCGAGCGGCACCTCATCAGAAAGGAAATTCGTGTATTGTAATAGGTATGTAAGGCAGGACAGGATGCTAGATATTACACAAGATACACTTACCAATTTTATATACACGGATTATGTTGTAGCCTGAGTAGCTTATACACGAAAACTACTTTAATATTCATATGCTTATAGTCAACATGTATGAAAGAGAGAGGGAGAGAGAGGGGAAAAAAGTTACAGTGAGAGGCATAATGAGTTAAAGAGAGGTAAAGAGAAGGAGAGAGTTTTTGTAAGAGATAGAGTAAAAACTGAAAGAAGGCTACCATGAGGGCGAGAGAGAATTTCTAATTCTTTGCTGCTCTGAGAGAAAGACAAAACGTGTTTTTTTTCTTTGCGAGAGTTTGAAATAATATGACGCGGTCTGCATTTGCACCAGGCGTACGGAAACAGGGCATATATTACCAACACATATAAAGAAGAAGCCGGTGTTCAAAGGTGAAATGACTGAGAGAGAGAGTTTTATAAATGAGAACATTCACACGATTTAAACTATTGTATTTTATCTTACTTTTCAGCAAACCATTTAACAAAAAGTAGCATTGATAGATTAACTACAAACTATAACTATGAACAATCAACGTATGTGCTGATAATGATAATATTACGATGATAATAATGATGATCATAATAATACGTAAACTAATAATAATAATAATAATAATAATAATAATAATAATAATAATAATAATAATAATAATAATAATAATAATAATAATAGAAGAAGAAGAACAAGAAGAAGAAAAGCTAGACGAGCTTGGGGATATAGATAAACTTAATGTAGTTGACGAAATGGCTATGGTAGAAACAACAAAAAACTCTAAGAGTACAAATATTGTAGCAAATGATAATTAGGTGATTTTTACTGATGCAATCGTAAAAGATATGATAGAACATGAGATGACAGAAAAAGATATTGATATTTTCAGATTGTTAGACGAGAAGCTAATAGCTGATAATTTAGTACAGTCGCCGAACCTGAGATGTGTCAATAAAAAAAGACTTAAAACTGTAGCGACCAAAGTGAATAGTGTCCTGCAATTTTTCTTAATAAATTCTATTGATCAGTTTAATAAAGTTATTAAAGCTGCTGCACATACTGTATCAAATCTACTCGCAGTAGAAACACGGAAAAAAAGAAGTGATGGAGGAAACGTTTAAATAGTCAGATAAAACAACTTAGGAAAGATGTAAGTAAAGTGCTAGCTGTCGAAAATGACGAACTCAAAAGTCAGAGTGCTAGTGAAAGACTAATCCTTAAGTTGTACATACACAGAAAAGGTTTCAAGTGTGTAAATGAAGAGTGAAACAGCGGGTGATAGCAAAAACTGCCTAAGTAAAACGTACCAGCGACAGAAATGAGAAGTTTCGACAAAACAGACTGTTTGAGAACAACCATAAACTTTTTTTTGAACAACTAGAAGAAATTGAAAGAGGGAATGACAGTATATCTGATGCTGATTAATCTAGTGCATTCTGGAAAGGGATTTGGGAAAAAGAAGTAAAGCATCAAAATGATGCAGAATGGATCAAATATATTGAAAGAGAGGTGTCCTCTACAGTTGAACGACAAACAAATATAATAGTCACCGTTCAGATTCTGAAGGAGAGGGTAACAAAATGTTAAATTGGAAAGAACCTAGAGCTGACAGAGTTTAAATATACTGGTTTAAAAACTTTCCGGTTCTTCACTTATGTCTAACATAAATAATAAATGGCTGTTTGGCGAAAAGTAGCTTTCCTAAATAACTTACTAGGGGCACCGCAGACTTGCTCATAAATGATAAAATAAAAGGGGGTTAAGTGACAAACTTTAGACCGATCAGTAATGTGGAGACTTTTCACGAGCATATTATCTGAAAGTATTTATAGTCATTTGAACCAAATCAATTTGCTGCCTGAGGAACATAAATGCTGCTGAAAAAGATCACATCTCACCAAAGACTACCAAGGATTACCAAAGATTTGATCGGTAAAATGATACTGAGTAACTGCAAACGAAGAACTACTAACCTTGCCATGGGGTGAGTGGATTATATGAAAGAATTTGTCATATTCCCTTATTCATGGATACACAAATGCATGGAAACTTTCGAAATAGTCCCCAATATTCAAACATCTTTAAAGAATACAATGAAGAATTGTGAAACAAATTTCACGTCAGGGGGTGTTGCATTGGGTAAAGTGAACCTCAGGAGTGGGATTTTTCAGGACGATTGTCTTTCCCCTTTGCTCTCTGTAATTAGTTTGATTCCAATGGCACATCTCTTAGGTAATGTGAAGGCAAGATATTGACTTGGGACAGGATTTTCTACAGTCAACCACTTACTATTCATGGATGACCTTAAGGTCTTTGGAAAGGATGGAACCCACCTTGATACCATAATGGGCACGGTTAAATTATTTAGTGATGACATACGAATGGAATTTGCCGACACTAAATGTGACATACTTGTTATAAAAGGGGTAAACTTGTCCCTTCACATGGTCTTGAACTCCCAACAACATATCTGATAAAGAATGTAGACAATGAGAGAGGCTACAAATACTTTGCAATTCTGGAAGTGGATAAGATTAAAAAATGAAGGGCCAGGTCACAGCTGAGTACAACAAATGAGTAAGGAGTATTCTTAAAACACCTCCACAGTCGAAATAAAATACATGCTATCAATGCCAGAGCAGTAGGTATCATTCGATATATTGCCGGTATACTCGACTGGAATGTAGATGAACTAAAATGTTTGGATACCAAACACGAAAAATGCTAACAATTTATTGAGCTTTTGCAAAGAAATAAGATGCAGATCGATTGTATCTTTTGTTGAAGATGTTGTGAATATAGAAGAGGTTTGTCTATATAAATATATTTCTGACAGTAATGAGATTCTCCTTGGTGAAGTCAATAGAGAGAAAATACTAAGAACTGGGGTGAAAAAGTATCAAAGGTTATAAGAGAGAGGGTTCAAATAATTCGGAAAGAAACTACACAGTGTATTCCTTAAGAATACTGCATTTAGAGATAATGACAGATTGAATTGGTTGGTCAGGAGTGATCTCAAGAGATCTACCGAGAGCACCTTAATGTCAGCCCGGGGACAAGCTACTTGCACTAGGTCCATCAAACATTACATTGATAAAACTGCGGAATCACCGATATGCCGCTTGTGTACTGAAAGAGAACAAACATTAGCGCATATGTTATCTGAATACCCAATGCTAGCAGAGATCCAGTATTAAAAATAAAGACACGACAGAATCGCCCAAGTACTACACTGGAATATATGCAAACTTTATGAATTGGACCACAATGACAAGTGATATGGGTATAAGCCAGAAGTGGTACAGGAGAACAACAATGTCAAACTTCTTTGGTGCATGCGCATACAGACTGATAAGGTTCTTGAACATTCAAAAACCTGACTTCATATTTCTAAAATAAAACAAGAGAACTTGCTTAATTATTTATATAGCCTGTCCCTTTGATACCAGGGTGCAGGAGAAAGAACACAAAAAATACCAAGACTTAAAATGGGAATTAGTTTGACTATAAAAATGTAAAAAAGTAAACATCATTCCCGTTGTAATTGGAACGCTTGGAACCATAACGAAAAGCCACTATAAATGGCTCAAACAGATTGACGAGACAATGTTTTTTACAATTCTGCAAAAGGCTAGTCTGTTAGGAAGAGCGAACGTGTTTAGGTATAGCTCGAATGTCTCTCAAGGTAATTGACTTGATGTTCCAAAAAAGAAAACTCAACTGAACACATCTAAAACTTGAGACTACTATGAACTAATAATTATAAGAAGAATTAATAAATTAAAAACAGTCTCGAAAAAACTAGAAAAATACTAAGACAAATCAGAGCAAAGGGAATACTGAGACTCTACAAGGACGAAAATGATGAAATCAGCTGAAATATTGATCAAATCCTCGGATGCGGAAACCAGCTCACATAAACAACCAACGCTGACCAGCCACATTGCAGGTGAAATAAAATAAATTTTAAAAATAAAAAACACGCAAACTTATATAAACTGAAACTGCAGAAAATCTCATAAACTACACCCTTTCTCCTAACACACACACTGTGACGGCACCAGCCTCGGTTGATGCCAGTCCAATGATTGTGAACGGTCAAAAAGGATGGAAAGACCGAGGAGGAAGAGTACTGACTAGAGCTCCACTGGAAGGGTAGAGATAGTAATTTGTTCTTAGAGAGGCTGATATCCACCCAACTCTTAGATGAGCAATGGTCGTTGTCAGCGATAATGGAATACTATGTCCTATGGTTATCACAATAGGCACTAGAAACCTATGCTAACTTATTGTCATTCAGACTCCAGAGAAAACCACTGCTTACTGTCAGCAATCACTGATGACGACTTGTGTTTGAACTTCAAGTGAGTAACAATAATGATAATAAAAAAGTATGTATTTTATAATTTTCAAATACAGACATATACAAATGTAAGAGGTAGCTCGTACCTACCTATAAAGGAACTCGTCCATCGAACTTGATATTTTAATTATTTTTCATAAAAGTAACAAGTAAATAAAAAGAATGAAAAAACATACAAAATACAAATAATACAAAAAAATAACATTACAGATACTAATCAATATACTGGAAACATGTTAAAGTTGGGCCCTTCTCACCAAATACAATAATACACACTATACGAATGCATACATATACACGTACATACATAATTACATATATACATATCAATATACACAGATATACATTCATATCAAATTGGAAAAAGAAAAAAAACTCACCAGAAAAAATACAATAGTAAGAACACTAGCATGACTCAAGGATCTATTCTGCGCCAAACTCTCTTCATGATCTTCAACGATCTCCTTAATCACATTATAAGATAATTTGTCGACATTTATGCAGATGATACAACAATCTATGGCAACACTTTGAAGAGCAGCAAAGACAATGATCTTTCGTATTCTCTAGCTTCGAACCTTGTGCACATGTTTCAATGTGAAAACAGGTGCTGACAACTTTAAATGTGTCCAAAACTAAGCTCCTCTCTTTTCACCACCAATGCTCTGATCTCGACTTGGCTGACTAAAACATTGTCGTTTTCAAGTGCAATGCAAACAAATTCTTGTTGAACCGTCTCCTAATTAATAAAATTCTGCAAAGTTTCAAGCACAATTCCCGATCATCATGGTGTTGCATCAGTCCACCTGGCACTCATTAATATTTATCCTCAAGTGGCTTTTAGACCTTGGTAAGTTGTGTCTATTTATTTATAAGAAAACATACAAGCGATCAGAATGAATAGATAGGAGATTGACACCTACCAGACAAGAAATGACTTTAATTAACAAAGACAAAATTTAACTGTAAATCTATGCAATATTTCCCGTTGTATTTTATTTAATTTGTACGAAAAAACTATTCGTATATTCTTAACGTTTGAAGTGTCACTGAACCTCTTACACATGAAGACAAAAGATAATTTAGTTTTAACAAAATTGAATCGATTTGCCTTCTATTTCTAGTGAAATACCCAGGATGTTCATTACTATTTCTTGTATGGTTCAACATATGCCTGGGTGTTATTATTTCTGTATTGTAATTAAAAACGAAAACGAGGAAATGTCTTAAACTTCAAATATGATAAACAGTGCGAAAATATCATCGTTTATATCAAAACAATTGAATGCACCTTAGTAACTTGTGAATTAATTAAGCATGTAGGTGTTAGAATTGGCTGATTTTCTTTTTAGTTTAGCACTTAATAACAGTTAATGATCAACTAGTAGAATGCAAACATTGAAAAGTGTTTTTAACATTTTGGGTTGGAGATACCTATTTATATAACGTGTAGCGGTTTTCAAAATATCTTTATACATAAAATATACTGTTCAAAATGAGTAAGATCAATAAGAGACTAACGTTGAAATGTGTAGATAAGCTGAGAACGAGTACAATTAATTTCTAGGACAAACAGCGTGTCACAATTGTTATGGCAAATTACGAAGATTAAAATCAGGATCCAGTGAATGGTTTTGGTTTAATAATATGTCTATTATTTAAGTCTTAATCTTAAGGTATATAAAGCCGATACTAAGATTCAGGGAATGTTGCTTAATTAGGTGTCTAATAATATGGATATCATTCAATCAACAGCTTAAATATTTGAATTTCAAAATGGACGGGTGTGCCCATATTATGCAGCAAATGTTGTGTTAGACTTTTCATATTTTCGTTTTTCAAGTTAACTACGCATTTATTAAATATATAGGCTAAGATTTTTCAGAACCGATGTTTGTCCGAATCTTATACTTTGGCGGTAGTTTTTAAGTAAAACCTAATTAGTATTTAAGCTGAAAAATTAAACTTGGGTTCTGACTCGCCAATTCCCATAGATTATGGTTTTCTCGTGCTAATTAGTTACTCTGCTATACTTTATTATTTATGGCAGTATAATAATATCAGGACAATTTTAACTAATCATTCTAAAATATAATAAAAACTCATGTATCATGTCATGTTGAATGAACCTTATTGTTTTAGAAGGTGTGCAGCTTTTTGTTGGCTTCCATTTTGTGTCACGGGTTTACATATAGTTACGTTTTCTCATTCTCAATCTTATGTTACCCATTTTGTACGTCACATGAAAATCACAAATTAAAATATGATATTATCGGGCAGTACTGGCTCGGGAATGCTAGTATATTATACATATTTTATAACCTTAATTTTTATTTTGAGTCGATTTAGTATTTAACTTTATACTGTAAGAGCTATGGTATGCTTTGTAACAATATAGTTGGTGTGTTTGTGTTACTTGTTTAGCAGGATAGCGTCGACCTGGTCACATGTCAAGTTGATATTCTGGTTTAAAATGACCCATCATTATATATGATGTAATACCTGAAATCATTCAATGTCGCTGGTCTACTGTAACATAGGCTTTGCCTCAAGGTCAGAACAATTCGAAATAATCGCAGACCCTCCGAGATTCTTGAGATTCGAATACAAATGATGGTGGCTGGGTGATAATATGATTGATTGCAAGATCGTGGTGTAGATTTTTCAAGGAGAAGAAGCAGGGAAATAATTATTGTTGGCTATCCGGTGACATAAATATACAATAAACAAAGTCCAGGGAAAATCCATTGACAACTCAGCATTTCCTCTAGAAATTAGTTTCGATTTTCTTCTTTTATGGCCACATTTACTATTTTAGAGGTGATTATTGAAATGTTTGTTCTATGTGTTGGGGCAACTAATAAAGCTGCTAAGTAATGATGAGTTCTAAGTGACAGTATTCAGATGGTTGAATGTTCAATTTTTAGTACAAGCGATATTAAATAAGAATAAGTGAAAATTATTTAAGAATTCTAGCTGACGGATGGAGGGGGAATCTCTCTATATACATACACATATACACAACATGCTGTCTGAATATAGGTAAGTAAAATCCAAGAAAAATGCATATCTCAATAAGACTCGAACATACGACAACAAACAGTCGTTGTTTTAAGCAGAATACGTTATTTTACCGACGGAAGTACGGAAGTGCCCGAGTCTTCCTTTTACCTAAGTTAAATCTAATAAATCAAGTGACACCTTCCTGAGGCTAACACTTGAATTTTATATGTGATACATAGATATCCGAGTATTCAAAAAAGATTTTCCCCTACTCTTAAATGTTGACTTTTTAAAGCAGTTAAGAATACTCAGTTTCCCCTCCCCACACCGACCATTTAACTATGTTATAGTTTATCTTTATTGTGGCTACCTCTTGGTTTTGTGGGATTCAAGGAAAATAATTAATCTTGTCGTGTAGGGTATCCCGACAAATCATGTTACTTGAAGTAATATCACAAAGAGACGGTTCACAATATCTCGTATGTACCAGTTTATAGCCGTGTAGAGCGGGTCTTATTTTGGCTCTGAATACTATGTTATTTTTAATATTTAGTCAGGGTTTCCTTGTACGGTAAATCATTCTAATATCAGATTGTGAGTAAGCATTCAAACTCTCTCAACTTGGCATTCAAAATATTTCCAGTAGGTAGGCTAAACTCTAACCAGTTAACATTCAAAGTCTCTCTTAGTAAGCATTAAAACTTTCTCGAGTAGCCATTAACACTCTTCCGGTTGGCATTAAAACTCTCTCTTAGTAAGCATTCAGACTTTCTCGAGTAGGCATTCAAACTCTCTCCACTTGTCATTCAAATACTTCATTAGGTATTCGAATCTCTCGATGAAGCATTCACACTCTCTCTAGTAGTCATTCACACTCCTTCCTAGTAAGCATTCAAACTCTCCCCAGTAGAGATTCAAACTCTCCCCTTTAGGAATTTAAAACTCTCTTCGGTAGACATTCAAACTCTTTCTAGTAGACATTCACTCTTTCTACAGTAAGCATTCAAACTCTTTCCAGTGAGCATTCAACCCCTATTGAGGCCTAACATGTATTGCTTAGATATATTTATTTTGTCTGCACAGTGAACCTGTGACGTTAAACTTAAGCGTGACAACCCACAAACAATTGTATTTTTAAATGATATAACATATCTTGACGTAGTAGGGCTAACAATAGATCCATTATCATGTATAAATCTTGATTCTATTTTCTTATATTAAAATTTATTTTAAAAAATGAAATCGAGAAAAGATCAACTAAAGCATGTGAGATCAACGAACACAAATATAGCCTTTCAAAATGATTTTAGAACAAAGCTAAAATTCATCAAATAAATAAAATAAACATAAAGTTTATAACAATATGAATGTCGCGCCTTATTTTTTTATGAGTTCATTCTGTGTACATATATACTATTAAAGAGGTATGTTATGTTGGGAGTGTGTCTGTTCGTTTGCAAATAGAAACATGTGGTTTGTTGAAAAAAGGAATAGGCAGAGTGAACGCAACCAATGGAGTATTTTCACGATGACAGTATATTATAGGGCGAATGTGATGTAAGCCTTAAATATTTATTTTATTATAAATTTTAAAACTTAACTTAAGAACGCAGAAAAATACATTCATATTTTTAAAACTAAGTGTTTTTTTATAAGCTACAATAAGAGAGACAGAAAAAGTATTCGGTACTAGTTCAAAGCAAATTAGTTTTGCTAAATAACATAAGTACTAATGTGTTTACTTAAAAATACTATACACATATACATCAATCGTAGTTACTTAGGCTTTCATTCAAATACTATGTAGTGTATATTCTTCCACAAAATTTCATGAATAGTTTTCTCCGCTCAAGCTATAAAGCGGTTTAAGTTTTATTACATTTGCTGCTGATATTAATTTTTACTGCGTTATAAGCAATATTGCCATTTGCACGTTTTTTGAAATTTGAAAATCTACATTTGACAAAGATGTATTCCTCGAAATATATTATGGAACACGGTCACACACATTAAATCACAGTGTTGAAGTCTTGCTTAATCAAGTAAGATTTGCTATATAGTAAGAAAAATATTTTAAAAAATTATTTGAAAAAATATATAAAGTAAAATCACTTGTTTTTGTTTTACTTCTCTTTACTTTTACTTTAAGATACTAGAAAAATACTTTATGTTTCCATTTTCTGAATTCTCCATCTTTCGAACGCATAATATCTAAACATTGCAAGAAACATCGATTTTTTTCGTATAGAAATGACCGAAAACGTGTGACGGGTGGACACTAAATTCAGTCGACTTATATCGGATCGTACAATTTGTGTATGCGTGCGTGCGTGCAAAAAACTTTTGCCAGGTTCTTTTTAGTTAACTACTTTTCTAAAAACATATACTCGCTTTCTTGTCCCTAATGTAAGCGACGAACGTCCCTTACCGAAAACTTTAGGGTTCGATCCCAGTCTAATCACACAATTTTATTTATTTTTTTAAATCGACCTAAACATGCATAGAAGAGGGTAGGGGCGGGCGATCTGACATATTTGCGTTGTCTTGGATGTTGACATACTTTACTTCATTTATTCTCCTGGGCAACGCCGTACAACGGTTCCAGCTAGTACTTTATAAAATATAGAGAAATAAGGCCCTGATAATGTTTGGGCCCATCGTACGTTGTCAGGACTGCAGGTATGCAGTCCCGCTACTGATTTATGTGTTTGCTTCTTTCTGATTTGATTTTTTTAAATGATATAAAATGTTGTTGTTTTTCGATTGATGTAACATGTGAACGAAGAAGATTTTAGAAATCAAGTAGAGAAATGTACGCCCACTAGTTATTATAAGTTTTTGTTGTTTTTGTTGTTATTTTTTGCACGAATTGTTATGCTATGTTTTTCTTCATCCAGGTGTAAGATTCGTCGCCGATATAGAGTAGCACCAATCGCCGTAAAGCTCAGGGTATCGCGACTAAGATTGTATGGTTATTTCTTGCAAGCTACAGAGAGGCTTTCGAAGATGGCGTACAAGGTGAAAGTTGAAGGCAAACGGCGAAGAGGCCGGCCAAAACAGATTCACTAGGACTTGGACCCCGATCCAGCTCGCAACTGAAGGAAATGGACGGATAGAATAATATCTGCGGACCCTGTGATATGATGCGAGACTACACAAGTAAAATGTATTACTAGAAGTAAATGGTATTTCTTAAAACGTTACTACTGACTAACGCTCCATTTGCTGACTTCTCAATGCTGCGAACATCTGTACCTGCAGATAGCCGTTACGATGTTAGTCGATCGCCCGACAGTACACGCTGTAGTCTCTTCAGATATTAACCGATTAGATTTGAACACCTTCATACAATTCACGCAACGTCCTTGCTGTAGATTATTGTATGTTTTGATGTTGCAATTCGTTTCATTTTACGGCATATCAGACCTTTTAAGGTTATTTTATCAAAAGTTGTTATGATTAAAAAAAAAGATTTTATATATTTTTTTAAAAATGAGGATTGATAATATGTATTCTTTGATCATTCGCTTAATATTATTATATTGGTTATTACTTTCACAACGTCTCGACATATTAGTGCATCATTCCGAACTTAGGAACGTTTTATATCGAACTCAGGAACCTATACGTAACTGAACATTTTATTTAATCCACAGTGGTAGAGTTTTCTTCTTCTGTTGATCATTACCGAGTAATTTTGAATATTATTTGTTATTCTAAGTTATCGCATGTAGTGAGGATCGAACTTTCAACGTCTAGGAGACTCTATAAATGCCTGAGTTCGACATAAAGATTCAAAAGTTCGGAAAAATTCAACCGAAGAAGAAAGTTATATATTGGGCAACAAAACGTTGCGAAAAGAACCCAGATGAGAATAGTAGTCTAAATAATACAAATTATAAATCCTCATTTCAAAAAATTCCGAACCATTTATATTAGGTGTCCTTATTTTGAGTTAAGCGACCCTTTTCAAGTTATTTAGTAAAATTGTTTTCTTACAGTTATGAGTACAAGTTACTATTATACCTATGGGTGGGTATAATTGTGAGTTCATACTTTTCCCCAATAGTAGGAATGCGTAATTGAGCACAGTAGATCAGATCAGATTTGAGCTTGATATCAGTGAGTCTATAGCGCGCGACGGTACCCGTAATGTCAATTATGCACATGAGAAAACGAAATGAACGAAAAAAGTATACTTATGCACCCAATGCTAATTCACCCACCGAAAAATTAGATTCCGCGTTGATTAAGCGAGTACATTTAACCACACTGGAAATGTTGGCTGAAAATTAAAAAAATAATAATTTAGAATTCAAAATAAGGGATCAGTTACAGTTAATATGCAAAACGAAGTCCCACCACTAATTCTGAAATAAGTGTATTTGCGTCCTTTTGTTATATTATCACTAAGCTTGTGAGGCTGTTTACATGTAATTGCCAAAAAAAAAACGAGAATCTTATTTGTCCTTTCTGCTGAACAGGCATAAGGTACGGGAAGAGAATCCCCACAAAATGTATATATATATATATATATATATATATATATATATATATATATATATATATATATATATATATATATATATAGGTAGGCAATATAAAAAATATGTAAAGAAACAAAATGAATGAACCGAGAATGAAACATCATTTTAAAAAACGTTATTTTACTCATGTAATTAGGCGTGCTATTCAGAAAACTGTACCCAGCTACAGTTTGCCTTAAAATTAAAATATTATATGCATGCGTAGACAAGTCGAAAAAATGATTGATGGATAGAATAATTATTTTTAAAAATATATATCTTCTGCCTTTTTAGTGGCATCATATTGTGTTCTGATTTATTTGTTTTATCTTCATCTGCTTCCACTGAAATAACGGCTTTATCAATGCGATCATGTTTCTGTTGCTAATTGTTCAAATGTAGGTGACGATGGAACCGAACAAAGACGAATTAAACTACGTCCCGATGTAAATGCAGGGTAAATAACAATAATAAGCACGGGAAAACTTCGGGAAATTCATTTCATATAAATCACTATAGATACAGGTATTAATAATGTAAGCGAATATATAAAAACTAAAATCATTTATTCTAGAAAATATATAACAGAATAAAATGGCGTCGAAGCATATTAGGAATAACGAGATATTTCCAATTACTGTCTATTGAAAACTTTTCTAATTGTATTCGCAGACTTATTTTACTCAAAAATGATCTAGTTTTCCCTACCAAATATATATATATATATATATATATATATATATATATATATATATATATATATATATATATTCTGAACGACTATTTGCAATTCTTCTATTGGGTTATTTTCTTAATTCTCATCGATTGCTGCTGATTTATCCTTTTCCGTCTTTCCGATGAAACAGATTCTGTTATAACATTCTAGATTACCATTGATTAGTTGCGACTTCTCCAGAAACATTAAGAAAAGTTATTCGTTTCCAGAATTGTAATAAAATCATAGAAGTATATAACCTTGATTTAATACTTTATTCATTTATTAATAGCTATACTTAAATTAAGTTTACATAACTTTAATATATTTAATATTGAGCTTTATCTTTACTTTATGAAAATATATTCCAATTCGAATTGATCCGGACTATGTAAAGATACATTTATATATATAAATATATATATATATATATATATATATATATATATATATATATATATATATATATATATATATATATACATACATTATATATATATATATATATATATATATATATATATATATATATATATATAGCTATCTATCCATATATCACTCCTTCTCGCCTTCTCTCTCTCTGCTAAAAAAAATGACTCGTTTGATCACCCGCTAAGATTGTGTTAGATTATCTGAATCAGGAAAAAATAAGTTTACAAAACAATTTTAATATTAAAAAAAATAAAAAGACGACATCTTTACACGCTGTATCTTACTATCTGACTCTGTTACTTTCTCAGTTACTATTAAGCTACAAGTAAAATAGTAGTGGTGATATTACCTTTGTTTTTTTTTATTCGACAGATCTGTTTATACATTACTTTTTTATTATATTCAACTGTTATATAAACACAGTAACAGATAGATGCGAAACTGATATTAACAATTCCAAATGAGAAAACAACATGCATTAAGAGCTGGTCAGTGTCATATTAAGAACTGTTATTAGACATAGCTTATATAGTGAGTGAATTGCAAAATCCGACTTATTAGAACTATTTAAATAGAAAATGGAGTAATATTTTAGCGGGTATTTTGTGCGATTTAAATATATAAGAAAAAAGCTGAGTGCAAACAGACGTTGATTAACTCATCTTCATTAGTATATATATGTAATTATATATAGGTGTATGTATATGTTTATATCTATACTTCTATTTAAAGGATCCAGTCATGAAGTAATTTACCGATTTGATTAGAATTATTGAATTTATATTCTAAGCAAGACCGTGTGTGACCTAGGCACATTACTATTGTAAACTGACAATTTAGGGAGTATCAATCTTAAACTAGCAATGCCTCGCCAAAGCGTTTTAGATATATAACTTAAATAAAAAATATATAAAGTTGAATAGTAAATAGAACAAATTAATATAGAAAAGAATTTCTACACATCTAATTTTTAGTTATATCATGTAATGATTTTTAACCGGACATGTACGCGCGTGTGAACGTCAATAATACTATGTAAATTTGCTAAACCAATGAACTTATTTGTAATTATAGGGTACGTATTCGAGGACACACAGCGAGTAACGTAGATATATGATTGTAAGACTGTAAACATCACCATTAAATGGTTGTGCCGCGAACCCCCAATTTACCTCCACATGATAATGCAAATGTATCATTTATCATTGTTATATCGCGTCCAAAACTAAGGGACAAAATTTTAAAACCTAATATTTGTTAGAAATAATAACCGTAAAATGCTGAAATTTTGACAACCGGTAGTTGTTGTCATCCATAATAACATACTAAAATTTGAACCCTTTGTATAGAATAAAAAAAGAATTATAACAATTATTCATTTATTTTCAAATTTGGAATGTCCAAAAGTAAGGGACATAATTGAGAAAAACGGTGTAAATAGCATGCTACATTCAACTTTTTTTATTTCCTCTACTGAAGAACTCTTATTTAGTCATTTGTAAACGTTGCATCAGTCAACACCATGGCGAAACGTCAAAAACTTAATTACTCTGTGAGACAAGCTATTGTGAAGCTACACAAGAAAAAACACACCATTAGAGAGATTTCAGAGAAAGTGAAACTTTCCAAGAGTGTTGTAGGCAGGATTGTTAAATCTTACAATGATACTGGCAAAATAGCTAGTGCTTTTAAAACCGGCAGACCCCGCAAAACTTCAGCAAGAGAAGATCGAATAATGCAGCGTATGTCATTAAAGGACCGTTTTAAGTCTTGCACAGAAATTAAAAGGGTTATGAATAGTACCTCATGTGTTAATGTGTCAAGACAGACTGTTTCTAGACGACTGCAAGAAATAGGGCTGTTTAATAGAACGCCAAGGAAGAAACCACTTGTTAGTTCGAAGAATAAGAAGAAGAGATTAGAGTTTGCAAACAGGTATGTAATTTGGACATATGAAAATTGGGCAAAAGTATTTTTCAGTGATGAAAGCAAGTTTAATCTATTTGGAAATGACGGAAAAAACTTTGTAAAGAGACGTATTGGTGAAAAATTAAGTACAAAGTGTACTAAGAAAACTGTCAAATTTGAGGGCGGAAACGTCATGGTATTTGGAATGTTTTCTAGCCAAGGTACAACGCCTCTTGTCCGATTACAAACTCGTGTAAACGCGCAGATGTATAAAAACATTGTTCAAGATCATACTGTGCCAATCATACATAATTCAGGATTCGATAGGGCAATGTTTATGCAAGATAATGCTCCATGTCACAAGGCAAAGGTGGTAATGAGTTACCTTAGCGAGCAAGATTTCGAAATTATGGATTGGCCACCGCAAAGTCCTGACTTAAATCCAATAGAAAATCTTTGGAAGATCTTAGGAGTGAAAGTTAGGGAAAGAAATCCCACTAACACGGAGGATTTGGGGGGTAAGCTTCAAGAAGAATGGTCTAAAATTAGTATCAAGGATTGTCAAGAACTGATCCGTTCTTGTAGTCGAAGATGTGCAGCTGTCATTGAGAGCAAGGGCTCATTTACTAAATATTGATTACACATGTACTTTTATCGTTTTTTTTTGGCTGTTTACATTGTTTTTCTCAATTTTGTCCCTTACTTTTGGACATTCCAAATTTGGAAATAAATGAATAATTGTTATAATTCTTTTTCTATTCAATACAAAGGGTTCAAATTTTAGTATGTTATTATGGATGACAACAACTACCGGTTGTCAAAATTTCAGCTTTTTACGGTTATTATTTCTAACAAATATTAGGTTTTAAAATTTTGTCCCTTAGTTTTGGACGCGACTGTATATATATATATGTATATATATGTTTCAGAGGAAATATTATTTTACTTAATGAGAAATTAAAAAGTTTGAAAAAAATTGCTAAAATGTTCCTTAATGCCTTATCGTCTGACCATCTAAGATGAACACGTCATAATGATTAATTGAAAAATAAAAAATCGAATGAGATATGAGGGGAAAATTGTTTCAATTGGAAGCAAACGATTAAGAAAGAGACAAAACGGTAAATCTCTCAACGTTATGGTGGATTTGAATCATTTAAGATCTCCAACTAATGTTCAAAATATTTTGTCTACACAGGCTAGGTCGAGAATTGTTAATGACTAACCCCTCGATAATATTGAGATGATTGTTCTACCAAGCACTGTGTAAAACAGAACACGACCATCGGAAACCTAGTCAGAAGAACTATTTGTACTAATCAGGTGATTACTGATGGAAGATTCATGTGCTTTAATATTCCCGGATGATCTCGAAACCTGATGTAAACAAACATCACGTGTGTTGGGATATTCTCATTTTGAATATTTCGGATGGCATGCCAACGTAGTCAGCTCAACACTGACACAGGAATTTATAAACAACAGATGTGTTTCAATGGCTTGCGGAAAAGAAGAGAAAAAGGTTCGAGTCGTGTAAACAACTCTCAGCATGGTTTCTGGAAAACAACTTTGAGTAGAAGAAGAAATCTTTTTGATAATGTTAAAGCTGTTAGAACCTAACCATCGAAGTTTCAAATAGGTAGGGCATCGTGACGGGTCAATCAATGTACCACTAATTTGCCGATACATTATACTGTTGAAACTGAAAGAAACTGATTAAATAGCAAGCTCTATCAGTTCAACAAAAATTCGTTGAGGAAAGTGTAGAGATTTTAAGGGGCCAGCGTAAAGATAATCTGCACATATACCAATCGTTTTCTCGAACTGAAACAATTTCCCCTCATATCTCATTCGATTTTCTTAGTTTTTAATTTTTTATTCTGACGTTTCATTTTAGAGGGTCATACAATAAGGCCTTAAGGAAAATGTTAGCAATATTCTTGTTATTCCACACGCCCATATCATTAATTAAAATAATGTTTCCTCTGAAATCTATTATACCATTTTATTGTACGCGAAATCTACTATATGTATGGCCTGAAGATTTCCCCGGGGATGAAACGTGGGAGCCTCTGTGTAGCTTAATTGCCATACATCTATTTTCATAGCTTACTACCTAGCTCTACTTACGTATCGAGCACTGTTGAAGTAAATACTGAAAATTGATACATAAAAAGTTGTATCTCCTTATAAATTGTTATGTGGATACATGAAATACTAATATATATATATATATATATATATATATATATATATATATATATATATATATATATATATATACATATCAATAATAATAAATGTGATTGATTATGAAACGTTAATAGAGTTTAATGGGGTATCGAATGTTAGTAAGTGTTTTAATAAAATTCTGAATGTTGTTATTATAATTCACCCCAAACAAGGCAAGTTGCTACTGTAGACGTTAGGGGCTACTGATAATTAGGGTGAAAGTTTTGACGGTCATCCTAAATTGAGAAGTGTGCCGCTTGATGCTTGTTCATATCAGTTTTAAATGTCTTCACAGTCGTTGATATATAGAGCATATAGGGAGTTTCGAAGGCCGGCACTTCGAGTAAAGAAGCTATTGAAATAGAAGGCTATTCGGAATCTGCGGACCTCCACAGTGAATTGATAGTATTTAGCTGATTGTCCGGTTGGTCTAGTGTATTTACATCGATCAGATACCAGAGCAGCAAGTTCATCGGTACACATTCGATTGAAGTCCTTGTAAAACAAGCTCAAGCGTGTAACATTGTGGCGATGAGGCATGGGCTGGAGTTAGGTGGATAGTGAGGAAACTCTTTGATTAGATACTTTTTTGGGACATGTCTAAGCGGGCGAAACTCATAGGTGGGGCCTCAGTCAAGATGCGAAATAATAATACTCTATGCATGGGCGGATGGTTCTTTGAAGAGGTATTGCATTCTGTCATGTGTAAAAAGTTTTCTAGCTCGGTAGAGGGAGCCCACTTCTTTTGCAGCAGCCTTGGCAATGTATTCTATGCATTTGTTCGAATTCATGTTGCATGTTATTGTTTGGCTGACAAGGTTAAACATTGGATACTTAGGTAGGATCTTATTTGCCATCGAAAGAAGGAGCTTTGTCTTATCAGCATTAAATGTTACAATCGATTCATGACTTTATTCCACTAAAAGCTAGAGGTCACTTTCTAAGGATACAGCCCTTGCCTCGGATATGTGCGCGTCCGTGTTATTCACATGACGAGAGTAGAGATTGGTGTCGTCAGCGAGTATATATATCGCAGATACACTGTCATCATGGAGGTAGTTTATAAAAATAAGGAACAAAAACGGCCCAATGATCTATCCCTTGGGTTCAGCTGCATTTATTTTATGTTGCTTGGATCAACGGCCATCGATGACGACCTGGACTTTTCTTTTGGATAGAAAGGACATAATTATATTAAATATTCGCCCAGTAATACTATGGAAAATGTATTGTTAAGTTCTTTGCGAGTGTTAACTTTTTATAATTAATTGTCTGTCGAGAATAAATTACTGACGCCTGATGCAACTGTTTATTATCCGTTCGGCCAGGCAGCAGACCACACGCTTTAAGGATCTAAAAATAACGTTGGCTCAAAAACAATGATCAACGGCTGCTCTTAAAAATGATAACTATCGTGACCCAGAGTATTGTGCCGCTGTGACATGACGATAATATTCTACTTCTTATATCTTTGTCGGTGCTGGTACATTAATATACATTTCACAGGCTACGATAGTTTCACATATCAACTACTAATGTTTGCCCTATCATCAACAATCTTGGATACAACACAAACTTGCATCGTGGTAAGATTCCAAGTTTGTAAATTTAAGTTGTGTAAAGTTACTATTTATAATTATAAATACTCTTTATTGCTATAATTACTCAAAAGCACTCTTCCTTGGCGTAGTAGTACATATCAGGAATCTATCTATGTATGAAACAGACTATAATTTACAGACTGTCTATTTACAAAATATATACATAGCTAAATGATCTCCTGACAAATGGTATACAAAATAAAAACCTGTTTAATCATGAAAAACATCAAGAACTTGATGCATAATAACTTTTACTAAAATAACTTTATTTCTCATTAAATTCCAGTTCAATGTTATAAGAAGAAACAATATATGTATATATATATATATATATATATATATATATATATATATATATATATATGAAGTTACGTATGTTTATATATTCGTATATATGAGAATTACTCTTAAACTAATACACCGATTATTATGAATTTCGAGACTCAGTAGGTAGAGGTAAGTGTGTATAATGTGGGCTATATTTTGCTTTATTATGTTTAATGAAAAAGAGGCAAACTAGGCTGTAAGCTATTCGTAAACATTCTGATACCTTAATTGTTTGTGTAATTATAACAATAATATTATACTTCAATTAATAAAGATTCTCTAACTTTCATTCGGGTGACATAATATACGCACACTCACTCATTTGAAAATTCAAATAATTCAGATTTTATTCAAATTCAGTCCATAGTAATTTGACACCAGTTAAGAAGCATTCAATGAATTTGATTTCTACTTTAGCCCCCATGAGTTTAATCAATTCATTTTATATATTTTCAAGAATCAAAATGATGCAATGGAGTTTCATCGGAATTTGAATAAGGAGTCTAGACATATGGTTAAGTTCCACTGTATCTTGATTCTAATTTTCGTAAAGCGACATAACAATGTTGCAAATCTGTTATGTTCGGAGAATTAATTTTACCCTCCTGTGGCGGGTATTTTTATAGTGAAATATATAACAATAATTTCAACCTAAAAACACCTGAAAACATTAAATATAGAATTCTTTGACGTTGAATATTTTCCTGAAAAGAAAAGTCGCTTTGGCGCGGAGCGTTTTGTCCTATGACACAATTAGTAAGTCGCCTGGCCCGCAGATATTATTGCTTGCATCAAATTATAACTTGTGATTTGATTTGTTGATTAAATTGATTAACTTTAAAGTTCTCGCTATTGCAGATGTGACTGCAAATTAAAAATTATTGAACTACCCGCAACGCACACACGCACTCTGTCCGGTTCTAACTGTCGGCCATTCTCTCCGACAAGAATCGAATTAGTTTTAATGGAAACCTGTTGTACACATGTAGTCAACGTTTTGTGATCTTTAGGAATGAGAAATTATACGAATTCAAAAATGATTTCTTCTCGGAAGACGAAAACAAACTCAATAAAATCGATAGAAGACTAAACACTGTGTCAAAAGTAGCCGCAAAAAAGATGCATACTACGCCATACTTCGGAGGAAGAACATAAGATGGTTAAGCATTATTCATTAACTAAATGTAATCTTTAGCCATGCATATCACATACATTTCTCATCTAAACCTAACTTTGGCAAATACAAAAAAAAAGTAATTTTAATTTACTTTTAACTACAATTATTCAAGATATGAAGAATTTTCAAAAATTGGATTGATTGTATGAATGGATGATGCACATTACTATCTTTTTGAAATCGGAAGTATGGTATCACTTCCATTAATTTCAAACTCTTGACCTATTGTAAAATTTGCTACTATACCATTTTTAAGAAATATATTTCATTTCAATCCTCAATTCAGGGGATATTGTCGTATCTATGTCGTTATCATTATACGTTTCTCTCATGCATTCCCTCGTCATTGGTGAAGCATAGCCTGTTTGTCATAAAACTATCATCTCAAATGTATATTCTTTTTTTGTTTCTTTTTTATTGAGGGTGGTGAAAGTAGTATATGTTTTGCGGTCGTTATACCATCCTCTCAGGCATCACATGCTCTTTTCTTGGGGAAGGGGTTGTGTATATGTTCTGTTACTATGGTTCATTCTTCGCAAGTATTACCCCCATAATAATTGGTGGTAGTCTAGTGCATGTCCGTTCGTTATAAAACCCTCCCTAGATAAACATCTCCCTAGGGAAGAGTGTAACAGTTATTCGTTCGCAATAGTACCATCTTTGCGGTCTGGGCATATATTGGCTAGTTGAAATAAAAGGAAGGTAAAGCTTTTGAAAACTGATAAATATTGGTTCTTTCTTTTGTTTCATTTAACTTAAGTTAGATCTCAGAAATCAAAGTCTTTTTCTGAGGCTGAACCATTCTATACATAGGAGATCGATAGATATACATGTATTCAATTAAAGTTCTATATTACTTCTCAAAACGTTGAGTTAGTAAATCAGTGAAGATCAATTTTCCTCTTCTACATCGACTATTTAACTATGTTATAGTGTGTCTTTATTGTGATCGTTTAATTGTCTTGCCGGATTACAGGAACATACTTCATCTGGTCTGGTGAAATATGCAGCTAAGTGTTGTTACTTGAAAGAACACCACTTGTGTGGTAGAGGTGCACCCTTCCTCGTATTCAGTTGTCAGTGTTTAGCTATGCCCAGGGGGTCTTATTTTAGCTTCGAACGCTTTTATTTTGAATATTTGGTAAGGGTATAATTTAGAGTGAAATAGCTTCACGTCAGAGTATTTTGACAAACATCTATACTAAAAGACCGAAGATAATCGAAGATTGTGTGTTGCATATTCTCTCTCCAAAATATGCATATATGTAAACGCTTAAGTAATACAAAAAAATAACTAGTTTATTTTATATCGGAGATAAAAAGGTGCTTCACACGGATTTTTGAACATTAACTACTAAAAGAAAGGAAATATAAGATTAAGAAAAAATGGAAAAGGTTGACTTATGGATAGACTTTTGTCAGCAAGTCTTGTAATCTCTTCTATTCTGTTTGGGTTGATAAAGGACTTTCTTTTTGGCGCGTCACTTTGGGGTCTAGGAGAGTGAACGCTTGTAGTGGAATCTCTTTCACGTGTGATTGATCTAGAAGTTATTTTACTTTCTTCCACCTCCTTCTGTGTGTTTATTATAACGATTAGCTCATTTAATAAAGAGGGGCCATGCGTTAACTGGAGCGACGTTTATAAAATATGTGACTTTTACTAAAACACGCATAGATTGACGAGAAGCATCAACTAAACTATAATAAGATAATTCAAATTCGACGAAAATAGTTGAACCCATATGTATTGCGATTTGATGGGAAACAAATTCTTTGAATTCAAAAATTGTGTATCAGTATCTCAATTAGAGCATAAATCGATGGTAGTTTTAGAAGATAATATATGAAAATAACACAGAATATAATAGCAAAGCATATCACATATAGTAAGCAATAAAAACGCACATATACGAGATAAACTTATGAAATAAAACATTTAACGAAATACCGGTGCGTGTATAAACCATTATACACCTGCGTCGTCGTTGTCGGGGACCTGGGTTTACGCTTGTCTGTTCATACAATCACTCGGACGCCGATGGTTAGTTTCTAATAAAAGGTTCATCACAAAGAAACAAGCAGTCACATGAACAAATTATAGAGACGCGTTACTCGCGTAGGACAGAAAGAAAAAAGAGATAGAAAGGCATGCAGATAGACGGATAGCTCGTTCCGCTACGACTGGTTCCATTGTGTGTGCCTATCCGTCATTAGGAACGGCGCCCGTGACACTTCGTCCCTTCTTGGAGAATTATATAAATAAGATAACAGACAGAAAATCTCCGTCCGAATATTATGTGGTACCATCGATTTCCTTTCCGGAGCACCCTCTGACCTTTGAGGTGTCACTCAAAATGTTCATTGTGTAACCTGATGTTTGGGGTATATCGAGTCACTATATTAATATAAAAATGATCCAAATACTTATTATATATGTCATTATTTGTTTTATCATCAATTTTTATCAATTATTGATTATAGTATTATATATGTATTCTGTGGGTAATTAAGTTACGTTGAGCCTGGTCAGTACCAGATGAGTGATCATTTTGAAATACCAGCCCCTGTATGTTAAAGAGCGATGAGCTCTACGCTTGTTATGGGCAAAATAGCGCCGCCCATTTGCACTGCCAAACCAGGAAGGGTTTCTCCCCTTCAGGAGTGATCAAACACCATGATGATGATGATGATGAGGGTGGTGGTGGTGGTGGTGGTGGTGGTGGTGATGATGATGATGATGATGATCATCATCATCATCATCATCATCATCATCATCATCATCATTGAAATAAAAAATGATTACTGGTGTTTCCTAATAACTTCAGACGAAAGATTTTAAAATAAATGCTTTAAGTAAACATGTTGAAACTACCTAAACATTTACCACGATCTTTGAATCGAAAGACAATAACAAAAATAGTTAATAAATAATATGCGTTTAAAAATAAAAACAATATGCAAATTTAGTAAACTTTGCGACTGATATCGCATATACAGAAGCAATATATAAAATAGATGTCGCATATTTTATGTAAAGTTGAATTAACTTGAATAGGACGTTTTGACTTTACCGTTTATGTGAGAAATGGATTTAACTTTCGCAATTATCATTTAGATTAAAAGAGAGAAAGCAATATCACGTATCATAACGTAGGCGCACCGGTTCCTGTTTAATAAAGGAAGGTAAGCAAGGTTGGGCATGGTCAGTTCCAGATGGGTGATCATTTGGGAATACCATGCGCTGTATGTAGGAGGACGTCGACACCTTCATGCAAGAATAGCACAAACCTAACGCCGTCATCTCCTGTAATCAAGATATACATACGACTGTTGACCGCCTATGAATTTGATAATCCCATGATACTTTCTTTTTCGGGGAAAGGCGGTTCAACCTGCCCAGGGTGTCTACTGTACAAGGTAAATGTAGGGGTACATTCGACTCAAGTGGATAACATAAATGGTTCCGTTTGAAATTACGTATATATTTCCGAGTTCGATAAGAGGAACCAGAAGAAGGCCAGCACTTACATCGGCCGAAACGTTGTGAAAATAAAATTTAAGATGAAAACAATAATCCATATGATCCAAATCTCTAAAATATGAATAATATGAAACTCTTATATCATTCAATTAAAAATCAGTTACCCCCTTGCTGATTTAATTTAAAGTGATTATTTACTTATTTTCATATTGATGTAATTTCTTTTTAAAAATTGCCAAGAACATGGTACAAAAATAACAAATAATGATTGGCTAGTTAAAAAAATGTTTGAATTCACAGTTTAATTTCGATTTGGATCTGACTTTGAAAAGACAACCAGATATCTTTATATTTTAGATAATAAAATATATGTATTTTTGTTGAAACTATTCAGTAATAAATGTGTGAAGCACTAGTGATTCCCCATCAGTTCGCAATGAACGTTTGCCGGAAAATGTCCTGCAGTCACGATTTGCTGATTTCATTAGAGCGACTCTACTTATATTTCTGAATGTGTTCATCAACAATCCGTTCTGAAATCATGAGTGAAATGTTTCTATCGACTTTGCCTCATGCGACCAGAATTAGACTTAAAATAAAATGAAGAACAACGCCAAAAGAAATAAAATAAGAAGCAAAGACGGTAAAATAAACTAGAATAGTTCAGACATACTTTTATGGTATTTTCTTTAACACAACCCGTAATGTATTCAAGGAAGAGTGCCATAGACATATTAACTAAATGACAAAGCATATGGTATATGAAAATAGTCTGTCCTCAGACATTATACCCCCGCCTGACAACGTAACGATGAGCAAAGATATTATATGTGCATTCCTTCTCACTTGTGTATAGAGTATATCTGAGGTTATGCCGTTTATAACTAGAAATATCTATCTTGTCAGGCTGAAATTTCGCAAGGTGTTCATTATTATCAATGAGCGTCAAATCTATACATCAAATTAAGAACAAACCGGTAGTTGACATTCCGTCAGAATGAGACTTTCATGTTATGGTTAATGTCAAGGTTCAAGGTTATATACGATGTGGAACGTCATTCGCTACAATATAGAACAAGTAGCAAATATGTACGATTAATTGAACCGAAGGTATCAACAAAACTGTGACGTTCACTTCATCCGTAACATTTACCTCGATCTTTTTACCTAAATATCCTAAAATTGAATCATTTGAAGTTATACCATGATTGGAATTTTGAACACCTTTGGTAATAGTCCATTAAGTGATGTGAGTGTGACTCGACCTAAATGATGACCTCCTTACGGAAGAAAAACGGCAGTAGTTTTTTTCATAGATCTGAGCAAGTTAACATGTGCAGCGCATTCTCTCACCTTTTCCGAGTTAGTATGACTCAAAGTAAACAAAATAACATAGTTAATATGAGCAATGCATAGAACAGAAAGCAGAGTTATGGACCCGCAAAGGAGTAGGTAGATTATTTTTAGTATGGACTAGCAGTTTCCCCGGTACTATCCTGGAATTCATGATAGTTCTGTCATTTAGTACATAATAAAACGTTTAAAACATTTTAAAAAATGTAGATATGTTAAATAACGGGAACCACATGTTCAGAAGAATATTAAAGGTCGAGGGGCATATCCGATTTAAGTTGAGGTGTCACGTAACTTCCGGTGGGACCACTTACGATCTTACCTGGCGTAATTTAAACGAGGAAATACATGTTTGCCTGCCTTGTCACAGAAACGGGGACAGAAAGCGTCGGGCGGCTGACGTAGTGAGACGTGATATCTGTCGATCTATTTATCTCATCTCTCTCTTTCTCACGCATGCAAAGTTTCTGTTTTATCCTTTTTAATAAACGTGTTTTATAAACTAATCAACAAATGTCGATGTATAATCGAATGATCCTATTTCGAACTATGATTCCCTGTGATAATTTAATTTTAATTTTTAAAATGTTAAAATTAAATTACTTGAAAGGAACTAACTTTTTGTATAGTTATTTTTTTTTAATTTTTAAATGTAATTTTCTGAATGAAAGAAAATGTATTCGTTTTATATCTACTAATAAAGTCCTTAAGATTAATGAATATTACATATATGTTTCTATAACCTAAAGAAAAAGAATAAAATAAAATAATGAGGGGGTCGAAAGCAATGCAAGTGACAATTACAAAGAGAGGGGGGGGGGCTTATTGAAAAGATGTGGAAAAGCCTATAAAGTATTAAAATGGAGCACAGGATTTTTATCCGTGGATTATATATTTTGTTTCGTTCATGATATGTTTAGCTATTTAATTGTTTTATAATGACCGTGATTTTAAAAAAATAACAAAGTCATTTGTAGATATATTTTTTATTAGGACTTTTTCTTTCTTATTTGCAGCTTTCAACTGTTCGTGTATATGATGAAAAAGTTTCACAATTGAGATGGGATATCAAATTGACGAAGCATTATTCTGTGTTAAATTAGTGCTTGTTACATGAAGTTTTTTAAATGCTCTTTACATTTTCCTCCGTAAAAGGATTTCATATTACATAAAAGTCAACTTCTCTGAATAGGAACATATTAGTTCCAAGACAGAAAGCCTTGTACAGGCAAATTGCTCCAGATACTTAATGATAGAGGTTTTTAACAATAATAGATAACAAATAATAACAAATAGAATTATCTTTTTAATAAGGTCTCTAGCTATCTATACATCTATCTATCTTCTCTTTATCTCTCTCTCTCTCTCTCTATATATATATATATATATAGAGAGAGAGAGAGAGAGAGAGAGAGAAAGAAAGAGAGAGAGAGAGGGAGAGAGAAGGAAGGAGAGAGGGGAGAGATTTATATATATATATATATATATATATATATATATATATATGTGTAATTTCTTCTCGGTTCAACATGTATGATGAATGCTTTTTATGTTTCAATGTTCGATTTATTATTCAATATGCGGTATTCTTACTATTTGTGAAGTACTTTGTACTGGTGTTGTCTTTTAGTACTGAAATCTGATCTTTTTTCTTAAGAGACCTCTGTATGTGATGTTATAAAAAGCGCCGACGAAGACGTTTTAAAATTATAAAAAATAATGAAAAATATGTTCAAATTTTTAGATATCACCGAACTTGATATATATATATATATATATATATATATATATATATATATATATATATATATATCAATTATTTGAATAATGAACCCAGAGCTGTACTTTGTATATAATATATTTGCAATAAAAAATATAGATCACTATTTTTTTTTAATAAATAAATTATTTCTTTTTTATTTAAAATATATGAAAAAAAATAAAATAAAAAATGTTCATTGGAAATATGTAAAAAGCAGCGAAAATACTAAATTGATTGTTTAAAATCAGATCATATTTTAAAAGATTTCAATCTATTTTTACTGTTACGATGGTCCATATCTTTTTTAAATGGTGGACAAGAATCACACAAGCAAAAAGGATTTCTCTCGTTTGTTAAGATAAATTCATATGTAATTAAATCCAATGCCTTTAAGTTTTATTTTAGACTTCCTTTTCATATCGTATATTTGTGGTCAGCTTAGAAATATTGAGTACCCATGTCTCTAAATACTGTTGATAGTTTATGTTTGATAAATAACTGGTTGGTGTACTTATATTTATGGATTCTGCTATTATCTACTGATGTTTGAGTATCAACCATGTGTAGCATACTTTATTTGTTCAAAGTATGTATAATCTCATTATACACAACGTTGCTGATACTCCTCGTGTCGTCACAGTAGTCTCCAATTAAGTCACGTAACGCATAATTCTTCTTATGAATGCCAGCTCTACTATTTTCAGATGTGAACTATTCTTGATGTCACTTCTTTTATTCTCAGATATAACCCCCTTTTATATTCGGATGTAACCCCTTCTATTCGCGTATGACATGCATTCTATTCTCGAATGTCAGCGCTTTTATTTTCGCATGTCAGCTTTCTTCTTTTGGAATATCACCAGTTCTATTTTAGAATGTCCCCACTGCTATTCCCGGATGCCACCCCTTCTATTTACGGATGTAACAATTTCTATTCTTGAATATCACTCGTTCTATTTAAGGATGTTATGCCTTCTGTTTTCGGATGTCACCCCTTTTATTTTCTTTAAAGGTCTTGAATATCACCTTCTTAATTCCAATTTGAGACCCCGGATGGCATCCCTCTATTTCAAAATGTTAACCGCTTTCGTTCTCGAATGTCATTACTAATATTTTCACTGGTGAAGTAGTTAAAAATAAGAACTGCAAGATTGTGTTTTCAGGGTTTGCTCCTTGTTATTAGTTGTGTCAGTTTAATGTAGATTTTATAATCAACATCTGTGATGAAGTGTAATAGCTTTAGTTAAGTAGATCTACCTCGAACTATTGTGCTCGTGTTTCAGTTTCCGCACCAGCGTTTATCAGTTGAACAAGTTTGACATTGCCATTTTTCGCTAAGATATTCTTGTAGGCATTCTTTAACGTGAAAATTGCTTCTGTTTTCTTTCTTATCTGGTACACACTATTTTCCATTTCATACACACAAACACACACAAAAACACACACACACACACACACATATATATATATATATATATATATATATATATATATATATATATATATATATATATATATATATGTATGTGTGTGTAATTCTAGTTCGGTTAAGGCAAACCAGGAAATCACTTTCCGTTTACTTGAATTGCAGGGTGATAGCTTTATTTCCGCTTGTTCAACTTTTTTATGCACAGATACCGTGTTTACAGTTGCTCAGAAGAGATAGGGGTGAGCACATTTATACATTTCATGGCTTCGCTTAATATTTGCATAGAGCAAATTATGTTGAGTGTTTCCACTGTATCTTGATCTCTGATCAACAGTTTTCTTTTTTATATAATTCTGTTTTCAATGCACATTTTTCTCTCCTTGCGATTTGGAGATCTGTGTAGAGCCCCCCTAGTGCATGCGCCACTTACATCCGAGGCTCCTATATCTTTTCGCGCTAATTCGTAGCCTAAATGTTTTTTTGAAAGTATCAGAATATTGAATAATTTTACAAATATAGAATTCTGAATATGTTGTGGTCATTGAAGATCTAATCCCGTTGAGAAATGGTACACAGCTTCAATTAGGTTAGTCGTCTTCTGGCGAAGGTTTATTTTTTTTCCTGAATAAGAAGACCTGAGTTAATGTTTTATAGCTGTCATTAAGGGTAAATGAAAGTAAAAAGAGGGTGTGTAGTTGAGTTGAGTATTATTATATTATATTTTATTCTATCTGTTTGTTTGTGTATTTGGTTTTATTTTTTATTTATTTATTTTATTAATTCTTATTACTATTATTTCTTTATTTATCATTATTTATTCTTGTTATTACTATTATTACTACTATTTATTTATTTATTATTATTTTATTTTCAATTAATTATGGAATACTTTTAATATGTTCGTACCTGCGTTGTAAGCAATTTTGTTAATATTAGGATGTTTAGTTTTAATGAATATTGCTTCTAGTATTTTAAGTCTGTTTATGCAGTTATTTTTCTGTATTATTTTGGTGTTAGATTTTAAGATTTCCGTATATCGACCGACTGTAGTCTTTTGTTATGTGTAGTAATGTGACGTTGTGTGGCGCTTGTATCGGATAAATGGTAAGAAGAAATCGACTGAGAGTTGGTGTAGTATGGCCAATATAGGTGATATACAGTTGTTCTGTTTGGGTTGTAAAAGGACATTCCTTAAAATGGCATGAGAACATATATATAACGTTAGTTTGACAGTGTTATTTTTAATAATTAGGTTATGTGTTTAAATTTTGTGTAGTAAATTATTAGTTTGATCTTTTTTTGTGTGTCGTTAGGTTTCGTGTATCGTTTTATCATGTGAAGAATTGCTTTTTCGCTGAGTTTGTACTTAGGGTGCGTCTGGATTTGTGATAGTTGTTGACCGTGTCCTTTTAGTCATGGGTTTTATTTATTTTTCATCAGGTATGGAGTTTATAAATGATGTTATTTGTTGGTTGACAATTTTATTAAAAGTATTCTATAATTAAATGAAAATAAAGTTATAATAAATAAATAATCGTAATAATAGTAATAATAAGAATAAATAATAATAAATAAATACATAATACTAATAATAATAATTAATAAAATAAACAAATAAATAATAAAACCAAATGCCCAAACTAACACATAGAATATAATTTAATATAGTAATAATGAACTCAAGCACAAATCCTCACTTTTCTTTCATTTCCCATTAATGATATTTATAAAACATAATGTCAAGTCTTCTTATTTAAAAAAGCCTGTCCTTAAGACGATTAAGAAAGTCGAAAGCGCTCGAAAAAAATGGCCGAATTAAAAACAATCGGCGAAATACTCTACAGAATGCCACCTGAAACCAGAAAGATTGCTCGACGGTTTGAGGACCTCATGAAGATGATTTACAAACGCGAAAGTTCCCTGACGTTCAACAACGCTTGTTTGGATAATAACTTGCTGCCTAAGTATATATATATATATATATATATATATATATATATATATATATATATATATATATATATATATGTGTGTGTATGTATATATATATATATATATATATATATATATATATAATTATTTATTACCTACAGACATCGAGGTTTCATGCGTGCGCAATCTTCAGTGCAGGAAGCTAATTCCCGACGGTCGACGAGCGCGAACTCCGATCACAAATCGCCACTGATTCGCAGTCAAAAGAGTTACCAGTTGGCAACCAGAAATTTGCTTGAAATTTAGGAGGAATTGTACTTTGTATATACCAAGTCGCCGAGTATTTAGAGCACGCGGCGAATAGTGATCAACAACAACAACACATTGTGTTGGATCTCGCAATGAAGCTAGTAGTATTGCTTGTTATTAAATTCAGTGCCCAGCCTTAGTAAAGGGGGCTATATAATAATATTTATAAATAACTATTAATAATTTATTACCTACAGACATCGAGTACGCAATCATCAGTGCGAACTCCGATCACAAATCGTTACTGATTCGCAGTCAAGAGAGTTACCAGTTGGTCACCAGAAATTAGCTTTAAATTCAGGAATAATTTAACTTAGTAAATACCAAGTTGGCGAGTATTCACAGTATTAACTATTGGTTTTGTTTGGTAGAAAGAAATCCAAAAATTGAGTACTAAATAATGTAATGATAAGAACATAATATTTATTTAGTAATAGTGTTACACAAGCCCATGGTCAAACGAACATAATACTTTTTATTTAAAACCAGGTGTGGTCAATAAAAAACTGAACCAAATTCTCTGGGTTTGCTTAGAAGGTAAAAAATAACCGTCACCAGTTATCTTCAGTCATGCTTTAAAAAAATGAGGACGTCGTTCAAGACTTAAAAGACCTCCCTCCCCAACGGTTTGCTACCAAGACGTAAGTGGTTAGTAGCTAGGTTTAATTGTATAATTCGTTTTTATTATTTTTCAACTTCTAATTGAATTTTCCACTATTCTAACATTCTGCTTACTCTAGCCTAGTGTGGACAACTACTGTTCTCAGTATTTTTTTACACACCCTCCTGTAATCTTGTTACAACGGAAGAGATACGTATATCGGTGATGAAGCTCCAGGCAGAACAGCTTTTTTCGAAATTGCGCGAATCGTATAAGGAAAAGATCGATTGTGTTAGCAAAGCGATGATCACTCAGATCATCCATCCTCTGCAATCTCTATTCAAAATATCGCCGGGGGATAAGCGGAAATGTTCTTGAAAATTGTTGTCACTTATTCAAGAATTGCCAAATATCGTTTTGAACGACATTCCTGCAAGCGACTTTTCATTACAAATTATGCTTTCGATAACAACGCCTCTCTAGATACGATATCCGGTTTTATCTTGTAATAGCAATACTGTCGCATCTAGTAAGTGATTCTTATGTATTCTATTGTACACCATCCGTCAAAGAATACGGTATAAATCATGCTTCGCCAGTGTTCGCAAAAGTATTCATATAAAATCATAGAATTTCGTCAGCAATTTTATTTTTTATCTATAAATTATTACCATTTCTGGTGACATAATGAAAAATACCTATTCTATTTACAATGGACGATTTCTTTCCGAATCTATTTCATACGGCGGATGTTGTCTGTTATTCGCTTCTACAATGTAAGTATTTTTAATAGTTTTTTTTTTGTAATTTCAATAGGACAATTTTTAACTGAACTGTCGCTAGTTAAAAGAAGCGAGTCATTTCTGATGACCGTAAGAAAAAAAACGACAACCGTTACTTTGCTTTTTTATTGTTTTCCTTTTACTATTGCGGGGAAAGGGGGGGGGCTTCAAAAAATGATGGAGAACGTTTTAATAGCAAAGACGTTCGCAGAAGTGAAATGGTAACACATGAAATCGAAAGGAAACAATTGTCGCTCCCATCGACATCTTAAACGATTTCTCCCCCAAAAGTGAATTTTTATTTCTGCTACTTAACTTACAAAAGCTAAATAAAAAAATGTCTATAACTGATGACTTAAAAAAGGAAAGAATAACAATACGTATAAATCAGTATAGAAAGGAGACAACTAGAATGAAAACGTCTTATTATTTTAATAGATTTGTGTTTTGTTTATGATAGACAAAACTGAAGACGTATGTCTGGAGGTAAGTTGATCGGTAGGAATAGAAGATATCAAAGATAAATAATGAATAGAAACTCTATAATGAAACTTTTTAAATTTTTATCTATATAGATATTTAACATATTTTATATATATATATATATATATATATATATATATATACATATATATACAGGGTTGGCAAAAATAAGGGTCCTATTTTTAAAAATTCATAACTTTTTTATTTATTGATTTTTTAATTTTTTTTTTTTAGAATAAGTAAAGGACTCCTTCCGAAGCAAGCATGAGCCGTATTAGCCCTAAGGAACGGACCCTCATTTAGAAAACATTATTTTTGCTTAAAAAACTCAAAACAGTGTAAAAAACAATACTTTAGTTTTTGTAAGTTTTAAGAAGTGTTTTTCGGCTAAAATTTGTTTTGTTTATTTCAAAAAATCTCGGAAGGGTCAGTCTACACACACATAAAGTTTGGTGAGTTTAACTTTTATTTTGTGGAAGTTATTCAAATTCAAGTTATTCAAATTTAAAGATAGGACCCTTATTTTGGCCCACCCTGTATTTACATTGTTTCGTTTATGATAAAAGATCAATTACAAACTGATTTCTATAATTGATCCTAACCTGAAATAGGTTCGTGCGTTTAATATGTTTTGCCTATTCTCATTATTGAAAAAAATGTTTTATTTTTCTCCTATCGCTGCGATCCTGAATTGCATTTCGCCCCTTGATAAAACTCACGCCGACACCGGTTGTTTAAGTTTTTTTAACAGTATATATGAAGAGTTTTAATGCAAAACGCGATAAACGCCATTTTCAAAATCACGAAACTGTCTCTACTAAAAGTGTTGCATTTCTACACTCGGCGACACCCCAAAACTATTTGTTACATCATATAGTACGGAAATAATTTCTTTTCGATTCTAATGAAAATCAGCTTTTATTCGAAGTCTAGATTTTATATATTCGTGTTTTTATTGTTTACGGTCTCAATTTAAACGAATTGGATGTATCGGGTTTTGCGTTCAAACTCTTCATATTTTGTTCTCAAACTGTTTGTGGATATAGCCAATTGATGTTCTCGAAATTGTAATTGATAAACTCTATTTGCTGATGAGGAAAATCATATGAGTTTTTAATTTTTACTCTGATAGAAAAGCGGTTATAAAATGTGTTTTTTGGGGGGAGAAACGCGTGTACACATGAATAAATATTGTTAAGTGTTGGTTTTAAGATAGTTATTATAATTAAAAGGTTAAGTAATTATGTCATACATTTACTAATCTACCGAATTATATCATATATATATATATATATATATATATATATATATATATATATATATATATATATATATACAATTATATGTAGTGTGAGACAAAGGGAAATATCTACAATTTTACGGAATATTAACGGATATGCAGATCAATATACCTTCAAAGTGACATGAAAGACAGAAAAACTACTTATTTACTGCATTCATTTTTGCACTATTAATTAAGTTATCGGGCCCATTGATTAAAATATCCACACTGAGGAGAATATTAATAGTATATTATATATTAATATATTAGAAAAATGTAATTGTTATGATGCATTGGCTTTTAAAATCGTTCTTCTTAGTGCATTTTAGTATGAGAAATTTAATCACAAAATTGTTTCTATATTTTAAAATCCCATTAGTGTCTTTAGAGGTACTAATTACATTCCACCCATTTTATAATCCTCTTACTAGTCGCCTACGTTCACGTTTCGAAGTAAAATAAGTAAACCTAAAAATATCAATTATACCAGTGTACATCATCTGTCATAAATAACGAAAAAATATGCTTCACATGTGTTGGCATTGCTATAGATAGCAATCATAGAAATCATAGAATTACGTTAGTAATTTTATTTTAAGATGTATATTCTTATTATCAATTCTGATGACCTAAATATGAAAAAACAAATACCGTTGACATTTTATTTATTTCCAAATCTATTTCAGACGACGCGGTTGTCCGCTTTTCTATTTGCTTTCCAATATAAGTTATTCTAATGCTCCTCTTTAATTCAATAAGATAGGACTAAACTACTGCGAGTTGAAACACGAATAACTTCTGATTACCTTAGTAAAACAGCAACTTGCACTGTGCTATTTATTTTATTTCTTTAGTTTTCTTCCTTTGGTTATTGGGAAGTAGGGCACAGCTAGACATTAAAAACTGATACAGGATGTTAATAAGTAGAGTAGACATTTGACCTTAGGTTTACTTTCGGTAGCCTCGTCACTCTCCCTTCTCTTTTTTGTTCTTTAGTCCTCACATTCCATGGGCGATGTTACTGACAAAGAGAAAAGAATTGCTGTTTCCTGGTTCTTAATATATCCATCTAACACTTATCGTTGGTTAATTTTTTACTTTTAAGTAGTATTTTAAGCCCCTTATATGAAGTGGTTTCATGCCTTGTCTGGAGCAATTTCCATACATAATACGTGTTAAAACATTACACACGTTAGCGGTTTAAACTGACATTGAAAGAGAACCATCCCTGTTCACTTAAAGAAATACAAAATAAATAAATAAATGTCCTAAATTGGGAAGTTCGAAAATGTTTGAAATAACGAAAAACGTATACATCTGTATAGAAAGCAGAAAGGAAAAAAAGAAAAGAAATCTCTGTAATAGATTTGCGTTCTTCCTTAGTCTTCCTTCGACTTTTGTGTGACGGGACGGATATTTATTTACAAATAAATGCACATTGTTCTTTATTATAACTGATTGGGGAGGATAATATTAATAAATATTTGAACAGTGATCTTTAAAATTGAATCATGATATTCAGAACAGCAAACCACATAAATATTGAAATGAATACAAATATTAATGATTTTTCAAATTTTTGAACTTGTTCCACATTGAAGTAGGTTGCATTTCTTGGTGTAATGGATATCAATACTACCCCAAAGACAAGTGCTACTCTAATACATTTAGTCTTTACTGGTTTCTTTATATGTTTTATGTTATATTAAAGTTAGTAACATTCGCTAAATGTAACGAAAAGAAATTCAGTTCTGAACGTATAATCCAATTAACTCACAGGAATACAATGATGCATAATTATCCATCCTGGCATCTTTTACTAATGTAAATGGCGTTATATTTGCCGTTGGGAAAAACCAGTTGCTTTTATCTGGATCTCACGTGTGACCGTATCACATTATAGGAATTAATTATCCGTTGATAAATGATGTTCTTAAAGAAGGGCGATGAAAGTAATTTAAAATTAAAATATATTTTCTATCCAGCAATTTCCCCGGTCGGGTAATCACACAATAAGCTGATTAGAATTTTCCAAATTATATTTTTAAACTAGTTGTGGGGAAATTTAGTCGTAGGATAATTGTACCCTTTTTAGGCTAAAAAAGAATAGCGTATTTATCTTGCATGGTGTTTTACCGAGAGATCTATGTATATATAGCTCCCGCTATGTATAGGTTGAACACTCTGGTAAAGAAAATAACGGTTAACACATAGTGTAAATCAATACTCTTCTTGTAAAGTATAGATTTTTCTCGTTAATTAGTAGAGTGATAAAAATATATGTCGACATATAAATTACTTATATAGCGTTATAATTTCATCTAATTAAGTAGCTTGTTTATTATCGGTACGCATACGGCGATTGACTGCTAGTCGTATTTGAATGCAACCGCCGTTCGAATTTCGAATCCCGCCGTGGATACACTCGGTACGTTTAGCCACACTGATCTGGTATAGATGACGAAAAAGATGGATGTGGATATGAATCTCGTCCTGTATATATAGTTATAATTTATGTGGATATAAATCTCTGTCTATAGTTGTATTTTCTATTAGGGTTTTAGAAAGATACCCGAATAGAAATATTTTTTCTAAATCTACTTTACTCAAGGAACGTATAAAAGTATATTTTATTTTCTCACATAGCGAAACAATAGTATCGTGCTCCTACAGAATTTAAACCGAACGAAACCGACTTTTGCCGAACTAAACTTATGTTAGAATAAGTTACGGGTTGGGTTAGAGTTATTTTAGGGTTAGCTTAGGGTAAGGTTAGGGATTTAAAAAAACAAAACAGTTCGGTTCAAATTATGTAGAAGTACTATAATATCCTTGGGGCTGAGTTCGTAGCGGGCATCTATAAAAAGTGAACATGACATTTGATATGATGTGTAACTTAAACATAATCGAAACAAAAAACTGAAGAAAAGAACATGGGTACGAGTCTTGGACCACGGGCACAAAGGGGCCTTCATTCGTTCCAAAAAAATGCCGCGTTTGTTATGAGGGTCTTCAAAACAATGAATTTAATTCTAACAAATGCTACTCTATCTACACTCTCTCATCTTATTAACCTGGTTCTATCAGATCAGGCTGACAAAAAATACACCAAACATTGATGTTATTTTTTCTTTCCCTTAGCAAAAGACAATCACGTTCTGCACAGCCAAAAAACAAAAACAACATTCTATCTACCAAACAACCGAACAAAAGACCATTAATAAATATTTCAGGATATATAGAACTTGAACTTAAATACATTTTCCGAAATGACCGTATTCGGCATTAAATAACCTGAAAAAGGTTGATATGCCGTAAAACAAAACCACCAAACCATCCTATCAATTCTGAATACATATTTGTGTCCCTCCCCAATTTTATCTCATAGAACAGTTAACAGAATAAAAAGCTTCAAATAGTGTTTTGGCTATTGCGGCGGGATGTATGGTTCATAATTCAATCCCAAAAAACGCCAACTGTTTCTGCGAGTATATAAATAAAATACACCAGGTGACTAATAATCGTATCGGATACTTATTACTAGTAGCCAGAACATATGTTTACCATGAATATATCATATTACGATCTATAATAGTAGTACTGTTAATTATTGAATCGATGAATATTCGTATGTGAAAGGAAGACATCCATAAATTAGGTCATTTTCTCCCCACCCATTACGTATTATTGTTCCAAACAAATTATATGTGTTCAATGTTTTGGAACGTCTCTTGATAAGCTAATTAGTTATGTATACGATAGGAACGGTATCGAAGCTAATCAGGCAAGTGAAATGTTAATTGATTAATGAAGTAATTAGAATCAGCCACCAAATCAATCGTACACAATTTATATACGTTTATCATATTTTGTTTAAGCTTACTAATCAGACATGGTTAGATAAACTTGATATATAAACAAACAAATCATCTATAGTGAAAACGTTTAAACATATGATTAAAAACATTACAAAATGTATATTACTACAGACATTATTATTATTATTATTATTATTATTATTATTATTATTATAATCTGTATATTAATACGATAGCGTGTGTGTTCGTGTGTCACGCTTACATCAAAAGCTCTGCGCATGCGTGCCGCACCTAGAGTTGGAAAAGCATTCAAGTCACCTAAATTTCGTAATATTTAGAAGTATTTCCCTTTGGCGCAACGGTTAGCGACGTAGGATTTAGACGTCAGTTTTTACGTCAGCCCGCTTCGTTCATCGATCGATCCTAACCAACCTCTAAGATTTGTTTTCAACCTTGAAGGGGGGTAGGCAGGGTACGATCAGGAAATCACATATTAATACGATAGCGTGTGTGTTATTTTGTGTGTCACGCTTACATGAAAAGCAACGACCTTCCGAATCTTTGTGTCCAACTCATAAATTGGAGCAAAATGTAATTTAACTTAAAGCATTTACAAGGTAAGGTTTAGTCGTCGAAATATTACCTTCGTTAGAAATATTGTATATAAAGAAGGTTTGTAAATTGTTTCATGTACTGTTCATTTTTAAAAATAATATACAAGTCAAATCTTATCATATTGTATTAAAACATGTATAGGTTAGGAACAAGGTAATAATAATTGAAAACATCATTTAGTATAATTTACACGAGCCACGCTAGTTATTATTAGTATTACAAACTTTATATGAATCTCTATAACAATAATATTATGAGAAAAGTTCACCTGCGTTTGTGTCTGTACCTTTGTCTAGATTACGTAACTTACAGAGATAATTTATGCACTATTAAAAGGTCAGTTTTTTTTAGTTACTCTGTTCGTACGCAAATATAAACATGGCATTGGTTGACAAAAAGGAATAGGCAGAGTATTCATTACTAAGGCACTAATTGTTACAATGCACATACGCGAGTTTGAATCTCACATAAGTCGGAAGGAGTTTTAACTGTGAGCATGCTCTATAAACTTGAGAAATTAACATTACATAATAACATCGATTATTGCTCACACATTTCTTATATGTATGCCATAAAACTAATTAGACATGGGCAAACAAACTTGATATACAAATAAATAAATCACCATTAGTAAAACTCTATTAAACACATGATTAGAAACACAGCAGGAATAATGCATAAGAACCCACAAAGATTTAATACTTACGATATCAATTCCGATTTTCGAGCGTGAACGTAAAAATTAACATTGTTTGTGTGTTTATATTGCCAATAACGAAAAAGTGTAGATTTGTTTGTTGTGTTTAATGGTATTGTTAAATTTTATTTCTTTTTGCTTGTGTTTTTTTTTAAATCTGTGTTTTTTTATAAATTATTTAAGAAAAAATGTGTCAGTTTACTCTTGTTTGAATAAATAAGGGTATTTTTGTAATTTCGTTAATTCAAAATGTGATTTTATTTCCACAGAATAGAGCAATCGTATTTTTCTTTCCTTTTAGAGTAATGAAAGGATTTTTAATTGTTTTTGTGTTAAATGTTTTTCGTATATTTTAGGTGTGCTAAAGGGAAGGTTTTTGCGGAGGTGGGGGCCTTTGGTGT
>OY744530.1:44136583-44186583 GCA_963556195.1 Sepiola atlantica | reverse complement strand
TCATTTCTAAGTTTTCACTGCAACTGTAACTTAGTTTAAGTGTATTTTTATTAAATATTTTATGTAAGATGTTGTTTGGGGAGGAGTGTGTGGATGAGGTCTACATTTTTTTACCAAGTTTGGTTTTAACTGCTTGATTGAAGGGGGTGTAAACCATATTATATTCCCGTTTCTGTTTTTATTGTTTTTATTGTTAGTTGCTGTGGGTTTGGTAAATTTAATTTGTGTATTCTTGTACCCACTGTCTTTTAGTGCTTTATTATAAAATTCCTTATGTTTGTTAAAGATTGTTTCATTTTAGGAGGTGTTGCTTATCCTTTGTTTGATTGATTTAAGGATGTGCTTAATGATAGTTTTGGGGTGGTTGGAGAGGGGGTGTACATAGATTAGGTTAAAGTTTTCTTTATTGTATGGTTCATATGTTTCTTTAGTTAAGTTGAGAGTTACATCTAGGAAGTTTACTATTTTGATGGTAGAAGTTATTTCAACCTTTAGGCATATCCTTTTCATTTCTCTAATGATAATCTTGTTAATATTTTCGCACTTTTTCCGATTAGAATTTCTGACTACAAATAGTCCATCGTCCCTATATAGGCCAATGTCTTCAATATCTATATCTTTAGTTAAGTTGTAGAGGATGTATAGGCCAACTGGGTCGGTGATTTCTGCAGAGTCGAAAGAACCAATCGAAACATCAAAGGATTGGTTGCTCTTTGTCCATTGATCTTGTTTACTAATATATACATATATATATACTATATTGATAAGGTAAATTGTATTTTCAGTGGTAAATTCAATCACTATAGGGCTATGAAAACTAGCGCTACATATAATTCAAATGTGGTCACGTTTCATGCCATGAAGTGATGTGTGTTTCCGGAAATTATTGGTCAGTTTCATTCTATTTCAGAATTTCTTAAATTAATTTTGATCTAGCTATAGTTATACTTAAAAGAGGTCGGTGTTGGTTTAACTCACACACAAACATCAACTTCCACTCTCCTATCTATAAACGGGTCTTCTTTATTGTGTAATTCTTTTTATTCCGTGATATTGTACTTCACTCATTACAACTTTATTAAGCAAATACTGATCTCCCCCTTTACTATATTCTTTCCTACTATTACGACGCTTTCAGTTGCTGGCTGTAATCATATATTTGCATATTAGAACGTAATTGTTTGACAGTAAAATAGTTGAATGTTTAACATCGCGTTTCCAATTACTCAATTCAGTAAAATTCCTTTACTTACAAAAAATATTCAAAACACAATAATATTAATTTTAACAAACACTTATTTTCCTTTATATATAAACTATGTTTAATCATTGATATACAACACGTACGCTCCCTCAATTTTTCTACAGTATTGCAATTGATATAGGAGTATCGGAATGCATTTCACGACAGCTGATATTAAAGCTATTCTCATTACGGAATTAATTAATAAATAGGTATCCACACCCAAAATTAGGGAAAGACTTCGTGTAAAAGTTAAATTAAAAATATAAATATTTTAATGTATTTTTTCATATTCGCTAATGATTTTAACTTGGCCTCATCACATACTTATTAATCTCTCTTATTTAAGTAATCTTTCAAAAGTATTTGCGCTCTTATCAATGCCAAATCAAAAACATACGATCCAGTGATTTATATTTTTAATTCAAATGTTTTTTAGTATTTGTTCAAATGTTTCTAAATAGATATATAACTTTGCTTGATAGGTAAGTATATCAAAGAGTTGTTCTGTTAATTTATTTGAACTGGCATATTTCACTTATATATATATATATATATATATATATATATATATATATATATATATATATATACATATATATATATATATGTATCTATATATATACATATATATATATATATATATATATATATATATATATATATATATGTATATAAATAAATAATAATTTATTTCATTGGATTACAAAATTGATTTTGTTTCACGAGAGCAGTTTTAGGGACTCCCGACCATCAGGCCTCGAAATAAAATTATGCCTGTTTAGATATAGTCATTATCACACAAAGTGTTTTAGACGTGATAGAGAATTTAAAATAAAATTAAAGATGAATAAAACACAAATATAAGTAGAAATAAAAAGAAAAAAGAAATACAGAAAAAAGAAAAAAAAGAAAAAAGAGAAAAAGAAGAAGGAAATATTAAAATATAAAATATAAGGATTGAAGGTAGAGATAAGAGCTACACGAGACAGAGGAAGGAAACAGAAAGAGAAGAAGGGAACGCAGATATAACCGGGTGTGGGAGAGTCGAAATATGAAAGCACATATCCGGGCCGACGCGCGTTAAATAGTGTTAAAAGAGGCTCTGTCTGGGTCAAGCCTACTACCCGGACAAGGCAAGTGACAGATTATATATATATATATATATATATATATATATATATATATATATATATATATACTTACTCCCACATAATTCCTTTTTATAACTTAGTCGTTTGCCATCTTATTGATCGTCACGTTACAATAATATGCAACAAGATTTCTAGCAAGTTTCATCTTCGGCGTTTAACGTTGTTTATTCGGACAAAAACATGGTTTCAGTAAACGTAAGTTGTTTTACTTTCAGTACTAGACTAATTCCATGTTGAATATGTTGTGCTAAGTGAAATCCAATCCAGACACTATTTTAATCATTTGCGTATGATAAAAAATATCTTATACAAGAAAATTACTAACCGCTTATCGAGATCAAAAGCCACACAGGGATAAGGGTTAAGAAGATTCTCAGTTGGCGATCAATAACACATTGAGAGGATAACATCATAAGTGAAAAAAAATTAGGAAAGTCTGAAAAAATATCTGCAAACACATATTTTAGAACTTTAGGTGAGGGATCAGTTTCTTACATGAATTTGGGACGTGAAAGTTTGGGGTAGTGCCATTTCTTTTAAGTCGAATTGCTTTTTTTTCTATTATTTATCGACTTAATAATGCTTTTTTTCTATTTTTTATCGACGTAAGAATGAATTTTGCAGTTTATACATTTTAAAGTTTGTAGAGTTTTTAATGAAGGGGCGTTTTCGTAATTCTGAAATTAACACCAGCTTGACAAAAAATGACCATCATAGAAAATACCCGGGTTTTGCTGAGAAAAAGTGACGAAACTGACTGTATTTTTTTCTTTTTTACCTTAAACTAATCCTAATATTACCCAACATACCCTAACCTAACCCGAAACTACGTGTTGTTTTAGTTTCCAAAGACGGTTTGCTTCCGTTCGTATTGTGAAGAAGACTCGGAACAAAAAATAAACTTCTCTTATACACACACTTTTACAAACCTAAAATATGGTAAAACATTTGAAATTCTTTTTTACGGATATTTTTCATAATTAAATCATTCTTTAATATTCCACCCGAAACAAGTCCTCTATAAGGCGACGTAATGCAGTCTTCTGTGTGTCAGGGAAGAAAATTCTTTATATATATATATATATATATATATATATATATATATATATATATATATATATATATATATATATATATGCATATACATATATGGATATATATATATATATACATATATATTTATATGTATGTATATTTATATATACATATATGCATATATATGTTTGTTTATGTATACATATATACATATATATATATATATACGTATATATATACATATATAACTATATATATATATATATATATATATATATATATATATATATATATATATACATATATTTACATTTAAAAAGGATACGCGGAAATCTCTAAAAGGCCGTTTCGACTATCATCTCTTCAGGAGAAAATCGATAGTTTTTAATAAATAATAGTGTCGAAAGAAAGTTACAACGCGGTATTGAATGTGCCAAAATTAACGGGCGATTTAAAGGCAATTTAATGATTTCGTTAAAAACCGATTAAAAGGCACTACGTTAGGGGAAAAAGGGAGGAAGTTCAAAGTTCCCCAAAAGGATTCAACGATCTAACAAATTCCTTCTGCCGGCACAATGGTGGTTTTCGAATAGATATAGAGACAGATTCCAATATTTTCAAATATATATTTATATATATATACATATATATATATATATATAAATATATATATATATATATAAATTTATATATACATATATATATTTTTTATTTGTATATATATATTTATATATATATATTTATATGTATATATTTGTATCTATACATATATATATAAATATTTATACATATATCTATATTTATATATCTATATAAATATTTATATATATATATATTTATATCTATATACATATATATATAAATGTTTATATATATATATATATATATATATATTTATATATATACATATATTTATATAAATAGTTATGAGTATATATAATATAAATATTTATACACAAATATACCCGTAAAAAAATGCATCAACATACTTTCCAAACACTTAAACAAAATAAATTTCTCTTGTTCTATCCCAATCAAAAGCATTATAGATATCATTAGGAACATAACTTCTCTTACTTTCTTTAAATACAACAATGACTATTATAGACAGAAATTCGGCTTACCTATGGGGAACCCCCTTAGTCCCGTATTAGCGTGTCTGTTTTTAGAATTCCTCGAAATCGGCCCTTTTTCATACCGTATCCCTAAAAATGCTACCTATTTCAGATATATTGACGATATTTTAACCTTTCTACCTGATAGTCATAAAATAGAAACATTAGCACAAGCACTCAACAAAGTCGAACCTTCCATTAAGTTCACTTTCGAAAGTGAACAAAACAATTCTTTAGCTTTCCTTGACATTCTCATCCTCAAAAACAATAACAGCCTTTCATTTCAAGTCCATCGCAAGCCAACCAACAAAAATGATTACTTACATTATTATTCACATCATAATAACTATATAAAAAATAGCATGATAATCGGTTTTTATCTCAGAGCTCTGCGTATTTGCAGCCCTCAACATCTCTCTCAGGAATATAATAAAATAGAATCCTCTCTCACTACTTTAAAATATCCCAAACACGTCATTCTTTCCGCTAAAAAGAAAGCGTTTCAAATACATCTAAAGAAGATAAAAAATACTAATACATCTCCTAATACAACACAATTCATATTCAAGAATGTTTTCCTTCCCACTAACTCTCGTAACACACATCTCTTTTCTTCGCTTTCACAACATAGTTTTAGAATTATCCAAGCTACCTCACTCACCATCAAAAACATTTTACAAATGCATAAAAACAAAAATAAAGTCCTTTCATCCCCCACTACAGCTGGAATTTATACTATTCCCTGCGCCGACTGTGGAAACATATATTTCGGCGAGACACAACGTCCGTTAAAGAAACGAATATATGAACATAATCGTGCCATAAAAAACGGCGATACCTCAAATGCACTATGCACTCATATGATCTCTTCCGGCCACCACTTCAATACCCATAAGGCAATCATTATCAAACATATTCATGACACCAAACTTAGACGTCTAACAGAATCCTGTCTGATCCTATGTCATAAGAACACCATTGCCCAAAGACAAGGTTTCTATAATATTGCTTTTGCTTCGGCTAGATCGATTTTATACGAGATGAATCTAAATGAATACGACTCTGGCTAACTTTTAACCCTTGTCTCTCTTCTTCGCCCTTCCCCTCCTCCCCTGCCTCCTCCTCTTCCCTTGTTTCGTCTCTCGACGTTAACAGCCCCAATTACTACTAATCCTGTAGACCTTTGACGCTCTCAGCCCGAATTCAATCAGCAGGCGATATCTAAGCACTGATTTTTTCTCTCTCTCTTTTTTTTTTCTCTTCTTCAATAGTTTTCGACAACAACATGTCGAGTTACCCTTTCTCACGTTTGCTCTCGCTTTCTCTTCTTCCTCGTTTCGTCTTCTTCAACTGACGTTCTAAAGACACTGGTTGATTGGTATCTCTTTCTTCTTCTTCCTCCTCTTCATCTTCTTTTTCTTTCTCTTTTCATAACATTCCTCGCATTCCTTTTTCTCCCCGTTTTGTTGTTCTCTGCACGTGACATTTTCTTCCAATCGCATTCTCTGTATACATTTGAAAACTTTTCCGTTTTGAAATAAAGTTTATTAACTGATCGAAAATGGTCGTATCTACGGCCGAAATATCTCGGTGGAACTTTACAAGATGAGTTTTTGAGTTTATTTTTGTTAGTTGTTGAATTGCTTATTCTTTATTCCATTTTTATTTTTACACACACATATATATATATATATATATATATATATATATATATATATATGTGTGTGTGTGGTGTAGTTGAGTTACCCACAGGTCGGCGTGATGCGTCAAGTGCTACAGTGGAGCGTACTTGTAGTTGAATGTGCTCCTACTCTTTGGCGACCGGTGAGTGATGGCCGTTCTGCCCAAACATTTGAGCAATTGTAGAGTCCGTTTCCTCTATCATTAACAAAGCAGTCCAGTTTAGGGATAGCACTGCTTTCCCCATGCTGGGGAAGGGGTAAAAAAAGAAGCCCTAAACATATGCTTGCTCATCATTACCCTTGGCAGCCAACTGCAGCTGTCTGGGTATCCAACATGCAGTCCCAAAAACAGAAGAAGTAAAAACTTTCATTTTGGATCTTGGAATGTCCGTATTCTACTTGACAATGATACTCAGCCAGACCGTAGGACGGCTCTTGTCGCACTTGAGCTTAAAAAGTTTGACATCGATATTACACCCCTTAGTGAAACTCGCCTGGCTGGAAATTCACAACTGACAGAAGAAAAGGGTGGTTATACCTTTTTCTTGAGTGCCAAAGCCCAGAGGAGCCTCGACATTTTGGAGTAGGATTTGCTATTAAGTCCAATCTTGCAAAGACATTGCCGACCCTTCCAAAGGGGTTGTCGGATCGCATAATGGCATTAACTCTTAATCCTGAATGAGATACCCGTGCTATTTTAATTAGTTGTTATGCTCCCACGTTCAACAGACCAGAGTAGGAGAAAAATGATTTTTACCAGTAATTAAGAGAAATTATCACTAATGTTCGACACAAAGACAAACTTGTTTTTTGGGTGATTTTAATGCACGTGTATATAGATGTATATTTATATATATACATATATACATATACATATATATATATATATATATATATATATATTTCTATTTATATATACATATATACATATGAATATGTATATATATATATGTATATATATACATATATACATATATATATACATATATATTTATATATATATAAATATGTATCTATAAGTATATATAGCCACATATATACACTATATACACATATATAAGCCTATATATTTGTATATATATACATATACATATATGCACTTATATATACACATATATAGATACATATATATACATATATATATATATTTATATATATACATATATATACATATATATATTTATATGTACATATATATAAATACGTGTATGTATACATATATACACATATATATTGATATCTACAGATATATATACATATATATACATATATACATATATATGCATGCATATATAGACATATATATATGCATTTATATATATACATATATGTACACATGTATACATGTATATATATATCTATATATATATATATACATATATGTATATATGTATATATATATATGTGTATATATGTATATATGTATATATATATACAGATATATACGTATATACACACATATATATATTTATATATATAGAGATGTATACATATATATTTATATAACTTTATATATATATTTATATATGTACATATTTATATATATATAGTTATATTTCTCTATATATATTTCTATGTATGTATTTATATATATATATATATAGAGAGAGATAGATTTATACATATATGTATATATTTATATATATATATATTTATATATCTATATATCTATATACATGTACTTATATATATACATATATATATATACATGTACTTATATATATATATTTATATATATATATATATACAGATTTATATATATATATATTTATATATATAGATATTTATATATATATATATTTATATATATATATATATATATATATATTTATATATATAGATATTTATATATATATATGTATATATTTATATATACATATATATATATTTATATATATATATTTATATATATATATATATATTTATATATATATATATATAATGTATTTGTTATTAACGAAACATTCGGTCTTAAAATTTGATGGGCGACTAATAATCCTAGACATCAATATCGAAGGTTCGATTATTGTGTAAGTTATGGTGCTGAAAAGTTTACTGTGCATTGGGTACGTGTTTACGGAGTTTAAGTAAAATTACATGAATAAAAACGTATGTACACTGTTTATTCAAGCTCAGATTTCTTTTATTACATAACTATTTTATCTTTTAATGTTTAAAATTTTTATGTTAGTAACAAAGTATAGTAGACCGCTTATTTTTTATGTATGCCATACACAAACGGATACCCCACGATATATTATACCTTTTTTGATCAGAATAAAATATGGCTATTGTATACACTTGGTGATTTAGTTTTAAGATATCTAAAGAAACCCTAGCAAAAGTTCGTAAAAACAACTAACAAAATAAAATATTAACAGACTTACAAGACATATAAATTCATCTATATATATATATATATATAGAGAGAGAGAGAGAGAGAGATAGAGAGTTAGAGAGAAAGAGAGAGAGTGAATGGAATTTCTCTTGGCAATCTTGAGTCGGATATCTCAATGTAAATATATCTGAATCAAGAAAGCACCAGTCTTGTAAGCACGTCTTATGATTCTCGTCCTGGAAGCCGAAATAAATTGTAACGTAAAATAACTGTATTTCCGGCTTTAGTTATTTTTTGCTGACTTCTATCATTGCTTCGTTTGCACATTAATATCTCTGACAAAAGATTTCCAACAGAAATGCCTCTCAATGTATATATATATATATATATATATATATATATGTATATATATATATTTATATATATATATAAATATATATATATATGTATATATATATTTATATATATATAAATATATGTATATATGTATATATATATATGTATATGTATATATATTAATACATGTATATGTATATATATATGTATATATATATAAATAAATATGTTTATATATGTATATATATATGTATATATATATAAATGTATGTATATATGTATATATATATGTATATATAAATAAATGTATGTATATATGTATATATATGTGTATATATAAATATATGTATGTATATGTATGTATATATGTATATATATATGTGTATATATAAATATATGTATGCATATGTATATATATATGTATATATATATGTATATATGTGCATATATATAAATAAATAGATGTATATATATGTTTATATAAATTAATATATGTATATATATATGTATATATATATATATGTTATATATATTATATATATGTATATATGTGTATATATGGTTTATATAAATATATGTATATGCATATATGTATATATATAAATATGCGTATATGTATATATATACATATATGTATATATATATATATATATATATATATATATATATATATATATATGTTCAATGATATTAAAACATATTTTTATAATACTATTTTCTAAAATATCTTACATAATGGTATTCAGGGATATTAATGAAATTCTTACTACGACAATGTATTCTCAAGATTGGAAATACATCATTGATAATACATATTTAAGAATTAAATACAGTTATGCGATTCAAGATTGAACATATTAATTTCTATATTTGCTTAACATGTTCAACAAACAATTATATTTTTTTCAAACTTAAAGGTAACAAGTTATCATTTTCATCGCCAGAGGGGTATATATATATATATATATATATATATATATATATATATATATATATATATATATATATATATATATATATATATATATATGTATATATATATATGTATATATATCTATATATATATATATATGTATATATATGTATATATATGTATATATGTATATATATATATATAAATAAATATAAATATATATAAATATATATATGTATATATATATATAAATATAAATATATATAAATATATATATATATAAATATAAATATATATAAATATATATATATATAACTATAAATATATATATAAATATATATATATAAATTTATATATATATAAATATATACATATAGATATATATATATAAATATATATATATATATATTTATATATAAATATATATATATATATATATATATATATATATATATATATATATATATATATATATATATATGAATAGTCAAATTATGGAATACACATTGTACTAAATACAATATCTATTAAGTCATCAGTTGTTCAAAACAAGGGGTTTAAAATAAGATAAATATTTTTATTCCTTTTTTTTATCATAGTGTTTCAAGTTTATCGTCGTCAGAGGAGAGTAGACAGATTAGTTGATTAATCACCAACATGTCAAAATTAAAAAAAAGATGTGATAAAATTAATATGAAGAGTAAAAAAAATGTAGAAAATATAGGCAAAAGATGGCTGTGTAAGCTAACGAACGCAACAAGTTATTGTTTTGAAATTACCATTCTTTTTCTTTGTTCATTTAGCCTCGTACGGTCGCCAATATATATACTAGATGAAGTACCCATCAACGTTGGGTTTCTCAAACCGTTATTTTCTGCACGTCAGTTCAAAATAAAAAAACACATATTGATTTGTTTTGGTTTTAATTTAAATCGCAATGGGATACTTTTTAAAATGCATTATTTAGGTGTAGGCTGGTGATCACTATCGGCTAAGAAATAACTGGAAGGCTACATAAAAATAACAATAGTCCAGTGTAGAATTCGAACTTTGATTAATGACATAGTATATTAACTGTGGACGCAGGTATTACAATAAAACGGAAATTGTTTGACTTTTTAATCTTCTAATCTTTAGTACGCATAATAATAGAACATATACAATTCAAAACAGAATGCTAAAAATGGCGGAACAATGGTTTCTGTTTTCATTCTTACGTACTTTCACTATTTTATAATCAGTTGTACAAGAACTTCTGAAATCAATAAATACATCTGATCCAATGTGCGAGTTCCAAATCTGAGGTTATCTTGGCTTAAATAAACCGTTTAACTGTGATCTCTCATCACATAGATACAGACAGTTGTTCTTTATATATACATCTACATATAAACAGAGATACATTTACATTTCTTTGATTCCGTAATAAAAGAAATATATTAACCAATCATTTCGATATTCATGACGATAATAGTTTCCGTCCAAAAACTAATCAATTTGTTATTTTTATTATTTATAAATTAATTAAAGACATTTTTTGTTCATCCCAGAACTAAAAGAACAATTTAATCTTTTTTTTTTACTTATTTATCTTGGATTTTTATATTTCCTGTGCTCAATTAGCTAATTGCTTGCTGCAGCTGTAGAACGTTCAATGGCCTCAATCGAGGGCCGGTAACCGTCGCATACATACACACACGCGGGTAGAGATACTATTTAGAGTTTTGTCGTCAGACTAAAACACAAAGGACAGTAACTACAGTAAATAGTACTTTTCCTTTTTGGTGATATCTTTTTATATGTCTGGCTTCGGCATTGTAACACATTGCTATATATATAAATGCGACTGTCTAGTTGTACTGTTTTATGCTGTGCTGTTGGAGATCTTTTGAGACAGGTCGCTAAAGAAATAATAACCGTTTCCTATGACTTGAAACAATACGTCACTAATTGTGGTAAGCCTCATTAATTTCCACAGAAAAACATTTTTAAAATTTGCGATCAGAACAAACGCAACAAGTTACTGGCTTGAATTACAACTCTTTCTTAAGTTCGTTTAGCTTTATAGTCACCAACTCATCAATTTCAACAAAGGATGGGGATATCCGCCTGTTTGAAACGACAGTGTTCGCGCGTGGGCGCGAACATTGAGAACAAAATAAAAGGGAGATCCTAGCGGTTGAATAAAACAGACCGAGTCAGGCAGGCATCTGGAAAAAAAAACAGATTGTACGCTCACTTCACACCCGGGCTCTTTGCGAGGGGAGGCGGAAAGAATACTTAGCGTTCCTGATCTCTCGTACACATCCCCACGCACTAACAAGCTGCAAACCTAATATCCGCACACTTACACGAGTTCTTACATATACACGCACACTTACAGATAAAGGCCCATGCATACAAAATGCCACACTTCTTATTAATCACAAACACGTATTTCCACTAACAAACATATAGACATACACATCTCGTGTCTACTTACTCACTGGAATGTAATCTACCAAAACACAAGTTAGATTAACCCTCTCAAAAAAATTATTGATTGGAAATTATTTGTTATATTATTGTAAAATTATAGATATAAAATATTTTGTTATTTCATTTAGTTGTTCTCAATATTTAATTCAGTACAACCTGTTGGGGTATTTAGTTTGCACTTGCTAATCGGTGACCCTTCCCAATCAATCCATAAACGAGTCTCAATATTAATGCATGTGTGAACTTTTATCCGTTTTCTTTCTTCATTATTTATAGCCATATTATAACATTACATTTTAAACGTGATTCTTTGGTAAATTCTCACCGCTATATTATTATTAACATTTATAATGCTATTTATTCGATCTTAGACGTTGTCATTGCGTGATAAACGGGGGAAAAAGAAAGACCATCTCCGTGTGTTTTACTAATGATTCTCAGACTGCATCACCATATTTACCATATCTGGTTTTAATAAAAGTAAAGATGTCTCAACTTTCTGTAAATACATTTCGAGAAAAGATTTACAGAAACTCTTTCACGAGATGGCAGCATCGCTGTCCAAACTGAAGCGAAAGCAGATACTAATACTTGAAACCATTTAATGCAACCATTTAAGTTCGACTTAGCTTATTTGTTAGCTTTTAAATGAAAACAGCCAAATGTGTTCCTCCGTTTTTATAAATAAGTATTAGAAATGAAAAATAACACCAATCTAGAGTTTACGTAACAAATAGTTGTAATAACACACTTGTATAGGGTGGTCGCTAGAAAAGCAGGAAAAGTGAGGTTGTCAATGTTATTGTTTAAATTTTATTTTGTTGAAATGTTATTACGTCTGGCTCATTTACCCCTTTAATTTGCACGGACGACATTTCGTACATCTCTGAGTGTATGATATTAGTCCTTGAAAAATTTTATGAAATGTATTGTTTGTAAAAATTAATAACAGTTTTACAAATTTCCCGCTTTTCTAGCGACCACCTTGTATTTACGGAACAACTTCATTGTTCACGCATATAACATAAAAAAATCGCCTTACTCATGGAATCAGTTAATTTCCTCATAGTGGCAGGGGAAAATGCAATATTGATTGCTTCCCATGAGGTTGTTTTTTAATTAAAATTGACGTCAATCAGTGTAAATTGTTCGTTTAATTATACCTCAAGAGTTATTAATATGGTTTAGTTAGTGTAGAAGGCGGTCTGATCAAACTTTTACTGTGAATACCGAAATTAGTTAAACTGGTTGGGTTGCACGAGCAGAGTTGGAGGGGTTAGTTTCATACATGAAAAAGTCCCGTAGTATCAAAAAAAAGTATGTCATCTAACCATGGCACCAATATACATTCAGGAGATTGCAATACGCAATAGATGTTACTTTTACTCTGTCGAATACTCTTATTGGAACAACACGTTTATCTCCGATCATGACTGCCCATATCATGACATATCCACTTGTTGTTGACGCCTCAGAAAATAGTAACGCCCATCAACAAATTACACCCAACCATTTGCCTAGCTGTCATATCCATCTAGGATCGCCCGTTCCACATCAATAGAAAAGAAATACGACTCATGTACATATTAAAGATATTCCCTTGTCTATTCTAACGTTTGTGAATTGGCGTAAGTTATGAAATTTCCAGTGGAATCTACAATGGAAACTATTGTCGTTTCTTGTGGATTTCAATATGTCAGAGCGAACAGTTTCGGTGGCAATGGTTTTGCTTGATTACTACGGAGATAAATCTATAGCAGTTAAAGTCTTTAAAATTTGAGAATCCGATCGTTTCTGTCTAGGTGATGCGTTATTCTAGAATATCTTCGCAGCATTAAGAAAAAAAGAAACTGCAGCAAAGAACTTTCATTCCCCTCTATTTTTTACGAAAAGAACAAACGAAACTTCCATAAGCAAAATTTATTTCCTATAACATTTTAGCTGTGAAATGAGATATCACGAGCCTGCTTTCCAACCGACTGCAACATGGTAGGCTTTAATTATGATGTAAACAAATATTGTGGAACTATCCCCTGGATAATCAATTCATCTTAAATCATCTTCTGCCCACCTTACTCATTATTTACGGTCCTTTCGTTGTAACAATTCTCGTCCAACTTACAATCTGTTTACCCTTTATTCCGGATTGGCACTCGAATATTGTTACGTTGGAACCCATAAGCAAAAAATGATGGCTTACCTTGGGCCATGGTACAAGGAGAATATCTTTAGCAGATTATTTGATTATGACTGCTTTTTCATCGTCTATTTCGGCTTTATGACTGTTGCAGATTGTGAGTAAAAATATAAAGAAAGAATTAAATATTGCTTACTGTAACAATGGAGAAGAAAATGAAGGTTGTTTAGCTAAGTGCGTGTACTGTTTCGCCCGTTGGGATCGCTTTTCAGTGAAACAAATAAGAGACCTTTTGTTCGTAGTAAAATGTTTATGAGGTGGCATTTATGTGCATATGAGAATAGCTACTTTAAAAGAAAGAATTGGGGAAGATAACGGGTTGATTATATTTTAACTTAAAGCGAACATTGGAGTTTGAGATTTGTAATTGTTTGTTGCGGTGTTCTTTAAGTGAAGTTTCATTTTGTATTACACAGATATAAAAGGCAATTATCGCCGATCACCTTGAGAAATAAAAATGCGTTTATGTCAGCGAACAAAGATGCACAACATTACGTAAACAAACACAAGTCTGCCCTAACGTGATATTTTTTCCTAACACATTTATAAAAACGTATTCAAAGTAAATTAAGAAATGTTTACTTTTATCATAGCAAGCTATAATCGTTGGTCAAGTGTACGTTTTTCACAACCCAACTGCAGGTAATTTTTTCTCCAGAAACCTTCCGTAATTACATCGATAACTACAATCCACGCGGTTTCTATTTCGACTCTTTCGTTCACCATGTTGTCAAATCTGAATCTTTTACATAGACAGGCAGTTCCTTTCACGGTTGTTTTTGAAAGCTCTACGCCGTTAATATACAACACACAATTCTCATGAGTTTTCAATCGGTAAGGCCTGCAAAGTGACATTTCCGCTAGACCAAATACAAGTCTCAGGGAATAACATAAACCCACATGACGATTTTACATATTCAGCGAAGTGTTTCTTTTCACCTTGCCCATAACAGTTATTTTAAAACAAGCACACCAATATATCTATCTCATTTTGTTTTATCAGATGGAAGAAAAAGTGATAGAAAGTAATAATAATTTTCTTTCTATCACGATCTCACACTACATGGCTCTGATTTGTCTCATATAGTCGTCAAGCTGCTTTGACTATTAATGAGTCCTTAGATAGATATACAATACAATCTGTGATGGACAACCAGAACGGCTAAGAGCACAGGTGTTGACGTTTCCTCTTCCGTTGATAATTCCGGATCTCAACTTTTAAACAGACTGTTTTAATTTTCTATATTAAATTCGAAAGATATCAAAATGAACTCACGTTAAAAAGCCAGATGAATATAAATGTGAATCGTGATTTGAACGACATTTAATGTGGGATTGTACTATTCATATAAATGTGATTATTGATGATGTAAATGCTTCACAATACAATTTTCGTACTTTTACTTAAAATTTTAATTTTCATAAGAAATTGAAAACATCTATTATCAATTCGTTTTTAATATATATATATATATATATATATATATATATATATATATATATATATATGTGTGTGCGTATGTGTGTATGTGTATATATATACAATTATCAGTACTTCTTATTTATTTGTACCTAGATAATTTCAGTACTTACGTAGTCAGTTCCAAGTATCGATGGATTCAGGGATATTAATGAAATTCTTAGTCAGTTCCGTAAATGGACGAATCAATTTACCATTTGAAAGCCACTTTTTTCCTTTTTTTTAGGGAGTTTTTCAATTATGATCTTTTTATGGACTAAAAAAAATGTAAACCTTAACTCTAACCTAACCACAATCCAAGTTTTTTGTTGTCCGTTTTTTAACATTTTTGCGGCTTTCAAATCAAAAACTGCTTCGGCCATTTCGTAGGCTGACTAAAGATTATTCGTCGATACTTAAGAGTGGCTACCTAAATATAAAAATTATATGGGTGCCTATTGATTACAAGTACGCTATTATCTACTAATTGAATTATATCTTGCGTATTACTTCGGAAATAATAATGTTTTATATCGCATATAATACAATAGGTGTCCTATGATGTTGAAGATACTTTTTAACATTCACGTGTGCGTGCAATTAAATGACAATCACTATTAGGCGTTGTCAAGGCGGAGACATATTTTTGAGTGGAGGGCCGAGAGAAAAATGATTTAAAATATATTGAACGCCACCCTTTTTCCCCTTCTCTCATTCTGTCTCTCTTTCTCTTTAAACTAATCCTATGTATGTTTGCAAACCTTAGTGTTTGCTTTTACATTTTATTTTAAAAATTAAATGTAATTGTTATAGTATCATTTGATTATTAATTGAACCGAATTATTTTGAAACTTTAATTACATGATGACCCGCTAAGAAGTTTCAAGCCTATTCGAAAATCGAATGAGTAGATGACAGATTAAAATATACATCTCCAGTCTGATGCATTAACAACTGAGATATTTGAAGTGGCTATATGTTTTCTTATTCGCCATTTTCGTTGCTGTATATCACGTTTAGAGAGTGCCCATATGAAATTACTCCAGAGTCGAATTAAATATTTTTTGAAAGGAGTGTAATCAAAATATATAAACACACAAATGTATTAATGACAAAGATTTGAAAATGACTCCTCTTAATTAGTTATATAGATCAATAATAACTAGTTTATACCCGCTCCTTGAGCGGTGTTTGTATAATATTGTTGTGGGTGACCTACCTACCCTTTAATAATAACTAAATGGTAGCAACCGGCTACCATAAATACCGGTTTTGCTGGGAGAACATTGGGAGGCACATTTAGGCTCTACGTGTTGAGTGAGTTTATTGCGTCAAGTTAGTATTTTTCTTAAATCTGTTTTTGCCTGCTCTTGTTGATTATTGTTATCGTTTTTATTGTTTTCACGTTTACTGTTATTGTTGAACTGTTTTCCCTTTTACGAGGTTTTTTATTTCTGCCACGTTTGTTTTTTTTTTGTCAACTTTTTTTTTATTTGTTTGGTGTCTTTAGTTTACTATTTACAAGTCAGGGAGGAAAAACTACCTATTATGTTGGCCGGACGAAGACCTGTTTGTTGGTTTTGTGAACAACTAGGTCATTTAACTTTTGATTGCCCACAGAAAAAATCCACTCAGAAAACGACGCCCCCGATTAACAGACCATCCAAGTCTGGAACCCACCTCGATCCTCCAGCTACAATTGGTATACCTATTACATCTACATCTGATGACTCCGAAGACGAGTTCCCTGCTCTACCTTCTGCAGAAAAAGACGAGGGATGGATTATTGTTCCGGGAAAAAAAACCCGGGTCGTGTATCTTTCGAAGAAATGAGAGAAAAAGAAATGCTTAAAAACGACCCGGGAAAAGATAGTTACATTAAGGCAAAAGAACTTAAATCTAAATTAGATAAGAAAGTAGGAAAAAAAGAGAAAAAAGAAGGAAAAAATTCAGCCACTTCAGATAAAATCTCTACCCCCAATCCAAGTCCCCAGCCGATCACAAAACCAATAGTTTCTAAAAATTCTAATTCTCGCAAATTAATGTCCCCTCCAATCACTGGCCCAATTTTAGACAAACAGTACAAGCTTATCCCTCTAAATCCGATTAAATCGTCTATAAAAATCACTTCTCCTAAACCTTCTCCCTTTGTCTCCCCATTTAATACCCCCAAAAATACTCCACCTGCTTCACCCACAAAAAAACATCCCCTTCGCCTTTTCCAGCATCTCCTATGGGGCCTAGCTCACCTTCCCCTCCCCAATGGATGACATGCCTCCCCCTCCATCTATTACACAGAAGAGGCAGAGGAGCCCTTCTGTGGAAAGGAAAACTAAAAAAGCCACATTCCTTTCTGGGGAGGATATCTGCAAAGTGACATGCACCAAAATAGAAACAGTAAAGCATTACCACCTCTCCAATATAAATGAGCTCCTTAAATTCAATGAAGTCGGTGGTATAACCATTGAAGACCCTGCTAATTTCCCCAACGCCCCTAGAGTCCTTACAGTGGTAAGGAAGAAACCAGAAGCGAAGGCTCTATGGCAGATGCTGGAAGAGGCAAACAACACTTTAAATTTCGCCGTTCAAATGGCCATCTTCAAAGATGAAGGTCTAGTCGTTTTAAGGAAACATTGTTTTGGGGAGGGGTTCCCATAAGGTTACACCCCGCTCTGTATAGGATAGCGAAACTAACCTATCCTTTGGATGTTGGCGGCATCTCCCATGATGGTCAAATTAATGATCAGATGGGCAATCAATCTTTTGGGAAGGCCGTCGGCATCCTGACCACTGCTATGTTCGTTTCTGGAACCCAACTCTAAGGCACCCTCATGGCTCTCTTTCTAGCGAGTTTGAATGTCCAGGGCCTGAGGGCCAACGCTCGTAAATTTCGAGTCGCTACAGACCTTCAGCGCCTCGGAGTGGATATATGTTGTGTTCAGGAAACCCACTTGATTGCTGGGGACTATTTGGGTGCGCTGACTAAGGGTTTTCACGCTTATTCAGCGTACTTTAATTCTTCTGCTAGGGGGGTTTCCTGGCTGGTAAGCAAATCTTTAGATGCGTCGTGTGACCCTAGCTTCATGGATCCGGAAGGGAGACTTTGCGTTCTAGATATTACCATAAAGGAGAAGGCATTTCGGCTCATCGGGGTTTATGCGCCCAATAGCCATTCTGAGCTCGGTTCTTTCTTTCGGCGAATCGAGCAGTTCTTGAATTCTACTTCTCGGACGGTCATTCTAGCGGGAGACTGGAACGCGGCCCTGGATCCCGATTTAGATCGTAATCGACCTAAAAGTACTAACATCGATCGGGATGGTATGTTATTTAGGGGCTTCCTCGATAAGTTCGATCTTATCGATAAGTACCGGAATAAATGGCCCCGTGATAGGGTATTGACTTGGACAAATAGGCGCGGCTCCGATTCGGTACAACTTTCGAGTTATATCTATCGGTTCTTAATTAGGAGAGTCCATGTAGGATTAGTTGAATGTCCAAGTTTTCATAATATTGTTTACTCAGACCATAGACTTGTTCGGGTCCGGGTAAACTTTGATAGACCTAAGCCTAGTTTAGCTGGGTACTGGAAGCTCAACACTTCGTTTTTCGATGTGAAGGGCTACCAGGAACAGCTATTACTAACCTTACAGCGGGAATTGACGGGGGCTGTAATTGGGAATAGGAAGTGGATCTATTTTAAGAAGGTTATTAGGTCCTTTACTGCCGATTTTAGCAGACGACTCAATCTATCAACTAGGGCAGCTAAAGTGGCACTAGAATCTAGATTAGACCGGGCGGTGGAGGTGGGGGATAGCTCTAGTGTTACTATAATTAAGGCCAAGCTGGCTTCTTTGGCTATCCAAGAACACCAGGCTTTAGTGATTATGGCTAGGTTAAAAAGAGTGCCGAACGAGGCGACAAACATGGCTGCTGAACTGCGTGCAGAGGAGCATCGACATGCATTTGATCGTCATATCGCTCGTGTCTCATTGCCGGATGGGAGACTCGTGACCACAAACGAAGGTATTCTGTAGGCTTTTCGTTCTCATTTCCAGGATCTTTTTACTAGAGAACCCGGTTTGTCTTTAGTACAATTCGACCCCTATTTAGCCGACTTTTCTCGTCTTGAGGCGACCGAAGCGGCTAGGTGCGAAGGTTGCATAACAGAGGAAGAAGTCCGGGAAGCCTTAGGGCGGGTCGGTCTTAACAGGTCTCCGGGTATTGATGGTCTGCCCTACGAGGTGTATTTGAGGATGTCGCACATTTTTGTACCCTTGCTGACAGTTTTTTTTAACTCGTGGTTTAGGAACGGGTCTATTCCTCAGTACTTGACCATGGGATTGGTGAAATTGTTACGCAAAAGCAAAAATGGTGGGGATGGGTTAGATAATTTTCGGCCCTTAACGATGCTTAATGCGGAGTTAAAGATTTAGGCCAAGATCTTAGCCAATCGTCTGCAACTTGTGTTGCCTGGTCTAATTAGCCCCGAACAGACTTGTTCTGTGAAGGGCCGGACCATTCAGGATAACTTGCACTCGATACGCTTGATCATAGATAAAGTCGACACTGAAGCCGCGCTGATAAATTTAGATCAGTCCAAAGCATTCGATAGGGTGGACCATCGGTACTTGGAGGCTGTTTTGTCTGCGGCCGGTTTTGGCTCGCTATTCCGCTCGTGGATTCGCCTCTTGTATTCGAACCCCGGTGTTAGGGTTGAAGTGAATGGCATGAAACATGGTGCCTTCTGTTTGTCCAGATCTCTTCGTCAGGGGTGCCCTCTTTCACCGATGCTTTATGTGCTTGTTTTGGAACCTTTCCTAAACAGGCTAAGGGTGAATCCGGTCCTGCGTGGAATTACTTTGACAGGTTCTTGCACAATGTTGAAGTACTCCGCCTATGCCGACGACTTGACTGTGCTTGTAACGAGCAATGCCGAGATTAGTGTCGTCGACAGAGAAATCAGAATGTATGAAACGGTGACAGGGGCCAAAATCAACTGCGATAAGTCTATTGGCTTGCGCATTGGTGCTTGGAAGGGTGTTTCCTTGCAGGGACCCTTTGGCTGGACAGATGGGCTTTGCAAGCTACTCGGCGTCTGGTTTGGTCCTGATCTCCAGCTGGAGAAAAATTGGTCGGAAGTCCTGAAAGCGATTAGGGCAGCAGCTGGTCTGTGGTCCCGCAGAAATCTTTCGTTAAAGGGGAGAGCGGAGGTGTGTACTTCTCACATTTATCCGATCATCCTATATCGTCTTTCAGTGCTCCCACTCCCGTCCTATACACTGCTGGAGATGCAGCGGGCTCTGTTCAAGTTTTTGTGGCTTGGTAAGGCCCCTATGGTCCGTCGCGAGATTTGTTACCTTCATCCTTCTGAGGGCGGTCTGGGTATGCCTAGCATCGAAATTCGATGCCACACTCTTAGGCTGTTTTATCTAGACCGAATGAGTACACAATCTGAGGGAAACGGTGTCTTTTGGAAGGAAAACACCAAGAAAGCCTTTCCGGCTTTGAGAAGTGTGCACTTGGATGAGGGGGGAGGCACACAGGTTACCCCGAAACGAGTTCTCCTTCTATCGCGAATGTAGACATGCGTTGAAGTTCCTTTCAAGGGTGACAGAAAGCCTCTCTGACACCCTGCTGTTGTCTCGAAAGGCATTATATCGGGTAATGGTGAGGGGGACTGTCCGAAATGATAGGCCTGAGGGGCTCGCTTTGACGAGGGGGGAGCTCGGCTCAATCTGGCCTTGGGCGCCTGGGTAAAGGTGCCTTGACAATGACGAGGCATCCCTGACCTGGCTGACGATTAGGAAGTCACTCTGGGTTGGCTTCATTCAGCACGCTTGAGTAATTCTCCGACTTGTGTCAGATGCGGCGATGAGGACGAGACCATAAGTCACGTCTTCGTTTTTGCCGCATCGTCGTGCCGCTGATTAAGCTTGTTGCAGGCTACATGGTTCGTATTCTTAACGTATCGTCTTTTGACCTGGAACCCATTAATGTATGCAGCAACTGGGCTCCGACAACCGATAGGCAAAAACGGTTTACGTTTTTTAGCTTACTAGCGAGTATGAGAGTTACGATTTGGAAGACTAGGTGCAAGACAGTCTACGGAGCCGAGACCTTCACTTCTCTCGACCTTATTGCGATTTTAAAATATTACCTGAAGGCTCGCATTAGGGCCGAGAGGGTGAAACTCTCTTCGGCAGATTTTGGTGAAAGATGGGTGACTGGTGCACGACTGTGTAGAGTAGCTGGCGCTAGATTAGAGTGGTATCTGGACGTACCTTAGGCAGAGAATATTGGGTTCAGGAAACGAACTATGCTTTTATTTTAAGTTAGATTTAGACTTATTTTAAGTTATTTTTTGTTTAATTGTCTGTTGATTTGTAAGTTCAACAATTTAGCTAGTGTATGATTGATTCCATTACATGCCCCCTTTTATTTTGTCCTCATCCCACTCCCCTTTTTATTTTCTGCCCCACTCCCATTCCCCCTCCAATTAGGTGACTGAGTGCAAATTTGCCGGAGATGCAGGTCACCCTTCGATATTTTCGAAGGAGGTGGTCAGAATAAAACGTTGGGGCCTGCATCAACCACCTTTTTTCGAGTTTTCGATTTCGACCGGCAAATCGGTATCTCGGCCACATTTCAATAACGGGGGGGTGGGGCTTTTACTAATCTTTATTTCTTTCACATTGTATATATCATATTTTTGATTATTAGTCCCCCCCCCTGTTGACTATTTCTTATATGGGTTTTAAGTAGGATTTCATGGTATGAATTCTTATGGTGAGTAGCGATGGATGTATAGTATGAATGCGGTATTATGGTAAATGATGGTCATGATTGAAACTAGCTAAGTTGAGTTTTTTAAGTTAGAGATGACCGATCCTTTCCCCACCCCCTTTTTGGCCTTGTGCCACATTTTGTGTATAAGTTTACGCAAATAAATATTGAGGCACATTTAGGCACTAGCACTGCCAACACTGACTTGTGTAAAATTTCTCTGTTCAATACAATTCACTATTATTATCTCTAAACCTGTTGTTCTTTTATTTCATTGTTGGTACCCCTAAACGGGTCCACAACAACTGGCGGCAAGTGATTCGTAAAGGACTTCGTTGGAAACACCTTGGACCTTGCAACCTGTGAGTGATAAACCAGTGTCTACAACACGGTCAACCTTCGAAAAAAAAATTCTACCCGTTTGAAAATAACCCAAAAAACTCTGTGTTTTACAATTTTCGGGAAGATATTGGAAACATCGAATACATTCAATTTTGGGACGAGTCTGCCTTACAAGAAATAACCAGTTTAAACAATTACTTTACGAAAAAAAAAGTAAGACAGATTTTACTATTTGTGTTCTTCGTATTTCAATACGGGATTTTACCTCGTGCAACAAATGAAATCGGAATACCATGTGCTTATGAAACTGAAAGGTTTGAAAAAAAAAACTCCATACTACAAAAACCTTTTTTCGTGTCTGATATAGTCAAACGTATTTTGCGAACAGACTTGTTACTGTAAAATCGTATAGTCGGAAGAAAATCTGACAAGTAAAACCAAGTTAATTTCTTGAATAACTAGTCAATTTTTAATATAACCATTACTTGCTATTTTGTATTTTCAGCCTACACTGAAAGGCAAACGGACTTATTGGAAATAAAGTTCCAGATACGAACAAAAATACAAATAATTTGTTAAATTAATTACTCAAATAAGACGGATTAATAAAATCGTTTTTTTCTTTCTCAAGGAACTTTGAAAAAAAAAAGATTAGCAAGTGCCGGTCGAATTCGAGACCCGAATGACGCAGTGATGAGAAGGGGTTGAGTTTGTTATTAAACAGTAAGCATTTGAAAAGAAAAAAAATAGTGAAGGACTATTTATGACTAATTCTTTTTCAAGAAAATATTTCTTTAATCATGGAATATTCCTCAAAACAGATATTGGAAATGATTAAATTTCAATCAGAACAACAGAAGGCAAGCGATGAAAAACATCTTGCTCAACAGAAGGCAAACGATGAAACACTTCAGTCTCTACAGAAGGAATTTCAGTCGCAGCAAATAAGTTTGTTGAAGTATTTTGAGGAAAAGAATTTAGCACAAAAGCGAGAAGATAGAAAATCTTTAGGCGAACGATTGATTGGGATAAAAAAATTACAATTAGAGCAACAGAGTCAATCAGAGAGAAAATTTGAACAGCTTGCACAATCAATGATGAATACGACGAATGACTACAGCGACGCGTTCAACCAAAATGCAACATGGTCAGCTATAGAAACCTTCAACTATGTGCCTGAAGAGGACCTAAACTTCGAATCATGGTACCGTCGATATCAGGATTTTTTCGACATTGATTGTAGCACATGGTCGGAAAAGAAAAAGGTGCGTTTAGTTCTTCGTAGACTAGGTACGGCAAAGCATACAAAATTTGTCGATTATATTCTTCCGAAGAAAACGGGCGAACTATCTTTCAATGAAACCATTTAAATGTTAATGGAACTATATTGCCCCAAAACAAGTTTATTCCACAAAAGGTGGAAATGTATGAACCTAACGCGAAAAGAAAGCCAGGATTACTCAACGTTTTCTTCGATCGTCAATAAACATGTGACGACTTTAAGTTATCATCCTTGACAGCGGACAATTGCGAAGTATTAATATGTGTTCAAGGGTTTGTCTCGCAAAACGATGCAGAGTTAAGAAAACGTGCAATAAGGAAACTTGAAACCGAGCAAAATTTAACATTGCAAAAACTGGCCGAAAGCTGTCAACGACATATTTCCGAGAAAAAGGAAGCTACAGAAATAGAGGAAGCAGCAATTTCTAATATTAAAAATTTTCTTCGTTTTTTTTTTTAAATCATACTCTTCGAAGGAAAAATTAAGAAAGATAGTAAATGGGAATGGTCCGCCGACTGGCAATCTGCATCTGACAACCTAAAAACGAAGTTAACTTCAGAATTATTTCTTGCTCATTTTAATCCAGAGCTAAAAACTATTGTTGCAAGTGACGCCAACTCCTATGGCATTCGGGCGTGCATTTTTCATTAAATGCCGGATGGCTCGATGAAACCCATCGCGCACGCTTCAAGAACTTTACTTCCTGCAGAGAAAAATTACTCTCAGATTGAAAAAGAAGCGTTGGGTATTGTGTTCGCAATGACCAAATTTCACAGGTATCTACACGGCCGTCATTTTATCCTACAAAGAGACCATAAGCCACTTATCACCATCTTTGGATCAAAAAAAGGCTTGCCAACCTACGCAGCAAACCGCCTACAGAGATGGGGTATAATTCTGTTAAATTATGACTTTGACATGGAATTTTTACCGTCATAAAGACTAGGATACGCAGATGGTTTATCGCGGCTACCCCAAAGTACACGGAACCGCTCGAGTATACAGTTATAGCATCCCTTCGGTCTGAATATGACTATAGTAAAGTGCTGTGTAACACAATAAAAGAGCTGCCAGTCACACTTGGCGATATACAAAAAGAGGCAAGAGAAGATAATTTTATTATCGAAATTAAAAATTAAATTACAAACAGACGATGAGCAAACGGCAGAAGCTTTTTCAGTCTGTTGCGACCCATTATTATACCGGGAGCGAGTAGTAATCCCAGCTACGCTAAAAAATAAAATCCTGAAGAATTTCCATGAGGGGCATCCTGGAGCGACACGCATGAAGAGCCTAATGAGATCTTATGTGTATTGAGAAAACATGGACAGGGACATAGAGACGAAGGTGACGGCCTGTGCTGGCTGCGCGTCGGCAGCGAAAGCACCACCTATTCAGTACTGTCTATGGCTAAATGCAGAGCAACCATGGTCCCGGATTCACGTAGATGTTGCGGGGCCATATGAAGGCTTCTACTATTTAATTATAGTCGACAGCTACTCAAAATGGCCAGAAGTTGTTAGATGTAAAAACCCAACAACGGATGTCACGATATGCGCGTTGCATGAACTGTTTGCCTGATTCGGAGTGGTGGACATTGTTGTATCGGACAACGGTGCACAATTTACTACACGAGAGTTCAAAGAATTGTGTGAAGACTTTCAAATTAAACATATCACCACTCCGACTTACCATCCGTGGTTAAACGGACAGGCAGAAAAATTTGTTGATACCTTGAAGAGAGCGTTGAAAAAATCGACGGGCACGCCGAGAAAAAAGGCACTCCAGCAGTTCCTTAAAGTGTATAGAATTACACCCAACGAGAACACACCAGCCCAAGTACCACCGGCGAAAGTAATGTTTGGAAGAAAAATAAAGTCGCTATTCGACAAACATTTACCAAAACAGGTGAAATCGACCAACATTACGGCACCAAAAAAGAGTTACGAGGATGGAGAGAAGGTGTTCTTCCAAGAGCACCATGGAAACAAAACCGTATGGGAAGTGGGAAAGGTACAAAAAAGATTGGGGCGGATGGTGTACATTGTAGAGGGTCCTAGAGGCACCTGTAAAAAACACATTAACCAAAAGCGTCGTCGCATGTCGGACGACCCTAGGAAGGCCCATCGGATCAGAGTGAGACCATCATGGAAGATCTATACGACGCATTTGAGCTGCCAACACCAAAAACGCCTCCGGAACAGAGACGTTCATCAAGAAAACGTAAATAAACCGGGAGTTTCGAGGTGAATCCTAGGAAAAAGATATACCTTGAGATTCCGGGGAATGAGTTTCGGAAGGGGGGTGTTGTGGGTGACCTACCTCCCCTTTAATAATAACTAAATAGTAGCAACCGGCTACCATAAATACCGGTTTTGCCGGGAGAACATTGGGAGGCACATTTAGGCACTAGCACTGCCAACACTGACTTGTGTATAATTTCTCTGTTCAATACAATTCATTATTATTATCTCTAAACCTGTTGTTCTTTTATTTCATTGGTGGTACCCCCAAACGTGTCCACAACAAATATGGATAGTATGTCAAAGTCCACCGCTCTAAAGCTTGTCCTATTTAATATATTGATGAAATTCCGTAGAAATAAACACTATTTAGTAATTACACAAGAGAGTACACACTACGATAAATGTTGTTTTCATAGGTAAAAGACATTAAAAATCATGTTTTAAAAAAAACAAATTCGCCTTAGACTAATGAGAATTATGTATGTCTACTTTTTTCGAATAACCCTAAAAAGTTACTCAGTTTCAAAACTTTTCACGTATTGTTGTTTTTATGTTATCATGTTATTTTATTTTTTAAATTTCTAAAACAAATATTCAGTTAAGAAATCTTTTAGATTTACGCTAGACTTGAAGTCGGGTATTGACATCGTAGTAACTACTGTATTACGAGGGTGTACTCTGCCTATTCCTTTTTGCCAACAACTCTTCCGTTTCGAGTTGCGCACGATCAGACAAACTCCCAAAACACCATAGCTTTTGAATAGAATATAAATGATTCGGAATATGTTTTTCAGTCTATCAAAAACTTCTAGCGAAATTATATATGTATATTTCGTAAATAATTTAATTTTTTATTACCATCATACATCCATATAAACACGATGAAATTGGTATTCAAGCGTCTTGATAAGATTTCCTATAACTAAGTTTTTGTATTATTAATTAAAATGATAATTACTATTGTTCTGTGTAAAGTTTCATAGACTTTAAGTATATTTTACATTCGTTTCGTAAATACTTTTATATAAAAAGCAAACGCTCACATATGCATAGGAGGATATGATTATTTGATGATGTTGTAGATACTTCTTATCATACCAGCAATCGATGTGTCCTAGTCAAAACCAATTAAATGGTAAGTGTATTTGCCAACAAAAAGAACACAATTCATGCAACAAAATTAAACATGGTGGAACTGATAGCTTATTCTTGCATTATTAGGTTGTGAAAAGGCTTCGTGCGCAGTATTAAAATAATTGGACTGTGTAGAAATTCTAGCGAATTGAGTCTATATTTCGGACCTTGCTCTATCTAATTACATTCGATAAGCTCATTATGAAAGATCGCTGACATAAGTCTTTCGATCAAGTCGGGGAAGCTTGTCAAGGATGTTAAAATTCCACGATGATTAATTGGTAACTTCATTAAATCTGAATACTTGCAGGTTGATTGCCGAAGAAAATGATGGTCTATATTATATCTCGCTTTTGTTTTCTAGTAAATTCTTAAATAATACATCATTATTTTCACATTAACTTTTTGCTCGAGCTAATAATAATTTGATTCAAGAAAAGTTCTACATGAAAAAGTAATAGTAGTTGTTATATGGGAATAGGCATTTATAGTTTAGGAATTAAAATCGTAATCTAACACTTTATCTTAATCCTGACAATCATCTAATACAGGTTTATAGAGCAACACATAAGTGCTGCTTAAGTACAGGGGATCCTGTACTACAAGTTGAAAACAACAGCAAGACCAAATATTCAACCTTTGAGAACAAGAGCAGTGTGTAACTGTTGCAGACAAATATCCTTTGAAATGCATAGATTGAGAAAAATAGAGGAATTGTGACGCCGTTCATTGTCTTAATCAGGAAACAAAGCCAATTCTACTCAAAATTGCATTCATAGAATTGTTAATAAAATGCACAATTCTGTCTGCAATCTAACTATATGCTGCACAAATAAACTGCAGGCTATGCCTGACTTGCCCACCAAGTTTCACTTATGAATGTCCAAGAGTCTTTAATTTATCGCAATTCAATTATATGCGAGGACATTTCGGTGATTTGTGCCTGAATGTGCTTCACACATCGGATCTCATCAGTGGAGCAATCTCAAAGATTGTGTATATTAATAAAACCCTGATAATACTTGAACTGAATACGGTCATTACAGTCCAAACAAGGAAAGTACAAATAGAGGAGTGTGTCAGAGTTATTAACCATTTTGCACGTTGTATCGTGGTGTGCTAGTCATTGAACAGCAATAAAACAAAAACTGTTGGACATTAAAAACTTAAACTAAGTGGACAAGTCACACATAGACTCAAGATTATTTGTACTATATAGGGAATTGCAGAAAATAATGAGAATTCTATTAACGATGCCATTTTAGGAGTATCCCTAAGTTGAAGGCCTTAATTTGCTCATATAGAAGAAAACAGAGTATGTATACGTTTTTAAAGTAGTTATTACAAGATTTAAAAGACACAAGATAGAAAAAGTAAAAAAAATTGTCTTAATGAATTATCTTGTATTATTAAGTGTAAATCGGATCTGGATTGCAATCCGGGATTTCGTTCTTAATGGAAGTGTTGATACGTTTATAACTGTATTAAATATAGCAATTCATTAAATGAACAATCACCATCACACCAAAGTATGAGCTGCATCATAATGTCGTATAAGCTTTCCTTATTACATATCATTTTTGAACGGAGACCCATATATGATAACCTGTATATAACATATTCCAGTCTGTCTAAATGCTGTAACTGATTAATACTTTAAAATTCTCCTCTGGATATATCGTCAGTAGTCATAATGTTAACTTGGTACCTGACAGACGGACAGACAGAAAGACGAACACTTGTTAAAACATAGCCCACTTGTCTACAATCAAGATAAACTAAAGCAGTGTTTTCTTTTGAAGAACTAACTGTTAGATTGCGTTTGTATGAATTCACTATCGTCATTATCAAATTAAGATTAACAAGAAGGGCATGTATGTACTTAGTAAAATAAATAGTTCATTAAATATATCTAAGATTGAATTCTTCAAACATCATTTTCAGTTAACAACAAAAATAATATATGAAGTAAAGTCAGTCTCTTTATGTTTTTATTTTTATAATAGATAGCTTTTTAGGTTCGTCATTTTTTCTGTGTATAGTTACAGCATGTTATTAAGAAAAATACTATTTAATTCGATTTAATTCGATTTAATTTCTTCCAGTAAATAATTTGTTTGGGTCGGAATTATTTTCAAATGACCGCAATCTTTAAAAACTGGACGTAAATCTGCATTTATTCATAGAGTTATTTGTTTTTTTATGGAACAACAAATAATGTTCCAGAAAACATACCGTTTCTTTCAAAAGTATTATTTTTGTTCAAATAAAAGAGACAAACGTCTATATTGACTAATACATGGTAACGCAGTTTAAAATTATTCCGCCCCGAACAAAGTATTTTCAGTTAAGAATTATCAAAGACAAAATAAATTGCAAGCTAATAAACTACCGGGCATTTTGTGGAGGTACAATTTCTTTTCAATACTATTTGCACTTAAAATAAAGTAAAGAAAAAATGAATACTAATTACATTTTATCGTGTATAATTAAAGTTAATCTCTTTATAGTTATTTTGTCATCGATATCTTTTTCGTACAAATCAACATTACATTCTTTTTCGTTAGTTGATATTGTTCATCCCTGTAACATGTTGTTAAGACCAATTAAACGTAATTTAATTTAATTACTTCCGAAAACTATTTTGTTCGTATGGGAAATATTGTGAAATCGACGCCATCTTTAAAAAGGTAAGTAACTCTGTATGCATAGATGCAGAGTTACTTCCCTTTGATTGAAACAAACAATCAATAATTTGGAGGAAAATACCGACATAGTTATAAAATAGAAAAAATGCAAGTAAATGCACTACCAGACAACAGTAGTGTTAAAAACTGTATTTCTTCAGTAATATAAAACTTTTTGATTCGTCTTAGAATTTCCTAGCATCTATGTATGTCTTTCGTCAGGTCTGTAACACTTTCTTTTGAAAAGGTATTTCTGTCGGCCTTGCATGCATACGTTTGAATTCGCATGTTCGCTCGTCTGTCACGCTTTGCAGGTGAAACTTCATGTTTCATACGTCCACATATATCTATAAGAGCCTATGTCTGTTTGACAAATGATTTGTATGTATGTCACCTTTCAATTGCTACTTAGTAAACGCGCGAATTGAATGCACTATCCTATGAATATTCGTTTTAACGAGCTTCGCAGCTTCTCTCGATAGTTTAATAAATCTATACGGAGGTACATTGAAACAAATACTGATCAACATTCATTATTGTAACACCAATGTGTGTTATAGTGCACTTTTATTTCTATATATTGGATAAATAAACCCTATCTCTGTGGCCTAGTCTAGGGAATGCTGTTTCCACATACATATAACATTACGAAAGCAAAACCCAAACAGAGAGACCCCTTTACACCTATAGAACCCAATCCCGAAATTATACCACCGATTTTCCAAAAAACTGTAATTTTAACAGTCCGACTGTTGTTTGTTATTATATAATTATTGCACGAAATTTTCGAGTATAAACATTGGGAAATGGAGAATGTTTCAGCTGTGATTGGCCGTGCAGACAATTTTATAGTTTAGAGAAAAGGACTTTACGAACTAGTCAGTCAGTTAACCAGTTAAGGTGTGAAAAAGCAAAAGAAGTGAGAGATCTATAAGTATGAGTATTTATGAACCAGAACCACCAGAATCCATTGATCATATAACTCTAGACACGAAACGTATTTTAAAAGACTTGAACATAAAAAGCACGACAGAATCATGTTGCCACACAGGTTTTTATTAGATTACCAAAGTAAAGTGACCTTAAGCCTGGTCAGTACTAGATAGGCGACCATTTGGGAATTCCAGGCGCTGTATATGGGAGGGCGGCGACATTTATCTCTAAGACATTACGTAATCAATATCATCTTTCTTGGCCGGGGTATACATGCGACCGAGGATTACTTGCAATGTAAATATTCCTTAGAAAGTTTCCTTTTAAAGAAGGGGGCCAGCACAACCCGCGTTGAGCGATTAAGCTGATATTTTAAACATTAGTGTGACAGACCGATGAAAAAGTAACTGACTGCTAGAAATAAAGAAAAACACTTATAGAAATGTGTAGACGTATCTAGAACTAATGGGATATTTATAAACCGAATGAGAAAAGTAATCTAAAGACTTACGCGATAATTGGGAAGATAAAGATTATTTTTCGATCAAAGGCAGCTTTTCTATGTCTGCAGAACATTCACAAATCCCGAAGAAGAGAAATACTACAGCAATTGAATTGTGTTCACCTTGGAATAAATAGAATGAAATCATTGATGGGGAATCCTGTATATTGGTTAATAACACATGAGAAAATGGAAACCTTAGTTAAATGATGATGTAAATGTATATGCAATTCTAGATTAGCATCTATGCCATCCTAACTTTAGTCTGAAACAAATCACCCATATTTTCAAATACATATTAATTAAGAAAACAAGTGAAATATATTCCATTATAAAACAAAAAACATGTCAGTCTTGAGACTGTATACTTACGCTTGGCAACAGAAGGATAGGTCAAACTCTTAACTTGACTTTCCTTTTTCATATTGTATGAATTATTCTCAAATTTACGACATGGAAACGTTAATAGTAAACATCTTTTTATTTGATCAAGCTAAAATTTAGCATAGTTGTTACAGTTGTCAAAGAACATCAGATCCTTACATCAAATGCTGAAATATCTAAATTTTAAATTCAGTCAAAATTACAACGTTGATTGAACTTTTAATTGTCAAAGTAAAGGGACTGTAAGATGTGGTACTCAACAGGCGAGTCTCCACAATAGCCGAACAGAACGAAAGTTATCGCCAAAATTTTGACTTTTACCTTTTTGTGACCTTGATCTTTTGATTTGATATAGATATCCCAGTTGTAAGTTAGATAATGACCGATATTTTGACCAAGTTTTGTGACGATTCGACAAGCGATGTAGACGTGAAGCTATAGACAAACAAACAAATTAGACAGAATAATAACCTCCATCTTGGAAAATGAAAACTAGAAGAAATAGCCGGCATTGCACAGAGTTGCATAAGGAACATTATATCTTTTTCACCAAACACATAATACAATATTACAATATTTATTTTTATTTTTATTACATTTTATAATATTCAATTCTGATTGGGTAGGAGTTTATATTTCTTGCCTCTCCACGAAAGAAAAGTTCGACACAAAGTCAGTTTTTAATGTGAAGAAAGTCCAGCTCACCCAAAAAGAGCACTCTCGATTGGAACAAAAATAAGAATTACATCAGTCAAGAAGGATTTATTCTTCCCTAACTGAGGACAGAATAGACAGAAAAGATACTACACTTTGTTCCTAGCAAAAAGCAAAATAAGCCTAATTCTCGAAAATGTATAGTCTTTCACCTCCGGAAAAAATAGGACATATATATATTTTAGTCAAACCTAATTTTGCCATTAAAAAGGCGTGAGAAATTAATATTTAATTTGAAAAAATACTTTTGAATTTAAGATAAGAGAAGAAAAATAATCCTTCATCGAAATACGGTAATAAAGAGATCGTAAAATATAATAGAAAATTATGATTGGAAGTTGATTCCTGGTGGTCAGTAACAGGAAAAAAATAGATATACAAGATCTTTAAGCTTACGATTTAAACAATTTCAGAAATTATGAGGACTATACATTAAAAGATATCTTTTGTTAACCCACACACACACACATACACACACACACACACACACACACACACACACACATATATATATATATATATATATATATATATATATATATATATATATATATATATATATATATATATAACTGTTTATATCTAAATACATATACGTTTCATCCTCACCGGAATCGTCAAATTCCAACGTCCTTGTCCATACCGCTGTTGCCAATAAATCAGTAAATAAGCGAGTAATTAATCCTACTTATAGGCAGGTGACGTAAAGAGTTCAACGCTTGAAAGGAGCATTGCACAAAAGCAACGAAGGCCGCTGTGTTTATACTACTCGCTTGAGAGCCTAGCCTATATTGAGGACGACAAATGATATATATATATATTCATATAAGCATATGTATTTTTATGTAATCATTTTTATTGGTGATTTCAACGTTCGTTATTTTTTTGGCTTACCACCACTTCTATTGTTTAACTCCCTGAGTAATTAAGATGCAGATAATTGCATTAATAGTCGCCCTTAACTTTATAGGGCGTATGTTTTAAGTTAATATAAATAAATATATATATATATATATATACATACGCATATATATATACGCATATATATATATACATATACATACGCATATATATATGTACATACATACGCATATATATATATATATATACATATTGATATATATATATATATATATAGATAGAGAGAGAGAGAGAGAGAAAAGATATTAGTAAACAGTTAATCAAAATGGCTAGAAGTTGTAAATGCAGAGAGACTCGTGCAGTAAAAGTAAATATTTTGTCTGAATTACTAACCACATAGTTATATGTTTCAACGATTACTTGAAAAATGATTGAAGAACAGATTTATATATATATATATATATATATATATATATATATATATATATATATATATATATATAAATGCCTATTTGTGATCGGAGTTACCCCCCGCCGACCATCGGAAATTAACTGGCTGCACTGAAGATTTCGTTAGCATGAAACATCGATATCTGTAGGTAATAAATAATTAATATTTGTTTATAAATATTATTAAAAGCCCCCTTTACAAAGGCCGGGCTCTCTGAGTGAGTTTAATAACAAGCAGTACTACTAGCTTCATTGCGAGATTCCTCCTTAATTATTAGCTAATTTGTGATGGCCAACGGGAAAACGCTCTTCCCTGCGAATCAGTGGCGATTTGTGATCGGAGTTCGCGCCGGCTGAACGTCGGAAATTAACTTCCTGCACTGAAGATAGTGTTAGCATTAAACATCGATGTCTGTAGGTAATAACTAATTAATATTTATTCATAAATGTTATATATATATATATATATATATATATATATATATATATATATATATAATATTTATAAACGAATATTCAATTATAAATTATCTCTCCTTCTCTCTCTCTCTCTCTTTCTCTCTCTCTCTCTCTCTCTCTCTCTCTCTATATATATATATATATATATATATATATATATATATATATATTAGGGGAGGTCGATTTTGAAACTGTAAATTATCGCACTCGAAGAAAGTTGCCAAATAATGTCAAAAGTTACCACAAGAAATATTTTTCTTCAAAATTTTGTATTTATTTGAGCATTGCAACTTTAAGATCAAATAAATCGAGATTTTTTATCACTGCCGAGATTTCACCGGCAGATGTGTCGCCTTAAATTAAACCCGGGTTTTAACAAAAAAAAGTAATAATAAATATTTTAAAGTTTATTATTATTTTTCTTAAGAAATTAAATGTACATATTCAAATTAAAAAGGAATAAAACACTATAATATTTAATGTTATATATAAATAATTATTTGTTTACATAGGCGTTTTATTTATTGGATATTTTTTATGGTATTCACCGGTTGAAAATTCATCGGGCGAATTTTAGTTCCCGTGTTGATTCTGTGTTTAATTATCACACATATATATTGAATTGTCGAGCGCTGGCTTATCTAATCCCACTTTCCCATTTTTTTGTCACACCTTACCTTGTGGGAGTTAGATAAATAAAAACTAGTTCAGCCAGGGGGTTTTACCCCACCAAATAAACCGGTATCGTCCGGCCTTTGGGTCTGGATTCACACCCGTCTATTGGGGCTTGTCCGTCCTGTGCAGTTCTAGGAGGTGCATCTCCCAGGTTTTGCCTTCCCTCTTTGGGGAGGAGTAAGTTTATTGCTTACTGTCTGAGGCGGCCCTACCGGGGAATGCCGACGAAGCTGCCCAGGCAATTTGTTAATGGCCAGAGTGCTCACCTCTCGAGCACTGGCTTTCTCATCCCACTTTCCTGACCTTGTGTCAATCTTACCTTGATGGGGGTAGATAAATAAAATCTAGTTCAGCCAGGGGTTTTTACCCCACCAAATAAACCGGTATCGTCCGGGCCTTTGGGTCTGGATTTACGCCCGTCTATTGGGGCTTGTCCGTCCTGTGCAATTCTAGGAGGTGCACCCTCCCAGGCTTTGCCTTTCCTCTTTGGGGAGGAGTAAGTTTATTGCTAACTGTCTGAGGCGCCCCTACAGGGGAATGCCGACGGGGCTGCCCAGTCAATTTTTTAATGGCCAGAGTGCTCACTTCTATAGCGCAGGGTTATCTAATCCCACTTTCCTGACCTTGTGTCACATCTTACCTTGTTGGAGGTAGATAAATAAAACTATTTCAGCCAGGAGTTTTTACCCCACCTAAAATATATGTATTGGAGTTGATGGGAGAATGGATAAGGACACATTGATGTATAAGGAAATTGTGGATGAAAATAGACAGAGAATTATGAAAAAAACTAAGGGACCAGAACACCATTTAACTTTTACAAAAGAAACACCATGTGAAAGTAAATATCTGACACATAGAGTTCTTCCGAATAGTGGTGCAACAGGTGCTGTTCATGCAGATCAAGAGGTGGATGTGTTGCATGAATTCCACAGTGAGAACAGTATCAAGACTATACTTGTTGACAACACTAATACCAACACAAGTTGCGAAGGTGGAATGGTTGCAATTTTAGAAAAAAAACTTTTTAAAACTCTTCACAGAATTGGTTGCTCTTTGCATCATAATGAACTACCTTTCAGAGCCCTTTTAAAAACATATATGGTTGCGCAAAGGGACCTACAACATTCAGTAGCCCTCTGGGGAAATTATGCTCAAATGATTGATATGATTTACCCCAAATATCATTTTCCACTATTAGCAATCCTCTAGAGTCAATTTTTAAAATTGATGAAATACATGATCTTAGTTCTGACCAAAGACTCCTTTATGAATACACAGTAGGTATTTCTAGAGGTAAGGTTGACTCTAGATATGCCTCCTGGAAAATTGGTCCTTTAAACCAAGCAAGATGGTTAACTTTGGCCATCAGGCTTATGTGTTTATGGACTCGTGGTGCATACCCACAAAGGCACACAACAAAACTACACTATGTAGTAAATTTTATTGTAAATGTGTATGCCACTTCTTGGTTTGAAATTAAAAGAAATAGTAAATTTCACAATTAGTAAGTGCACATTTTTAATATGATCCAGAGGATTAAGGTGCAGCCTCAGGAAATCCAAGATATCACATTTAGAAATATACAAGGTAATACATTTTGTTTACTGCCTGAAAACTTTCTATATTCCATGGTTAAATCTGAGGAGATTGAAGTAAGAGAAGAAGCTTTAAAAAGAATTTTGGCCATTAGGTAAGTAATATTTATTCATATATCTCTGACTCAATTATTTATTCCAATTTATAGAATGATTTTAAAAGATTTTATCTAATTTCACCATAATTATTAAAGCAGTACAGATTGGAATATTTTAATAATTCAATTAATTAATTTGTTCTTTCAGGAGTGAGGAGTCAACCAGAAAAAGATTAAAAAGAATACTACCTATTAATTTAATGCCACACATTGGACACAATTAATAGATTTAAAATTATGCGGCATTTTTGAACCACCAATGACGGAAGATTTTACTGAATCTGAACTTCGAGAATCGTTGATGAATGGAACAAAGCTTGACTTGCCAGATTTGCCCTCACATTCTCAGGGTGTGGAACGGGCAGTTAAGTTAATAACAGAAGCTTCACAAACTGTATATGGTTTTGAAGCAAGGCATCAACACATTACAGCCAAAGTTTTGAGTCAGAAATTGAGACCAGCATTTTTGTCTAAGGGGTCTTATATGGAGCAATTTGACTCTCTATATTAAGCTTCATTAAAATAGTGTTAGGTTTTTCCTTATTTCTTTGCTTGTTATATTTTCACTAATAACAGAAAAAAATCATTTTTTTAGGTATTCAAATATTACTGTTTAATTCATAACGTTAAAAGGTAGTTTACAAAAGCAGATACTGAAAATGAGGGGGGGGCAAATTTTCAATTTGAAGATTTCTTTAATTCATATCATTTTTATAAAATAAAAAGACATTCCCTGATTTTAAATGCTAAAATTATTTGGTTTTCACACAAATATTCAAGCAAATCTTGCAAAAACGAGGAATTTTCAGTATATTCTTGTCTACGATCTTTGATACCAAACGCTCAAAAAACCGCTGAAGTTTTTGATCTAATTTTTTGCATGAGTATTTAATAGGTCTATATACAACTTTCGGTACGTGCCTTTTTTTAATATTTAAAAAAAAGTGTAAAATCGACCTACCCTAATATATATATACGTTCCCTAATGATGCGTCACTGTTGTGGGGGTAAATAATTATTTCCATTTAGCATCTGAGTTATTATTTCCCCTAAAAATAGTTAAATACGTTCAGTTACTATTATCGTAATAATAATAATAAAAATATACATAAATAGTATACATTATAATGCTATACACTTCCTACATGGCTCATTGTAGGTTCGTGGCTCGGGGTTAGAGCGTCGGACGTCATCACTAAGATCAGAGTTTCCCATATTGCTAGGCTAACTATACTGATAATAAGTCGTAGAGACGTGTAGTTTGTTTGTAATGATGTGCTTTTACTAGATTATCAATAATCAAAGTGCTCATTTACGCGCTCAATTACATATGTTAGAGCATATATTTTTCATTCAAACAAACATTATACCATAATTAGGTCGTTCATCGATACCTTCGTATTCACAGGAATACTGTAAATTCGGTCCGCAATGCCACTTCTTAAATTGACATTATAGTAATATCCATATTATCCGAATATATTGATGGACGATAAAACTAATGTATAATATATATATTTTTATTGAAAAATATGAAAAATAATATTTTGTATCATTGGATTACAGAAGTCTAATGTGTTTTGATATAAATATAGTTCGAATAATTATATAAACTTTCGCATTTATTCATTCAGAAGGAATACAAATTTTACAAACTTTATGAAGATTGTTTTTATATATAAATACATTATTTGCAATTTATAAAGATGATACGAATTTTTTTTTCTGTTTGTCTTTTTAATGGCTAAAATAATAGTTATTATAATCATCGCAATCGCCAACAATCAAGGGACGCGCGAGAGCGCTCTATCCCTTAATAGATTACGAATGGCCTATGCTGGAAATCTCATTTCTTTGATCAATCATGACTAAAAAACCAATTAACACAAGGTAGTTAAAACTTTGCACAAGATTTTTATTTGCTAGGTTCTATAAGTGTGTAGAATTTCAGCATCATTAGTCAAGGCAACCCAGAGATCAAGAAAGTTCAATCATGAAATCATGTTATCTATGTGTACGTACGTACGTATGTGCCACCCTGTATCTCATCAACTATTTGATGGATTCAGCTGATTTTTGGCAGAGATAGAGGTTCTAGGGTCTAGTTGATGGCATTTTAATTTCAGTTTACCATATACCTTAGTTTTCCAGAAAATCCCAAAAAACATTATAAGGCATTGTATTGAGGCATAGCCTTTACAAAGTAGTGAGATACCATGAAAAATGTTAGTACACTGAAATCATATGCCCTAAATAAGGTAAAGATGAAAATTCATATACACTAAATGTACAAAAGCAAGGAAATTCCCAAATGTTTACACTTTTATTGTAATTAAGGGTATGACTACATATCAACCAAACCATTTCATTATCACATCACTACAGTATAAATTTCTACGCATGAGTGGATGAAGTGTGTGAGGTGCGCTGAAGAAAAATTCCTATCAGTAAAATACATAGCCCTGTTGTGCTTGCATACCCTTAATGACAATAAAAGTGTAAACATTTGAGAATTTCCTTGCTTTTGTACATTTAGTGTATATGAATTCTCGATCTTAACCCTATTAAGGGCATATGATTTCAGTATACTGGCATTTTTCATGGAATAAATATAGTTTTTAAAATAAGGGTATTTATTTAAGTCTTAAATTAAAGACATTGTTAGCCATTGTGTTCAATGCAACGTTAATATTTTTACAAAAATTATTGCAAGATAATCTTAAGTTTTAGGGGGTGTAATTCTACGCGTGCGTGAACTAATAGATAATTTGTCATTCGAATTTAAAAATAATATAACCGGAAGTAATCATTTTGCATGATCAATTCTTTTCATTCAATCATGTCCAATAATATTACTGCCACTTATCATGATATTAATAATAAACTAAATATTGCGTGTATATGAGAAAATAGAAGAACACAATTTAAAAGGTATTGTACAGAATATTAATTAATTAGAAACTTTTTTACAAATTAAGTATCTAAATAAAGTGTATGTATATATGTGTTTTGGGGTTTCCTCATCAGTGAATATGTATGTATACAGGACCGGCGGGACAGTTATAAAAGTAGGGGGGACTCTCCTAAAAAGTTGGGGGCGGTTAAACACATGCATATATAACGTCATTATTGATCACCGTAAAGTGGGGGGCCAAGTAAAAAAGTGGGGGGGGGCGGCTTGCGCTCCCCTGCCCCCCGGTGCCGCCGTCCATGATATATATATATATATATATATATATAGGTTATTTAAAATATCTTTTATGTATCTTTAAATAATATGAGCCAAATTTGATTTGATATAAATGTAGTTCGGATATTTTTTCAAACAATCGCATTTATTAATTAATATATATATATATATATATATATATATATATATATATATATATATATATATAAAGTAGTGTACTTAAAGCAAACTTTTAGGAAAGGTAAAACCTATTGTATATGAGTATACAGCTCAATATCCAGGATAGAGCAGGTAGATATGAAGAAGAATGGAAAGGAATTAGAGAAGCAAAAGCCAAATCAAAATTCAATTCAATTGCTCAGAGCAAAGTATATTTCGCAAAAAAGGCAATTTATTCAAGTTAAATTTTCCTTAGCCAGGCTTTTCAAAGATCAAAATCTTATCATCAGAGGAAGTCGTTGGGATAGATAAGTTGACAAAGGCCAAGATTTAAAATTTGAAAAAATAAAATAAAAGTTGTAGGGAAAGAAACACAGGGCAAAATTCTGCCCGAATGCAAGCAAATGTCCGATTGCTAAAAAGTCCGGTGTCGAAAAGTCCAGCGGAGAGAATGAGATGTAGATAGGTAGGTCGTTAAAAGGCACGAAAGGTTGTGAGAGAGGATTCAAAGTTAAATTCCAAGAAGCCACAACTTCAGGTGCGGCGAAACTAGAAAATCCAAAGGGTAAAAAGTCCAATAAGAGGTACGCTCGTGGATGCAGGCATGCTCAGAAAAGAGTGAGGTGGAAAATATTCGCCATTATAAAACACTTCCTGGGCTGAGATATCAAGGGAAATGTTTTAAAATGGGTAAAAAAGGCAGCGAAAATATTTTAAAGCTAGCCCGTTTAAGAAGCCGGCTTGAAATGAGGAAAGACAGAAACTCCTATGCGACCAGTAGGCAGGGAGGGAACGAGTAAGAGGTGTGGAGGAGGAGAGAGGAACGGGTGCGAAGAAGGAGAAAGGGAACGGGTGCGGTGAATGAAAGCGGTTAAAACTAAGAGTGTGATTGTGGGGGATGAGTCGCATGAAGTAGAGATTGGATGTCAGCGCGAATTAGGATCAACTAGAAAAGGGAAAGGATGGAGGGAGAGTTAAAATACCAGAATGTGTCTATGAACAGAGTTCGGGGTTTAGTTGCTTAATCAGGTGACCTTACTTATAAACAATGAGGCAAAATATATTTGAAGGGTAGAATTAGAGAAATAGTAAGAATAAAAATTAAAAATTGAAAAATTGAAAAAAAAAAAAAAAAAAATGAAAAAGAGATAATAAAATTAGTTTTAGGCTCGCAAGGAAAATTATGGATTGACCGATAAAAAAAGTCGATAAAATTGGAGCTCGAAAATGAGTATTAGAATAAGGAAAAAGTAAATTAGACCTCGAAAGGATATCCGGAATGGGAATCGCCAAGGTGGTTAAAGGTATGGGTTGAAATAAAATAAGCTGTTACGGGACGCTAGTGCTTTATGGATGTGGGAGAATTAAACTTTGAAACAAAAAGATTTTCAAAAAAAGGTATATGGAGGTTGATTAAGAAAATTATTAAATAGGTTAATGATGGCAGAAAGAAGTAAGATACATACAAGGTTAAAGTAGTGACAATACATTAAACCAGAGTTAGAATGGAGATCGCAATTAAAAGTAAATATTATGGGGGTTAAAAGATGTAGAGTGAGGGCGGGTTAGGGGTTGAGCATGGTCTGAGAGAAGTGAGCGAAGGGCTAGGTAAACTAGGGGGAAATAATCGAGGCTATTAAAAGAGTGAGAAGAATTATTTAGAAGTAAAAACAGGAGGGGAAAAATTAGAGTGCACAGAGAAAACAGTAAGGAGTTCGATATCGGAGTGTGCAAAAAGGATTAAGAGTAGATAAGGCGAATCAACAAGTAAATAAAAAGGCTAGGGTATAATGTGAAAATGGTGGGTTGGTTATCAGGTTGAGAGGGAAGGATAGAAGTTTGGAAGTGTTGATGGCAAGCGGACGAGTGTATTAAAAGAAGTTAAAAGGGAAAGAAATGGAAGTCATATGAAAATTATACGGTTAAGGAGGTTAAGTAGAATGATTTAGGGGTTAGTGGGAGAAAGGTATTAAAGCTGAGGGAATTGTGAAGCTAACGGAGTTTATGGGTAATTTTTTTAAGTTTAGAGAAGGCTAAAGGGATGAGGGGGATATATGCAGAGATTATAGAACAACAGGAATTAGAACTATCAGAAAGGAGATTCGAGATGTAGGGAGGGAAGAACCGAGATGATGGGAGGGTATTTAATCAAATGGGGGAGGGGTGTCAGGGGGATTACTATGGTTGCTATACTTGAATTTACGTTTGTGCCTGTCACTGGAGATAAGTTCATTCTTAGAATTAATAAGGTTTTTAGATTTAGTAACAGTAGCTATCATAAAGGTTTCCAAAGTACAACGTTTGCAATGTGATGCTCCCGGGTATATGATTTGGACTTTTTAAGTATTGACTAGTGAAGTGAATAGGGAGTATTTTTAAGATTGAGGTTTCTAATTAAATCGGAAAGTGAAGTGCCTGTGCTATTATCGTTGCTATTTTTAAAGGAATAGATATGGTTAGAGATCCGGGTCTTAATGGGGAAAGAGGACGTCCCAATATATGTGTGTATCTTGAAGAGTGGTGCTATAGTTGCATTGAGATTGCTAGTGGTATTAGATGATATTTGGGTTTGAAGATTCGAGTTATGCGAGCGAGGTTGTTTGAAGAAGTAGGGCGGAGCGGATATGGGGGAAATGTGAATTAGCCCATGGGTACTATCTATTATTGGGGGTGCTTGGTAAGAGGTATGGCTGTATAAGTGGGAGTCTTGAGGAGAAGCGGATTGGGGTTGTGGGGAGATGCGGAATTCGGGTGGAGTATGGGAACTGTGATTGCTCACAACATTGGTAGAGCGGGGGAATTGTTTCACAGTACAAGCGTATATTACGTCCTTCTGTACACAATTGTTGTTTAAGGGACAATCTCTAGGTTTACGGCAGTTACAAGTGGTGAGAGATGCGTTGGGTGGTTGTTGTTGGATATGTTTGATTTTCCTATTGTTAGAGGTTATGATAGTTTGTTCAATATTGGGCATAGTAGAGTAAGATATTTTAATAGAATTTTTGTTAAGAATAGTGCTATATCTGTGGGGGTGCTTAAAAGATCTGTCTAAAATTTGGAAAAATTCCTTAGGTATATTGGTTTTAACATTACTGCTGAAAGGCGGATTGGACCAAATGTTATTCTTTCTTCTAAGTTGTTTTCTTTGTCTGTGCGCCTGTGGGTCTGCCCGATTATCAATATTGTTAGTTCCTATGGGCTTATAACCGTATGTTTTGATTGTCTTAGGTGCAGATGTGTTAAACTTTTAACTTCTGTGTGTGGTCATGTTGTGCGTAATAATGCCTGAAGGTTTGTTAACTTGAGTAAAGGGGTTGCAGTTATATTTAATTTTGTGACTGTAGCCTGAGTTTAGCAAAACATTATTGTAGAAGCTAGAATTTTGATCGAAGATAGATTTATTCGCAGATAGCTTAAAGATTCTGTAAGATACTGAGGGGACTATTGAGTTTTTATATATATATATATATATATATATATATATATATATATATATATATATATATGTATGTATATATATATATATAAATATTTGTATATATATATAAATATATGTATATATACATTGTAAATATATATATATATAAATATATATATATACATATTAATATATATATATATAAATATATATATAAACATATTAATATATATAAATATATATATATATATATATATATATAAATACATGTATATATACATTTATATTTTAGAATTGAAAGATGAGAATAAAACATTGTAAAGATACAATATTTATCAAAAACGTCAAAAGTTCAGAGCAAGGAGTCTCATATCCTTAATCCATGGAGTTTCAAAGGAAATATTTCTTCTCATCAGAGGATGGGGAAGCCGACAATATGATTATAAGTATTGTCGGCAACAATAAACTTTAAAAATTTATATGAAGTAAAACAAAGCAGAAGTAAAGAAATAAGATTAGGGTCAGGGGTGAAAAGTCTTATTTTGAGGTGTGAGCGTACAGTCAAAATGAGTGAAATAAAAAATAAAAACAAAAATAAAGGCACCTGTTATTTAGGGATGAATGCTTGAAAAAGAAAGCGATACTTAAATTGTTCAGTGGTCCAAAATGTTTTTGCAAGATGTTGATGGTATTTGGTAAATTTAAAGACTGGGCTGGGATCGAACTATCGATGTAAATATTCGTAGTCTAGCTTTTTTACCCTTGACCAGAAAAACACGTTGTATATACGAAATGTTATCGCCTGTAATGTTATACTGATTTTTTGTTTTGTAATTGTTATTACTTTGGATATATATATATATATATATATATATATATATATATATATATATATATATATATATATATATATATATATATATACATATATATATATATATATTGGGCGACGAGGCACTAGTTATTTCACTATCTTTCTTTCTCAGAGATCTTCCACTTGTATATAAACTGACTGATTGCAAGTAAGGTGGGAAGAATTTACAAAAATAAAAAGGTGGGTATGCAAAATACGTCACTTTCTCACAAACCAATTCACTCATAAGAAGCAATTTTTTTTTCATATTTTTCTTTCATATTATTTCCAATATATCCATCGATAATTAATGCGAAAATAAATAGATGATAAAAATGATCAATGCTTGATTGAATTCATTCGGTTAGCAGGGACGATCAATCATTTCACACCAGGACAGGAGAGTGGAAATAATTTAAAACGTATAAAGAAAATAAATCTATGTTTCTCACTCACTTTCTAAAAGAATCACTGTGAGATGATATCAGTTAAATTGAACGTGAAATCGACACGTCTACTGCGGATGTGTGCAATAACAATTTTCTTTCCTTTTTTCACCCGCACTTAATTGAGATTGATATTAGCCACGCTGTCAATCATATTAGCAAGCGGCAAGAAAATTAGAATGAAAGCGTAAGGTATTAAAAAAGATGTCCGAAATAAAACAATTATCTGTAATTTTATTAGTATTTCGTATCTTGCCCGTCGGAGTTAAATCTGAAAAGGATAAAAACAAAATGATTTTATATTCTTCGCCCCACTTACCAATATCATGAATACCTAAAGTTCCAAATTTAAAACCAGGAATAACTCAAAATTAGACCTGCAAAATATGCAGACAAAAATTAAGCTTCGCGAATGTATTCTTACTTTTGTGAATCAGTGATTAATGGAAACAGTGGGAGAAGCTAGATATACCATACGAACGAATATAAAACGTTATTGGCTTGTATAAGCTACTAACTTTCTTTATCCATTCGTTTAGTTTATTGATCTTTTTTTTTGGGGGGGGGATTTACGCCGGTCTATTGGGGGTTGCCGGTGCTGTGCAGTTCTAGGAGGTGCACCCTCCCAGGTTTTGCCTCCCCTCTTTGGGGAGGAGTAAGTTTATTGCTTATTGTCTGAGGCGCCTCTACCGGGGAATGCCGACGGGGCTGCCCAGGCAATTTTTAATTGGCCAGAGTGCTCAACTCTCGAGCGCTGGCTTATCTAATCCCAATTTCCCGACCTTGTGTCACATCTTACCTTGTGGGAGATAGATAAATAAAATTGATCATTTTCGCCGTCCCCGATTTAAAAAAAAAGGAGTTCACATAAATGTGCGAACTCAACATTCTTGACCAATGAAAATTATAATCGGAGTCGGAGGGCGTTACGTAGTGTTTCGTTTTTCCTTGTATTTAGTGCCGTTAAATTCTTTTTTTGAATCTGGCTTTTTAGTTGTCAAGTTATTCATTTTCATGGAATTGTGAATTACACACCCGCTCGCAAAGATTATCATTTCGAACAAGCGGGAATCGTTTTCATTAGTCACAAATGTAGATTTGGAAGATTTATCTGAAATCCCGTTTTTTTATTTATTTCGCAGGCGGCGAAAAGGAAATGGTACGCTAAACGGACAGAGGAAAAAAGACCGTAGCTTATACATGCTAGTAACTTTTTTACTTTCCTTCGCATCGCATCTGGTACTCCCAAAAACTATTTTATGATCGTACTTTTTTTTACTAATTATGCGATACTTATCAAGTCCGAATGCTACTCGAGAATAAGGGTTAATAAGATGGAATAATTGTCAGCTGAAAGATGAAGACTATTATGAAAGGATTGAAAATGATTAATGGAATAGAGTAACTGGAGATACTCTATTACGAGTATTTATGGGCATTGCATTTTAAGACGACTATGTTATAATATGCAAGGAAGCAACCCCGTTGTGATTGTGTTCCACAGAATGGAAGCGCTTGTAAAGAAGTTCTATTTATGATAATTTCGACTGACATCGGGACCATGAGGTAAGAAAGGAAATTGGTTTTCCGTTGTGAGAGAGGTACGAGTTTTTGCTATGTTACAAAAACGAACCAGTGCTTGTAGTTCAGTCGAGCGCCTTTCATGGACATCCCGATAGAGTAGGAAGATATTAGCAACATCTCTTTTGTGAGTAAGCGGCTGTAAGGAACAGAATATTTCATCTCTTTGTGCTCGTCATATAACATGTAACTAATTACAAGGAAGCACAACATAACCTTTAGGTAAAGGAAGCATCGCTAATAAAGTGCAAGACAAACGCACAGCGACCGTAATCATGTTTTTAAATTACAAAAATAAAAAAAAATGTGGTCCTGTTGAGCCATCCATTGAGCACGGATTAGATTGTTTGATTTAGGTAAAAGTGAGTTTGTTAATTCTGTAAAATTTAAAGAATAAAAAATAAAAATCCATATTGAGTTTCTTTTAGCTAGCTATCTATCCCTTTCGTTTTATCTCCCCTCTTCTCTCTCCGTCTTTCTTTCTCCATTTACCCTTCCAGCTACATGTTTTATAATAATATTATTTTTTTGGCTTTTTATCTTCGTCAATATAGGAATGAAGTGGAATGGGGTTGATTATCCTTGACTGTTATAAAACAGGGAGATAGAGACTGAGTGACAGAAGCTAGAATGATGAACAGCGTATGAAAAAAGAACTGATGGCAAGACACATACAGTGAGAGAGAGAGTGAAAGTGATAGACGCAAACTTTGTAAGGTAATTGCAAATTACGACCAATAAGAACAATAAAAAAGTGTTTGCTTCTAACATAACTCAATTCGAGACTTGAGAAATATATGTAACTGTATTTTGTGTAATAAAAATATATAGAAAAAAGGGTTTAGAGAAACAAACATTGTTTAATTCAGCGTTAGTGGGATAATTAGCTACAACGTTGGAGGTCTTGTGGTGGTGAAATTGTTCCTGGTTCGCGCTGAAAACTCGGTGTTTCGTATTCGTAAGTTGCTGATTCGTGCGCATTGCGTTTATTTTGCGCTAATGTTTCGAGGCATTTGATGTCAGATAGAGTGTATTCTAGAACCCACCTACTCCTTGGCTTAAAAGGCGGCCGGAAGAGGAGAAAAAGAGCTTCTTCTTTTTTTCTTCGTCATAAAATGAAAACTCTGCATAGTCTTATAAGAGTGGATATGCTTACCTTCTCTGCAGTAGGTTAGACACACGGTCATGTGAGGGTTTTAAGAAGCCATCGCACGAGAAAAACTGCAATCTGACTTACAAAAATGCGTGACCAGCCTTGTCGGCATTCCCTGGTTGGTGCGTCTCAGGCGATTATCAATAAACTAATCCCTTCTACAAGAGAAGGTACACTTTCACAGTGTGGCCCTCTTAGCCCATTGTCGGACTGATTGTCGAAGTTGTATCCTCGACTCGTACGAAAAACATCTACTCTGGTAACGAGATAGAATACTTGTCTACTCGTCGAGAGTAACAACAAAGGACTTTTTTCCTGCAATGTCCTTGTCTGCGATTAGTTCCTGTATTAATTAGGCACGTCGGACTTCTGCATATAGCTCACAGAGATCGTGCCTCAGGCTTTTCTTGTTCTGCAGCTATTCGTTAGCTTGCAGAATTGCATGTTTTTCTCCCGACACCGAAGAGAGCAAGCTTTAGCGGTTGCATGCGAAGTCAGGAAATATCTATGCCAGATCACACAACGGAATGGGGCACAAGCAACGTTGCCACTTTTACTCCACCCATTGGCGGTTCTCTGCATGACATATGTCCTTTCCAGTATGAAGAAGTAAAGACAACCAGATAACGACGGGTCCTGATGCCGATTCCTTTTGAGTTTTCACCAGAACCCTGTTATATGGTAGCTAAGACACTACCACATTGCCAACGCCCCTGCCATGGTGCGGAAGTGATGGACTTTAGGAGGGGATGTCAATCGCCGATGACCGAACAATTATCGGTTACAAACAAATGCATGGCATCACTTCAACTGTTACTGCGCATCTGCAAATCGATACAACGCAGGCAAGAAAGAAACGATATGGTTTCCCGATTAAATGAAACAAAATTATGCATTGGAAATATTTTTTTAAATATTTGTTTTCACTGAAACAATTTGCTTAGAAATACAAGCAGAAATGATTTGACAAACAATGAAGACCTAGAGAAATGTTCTATTCAATATTTCGTTAACCAATAAAATTCCTTTTTTTCAAATATTTTTTCTTGCAGTAAAGGAATGAATTAAGAAACAATGGTTGTCAAAATTCACCCGAAGCTATTTTTAATTTTGTGGATTATCAATAAACTTTTTAAATCCATCCTTACCGATCTGATATGTTTTCACACATTTACAGTATATTTTTATTATTGTAAACTTTTTATTTGCGGTTCGTGTTCACTAGCAATATGGAAGAGAATCATTTTTTTCTCACCGGGTTCTTCGTTCTGTCAGTGGACATTACAGAAACAATGATACCTTTGCACCTTTAGGGTTAGTTGAGTATTTTTTTATGCGTAAGACAGATTTGATGTGTTTTTTCTAGTGTTCTCTTCTCCATTCAACTTTTTATTTTCTTCCTTAATGCATTAAAACAACAGTTGTTTAGAATTTCTATCGCTAGATCCCATTACAAAGTTCCTTTTCTGGATTTTTAGTTCTGTTTTTTTTTCCACCATTCTTCCCAGTTTTTATTGTTGCAAGTTTGGTTTCCTTCATGGTCGTTTCATGCGGTCGGAATACAGAGACCGGGCAGAAATTGCTAGACAACAAGATTTCACAACTGTTTTACCTTAAGATGCAATCGTTTATATATATTCAAGTAGGCAAAATATACAAATACACACAATATGTGAACCAATAATTAAACAATAAACGGCGAGTAGCTCAATGAAAGAACGAAATGTATGTAACACGCTGTAGACGAATCATTTGATTGAGCAGATTAACGGGGCTGCATATAATCACGTTGATCGTCTCGTTGTGTAGATAACACGTAGCAGTAATTCATACTCTCTCTTTTTCCTATTCATCGCACATTGTTTTGTCCTGGTGACTCCCTGTCAATAACAAAATATCCTGACATGTAGTCCCAACTTTAAGCTTTTCTAGCGCAATGTTCTACTACTATAACATCATCCTTACTCTGACCTCATGTAAGAACATATCGAATTTTACATTATTTTCAACCACCCATTTTTTAACTTGCTACATAGAAAATTAAATTTTGTAATGAAGTGAACACACAACTGAACAAAAAAAAAGATATCAATCAGTGTCAG
>OY744530.1:44066583-44131583 GCA_963556195.1 Sepiola atlantica | reverse complement strand
ATGCTATATATATGCTATATTTATATATGCTATATATATGCTATATTTATATAGTCTACATATATATATATATGTATATATATGCTATATATATATGCTATATATATACTATGTATATATATGCTATATTTATATAGTATACATATATATATATATATGTGCTATATATGCTATATATATATGCTATAAATATATATATATATATATGCTATATATATATATGCTATACATATATGCTATATATACATGCTATATGCTATATATGTATATATGCTATACATATATGGTATATATATATATATGATATATGCTTTATGCTATATATATATATATATATATATATATATATATATATATATATATATATTAATTTGACAAACAAAATGGATTTTTTTTAACTTTCTCAGGAAATCAAGTCTTGTGGAGCTTTCGGACCATAGTTTTTGTTGAAACGGGAGTATTCACATGATTGTTGATCTGCGCTGTGATTTGGGTTCGCCTGATTTGGTTTTATTTTTGTTCAAATGCTTTACGATGTCTTTCAGGCAGCTTCGGCTTTCTTCCAGAATATTGTTTAGGGGAAGATGTTTTCCATGTTTATTTACATACCTGTCATCTCTTTTAGACAGTTTCGCTCGATACGGCCACCATCTTAGTCACTTCCGTAGAGAAGCACCTGCCATACGGACACAAACTATCTGCCATCTTTAGAAATCTGATAGATTTCCCATTTAATTTTTTTACGAATATGCATTTCTGAAATAAAAAAAAAAGTTGACTAATTAATTTAGGAAACAATAATCAGAAAAGAAATAATGAAACAAACATTTTTTGGGGGTTTTTTTTCGATTTTTATTAGTGCGTTTAAATTTATGATAAGTTCCCACGGTATTTATATCATGTTGTACATATAAGTGCATCTATGTGTATTTATAATACAGAACATCAGAACAACATCGGTACCGTCGATTTCAAACATAAACAAAGGGTTCCTATCATTGGTCTCTTTTACCAGAGTCCGGAGTTTTTGAGCCCAAAACTGAAAATTTGTTGTATTTGCATTATTCGGATTAATGTTCTTATCTTGGATGTTATTTTCACAGAATTTCAACTAATATTGTACCCAACCTTCTTCATGATTATTTGGTCGCATCTTTATGTCGAACTCGGGAATCTTTATGTCGAACTCGGGAATCTGTATGGAATTTCGAAAAGAACCCTTTACTTAATCCATAAGGGTTTTTTTTGTTTCGTTCCATCAGCCATGACTGGGTAGAAGTCTTAAGTAATTCGCATTTGTATCATTGAATCGTCGACTTCAAGAAAACTGTCACTTAGAACTGATTACTTATCACTAGTATTTGCTATGCTACAGGTCTTACCTGAGTTCGACATGAACATTCTCGAGTTCAACAAGATGCACCCGAAGAAGGTAGGAGTCCGCCTAACGGTAGCAATGTTTTTCTGATCTTCTTTAATACATAAATATAAAAATAATTGCGCTTTTATTTTTGAGTATTCGTAATAATCTAGCACCTTGCTGGAGTTCTGTCTTACTAACGTAACATATATATATATATATATATATATATATATATATATATATATATATATATATATATATATATATATATATGTGTGTGTAGGGGGTACAAAATATGTTTTTCATAATATTCGAAAATGTTCCAATGTTCCCGTATGGCATATATGCATAAATACACACACAGATATATATATATATATATATATATATATATATATATATATATATATATATATATAAGGTTTGTGAAAAAGTGGATGGCTGTCTCGCATCAAATTTAATCATCCAGACAGCTGTAAATTTGTGTTTTAAATTAAATTTCCGCGTTCAACTTTTGGTGCGCATTTATATTCGTGGCTCTTGAAGCAAAATTACAACGGTCTATAGCTTGTAGACAGACAGTCGTGTATGTGAACAGCGAGATAAAAATTAAAACACGAATCACACAACAATCTGTAGAAAACCGTGTCCGTTTTTAACAGACGTCTTCGAGACAATAAAGTCGATTAATGCTGTATTTTCAAAAGGGAGGTTTTCAACGTTTTGTTCCATAATGGATTTCTTTTCAGACTCTCCATAATGGCCGGTAATCTATTGTAGTTTCTAAACGGTGATTTGTGAAACCAAGAAACCAAGAAACTAAGAAATAGACAAGGAATTCAAATCCATTCAACGCATTCGCATTATAAAATTTCTTTCGCTTTTTTTTAATCATTTTCTTGTCGGAGATAGCGCCATGGATTCGACGATAAAAGATGCCATACATTTCTTATCTATCATGAAAACAAAGAACATTCATCTATAGACGCCAGTCGGTGTAAGTGTGAACAATTTTATTATCAGAATTTAGTATATCAAAAGTTTTCTCGAGATTGCATCTTCTCCAACAACTAATAATTGGGCACACGCACAGATATACAAAGACAGTTACATACACAACTATATTAAACTTTGTTACATATCCGGTGTTGCCAGGAGGTCATTTACTTTCATTTTTGTTCCACTCATTTCTTAAACTAAACCGTTTGTTATTTTTGCAAAATTATAATTTTTTAAATACGATTTGGTAAGTTAAATTTAAGTATTACGCTATCGTTCAGTTACTTTAGTATTTATTGTATAAACTTATTATGAAACTTCTATAAATATGCCGTCCATATATATGTATATATATATATGTGTATGTGTGTGTATATATAAATGTATATATATATATGTGCGTATATATATGTATGTATATGTATCTATATGTGCGTATATATATGTATGTATATATATGTATATATATGTATATACATATGTATGTGTATATATATGTATATATATTAGGGGAGGTCGATTTTGAAACTGTAAATTATCGCACTCGAAGAAAGTTGCCAAATAATGTCAAAAGTTACCACAAGAAATATTTTTCTTCAAAACTTTGTATTTATTTGAGCATTGCAACTTTAAGATCAAATAAATCGAGATTTTTTATCACTGCCTAGATTTCACCGGCAGATGTGTCGCCTTAAATTAAACCCGGGTTTTAACAAAAAAAAGTAATACATTACTTAATAATAAATATTTTAAAGTTTATTATTTCTTTTTCTTAAGAAATTAAATGTACATATTCAAATTAAAAAGGAATAAAACACTATAATATTTAATATTATATATAAATAATTATTTATTTACATAGGCGTTTTATTTATTGGATATTTTTAATGGTATTCACCGGTTGACAATTCAACGAGCGAATTTGAGTTCCCGTGTTGATTCTGTGTTTTAATTATCACAAATATATATTGAATTGTCGAGCTCTGGCTTATCTAATCCCACTTTCCCGACCTTTTGTCACACCTTACCTTGTCGGAGTTAGATAAATAAAAACTAGTTCAGCCAGGGGATTTTACCCCACAAAATAAACCGGTATCGTCCGGGCCTTCGGGTCTGGATTCACGCCCGTCTATTGGGGCTTGTCCGTCCTGTGCAGTTCTAGGAGGTGCACTTCCCAGGTTTTGCCTTCCCTCTTTGGGGAGGAGTAAGTTTATTGCTTACTGTCTGAGGCGGCCCTACCGGGGAATGCCGACGGAGCTGCCCAGGCAATTTTTAAATGGTCAGAGTGCTCACCTCTCGAGCACGTGCTTTCTCATCCCACTTTCCTGACCTTGTGTCAATCTTACCTTGTTGGGGGTAGATAAATAAAATCTAGTTCAGCCAGGGGTTATTACCCCACTAAATAAATCGGTATCGTCCGGGCCTTTGGGTCTGGATTTACGCCCGTCTATTGGGGCTTGTCCGTTCTGTGCAATTCTAGGAGGTGCACCCTCCAGGTTTTGCCTTCCCTCTTTGGGGAGGAGTAAGCTTATTGCAAACTGTCTGAGGCGCCCCTACAGGGAAATGCCGACGGGGCTGCTCAGTCAATTTTTTAATGGCCAGAGTGCTCACCTCTATAGCGCAGGCTTATCTAATCCCACTTTCCTGACCTTGTGTCACATCTTACCTTGTTGGAGGTAGATAAATAAAGCTATTTCAGCCAGGGGTTTTTACCCCACCTAAAATATTATATGTATTGGAGTTGATGGGAGAATGGATAAGGACACATTGATGTATAAGGAAATTGTGGATGAAAATAGACAGAGAATTATGAAAAAAACTAAGGGACCAGAACACCATTTAACTTTTACAAAAGAAACACCATGTGAAAGTAAATATCTGACACATAGAGTTCTTCCTAATAGTGGTGCAACAGGTGCTGTTCATGCAGATCAAGTGGTGGATGTTTTGCATGAATTCCACAGTGAGAACAGTACCAAGCCTATACTTGTTGACAACACTAATACCAACACAGGTTGCGAAGGTGGAATGGTTGGAATTTTAGAAAAAAAACTTTTTAAAAATCTTCACACAATTGGTTGCTCTTTGCATCATAATGAACTACCTTTCAGAGCCCTTTTTAAAAACATAGATGGTTGCGCAAAGGGCCCTACAACATTCAGTAGCCCTCTGGGGAAATTATGCTCAAATGATTTCCATGATTTACCCCAAATATCATTTTCCACTATTAGCAATCCTCTAGAGTCAATTTTTAAAATTGATGAAATACATGATCTTAGTTCTGACCAAAGACTCCTTTATGAATACACAGTAGGTATTTCTAGAGGTAAGGTTTACTCTAGATATGCCTCCTGGAAAATTGGTATTTTAAACCAAGCAAGATGGTTAACTTTGGCCATCAGGCTCATGCGTTTATGGACTCGTGGTGCATACCCACAAAGGCACACAACAAAACTACACTATGTAGTAAATTTTATTGTAAATGTGTATGCCACTTCTTGGTTTGAAATTAAAAGAAATAGTAAATTCCACAATCAGTAAGTGCACATTTTTAATATGATCCAGAGGATTAAGGAGCCGCCTCAGGAAATCCAAGATATCACCTTTAGAAATATACAAGGTAATACATTTTGTTTACTGCCTGAAAACTTTCTATATTCCATGGTTAAATCTGAGGAGATTGAAGTAAGAGAAGAAGCTTTAAAAAGAATTTTGGCCATTAGGTAAGTATAATTTATTCATATATCTCTGACTCAATTATTTATTCCAATTTATAGAATGATTTTAAAAGATTTTATCTAATTTCACCATAATTATTAAAGCAGTACAGATTGGATTTTTTTAATAATTCAATTAAGTAATTTGTTCTTTCAGGAGTGAGGAGTCAACCAGAAAAAGATTAAAAAGAATACCACCTATTAATTTTAATGCCACACATTGGACACAATTAATAGATTTAAAATTATGCGGCATTTTTGAACCACCAATGACGGAAGATTTTACTGAATCTGAACTTCGAGAATCGTTGATGAATGGAACAAAGCTTGACTTGCCAGATTTGCCCTCACATTCTCAGGGTGTGGAACGGGCAGTTAAGTTAATTACAGAAGCTTCACAAACTGTATATGGTTTTGAAGCAAGGCATCAACACATTACAGCCAAAGTTTTGAGTCAGAAATTGAGACCAGCATTTTTGTCTAAGGGGTCTTATATGGAGCAATTTGACTCTCTATATTAAGCTCCATTAAAATAGTGTTAGGTTTTTCCTTATTTCTTTGTTTGTTATATTTTCACTTATAACAGAAAAAAATATTTTTGTTTAGGTATTCAAATATTACTGATTAATTCATAACGTTAAAAGGTTGTTTACAAAAGAAGACACTGAAAATGAGGGGGTGGGGCAATTTTTCAATTTGAAGATTTCTTTAATTCATATCATTTTTATCAAATAAAAAGACATTCCCTGATATTAAATGCTAAAATTATTTGGTTTTAACCCCAATATTCAAGCAAATCTTGCAAAAACGAGGAATTTTCAGTATATTCTTGTCTACGATCTTTGATACCAAACACTCAAAAAACCGCTGAAGTGTTTGATCTAATTTTTTGCATGAGTATTTAATAGGTCTATATACAACTTTCGGTACGTGCCTTTTTTTAATATTTTTAAAAAAGTGTAAAATCGACCTACCCTAATATATATATGTATATATATATATGTATATATATATATGTATATATATATATATATTTGTACATATATTTGTATATATATATTTGTACATGTATGCATATATATATGTATATATATATATATATTTGTACATATATATATATATATTTGTACATATATATATATATATATATATATATATATATTTGTACATATATTTGTATATATATATATATATTTGTATATATATATATATATATATATATATATATATATATATATATATATTTCTATGCATCTTTTTGAACGTTGGAATAATTATATCGATCTTGGGAACCTGTATGGTATTTTTAAGTATTAATTTAATACATAGAGCTGGCTTGTTCCAAGTCCGTCAACTATGATTATCTATGTTTGTCGCTCTGTTCGAAAATGAAATTCAAAACGAAACCTATTATATGATCCAGAGCAATGTATGTGAAATACAATTTTAAGAGAGAATTTAATGATCATATTAATTTTGTATAAGTGGTTTGCAACACAATCGGAGAAACAGCGAATAAAACGTTACTTTATTTTTCATTTAAAACTTTAATTTGTATATTTGAGTCAGAGCTAAAAGCATAGTTACACACGGATCTCTAGTTTATTCAGAGAAAAGGCAATATAGTTTGCTGGTATTGAATTTAAAAAAATGAATTTACATCTCATAAAATCTGATGGGCACACTATTATATGTGGTAGCTTGTTTAAATGCAAATGAATTGAAAAAGTTGATTCATTTTTCTTTAAATGAAAGCAAAAAACGTAGAATTGAATATTAGAAAAATGAATGCATATATATATATATATATATATATATATATATATATATATATATATATATATATATATATATATATATGAAGCAAAGTTGTGTGGATGTGTGTGGCAACGTTACAGTTAAACGGTTGATCTAAATAAACAAACCGCAGATTTCGCCTAGCATTTTCGATCAGATGTTCTTGTCGATGTCGCAAGTTGTTGAACTATCTTAAAACTCATCATTCGAAATTTAAAGTATGTAAAAATAACATTGGAAACAAATGTTTCGACATGTTTAGCTTTGGCTTTCCAGTTTGATGTCTACTATTAATAGAGGACCGAACAAAATACTTATAAGTATTGCTTATACTTTTCATGTCAAATAATCGAATGTATTTGATGTGCTGTTTACTTCGAAACGAACATACGCATCCATGTTTTTATAAATAATGAATTAAAATAGTTAATAAACGTTCGCTTATATTTTAATATTTATGTTTCTTCATGTTTTTTTTATTTAAAAAAATCTAAACTATTTTAGATCTAGGTGGTGAGATAAAACAGATTTTACTTTTGTATGTCTAAGCCGAAGTCATTTAAGTAGGATAAAAACAAAATATTTTCGTTTGATCGGTAACCGTACCAGTAAAGTGGACACCTTCAGTGCCAATATTTGTGATGCCTCGTTGTCCGTATCTCACACTAGACAATTCCTTCGGGGAGGGTTGCTTTAGCGTCGTAGTTATTTCCTCGCTGATATCAGTGATCCTCATAAACTTGAATAATCTACTTGTTCATTTGTATCATTATTATTTGATTGTGATTCATATATAAAAGACTTTTTCATTTGAACTGACGCGCAGAAGCAGAAAAGGTTTGAGAAAGCCGACGTTGACGTTACTTCAACTAGTTTACTTATAATTTAACTAATTGTATACTTAAAATAATTTAAATAAGAACATTTATTTTCTTTTACTCAACCGATGTTTTGAGATAGTGAATGGAATGTACTTTAAGCTTCATAGATTACAAAAAATATATTAAAATGGTATAGCTTAACAAGAAATAACTACAAAAGATTAAGAAATAAGTAGGGGTAGCCTTTTTACTGACGAGTAAAACTTATCACGGTTAAGAGATCATCGAGTTTTAGGATGGTTTAGGCGGTTTGATTGACAGTTGAATGATGACGAATGTTAAAAGACGCTTAAAAAATAAATTAATTAGATAAAATGTTATGACTTATGAGGACGATGATTAGTGTATATTAAACGATGACCATTTTGTCGCCCTCATCGAAAAATCGTCAGATTACGGAAAGTCTGTTCATGGAAATTCCGTTTGATGCAAGACACAAGGAGGAAGAAACTATGTCCCTGAAGTAATGTGTTCAAGATGTAGAACGCTGTTGGAAACAAGAACTGTTCATGGAAATTCCGACTGACACAAGGCGCATAGATAGAAAATGAAAAGTCTTTCTACGGTGTGATAGCAAGAAAAGCCCTTTCTGTGACAGTTTACATGGAAGAACCAGAGATCTCCACCCTTTTGTCCCTCCTTGTCTGACATCTGCAGCAAGAACTTTATTTACTACCACAACGAAAATAGACTTTCATTTCTCAATCCATGTCTTGCGTCAGGCGGAGTGTCCATAGTTAAATCTATTTTTAAAGACTTTTCACCTGCTGAACACATTGCCTCGGGATTGCTTCTCTGCTGATTACTACTTGGTCGTCTTCAAATTTAATTCCAACATATTCTTGTCATAAACCAATCATATGTACTCAAACGCAGTACATAGCATTGGCCAATGTTAGCACTTCCATAGTGTTCCTCATCGTGAGAATATCACAGTTGTATCTTTTATCTTTTGTATATTTCTTTCGTGCATACTACAGACGCTACGATATTATTGTACCGCTTTCGTTCAAAAACAAATATACTTATATAAGTATTAATTCAGTTTCAGAATATATCTGCTTATGAGGGTCTATCCACTAAACCTTTGTGAGAGTTTGTGACCTATTTCCATACAAGTGACGTGCGGTGAGGACAGAGACTCCACGATATATGTGTTCCATGTATCCGATTTTATTCCAAGCTGAAAGTGTATTTTAGAGTGATTTTTACACTCGACAGCATAGCGACATGAGGTGAAAAAATATCTGTATAGTATCTTTGAAACACGAAAAGGGTGATAACGTACACACGAACATTACATTCCTTAACGTATTATTATATGGATGTAGAGCGTGATAGAATGTTTGACTACCTGCAAAAAATAAAAGAACACAAGAAAAATAAATTTGGAAGATCTGCTTTTTTATGCGAATGTTTAGTTATGTGTGTTATCTTTAATCTAGTTTGTTCGTAGTCGAAAACTTTGGAAAATAACATCGGCTTAATACATTACGACATGAAGAAAGTAGAATTATATCCGAGCAAGGAATTAATAATGATGGTATAAAAAGATACAAGAAAAAAAATTCTCATAACGAGAGAAAACAGTAGAAGTGACAAATAATGTTTCACTGTGTACCAATGAAAGATACACGGAAACATGAAATGAAAAAAATATATATATAACGTTCAAAAAACCCAAAACATCATTAGGCCTAAATAGAAAATATACGCGTCCTCAGGACGTAAATAAATAGGTCACATGCACAAGTAGCAGGAAATGACCGACACTTATTCTCTTCAAATTCGGTACACGTATATATTGATGATCGGAACTAAAAAAGATCGATGTTATGTGTATAGGTTAAAGTGTTCCGTGTTTCTGATCTTTTGAGCTTTTTCCCAAAGTACATTTTAAAGAAGTAGTTAGAAAATGTTAAATATCCGTATGGGTTTCGTATCCACAAAGATCAGGCAAGTAAGCTGCACCATGCGAACGTGAACTCGACGATATAAGCAACTCCGCACCGACTTTCGAATAAGCCCTAAAAGTGTCCCAAAACTTAACTGCAATATATTTTTAGGGGTTTATCTCGATAGTGATTGTTGAGGTAACATACCGAATTGTGTCACTGGTAACACACAGATGTTCCAACCTTACAACTGCAGGCTGAATATTGACGAGCGCTTAAATATTCACTTTCTACTACGAAACCATTAGTATGTTTATGACATTTTCTTTGTAGCTATTTTGATATTCCCTGCAAAACTGGCACCTACCCTCTTCAAACTCTACACAAACTACCTAACCGAATCTTGCTTCCCTGATAGATAAAAAAATGACTCTGTGGTACCAGTCTACAAGAATTCTGGAGATATAACTGCCCTGCAGAATTATCGCCCCATCAGTCCATTCCCGCTCTTCGCTAAATTATTTTATTCTTTAATCACTCTAGCGATAGTACCTCATTTCTTTAATGCTAAACTTCTTTCTGACAATCAGTATGGATTTAGGCTAGCACGATCTACTGCGGATTTCCTAACGGTCAAAACTAAACGTCTATACCATACACTGGGCAAAGCAGGTGAGGCTAGAGCGGTGGGGAATTATATATCCAAAGCCTTTGACAAGGCATTACGGTCTTCTCATAAAAATTAGTTCATATTGTATTACTGGACGAATATTTTATATAATTAAATCATTTTTATCCAACAGAAAGTTCCAGTTTGTCCTCGATGGCCGTTTACCTAACGAACATTATATAAATGCAGGTGTACTCTAGGAATAGATCATTGGACCTTTATTGTTTCTGATTTTCATAAACGACCTCCCTGATGAAATTTGGTCTGAAATTGGTATATTTTCTGACGACATCACGCTTTAATCTCGTCATGTGGGGAAAACGGATGCGCACATATCCGAGACAATGGCAGAATCGTTAGAAAGTTACTCTGGTCTGTAGTGGAATTGTATCATAAATGGATGGTATCATTTAATGCTGCTAAAGCAAAACTTTTTTCAACTACAAGAAACCTCTTCAACTACTGAGTACTGTGTCATATAACACCTTACATGATGATCCAAAGTTTAAACTTCTCGGCCTAACATTCACAGGTAACATGAATTAGAAAAAATACATAGAAGACATGTTCAATGTTGTTGCAAAGAAAGTGGGCTATCTCTACCGTGCTAGAAAACATCTCACACGTGACAGTACACTATATATCTCCAAAGCTATGCATCGAGTATTGCTGTCACATCTGGGCTGGTGCATTTCAACTAGTTTCTCTCTATTAAACAAGGTAAAAAAAGTCTATAATCTGATAGGTCCCTCTCTATCCACCAAGCTACAACCCCTGTCCAAAAAGCAATGTTGCATCATTGTGCTTGTTTTACGAATGTGCTCCGCTAAACTTTCTGCCTTGGTGCCCCTTCGACGTAAATACGCTCGACCAACCCGAAAATCAGCTAAATCCCATCCATTCACTGTGGAGGTTCCCAGATGCCGGAGAGCCTTCTACTACAATATCTCCTTTCCTCGATCTGCCGGTCTTTGTAACTCCATTCTGCTCCCTGTTTCCCCGACTATACCGACATGCAGAAATTGAAAACTAATGTGAACAAGCATCTCCCTGCACCGCTCCTAATTTAGGATGACCTTCTAAACTTTCACCCTAATTCTCAGTAGCCCCTTACATCTACAGTCGCAAATTGCCTTATTTCGATTGACTGTTATAAAAAATTACCAAATGTGTCATGCGATTAACTAATAAAACAACAATATTTAGACTACATCGACTTTATCCATTGACATAGTTATGTTATAGTGATACTCTTATCGCAGCGATTCTTTTAACAATTCGATGCTGTTTTAGTAGAACAGTTTGTTTTTAGCCTCAAAATACCCCTCAATCTCAGGTATTAATTCTTCATTTGAGCTAAATTATTTTCCCTGAAGCAATCTTTTGAGGTCTGCAAACAGCCAGTAGTCGCTGGGATCGGATCGAGTAGAAAGTAAACCGTAATGTTATTCTTAGTGTCGCCCGCACTAAAGATTGAATCTTTAACATTCAAAAGAATGTCACTTTAAACTCGTTATTACTTATATTCCCGAGTTCGACATAGAAATTCGCGAGTTAAACAAGATACACTTGAAGAAATTCGAAGATTATAGCAGCCGAAACGTTGTGAAAATCACATCCAAGATGAGAACAGTACTCATAATAATGCAAATAATACAAAATACTTCAAATGGATTTGGCCTTTTCTGTACAAATTTACCTTTTGTAATATAATTGCTAGATGTTTACAATATCTCCCTGCCGGATTGTTCGAGACAGTCTGTGGTGTATGTTGAACCACGCCATTTAATGATGGAAAATAATAATTACATTCAATCATTCAAATTATCAATTTTGGTTAGTTATTTTATCAAAGAAATGTTCCATTTTAGTTTAATTACATCTAAGATTGAGTACTGCAGTCACATCTGGAGTGGTACCGCCCGTATCACCCTTCCTTGCTTTGACAGAGTACAAAATCGACGTCTCAGTCTAGTGAGAGTGAGTAATCTCTTCTGTCCTCTATATCCCCTTTTATAAGAGAAGAGAGGTCGCCGGGCTTTCTCTACTATTTCATGGCAGGTGCTCGACTGACTTTCAATTCGTGGTCCTTCCTTGTAAGTTCTTTACAGTAAGAACTCGTCTCCGTACGACCACTGCAGAACAAATTCTTTTCTTCCTCCGTGTGCCTGACATTAAACAGAATTTCTATGAACAGATGTTCATTCCAAGATATGAGTGATGTGAGAACAGTACCACGTGAGTTCCTCCTTGTAAACTACACCACGGTCGTCTTCAAGTCCAACGTAAACAAATATTTATCATATACTGTATTCAATAGTAATCACAACGTTCATGACAAGATCTCGCCTGGCTGCAATCACAGCATAGAACTCTCCTCTCTACCCCCTCTCTCTCTCCTTCTCTCTCTCTCTCTCTCTCTCTCTCTCTATGTACCAAAAACAAAGTAGGAGTTGCCTAAATGAAGTTTCTTTCCTAGAGCATCCTATCCGTGGAAGAAAATACCACGAAACTGCTTCCTAGACGACTAAATGGTCGTCTTCAAGTTTAATGTAAACAAATACTTCATGAACCGTCTTTTTGGATAAAAATTCTCTTATCAAATGTTAAGCTCATTCTCCGGTCGTGTGTAATCTTCGCGTGGTCGCGGTAATCGTCCAACCGATGATCTATTGGACTCTTATCCCCTAGTGGTCGCCGGGTCTTGACATGCGGTGACACATTAGTAAAAAATTAAATGTTTATTCCATTCATCATTTTAAATCTTCTCGCAATATATTTTACCATCAAACTGACAATCCATCCACCTCATTAACGCTTATTCTTGACAAGCTTTTAAACTTGATTAGTGGTGATTCATTCGTAGACTAACATCTATATTATAAAATGTTCAGTCTGTGGAAAGTCCTGTTCAAGCGTATGTTTAATTACTTTTTAAAACATGTTATTATTTTCAACACTTTTATTAAGTCAATATAATAACCAAACGGTACAATTAAGATGTAAAAAAAGGAAAAAGGAACGTCGTGTAAATACTTTTTCTATATATATATATTATTTCATACAATAACTGTTTCGTAAACAAAATAATTGATATGTATAGGATTAAAATTTAGATACGTCTTAAGATATCCTATATCATTCCAAACCGAATTTTGAATGACATATATTCGTTCCGTAAATAATATTTCCTAACACAGAAATATTTTCTTCATTTAAGCGAAAAAGAAAACACTTAATTGGGAAGTTAAATGAGTTTAACAAAGATGAAAATGACTCCTAAGCAACGCTTAGTAGATGGAGATGCTTTTTAATTAGTCACATCTAGCTGGAGTTTATAAGTTTACACAGTTTCTTATATCTATATTATGTTTGTGAAGTTAGTAAATGGAGAGCACATGAAAGTTTATGCTTTTTTTCCAAGAGAGAGAAGTCTCCTGATTACCTGGTCTGCATGGAGTTCTCTTCTTTGGTTGTAGGAATTATATCGTATTTAAATTAAACTATTAATTTATTCACATATTTTAGATATTGATAAACGTAAGTCCTCAATTATTTTGAGTGAATGTATTGCTTTTACGCGAGGTGTAAATCATTGTTTTCTATTAACATATGCATGTGTGTGTGCGTATAAGGGATTTTAATACCAAAACTTGTTAACTGATCATTATTAATTTTGAAACACAGCACGTAATCATGTTATATTCAGTTTGAGTTAGTTTAATGCAAAGCGGGCAAATTATAGTAGAGCGGGAGCCCTTCAAAAAATGTTGATACCTCTGATATCCATGACATTTTAACAAAAGATATTAGAAATCAATTAATAAATATTTTCAGAATTAAAGTTACGTTCGATCCATTAAAAAAATTATTACCAACCTCACATTTGAAAATTCAAATATTTTAGAATTTTCAATAAAGTTGATATTATTAAAAACGATTTCCCTTAACTCTAATTCATCTTTTAATAATTTTCTAGAATAATACTTAATCTAAATCAGTGTTTATATATATATATATATATATATATATATATATATATATATATATATATATATATATATATATATATATAATGTATATATATGTAAATTATAACTAAAAGGTAAACTTTTAGAGAGTTGGACCTATTGTGAAATAAGGAAAGCTCAATATACTGGATAGAGCAAAAATATAGTACGTCAATGAAAATTAATAAGACCTGCAAATGGAAGCAAATCGATATTTTCAGTTGTTCAAAACAAGGAGCAGTTTGGTTAATAAAAACATTTATTTTTCATCTCTTTCTTTCCTTAAACCAGGTTTTTCAAAGATTAAAATCTTGTCATCAGAGGAAAAAATATGATTGATAAGTTGACAGGATAGGACTGTCAAAGTTCCAAATTTGAAAAAGTTTTCTTTTAAAATTAAAAAATAAAAAAAGTTTTTAAAAAAGTTTTTTTAAAAGTTCAAACGGGCAGGGGAACCACCAATAACGAAATCAAAAAAACGTGGGGTTCAGAAATATTGGTAAATCCAGAGGAGTCTGTATAAAAATCCAACGACGGCGATTCTATTTAGGTCTGTTGTCCACGGAGAGGAATCAGATAAAAGTTGCCATTTCAAGGAAAACAATATTCTTCCTGTTTTCAGTTAAGCGTATTCCAGAGCAAAAGCTTCAATGGGATCAAAAACGAATTGTCGCAATGTATTAAAATTATTTGGGAATTTTGGGATAGCATAAATAAAGAAAAAGAAGAAGAAAAGAAAGGGATGGTAAAAGAAAAGGAAAAAGAAGAGAAAGGAAGAAAAGAAAAAAAGAAAAAGAAAAGGAGAAGGAAAAGAGAAAAAAACGATCGGGAGTAGAGTGTAATCTAACAAGTGGGGGGGTTAAGGGATTCAGATCAAAATGATATTTAGGCAGAAAGAAGGATGGAAAGTTAATCTCAAAGTGGCCACACACAAAAAATGCCATGTGTCTGGTCAACTCGGTGAAGTTATATTCCCAATAGGGAATATAAGTAGATTAAATACAGATAAGAAACAGAAACTGTTTCTTAAGGAAGGTTAATTTTGCAAGGGAAAGGATATAGTGGAAGGGTTTTTATATAAGGGAGGATTATTAAACTGGTGTCGCTAATAAAGTTAAGCCTCAATTTATATTTTAACAAGAAATGGGAGTGTCTTTCTTATTATAATTCTTACGGTCTTAGTAAATTTCTTTAAGATGTCAAAGGGGTGCTAAGGGGTTTTGAATCAAATTTTCAATCTATGAATAAATCGACAATGTAGGTAGTTAAAAATAGGGAGATGGGTGTACTAAGCAGATGTAAAAAACCTTAGACTAGTGAATAATAGTAAAAGTAATAATAATAAAAATGATAATAATAATAATAATAATAATAATAATAATAATAATAATAATAATAATAATAAAAGTAGTAATAAATAGTGAAACTTAAAGAATAGATAATAGGAATTAAAGATGAGGGTGTATAGGTATATATTTGCAATGTTGCCTCCACCCACTCGCGGCGGTGGACTATTGTTCACCACATCACTGGGCATCAACTGTAATCTGGCATGAATTGTGAATAAAGCACATGTAAAAACCACGCGAGCAAAGCCGTATATACACACACATATGTTCATACAAAAAAAACAGTACATACATACAACCACATATGTATATACACATATAACACACCCACACACACACATACACATATATACGCATATATATATATATATATATATATATATATACATATATACATACACAAATGTACAAAAGCCACAAACACCCAAGCGTCCCCAGCATACCTGCACAGCAAAAACCGCTTACATACACAAGCGCGTCATCAATACCTGTATCTGAGATTCCAGAAAACTACATATATATATATATATACTCATACATAAAAGGCAACTACTCACATACTCATCCACATCAATACATGCACTTGAATTCTCAGAACACCCACTAAAGGTACGTATATACACAAGTATAAAAGGAGATTATTCGATGTTAAAACGGAATGGAGGCCTAAATAAATGGGTAAAGAAAGGGTAAATAGGAATGAGGTATATATAGGGCATTGCAATTGGAGAAAGCGTAATTGGAGAAAAAACGCAATTGGAGAAAAACGATGGTGGATAGGGTGTAATAACGAAAAAAGTTACAGGGGATGGCCAATCAGTATCGAACATCAGCGACACCGCGAGGTATAAGTCTGGCAGCAAAGCAATTCAGCATTAGATAAGTATATTTTTAAGGATAGGTTAAATGTTCACATCAGAGGGATTGGTATAGGGGCAATCAGAGAAAAGGTAAATAGTAAGTACAAAGAATTATAAGATATGGGGAGGGGGAAATCTATTGATTATTGCTAGGTGGGGGTGTATCTGGAGAGGCTAAGAAGTTAGCATATTTGTATTTACGTTTGTGCCTGCAATGGGAGATCAATTCGTTTTTAGAGTTAATAGTATTTAATGATTTATTAGCTGTGGCTATTGCGTAAGTTTCCAGAGTGCAAAGGCTGCAGTGTGGGGCTCCTGGGGTGTATGATCTAGATTGTTTCAATATGGACCAATGCAAGGAGTAGGGTGTATTATTGATTTTAAGGTTTCTAATTAATTTAGAAAGCGATGTATTAGGGTTATTTTTATTAAATTTAAATGATTGTATGTGGTTTGAGATCCTTATCTTAATTGGGAAAGCGCTAAGACCAATGTATGTGTGAATTTTGCAAGGTGCAGAATTTGCGATTGAATAATTAGGGTCATTGGTAACTGTTTGAGAAGATGGATCTGATACTATATTAGCCTGGGGTATTGGGGTAGGGCCTAGAACAACCGGAGTTTTACTGCTAATTGTATAGGGTTAAAGATTACTCGGTGAAGATGAGGAGTAAGATCTAGGGAGGTCATTATTTGTATTTTGAGATATCGGGGCAGAGGGATGGGGGAAGTACGTAAAGGTGGTAGGGTTGCCGAAGCGGGGTTCGAATTATAGTTAGAGTTCTGTAAGAATTCCTTAATAGTGCACGCGTATATAACATCACTATGGATGCAATCACCATTAAGAGGACATTCTCTGGGTCTACGGCAATTACATTTATTTTGAGGGAGGAAGGGTGGGAGATTGTTGGGCAGTTTTTATTTTTTATTATTGGAGGAAATTATATTTTGTGCTAAGTTAGGCATAGTGGAGTAGGATATTTTAATGGGGTTCTTATTTAGTATTGTGCAATATTTATGGGGGTATCTAAAACATTTGTCTAAGACTTAAAAAAGTATTTCGGGACGTTGGTTTTTACATTGCAATTGAAAGGAGGGTTAAACCAGATATTATTTTTCTTTCTTGACTTTTTATCTCCCCCAGAGTTCCGGTTAGTGTTTATAGTTTCCAAGTTGTCTGTATTGTGAGGGTTAGGGTTCGAGGGGATATTAGAGTTACCTCGTCTTCCGGGATTTAAAGCCATATTATGGGTAATTAAGCTAGTGCGATTATTTTTACGGGTTGGGGGAGTGTTGTTGTACTTAATTCTTACGTTGTATCCTGATGCAAGTAAGGCATTGTTATAAAAATTACAATTCTGCTCAAAAATAGATTTATTTGCAGAAAGTTTAGAGATTCTATTAGAGACCGACTGGGCAATTGAGTTGGTTATTGATTTGGGGTGGTTAGAATATTTATGCACGTAGAATAAAGTTAGGTTTGGCGTATGATAAAGGCTAAAAGTTTCAAAATTAAGGTTACGGTTTAAATCTAAGAAGTGAGAAGTTCTCTTTTCTGGCTCAACTGTAATTGTAAGAGCAAAATTTTAAAAGAAACTATGGAGATTTTTTATGGTGTTGTTGTATTGTCTTGATCTTTCTCCAGACACAAATAGTGCATCGTCCCTGTATAGACCACCTCTCAAATGTTCGAAGTTATATTTAAGTGCTTTCATTAAGTAGATACCCACTAAGTCAGTGACTTGGGCAGAGTCTGAGGACCCCATTGTAATATCGAAGTTGTTGGGGTGATCCCTCCTTGTCCAAAGTTTATTGTCAAATTGCAGAAGGGATTTTCTAGCTAGTTTGATCAGATCAATTTCTAGGTTATTAAAATCTGAATTATCTTTAGCGAATATTAAGGCTTTATTGAGAAGAATGGTGGTAATAGATTGATAATAATTATCGATGTCAAATGTAATGAAGTTTAGATTAGGGTTTGACTTGTTTTTAAGGTTAAGGAACCAGTTAGAGACCTCCTCTATCGATTTGCTTCCATTTGCAGGTCTTATTAATTTTCATTGACGTACTATATATGTATATATATATATATATATATATATATGTATATATATACATATATATATATATGTATATATATATATGTATATATGTATATGTATATACATATATATATACATATATACATATATATATATATATATATATATACATATATATATACACATATATACATATATATATACATATATATATATATATATACATATATATATATATATATATATGTAAAAATAAAAATGGAATAAAGAATAAGCAATTCAACAACTAACAAAAATAAACTCAAAAACTCATGTTGTAAAGTTCTGCCGAGATATTTCGGTCGTTAAAATACGACCATTTTCGTTCGGTTGGTAAACTTTATTTCAAAACAGAAAAGTTGTCAAATTTATACAAAGGATGCGATTGGAAGAAAATGTCACGTACAGAGAACAACAAAAAAAGGGGGAGTAGGGACGCGAGGAATGTTATGAAAAAAGAAAGAAAAAGAAGAAGAAGAAGAAGAAGAGGAAGAAGAAGAAAGAGAGACCAATCAACCAGTGTCTTTAGAACGTCAGTTGAAGAAGAGGAAAAAGAAGAAGAAGAAGCTAGAGCAAAAGTAAGAAAGAGTAAAATCGACATTTGACTGTCGAAGGCTACAAAAGAAGAAAGAGAGACAGAGAAAAAATCATCAGTGATTGGATATCGCTTGCTGATTGAAATCCAAAGTCGGATGGAAAACGTCAAAAGTCAAATAAGATTTGTAGTAATTTAAGCTGTTGACGTAGGGATTCGAAACCAGGGAGGAGGAGGAAGCAGATAGTGATGATGATGAGGAGGAGGAGGAGGAGGAAGAAGAGAAGCAAGGGTCAAAAGTTAACCAGCGTCATATTCATTTAAATTCATCTCATATAGAATCGATCTAGCAGAAGGAATGGAAATGTTATAGAAACCATTCTCTGGGCAATGGTGTTCTTATGACATAGCATCAGACAGGATTCTGTGAGACGTCGAAGTTTAGTATCATGAATATGTTTGATAGAAATTGCCTTATGTGTATTGAAGTGGTGGCCGGAAGAGATCATGTGAGTGCATAGTGCATTTGAGGTATAACCGTTTTTATGGGACGATTGTGTTCATATATTCGTTCCTTTAACGGACGTTGTGTCTCGCCGAAATATATTTTTCCACAGTCGGCGCAAGGAATAGTATAAATTCCAGCTGTAGTGGGAGATGAAAGGACTTTATTTTTGTTTTTATGCATTTGTAAAATGATTTTGATGGTGAGTGAGGTAGCTTGAGTAATTCTAAAACTATGTTGGGAAAGCGAAGAAAAAAGATCTGTATTACGAGAGTTAGTAGGAAAGAAAACATTCTTTAATATATATATATATATATATATATATATATATATATGTGTGGGGGGGGGGTGTGGGTGTGTATATAACGATATATTTTAATTTTAAAACAGGATTGGTGTAACCATATTATGTCCCTTAAAGAGCTCTTTGAAATACTAGAAAGACACTGAAATGTGGGAAATTACTTTTTATTGCTCTCTTAATGCCTATTAGTAAAATCTTTAAAAAATCTGAATTTTTAAGAAGGTCTATTTGTCTCTTTGGCATGAGCTTTAATTACACACAACCAATAGTACATGCCTCTTCGCAGAGCAGATGCGTTCATTAATCCATAATAGTAAGGTACTTTCTTTAGGAGTGAATCCTCTACATAGAAACATAGAAACGTATACATATACCTAACTTTATATATTCTATGGGTATATATATAAAGAGTGAGAGAGAGAAAGAGAGAGAGAGAAAAAGAGAGAGATACATATATATGTATATATATATACATATATATGTATATATACACACATATATATGTATATTTATATATATATATATATATATATATATATATATGTATATATATAAGTATATGTTTGTGTTGGTTTTGTATTCATGAATTTATTTTTCGTATGCACTAACATAAACTCTCGATATGTTATCTTACTATGCCATATTGTTAACGAGTTTGACGGAAGAATACTTTTTCTGATCAGGCTCGTTTTTTTGTGAAAATATGTATTATTTTCTTACCTTAATAAAAACATTATTCTTCTCTTAGTAGTATATCATTATTTTAGATGTTATTATTTACTCTCAGTGGGATCAGATAAGTGCAAATTATGTCACTCTCTGAGCTCTGTTTACTTTTAATTCTATTTTGTCGTTCAGATATAATCATCTGAACTATAAAGACCAATGTTATATATATATATATATATATATATATATATATATATATATATATATATATATATATATATATATGAAAAGGTTGTTGTAGTTTGCTTGAAGCATTGTGCGTAATATGTAAGAAAGATTGTTGGAAAGTGATAACAATGCGTTGGTTAGGTAACATCGGCGGTTTGTGAAATGGTAAACAGGAATGACAATATTGAGAAATCAATAATTTTGAAATAATTTATTTATCAGTGGGTTATATTTGAACCGTGATAGTAGGGTTTATGTGTTCCTTTTTAATTTTTTGAGGGAAGCCCTCATCTGCAGAAATTAAAATATATCCACTCGTCGCCGTATATATGTGTACTTCTTTACCGCTACGTGAGTAAGCAACGTGTCTAACGACAACATTTAAAGTGTCTGGAAGAAGATGAAACGAAAATAAATAAGTCAGACAACCCACACTATCTAAAATTAATTCTGAAAGAAATCCAATACTATATTTCCAGAACTAAACCTTTTCGTTCTTTTTTTCTCTCTTTTTTCTTGTACCGATTGATACGTTTTTCTTTTCTTAAATCTTTGTTAGTTCGAGGCGTTTATTTTGTTCTCATTTTATTTTGTTAACTTTAATTATTTAAAGAGTAGTATCTGTTTGTTCTAAAGAGCGTTTCACCCAAATTATATATACTTCGTTCAGATGGAGATAACTGTACTGCTCTGTCGTTCGAGATGCTTTCGTCCGTGATCCGGAGGGATGCTATTAAATTGGTGCTGACATCATATCGTTAGGGAGTAGATTGTTCTCATCTTCGATGTTATTCTGATATTTTATTTTAAATATTTTTCTTTTTACATTTATTTTTTTAACATCATGAATGTCGTCATCATTAAAATTATCAATATTATATCATAACTGTTTTGATTCAAGGTCAGAGCTGTACATGTTCTTTCTATTTTAATAATTTCTACGGTTGTAGCCATTGAGAACGATACACATTATGTAAGTAATAGCCGGTTGGCAGTCTGCAATGTCTTGGCGACGTTATTTCCTGAAAAGAGGGCTCCCAAATACATGACCTGGCATTCTCAAAGTGTCGCTAGTCTAGTACTGATATGGTCCAAGTCATCTAACAAGCATTTTTATTAGATACATATTTTATTAGCTATGCTCTTTTATTACATACTCGTTTTTATTCGTCAACATACAACCTTGCAGTCATTATTCCTTTCATCACCAGATGTAGTGTAGTAATCGGTCTCCATTTGTTTAAAAAAACGTCAGATTAAACAGTATCAGCACGTGAGACCTTTCTACTTGTAACATATTTTTCACTTTTCTTATCTTTTTGTTTTGCTGGGAAGGGAGAATCCTATTGGATGGCAGACATGACACATTATTTCAGAGACTCCAACCGAGAGATATTTCTTAGAATTTTAACCGTCCCTTTAAGCATAAATGTGTGAGACCCTTTTGTACTTAGTTCACCGGGTATATTCGTCAGGTGGTTTTTAAATTATTTTTAGATAACTCCTATAATTACTGCAATGGCGGAGACTTTCCTCAGATTCGAGTTTTTCGTTCATGCTGTGCATAAAACCTTAGTATTAAGTACTTTTCTCCGCCTAAGTACTGTTTAAGTCAGCATCATTAGGGGCACTGATTATCTTGATTTCACCTAAACTTACTACTCTACCGTTCTTATTCCATAGTATTATGTCAGGTTAAACAGTATCGTTGTTTTAAGTAACCGCTGTAGGAATTGCATAGTTATGGTGGGTGGTGTATGACTTAATGATACAATACAAAAACAATCAACCTAAAGCTTATTAATGCATGCCGCGGAATTATTGGAACATTAAGACTAATCCGTTATCAGCGCCATATAGGTTGTTTGGCATGGCATTCCCCTATATCCGAAGGGATTCCCATGTGAGGATCTGAAAACAAAGACATACACAACTAAGAAGCAGGTTGTAATAAAGCAGCAGTTTTATGACCAACGAGAACATTGACCCTGCACAGTCAAGAATCACCCCATTAACAGATGGAATTTCTAGAATTACAACTTTGTCATCCAGGAACCCATATAACATCTCCTACATGAGACGGATTTCTTGAGAGAGAATTGAGTTACGCTTCACCGACGAAAAGCGAAGGTTGAAAGGGCAGCCAGCATCTTTCGCAGGCAATGATCAGCAATCATAAGCAACTGTCTTTGTGGAAATCCCAGACAGACAATGAAACACATCCTAATTAATTGCAGTGATTGGACAACTTGTACTGACCCAGATATGATGGACTTTAACAGTTATGCACAACAATGGATCCAGTATTATAAGATATTATGCTGATCGTAAGACAACTACCTGACGTTGTCTGGGAGGAAATGAAACATCATTGAGTTGTTCATGAAGAAATGGATAATTATTTTAATGAATAAATTTGGTAAGAAAATTATTTGGTAAAAAAGGAATCTTGAAAGAGTGTGTTTTATTATGTACGTTAATCTTATATTATGAAATAACAGATAATAATGGGTCATTAATGTAAAACTTAAATTAAAGCTTAACATATAACGTGTTTCAGATAATCATTTTTGAATAATTCAGAGAATTTACTCACGACATACTTGCTATCTTTTAATGTTTCAGAATATTCGGTGAGTGGATAAAGTATCCACTCTAAAAGATTACTCAGCGGTAATAATTATTTTTGAAAAAAAACTGGCGCGAAATAAAATATACTCGTGCCAATGAAATAGCAGAAAAAAGTAACAAGACTAATTCGAATCAAGTATCGATATGCCAGACAACCCCAAGAAGACGTCATCGTCATCCTACTTGCAGCATTTCCTCTAACGCAAAATTATTATTCACTGTGGTAGTGGCGGTGGCAACATGGTAGTGCCAGAACTACCCAGCTAACAAGGATCTCGTATAAATCCATAAGGAATCGGTAGTCTCTGCCTCTGACTGTGGCAAGCAAATAAATGGAGTAAACATGGTAATTTTGATTCTGCACTATTCCTTTGTTTTCTTCTGTGCCAAACCTTCCCCAACTTCGCATGTAACCGCTAGGCTTTTTTTCTCGTTATGCTGGTGGTAAAACCTGAAATGCAATTAATGAATAGCTGCAACCAACGAGGATGACTTCATACAAACTAGACAATCTTGAGGTACAATCTCCATAAGCTCTATGCAGAAGTTTAACTCGCTTAAAAACAACAACAACACACAGCAATTAGTAGCTCTAAATAGTAACCCATCTGATACTGGGTAGATTCAACGTCTCGTAACTTCGGTGACCTAACCGGAAACTAAGTATCAACGTGACTGTGAAAGCATTCTTTAATAACCTCTGCAATTTAAATTAAATGTTTGCCAGTTGTATTTTATCAGTCTCATCTGAATTATTTTGGAATGCAATATCACTGATAATAACGGTTTTTATTTTATAATGGTTTTCTTTTATTCATAATATATAATCCACACGGTTCAATGGGTATTCCATATTCACAATAAAGTGAACTCATAAAGAAATAGTATCGCTTTTTTAAGAGAATATTCCGCACATGCAAATATATAAGGGTTCATACAATTCGTTACGTTTGCTGAGTAACCGTTGTTTGGGCGCCAATATTTCTGCAGTAAATTGTCCGTAAAAAAGCCTGGTAAACGGCATTGGCTATTGAAGGCGTGTTGGATGGCTTTGCAACCGACGGCCATATCCGACAAACAAACAAAACGCTCCATTGTGTTTTCCTTCCTGTTTACCATTATTTCCCCTTGATATATAGCTACATCGCTATTATGAGCCGGACGAGCAAGTTTCTTTTATTTCGTTTTCTGAAGGCTTCCAACAAGAATACTAAACGTTTGAATCGGCGAAAAATGCATTCTTCACCGTTTTTAACACATTTCACGGACGCAGTGAGTCATACTAGATTTAGAGGGGAAGGATGAAAGAAAACAGGGGTTTAAACATAAGCTATGAGAAGAAAAAAACCTGCGCGCACTGTTGGATGTGAGATATGGCGGGCGCATGCAGATGAGCGTGGACGTGCTGCTGTCGGTGCCTTCCATGCATGTTCTTTAGGTCACATAAAGAACAACGAGTCAAGAAAAAAACAACATGAACTTTTTTCATTCTTTCTTTAAGGGAGGTGAGTGACTTTTAATTGATGGCCATTTTTTCCAGGCTAGAATGTGGATTTCTTATACGCATGTGGATGGACACATGTTGCTTTTACCACACTGCAAGCAGATTACTATTAACACAAAATAAATATACGTACAGGAATATGGTGTTCATAAACGAACGGTTGTTAAAGAAAAACATGATGTAAAATTTGTTAGCTTTTGAATTTTTTATCGGCGAGAGTGGGGCTAACTTCTATTGAGTACAGTTTCTTTAACAGTTATTCCCGAGAAAACTAAGGTTCTGCAAAGAGTTAGAAAGTGGTCTGCAAGAAAAGTAATCGATTTTTGACTTTTTATTAAAATTTATATACGTAATATTACGAAACGTATACAATCTATCATTTGTTATTGTAGCATCTAACTGTATATATATATATATATATATATATATATATATATATATATATCTCCATATATATATATATATATATATATCCATATATATATATATCCATATATATATATATATATATATATATATATATATATATGGTTTTGGAAGTTCTTTTAACCTTCAAAACTGAAAAAAAAAGAATTTGTTGAAAGATTTTAGTCTAGTAAGTCAATCAATCTACTGCAATCACTATTTTATTAAAATTTATATACGTCATATTACGAAACGTATACAATCTATCATTTGTTATTGTAGCATCTAACTGTATATATATATATATATATATATATATATATATATATATATATATATATATATATATATATATATCTTAAGCTGAGATGTTGCCAGTATTATCCAATAAGAGTTCTCATACTAGTCATTTAAAATCACTTTTTTTCTCGCAACGGTTGTTGACAATTCATTTCTCACTGACAACATATCTGAGCGTGAGTGGGAATACACCTCATTGGGATGCTAACACTGCCCGTGCCTTTCCTTTATTGATGGCGGTGCTGGTTAAGAGGCTTAGTAACATTAACATTGCTTCTTAACTATTAAATCACAATGAGTACGAAAAGCAATAATACTAATGTTTAGTGGTATCTATGACAAAAGCTAGTAATTGTGAGATAAAGATTAGAGTAAAAAAAAAGAATTAAAATAAGAATTAGAATTATCAATTAAATGTTAAATAATCGTCGAGATTATAATCCTGACTACATACAAAATGTAAAACAGCAAGATAAGGGATTGGATCCTCATAATTTGACACATATGGGGACGAGATTTAGGGATCACAGCAGAACATATCGAAACATGTTTCCATTCCGTGAGACGCCAAAAGTGCTATTATCAAAATGTATTTGAATTCATGTCAGCGTATTTACAGCGTATTTATGATATAATTTTGATGCCATGCTTCGGCACAACCCCTATAAAATGGAATATTATGAAATGTAAATTACAAGGATGAATATCGTATTATAGACTGGTGAAAGGAGACATTTGTTTGGCGGAAAATCATTGGCAACGGCTTGCATTCTTACTATATAATATATATATATATATATATATATATATATATATATATATATATATATATATATATATATATATATATATAATAGCTATACATAAATAAATATATATGTATATATATAAATATATATATAAATATATATATAAATATATATATATATATAAATATATATATATATATATAGAAATATACATATATATATACATATATATATATGCCTATATACATATACACATATATACATATATATAACTATATATATATATACACACAGCTGTATATATATACATATATACATATTTATGTATACATACATATATATATATACACACATATATGCATATATACATACATATATAATATATATACATACATATATACATATATATACATATATATACATATATATACACACAGGAATATATATACATAGATATATATATTATACATATATATATACACACGAATATATATATATGTATATATATACATATATATACATATATACATGCATATATATACATATATATACACACCCATATATATATACATACATATATACACACCCATATATACATATATATATATATATATATATATATATATATGTATATACATATGTATACATTCATATATATATGCACATATATATATACATATATATATACATATATATATACATATATATACATATAAATGTATAAATATATACATATATAAATATATATGTATAAATATATACATATATACATATATATATGCATACATATATACATATATATTTATACATATATACATATATATACATATATATGTATACATAGATACACATATATATATACAAATATATATGTATACATATATACATATATACATACATATATACAGGGTGTTTCAAAAGTCTTGGGAACATTACAAATGCATATATCTCATGAACTATTCCAGGTAGAAAAATGAAACTGGTGCCATTTTAAAGCTTGCTTAAGCAAGTTTTTGGTCATACTAATGATTTTCGTGTCATCTTTCCAGGTGCAGTAATGGCGTTCTCTAAACAAGACAAGGCATTTTGCGTCCTCCAATTTGCAAAGACTGAATCGTGGACATGTGTTCAGTGTGCATTTCGCAGGAAATTTAAAAAAGAAGCCCCTGAAAGGAAATCCATTGTCAGATGGAATGCTAAATTGGTGAAAGATGGGTGTTTGTGCCCAAGTAAGCGAACAGGGTGCCATTCAACTTCAGAATAGGCAGTTTAGCAAGTTCGGACAGCCTTTCAGCGGAGCCCCCGTAAATCAGTGAGAAGAGCCAGCAGGGAACTTCAGCTTGCTCCAGCAACTGTCTGGCGTGTCTTTAAGAAACGACTGCAAATGGTACCTTACAAGCTTAAGTTGGTCCAAAAGTCGAAGGACACTGATAAGCCACTTCGTGGTGACTTTTGCATTGCAATGCAAGAGAAGTTGGAAGATAACGGCTTTGATGACCGGCTTGTTTTTAGCGATGAGGCGACCTTCCATCTGAATGGCAAAGTTAACAAGCATAACAGTCGCATATGGGGTACTGAGAATCCTCATGAACTTCTTGAGCACGAGCGAGATTCACCAAAAGTGAACGTGTTTTGTGCAATTTCCAAGAAAGGTGTCTATGGACCGTTCTTCTTTGAAGAGGCAACTATCACTGCTGAATCCTTTCTCAACATGCTGGAAGATTGGTTAATGGCTCAGTTGGAACAAGCAGAATCTGATGACTTCATTTTTCAACAAGATGGTGCACCACCACACTGGAGTCTTGGAGTAAGGCAGTTTCTTAACACAAGGCTGCCTGGTAGATGGATTGGGAGATCTGGGCGAGATGATGACGTTCTCATGCCCTGGCCTCCTAGGTCTCCAGATGTTACCCCGTGTGACTTTTTCCTTTGGGGCTTTGTCAAGCAACAAGTCTATGTGCCGCCCCTTCCAAGAGATATTGACGAACTAAAGGCTCGAGTAACGGCAGTTGTGGGAACCATTGACGTCAAGATGCTGGAACGCGTTTGGCAGGAAATGGACTATAGACTAGATGTCTGCCGTGTGACGAATGGTGCTCACATTGAGCAACTTTGAAGATTCCCCACAAAACTTGAAACTTTAACCTTTACAACGGTACCAATTTTATTTTTGAACTCTTAATAGTTTTTGAGTTATTAAAAATCGTTATGTCCCAAGACTTTTGAAACACCCTGTATATAAACATATATATACATATATATACATATATATACATATATATACATATACATATATATATATACATATATATATATTTATTTGTTTTATACGTAAATAAAAGTAATCCATGGACACGTGTTTCTGGCTCACAGCCGTCATCAGCATGGCTTACTTAGACATATACACATATATATATATATATATATATATATATATATATACATATATATATATGTATACATATATATATACACATATATACACGCATATATATACATATATATACACATGTATATATACATATATATATACATGTATATATACATATATATACATATATATATATATCATATATACACATATATATCTAAATGTATACATATACATATATATATATATATATATATATGTGTGTATATATATGGGAAATGAAAATGGAAAAGACAAAAGATGTTTGTTTTTTAAATGTGTTTATGTATTCATCGACATTTCGTCTTAATTTGTAAGCCTTTATCAGGATGATATTTTTTTAGAAAAATGTCATGCAAATACATAGAAATATTGGGTTGACATGATGGGCTGATGAGAAGTAGTAGCCACTGGAGCGCAGGACCCACGTCCAGGCTGAGAGAATTCGGTGGCAGACTAAAATGAATGTGGATAGCTGTGAGTGAAAAAGAGGAAGGGAGGGTGTTTGTGAATTTGCCTTAGGCTGGGTGAGAGGGTGGGGGTGCTGGAGTGTTTGTCGGCGTGAGGTATTGCATGGATGTTTGCTGTATGTATATATGTACATATGTATGTATATATATATATATATATCTATATATGTATGTATGTATATAAATATGTATATATGTATATATATATATATATAAATATATATATATATATATATAAATGTAAACATTGAGCCATATAATTAAAAATAACACTTACCAGACTCTAAATGCATTATAAAGAACAAATATAATATATCAGTTTCAATGCCACATGGGAGAATGTATACTTAACAATAATAACTAACTAATACTTGCATTGGTTTCACTACCACGACACTTTCCCGAAGTCTCACCATACACCTCTCCGGCAGTAGCTTTCTTTGCCAATACCTAAAATACATGACTGTATTTCTTCTATATATACATATACTAGTCAACAATACTAAAATAATACACCACGATACCAACATGAATGTCGATGTTACCGATCAACAGCTGTTAAAAACTGAGATCTCATATCTCGTATAAAGTTTATTTATTTTGTTTTAAAATCTGGTTAGAATTCAAATTTGACCGGTATTTTCTGCGAGACTGCATCCCATGATACATTCATATACACGTTTGAACTTGAGTTGAGCACGGTTCTGAAGAAGTGAGAGTTCCCGAAATATTATATAATACGGAGTTTCCACCAGACCATCTTCATACAAGTATTACATAACATAGTAACATTGTGTAGATAAACAGGTGTGTTTGTGAAAAAAAATATACACACACAGATATATATATATATGTGTGTGTGTGTGTATACATTGTATTATGGGTGAAACTATTTAATTTGTTCCACCATTATATGTCTTATTTGCTCCAACTTGTGTCTATCCGCATTGTATTGCCTCCTATGTATCACATTTATATATATATATATATATATATATATATATATATATATATATATGCAGAATGAATTAAGTACTATGCTAATTTCTCAGATAACACTAAATTAGAGTCTCTCTATCTATCTAATTATCTCTCTATCTCTCTCTCTCATATATATATATATATATATATATAGAGAGAGAGAGAGAGAGAGAGAAAGAGAGAGAATGAGAAGGAAAGGAGAGATAGAAAGAGGAAGTGAGAGAGACTGACAGATATACCGACAGACAGAGGAAGATTGTATGAGATATATAAGCCTGTTTTTCGATTAACTTTTCAATACATTCATATTTTTTTTGTGCTTAAACCAAAAGTGTACGGGCAAACTAATTGATTCGTAATATTTTATAAATTCTTGGTAATTAATTTTAAAATACAATTTGAAAGTTTATAAGCACTTAATAACCAACATTTGTATAATTGTTTGTTCAAACTTGGTGATAATATTTGTCAAAATTCCCCAATATAAACAGAGCGTAGAGAGAAGTAAACCGACGGTTCAAAGATGTTTTTAGAAATGTACTAATAATGTGAAACGGAATTAAGAACGTAGATGGCGGTAATGTATCTTTGACAACATATTTGGAATGCAATCGTTTAACAAAATCTAAGCCGATGTGCCACAGAAATGTCTAAAGCATTAGATGTTAATAAATCAACGCCTTCCAACATCTGAGGCAAATTGATAAGCTGACAAATCCAGATGAATAGGGCTCTCATCGACCTAATGAAAAATGTTTGTTTATGAAACAGGGAATTATTTTGCATTCTTTTTATAGTTAATGTAATCACGCAAAAAAGTATAATATCTAAAATCACTTTTCATATATTTAGAAACATCCTATTTATCTATCGTAATAAACAGCAGATTAGAATAATATACATTTTTTCGAATCACAAATTGCGGGAATCTGTGTTCAAAATGCATGCATTTTTATATAGAATAAATTTAACATTTACCGAGGTATTTTACAATTGATTCATGTGTATTTCTTTTGAATAGGAATTAAAATTATATAGACCTTGTTTTGATTTGTTTGTAAGGCACTTACGAAAATTATGTTAAGAAAAAATCGATTTGCTATGTTTCATTATATGACATAAAATTAACATTTCCCTGAACCAGTTGTAAACAATTTTTGTGTACTGTTTATTTAGAATATTATTTGAAAATAATTTACATCATCATATATATATATATATATATATATATATATATATATATATATATATATATATATATATGTATATGTATATTAGCTGAAATATTCGTCTACATGGGGTTTATCAGACTTCTACCGACTGAATCTATAAAGCAATTCGCATTAATGACCCGAATAACAAGTGCAGGAATTCCCCTTACATTGTCTTCAAACACGAAAACATTATAATGATATAATCCTATAATAAATAACATATTAAATTAATTCGATAAACTAATTTGATGAAACTCATAACTAATAATAGTTTTTGAATATATGATAATTAATAAATTTAATAAAATCTAGAATATTTAAAATGAGAGATTAATTACTTTACTTTATATTGCAAAAATTCTTAAATTACGCAGAAAAAAATACGAAAATAAAACAACACACAAAAACTAAAAAATTAAATAAATAATAAAAAAAATAAATAATAAAAAATATATATCATCAAAACTAACAGTTAACCGATGACCATACAATATCTATCATTTATCTAATATTACTCACATATTTTTGAGTACCACATCTATGCACAAACATAACTTTAAAACTTATTAATTTCTATTCTCTGCGAAACTAGTTTGATCCTACGCTGTCTTCTGTCTTCTGACATCCATTTTGGTAGATTCTCTGCATAGACGGAGTTTTCCTCTGGTGTTTATTATTTTTGACAACGGGAAGTTTTTCCCCGAAATATTAAATAAAATTTTTTTTAATAATTATCCAGACATCATACAAACAGCCTACACACTTGCTGTTATGTAAAGAAAAATCAATAGTAAGTCAAATTTATTATTTTTTTTTTCTTCCAGCTTACATCCTACCCGGAATTCGCATTGTCCACAGCTTTTTTAAAACATACTACTAATATGTATATACTACTAATATGTATATATATATATAGAAATGCACGATCCAAATACATTCGTTGATCACTCTAAACTGCTTGGGTAAATTTAGCCGCCGATTCGCTATTTACAAAGTTAAATTCCTCCCTAATTAATTACTAGTTCACTATGGCCGAGGGGTTAAGAGTCTTGAATACAAAGCAATGGCGATTTGTGTTCGGGGTTCGCGTCCGCCGACCGTTGGGAATTAGCTTCCTGCACTGAAGATTGGGTTGACATGAAACATCGATGTCTGTAGGTAATAAATAATTAATAGTTATATATATATATATATATATATATATATATATATATATATATATATTACAAAAATACCTTGCTTCTAAACTATTAGAAATAATGTTTTTGAATAGCACTGTTTTGTTGCAATTTCACGTCATTTATGAAGATTAAAATGAAGATATAATGCTTATAAAACTCATGTTTATGTTACAAGTCATTTCGCCAGATAATTTCACACGGGCGTAGAACACAGTTATATTTCTATCCTCTGACTTTCTCACTCTCTCTCTCTCTTTCTATCTCACTCTCTCTCAATAAATAGGTGTTCATGCATATACATCGATTTTAAAATCCTTAGGAACTTGAATTTTACGTCATTTCAATCAGACAATGAAGGCCTAAATATCTTGTGAAAGTGGGACGACCAATTTATCATAGAATCAGATCAAATGAAATCCGACAGGCGATAATGAATAACGCCGTATTGTTCGCTCAACCAAACTTGTCTTCTGGTAGAGTTCGAGACGACCAGACTAAACCCATGGCCAGACAGGTATCTCAATAGCCAGCCGGGATAATGCTTTCTCTGTGGCTAATTGCCAACATTTTCGACGAAAACCAGCAAGCATTTGTTCTGCTGTCACCGCTTTGGAAAATTGACAACTGTACGTTTTAAATGCTGATATGATTTTGATTAAATTTAAATAGAACATATTGTTCTTATTTCTTATTTTTGACCAAGCAGTACCTTTAAAACGAATGTACATCCTCCGTTAAATATAATGAAATAATATCTTTCACAAGTGTTTGCACGAATATTCAAATGCATATGAAATAAGGTCTGAATCGGTAAAGTTAAAAGAAATAAAATTAAAAATTAAAAATGTTCATTAGAATTAAAATATTATGAAAAGAAAAGATGAAATACAAAACGTATCAATTGGTATAGAAAGCAGAAACAAAAAAGGAAAGGTCTCATTATGAAAATAGATGCATGGCGGGAGTAATCTAATTTTCTATTTTATGTTTTACTTTTCATAAGTACTTGAAATAGATTCATACAGCAGTTTTCTACTAGCTAACTTTTTTTAACAGGACGGATATACTTATATAAATTTGTTACACATTGCTATTTATTATAGAGTAGAGGATTACGTTATTTTGATAGTAAACCCCAATATTTTATTAAATCTCGTTTCATGGAGAAATGTAATTTAAAGTGAATATCTCGAAGGATTGTTAAGTTTGAGGAACGCGTTATATTCAAGTTATTACAATTCACTTCTATTCAGAAGCAACACAGACGTTCTGATACACGTAAGTATATAGTGTGATCCACCTGACATCCAGTTGTAAGGCTCTACTGTGGACGGCTTCTATACAATTCGAGAAAATGGAGTGTGGGAGTATCTTCACTGGACCACCCGTAAGAAATTGATTATCCAGTGTAGCAGTAAAGTCGTGGGAACATATACCAGAGAGAACGGTTTGAAATAAGTCATACACCACCCACTAGAGTTATGCAGCCTCTACAGCTACATATTTAAGAAACGGAGCTGTTATACTTAGCATAGGTATATGGGACAGAAATAAATTAAGTAGCAACCCTATTTTAAGTCAAGGTCCATAATGATGCCAGCTTAAACAGAGCTGAGAGGAAGAAAGTAACTAAATACAAAGATAATGTACGACGTTAAAACGAAACTGGAATCTTTGGAAGATCTTCATCATTGAGACAATCGTATAAGCAACTGGAACCATAGGAATAGAATTTGCAAAAACTATCTTTTGAATTTACCCTGTGAACTAAGTGCAAGAAAGGTCTAAACAATTGCGCTTAAATATTGTGCTTAAATATTTCTTAGCTGATGAAATAGCGTGGGAATGTCTGGCATCCGGTATAATGCCCAATCTATTATATAAAGGGCAGTTGTCGGTATGTTTGTTTGTTTGTTTGTTTGTTTGTTTGTATGTCCAGCTACTCCTCAAAAACTACTCAGCAAACTGTCACCAAGTTGACATCTTTAGGACCGGACAACACCTGGAAAAATATTGTTGCTGGGGGTCAACGGGGCCAATTTTCGGGGGCGGGTCTGGCTTTTTAAAACTTTTTACATGTTATTTACTAGTGATTTTGAAATCAGCCAATGTATTCATGTAACAACTTGATAAAAATGCACTGTCTTGTTCTATCAAGTCATCCCATAACTTCTGTCTGGATGTATCAATAACAGTGAAGAAGGGTTGCTCAATCACATCCGCATCTAGCAACCTAAACTTATATTTTTTTAAATAAAAATAGTTCTTGGGGGGGGGGAGAATGTTTAAGACGCAGGTGGGGGGGAGAATTTTTTTTTGGGGGGGGGGGGGCGGGTGGTGGGGTGGAGGGGAATTATCAACATCTTCATTCTGCGGGGGTACTTATACAATATAAGACCCGGAGGCTTCTGAAGTATATGGACCTGGAGGCACCAGGGGGGGGGGCGCTTCTACAGTATAGGACCAAAAGGCTTCTGCAGTATAGGAACCAGGGATGCTTCTACAAGACCCGGATGCTTCTGCAGAATAGGGACCATGGGTGCTTATGCAGTATAGTGACCAGGTGTACTTCTACAGTATAGGGGCCAGGGCTGCTTCTACAGCATAGGACTCAGCACCGGGGGTGCTTCTACAATATAGGACCCGAATGCTTCTACAGAATAGGGACCATGGATGCTCATGCAGTATAGGCACCGGGGTGCTTCTACAGTATAGGATCCAGAGGCTTCTGCAGTACAGGGACGGAGGGTGCGAGCGCTTTTACAGTATAGGACCCAGCACCGGGGGTGCTTCTACAGTATAGGACCCAGCACCGGGGAGGCTTCGTCAATTTAAGACCCAAAGGCTTCGGCGATGTCCGGAAGAAAAGTGCTAAATGTCCTAGATAGAGCTACTGTAGTGTTTCTCTTCGGACTATTGTGCAGATGAAAAGGAGGGGGGATCGGTAAGAGTGAGTTTAGTAGTGCTCTGGAGGCCGTCTTGATTTTCTAAATACTCGGCGTTGTCCGGGAGAAAAGTGAACAATATCCTATTTTGCTTGCGGAGAGGAGAAGGAGGGAGAGCCCCGGGCAATGCCGGGTACCCCTGCTAGTCTTCAGTAAAATCTAACAGATTAGAAAATCAAAATAGAACCCAGAAGAAACAATAACAGACAGACAGACCGATACAAGACATTTATTATTATACTAACAGTGAGTTAATCAATGTTTGTTTCCCTATGGCGTTTTTTTCAATATATTTTACTCACCAAAAATATATGCCCATTTTTTACTAATGTTCTATCTATCCTTTTCTATCATTTCTTGTTGTGTGTTGCTTACAGCAAATTGGAAACTAAATAAGAACAAAAGTGATAAGGATATGCCTATTTCAACTAAACGTTATTTTAAATTAAACATGGCCGACGACCCAGGGACATAATATCCCATATCGATTTGTAGACGTATCTAAAGGAACAATTTCAAACCTTATTTAATAGAATACAAATAAGCTTAACGTGTTGTAGAAGAGCCCTACCCCAAACTTACTTGGCCACCCACAAACAAAGACATGAACGTTTTTCATATGTCTGAATTTTTTAGATGAGGATTGATAATTTGCATAATTTTGTTTTTTCGGACTACATTTCTCATTTTGAGTGTTATCATCACAGCGTTTCACCCTAAGTAACCTGAAGAGGTCCGGAGGTTACAGCGGCCGAAACGTTATCATGAGAAATGTAGTCCGAATAACCATCACTATGCAACATGAGAGTTATAGTGGACGTTTTATTACTTGTTCAAGATGATAGACCCCTTGCATGTAAGTGGTGGTGGTGGTGGTTAACAACCCGGACTTACAACATGGGTGTGCCAAGTTCGATTCAAGCCATTGCCATCGTATCACTTTCACTGAAGTATGTTGGAAAGCTTCACGTTATCCTTTCTGCAAAAATGCCAATAACAGAATAAAGTCAAACGATGTTTTTTTACTTTTTAATTTATTGAGTATTTGCATAAGAAGATTTTTACCCTTACATCCCTGCCTCCACGTAAACTGGCGAAGATAGCTGTGCCCCATTCTGCGATCCATTTTTCAATGGTGTTTATCCAGCAATTTTAAGTGTACCATCAATCTTAACGTAGAGACCTGAACTTTTATAACTCGACACGTTCACCAGTGGCGTTTATTCAGCATTGTTACTGTTAATATATTAAGCAAGTAAAAAGCTAGACAATACACATTGTTTATAGGCAAAATTCGACTGTATACATCAACACAGAATCCTCTTATGTCGATAGACTGATCCTAACGCTTCTAGAATCCCATACTTTTCTGTAGAACGCTTTTTCTCTGGCCTCAAAATACGCCTCAGTTTTCGCTATCACTTCATTGGAGACAAATATCTTTTTCTTGAGCATGATTTGTAGAACAAGGTATGCGGAAGAAAATTTCATGTAGTTTTACTATTATTACGATCGACTTGTGACACCAAAATTACAGAGGCCAACACTTTCCTGGTTATACTTACATCGTTGGTCACTTTGAACAGTTTTCCATTGCTATTGTCCACTTACCGAACCGCCAATTTCATTCCAGAATCAAGTGGTAGATCCATGTTTCTTCCATTGTCAAATATTGATGCGAAACCTTCCTTTTAAGCGTTGAATCAGTTGCAACCGACGCCCTGATTCATTGGCGCGTTTTTTACTTTGATTGGCAGAGAGAAAATGCGGCACCCATTTTGAACAGAGTTTGATGAATACACATCTGATATCTAATACTTTTCTGCTCTCACACGCAACTTTAATGAACCGATGGGAGAAACAGTTTGGGTGAAAGAGGGGAGGATAAAATTGAAGGGAGGCGTATCTATATAGAGATATAGAGAGGTGATAGAAAAGGCTCGAGAGAGAGAGAGAGAGAGAGAGAAAGATGGAGGCCAGATAGAGTAGTTTTAAAAGAGAAATTGTACATACACTTTTAACTCTTTTATTTTATTGTCAAAACTCCCGGGCAATGCCGGGTGACCAGGGTAGTTAATTAGTAAATGAATGTAAATATGAAGTATTTATTTTATTTTTTCAAACATATAGATTTTTTAAGTCAGTTAAATTACTTTAACCTCTGCATTTCATGGTCGTAATACGTTTCCTTATATGCATAGTCGAAAATCAGTGACTCTATTTACAATGAGATACAACTCCAATGGTATGAATGAAAACAAAATTAAGTCAGCTCTCGGTAGGAAATGATACTAAAGAATGTTTAATTTATCTGTAAAAAAAATGAATACTAGCGACATTTAAAACAATTAAATAAATCTAGGTATGTACTCGATGATTGATAAGATCATATCTCACTATCCGGAGGTATTTATTTTCCTGCTGTTTCGACCAGTGGAATTTACCACGGATTCCTGAGAGAATCTGAGTTCACAGATAAAACAACAAATAAACAATACAATTCGTTGTGATCTTGAAGAGCCGATAATAAATACGACAACACGGTTGTATATTTACAAGAGTGTAGATTCACATGAGTACAGAATATTATGTTACAGAAAGACTTGTTCGAAAGTTTATCGTAATCTCTTCTATGCATAGTGCCTGGAAGAGTTCATTCGGTCACGAATTGGGTAGATTACCATCACACCAGAACACATTTAAAAAGATGCGTGAACAAAGTAAAGAAAGAGAACAAATGACGGAAGCGACTGTCCAAAAGAAAGAATGTAAGGAAAGGGAAGAAAAAAGAAAAATAGAACATACCGTTTCTGTTGATAGAAGCAACGTGAAAACCAGTACGTCGTGTATTTTTTCCTCCAAATGACACCGAATTTCATGCAACAACCTGCTTGCTATTAAAGCTTTATCACGTAGTTGACTTTTCTTCAACAACACCGTTTTCAATATTGATCGCGGAAAAACGTGCTAACCGCTGGAAATGTGTTACGTGGTATACTTTTCTCCAACAACACCGTTTTGAATATTGATCTTAATCGCTCAATGAGATTATCACTTCAAGTACTAAAAAGCCACGACATTTAAATAAAAACATAAGATTACACATTTCGCTCATTTGTAAGAAGTTAAAAAGACAACAATCGAAATAAAAACGATTGGAATGTGATGAATTAGAATGCTTATCTGTAGATTGAAATTAAAATGTAAGATGAAACACTGTAGTACTGAAGCACTTACATACACTCTTAAAATATGGACAGACGTGAAAGAAACAGGCATCTTTGATATTACTAATGATGAAGACTATTGTCAGAGGATCCTGGTCGACCTAGATAATATACATTATTTCGCATTTCTAATGAATTGAAGTCATAGTTGAAAGTGAAATCCTTAGATTTGCGTTGATAAGACGCTGATAAAATCAAGCAAATCAACCTATAATATGGCTTTTCTGAAACTGAAAATTCTAATGCTTTTTTGGCCCGTGTCATACTAAATAGTGATATATAATAGATATATTGATATCTGAAACATAAAAAATATTAATAATTGACAATGTTGCAAATATTTATTGCTGCTTTGTACTGGTCGTCAGCGAAGAAAGCAGACACTTTAATGATAGATGTATTATTTTTGTTATTATTATTTTTTAATTATTTCGTGAGGGGTCTATTTACTTTTTTAGGTTTCTGTAGTAGAAGAAAGAAGAGAAATGAAAAAGAAACACTTTTATATTGCTGGCCGCCGTATATACGTCAATTACAGACTGTAGCCTTTTACTTTAGAAATGAAAGTGCAAAGAAAAAATGAAAAGAAATCAACAGATTGACTAAACGAGATAGCATTAAGACAAAAATATGTAAAAAAAATGAACTAATAACTTAGTTACAGGAAAAACACTGATATTTTATTTTGGCTTGCCTCTTCTTTGATTGCAGAGACAATTTTAGATTGTGACTCTTGACTTTTATTAATTTGCTCGTTAGATTATACAATTTTTAAATGTAATGTTATTTGAACGCGTGCGTATAGTTGTTTGTTGTTTGAGTGTGAGTGTTGTATGTTTTTCAAACCACTTTTTTGTCAACCTCAAAAGTAGTGTATATTATTGAATTACCAATTTCAAGTTTCGGAATTTTTACATATCAACAAAAATCTGACGTGACATTCTAGAGTATTGATTTACTCCTCTCCAGCAGTTAGGCACAGGGCCAGTTTTTATCTTACTCCCACAAGTAAAATGTGACCCAAGGTCGGGTCGGGAAAGTGGGGTTTAAAAATTGCTTGGGCAGCCCAATCGGCATTCCCCGGTAGGGGCGCCTCAGGCAGTAAGCAATAAACTTACTTCACCCCAAAGAGGGCAGGCGAAGCCTGGGAGGGTGGACCTCCTAGAACTGCACAGGACAGACCCATAGACCTACGTAAATCAAGACTCGAAGGCCAAGACAATACCAGTCTATGGGGTGCAGTATCCATCGGAACAGATACTACACTTTGATCTTAGCCAAAAGGCCAAGATGTGTGACATTCAAGAGTAAATGAAATCAAAATTGGCATCTTTTTATAAATGAAGAAAATAATAAATACGCAATATGTGACAGCAAGCTGGAATATTCAATATTTAATATTTATAGGTTTTCAAGAGACAATAACGTCATTCACACGTTCCATGTACAATAGTGCGACAATGAATCACCTAGAAGTCTTAAAGAATAGTTGTAAGAAGCTGTCACGTGACCGGATGTGCAGTTCAGGTTTCCAGCTGCCTTTGCTGCTTCATCGCCAATGTTTTACTATAATATAATAACATAAGAATGTTGCGATTGAAATAAATAACAAATTTATAAAGTATTCTTTCAAAATTGTATATCGAATTTTAATAATAAAAATAATTCAATTATTAATTAGGTTTACAATAATACAATTATTGTACTATCAAGAATCTTTGAATTACTTACTCGAGTGTCTTCGGTCTCTCTATTCAAGGGGTTGTAAGTACAACCTGACATAGGGGTACTTCACCCTACCAGTATACTCTGACCAATTATTCAAAATAACATAGTATTCGAAGCCCAAATAAGCTTCCCACGACACGGCTATAAACTGGTCCATACGAGGAATAGTGTACCTACTCCAAGTAATGTTACCTCAAGTAACAACACTTAGCGGGAAACTACACTAGATTAGATAATTTGTTGTCCTAGAATCCTGTACGAAAAGGAGACAACAAGAAAAGATATACTATATCATATTTAAGGAAAATTTAATGGAATATTTGAATATCTATGTATCTCATATAGAGATAAAGTGTTCGCCCAAAAAAATAGCCCCTTCATTTTTGCGAACTTCAACTGAATTAAAATGAAACAAAAATGAAAGAAAAATGCAGCCTTAATTAATACTACTGATCGAACTAGACGAGACAATATAGAATATGCTCCTGCCTTGATGAATAGAATAATCACTCAATTAAAGTGTGAATCTCGAGATTTGCTGCGATTTGAAGCTGATTGAGTCCAACTGAAGAATACGATGGCTCGTCTTAAAATCTGAGGATTATATGGCATACTTAAATGCTGATATATGATAGGTATATTTGTATCTAAAACAAACAAAAGTGTTAATATGTATCAAATATCGATGTTTCTAACTTTACTGATACTTTGTACGCCTCCGGGTGCTGGTCGTCGACGAAAGAAGCGGTAACACATGTATGAATAATTCTTGTGAGGTTGCTATATGCTGATTTAATGTCTGTGTATATCTATTGTTCAATAATGCATTTTTAATTACAAACTATTTGACAAGACAAAGTAGTTCACAAAGACGATACTTATTTTGTGTTCTAGTGAGTTCGCTTTATTGCTTTGAATCTTTTGAAAACGTTTATCTTTAAAGTTCGCCGTTGTTTTATTGAATCTATTTAAAAATGTCTTATTAATCTGTCGAAATAAATATTTCTCACGTTTCCATCGATCACTCAGATCAGACGTGTTGTCCTTGTTCACGAATGATTACTAGTTCTTAATTCTGTTCTTGTAATTAATTTTGGAAAAAGAAATAAAAATAAACAATAACATTATTATTGGAAATGATTAACACTTACGATTTTTAATCAATTTTGTGAATGGATTTTCATAGTTTGATCGTTTATTATTATCATCTAAAAAAACTCTTTAAAATACGCAGATAGAAACTGCCATTTAGAGAATATTTAGTAATTGATATCTAATATCAAAATTCGACAAAATTCGAAGAGATCTGACTTTTCACGAATTACGTCCGCACTTTGTTACTCTCTTTTCACAAAACTAGATAAAACTAAATATAGCCAACATTACGACCCCTTACATCTTACACCTGTGTTCCAAAATTGATGATGATCGGTTAATTATTTTAGGAGTTAATCATGTGCATACAAATATATAACTATGTGTTTATACCTATCTTCAGTTAATCGAGATATGTTGAATTGCGTGTGGTTATTTAATGGAGATATCACATTGTAAATCTTAAAAGGGCAAATGACATATCAGGGCACAATGAAACTGAAGTAAGGGACACGTGCTTCAAGTGACATGATGTGACGAACTTGGGTCTGGCTATTTCGACAGAACCCGTTTGGAAGGAAACAAACGAACATCTCTGTAATAATGAATACGTATTGATAACGTGCAGTGTCTTTTCACTGCGCTAATTCTAGCGATGTTGAAAAACGTCAATAAAAGAATGAGATCATTTAATTACGTATAAAACGCGTCAGTGGTTTTTTCTAGCAAAGAAAATACGAATCGGTCCAGTCAAGAAGATATTTGTTTTCTTCATCTTCAAGAAATGCAAAGCTATAGAATTTACACGATCGTAAAAAGAGCACTTCCGTCCAAACATTTGAGACCCCGCAACTTATATTAACGAAGGGAATTCATATATATATATATATATGTCTAGAATGTAAAGTCTGTGGCAGTTGTATATTGTTTTGGGCATACGGAAGAGACGAAGGCTGTTCTTTGGATGGAGTTTGTAGGGAATGGCGTATAAAAATTGTTATTTGGGGTGTATTGTAGTATTAATGTTATATATATATATATATATATATATATATATATATATATATATATATATATATATTAATATGTGAGAAACGAAGCATAAGAGTAATCCGACGTAATGGGAAATGAAAAAGGAAAAACCAAGAGATATTTTGTATATATTAATCAACGTTTCGTCTTTATTGTAAGACATCCTCAAGATGATAATCTTAATAAAAATGTCATGCAAGTACATCGCAATATTTGGTTGACATGATGGGTTAATGAGAAAAAGTAGTAGCCGTGGCTACTAAGATAGCGCTGGGTCTAGGTCTGGGCTGAGAGAAGTCAGTCAGTGTCAGAGACTGAAATGAATGTGTACGGCTGTGAGAGGAAAAGGCGAGAGGTGGAAGTGTTAGTGAATTTTTCTTAGGTGGGAGATAGGGGAGGGACGAGGTTTTTGTCGTGGTGAGGTGTAGCATGGATTTTAATGGGCTGGGGAAAGAGGAGGGAAGGGGGAACTCTGTGTCTTTGGTATATCGGTAGTATTATAGTTTTAGAAAAAAATTGAAGAAATGAAGATAATTTTAAAATAGGCGGGGTGGGTGGGTAAGAGTGTGAAAGCCGTAGTCGAATGGGTGAGATGGGTGAGGGGGAGAGGGGATATTTTTTGTGGTTAGGTGTGAAATTTTTGGAGGGTAGGAGTATTTACTAGCTTGCTATGTCAGGAATGTGTGAATATAAGTGAGTTAGAAGGAATGTGTTGGCATGTGCCGTGAACATGACAATAAAGGGAAGGAACAGAAAGAGAAGGGGAAAAGTGATATTAATTTTGGCGAAAAATAGGTGAAATTTAGTTTTGTGCATGCTGTGTTGATGGTTTAAAATTAAATTGTGGGTGAAAGGGGTTTAAATATCTAAATATTTGTGAGGATGTATTGATTGTGTCTATTGGTAAGGCTGTTATTTGTGATTAACTGGTTTAGATTAGTACTGAATGAAAATGTATGTGAGGATGAGTGAGTACGTGAGTGTGTATCCGGAGAGTTTTATATAAGTACAATTAAGAACGAAGAGAAGAAAGGTAAGCCATGATCTAGGTTTAGTTTTTGTTCGGTCAGGATAATTTTGCTTATTAAGGGGGATAGATTATAGAAGCAATTTCGTTGTCTGATGGTGTTGAAGGCTGTGATTAGTGTGGTTTTCAGTAGTCTTCGCCGAGCTTTGTTATGAATATGCACGATCATGCTGTCAAATTTGAACAGGCCAAAATCACCAAACACATTCAAATATGAAGCCAGCTTGAATTGTATTGATAGGAATTTTGAGGTCCTATAATCCCATATTTGCATTTTCCCTTATAATAATAAAAACTTACCCACAATAAGGAACTTATAGCATTTTTAATCTAAAATTCACCCCCACATTTAAATAGTGAACTCCACTATTTGTTCTACCCTCCATCACATCTAGACAGTTTACAATTTTCAGCCGTAACCGGTTCCAGCGTAGTCCATGCTTTTGGGTGATAATCTGATATTTTAAGATAGCGACATTGAATGGAGAACCGATGCATATATTGGACTCACATATAGTTTAAAAAATGTTATTGCTTTTATGCCTTTAGATGGATTTTGTAGATTATGTTTGGATGTATCATTATTTATAGGTGTACTAGACTAAAACGTCCAACATAGAGAATATATCCCCTTTACTTGCCATTGTTAGCTCTATAATAACCATGCTATTTTATAGACTTTAACATAACTTGACAAATTAGAATTGGATGTATTTGTTGCAGAAGTTTTAGCATGATGTAATTGTCGGTTAAAATCCTTTTATCTATTATAAAATAAATATGTCTCTTATAACATATTAGATACTAAGTCGCTAAGCAGAGAGGTTGACATTTTTGGTAAAGTCAGATTTGTTTCACTACATCATGAAATGTATCGGTCATTTGGATTTATTTTCCTTTGTCTGCTCGCTTTGTGTTTAATATTAAAAGATCGGACTTACGTGGGATGGCCGATTATTTGAGATTACCTCCCTTGATCACAACAGAGTGGAACTGTCATGATTTATATAACAGTCTACAGACGAGGATTAAAATGTTTCGAAATTGTGAGATGATTTTCAACTATCCTGGGAAAGTTATCTTTGTGGTTTCTACACTCTCTAGTATTTGGAGGTTCGTACTTTCTTGCTATTTATGTTACTTAAATGTTTAGTAATAGATAATGGACGATCAACCTTGTGACCGACTTAGCCATACTTTTGATTTTAGTGGCTGACAACAGTTTTATATTTTTACAGATATAAAAACATTTGACTCTGAAATTCAATCTCCATATCTAGCCACATCATTGTTTCTGGATTTTGATAGATCTTTTTTGTGCTTCTAGTTATTGTACGACTCCATTGCCAATCTTGGCCTGTAAGAAAGTGATAGAGAATTATTTATGCTGATGAAGTTAATGTTATTATAAAGGTTTCTGAAACATATGTACACACAAATCATTTAGTTGATGTGGAATGTTTTAGAACATGTTTACATTATTTTGATTATTTCAAAAATGTTGTAATATATGTATATATATATATATATATATATATATATATATATATATATATATATATATATATATATATGTATATAGGGATCAAGGTGGAAGCGTTCACGTCGCGATCCCTGTCAAGTAATACTTACCATTACCTGCGAATACTATCGAACACCTCTAAGCAAGCCACAAGACGAGCCAAAAAAGACGAACGATGTCCATTAGCTCAACAACTCTCAGTGAATTATCAACCCGAAGTATGAAGAAAAGCCAGTGCCACCTCCAAAACGAGCATTTACCATTATATCCTTATAATTAGAACTTATAGCAAAACACTGAAGAGACCATCAGTGTGATATTCTCTGCCTACACGAAAAACACCGTGAACCTAAACATCCACGCCTTCATGTAAATGGAATGACTACCATCACAGGAATACCACATGAGAAATATGAAAGCATCATACTAGCAAAAAATGGGGCAACCTGCGAATCAACAGCAAGGATCGATGAAAATAACATCGAAGTCTTAATAGCTGAGCTCAGTTGAATTGCTATCAATTCAGTATATAAACCACCTCTTACATAACTTGTGATGCCAGATATGGCATCACCATCACCATCTGGGAATACAAAAATTGTGATTGGCGACTTCTACAGCCATAGCACTCAATGGTTATATGCTAAAAATAATGTGGATGGAGATTCAGTGGAATCATGGGCCGAAACTTACCAGCTTAATCTGATCCACGATGCAAAACAACCAAAGTCATTCGAGAGCAGAACATTCCAAGCAGAGTATACACCTGATATTTCGTCTGTCAGCCAGAGCATCACCGGATTGAGCAACAATCTGGTCATGGAGCCACTTCTCAAAACAGAACACCGTCCTATTGGCACCACAGTCAATGCTGAAATCACCCCAGCCACAGTTCCATTTCGAAGAAGATTCAATTCTTAGAAGGCAAACTGGGCTGGCTTCCAAGAGGATCTTGAAAGAAAGTTAGCCTTTCTCCAACAGACCCAAAAGACTATGACAGCTTCACCAGGTGTGTGCGCCAAGCAGACCGGAAGAACATCCGATACATACTCAATGCATACCTGGACTCGATGCCACAAGCAAGAGATTATATGAGCAATACCAACAGCTCTCTGAATTTGACCCATTTGCTGAAAGTGCTATCAGGGTAGGCAAGAGACTCATTACATCTCTATCAGAAAGCCGACAACGGAAAAGGCAACATGTTTTCAAGAAAACTGGTATGAGCAAGAACATTAAAAAGGCATGGAGTCTAATCCGAAAAATCAGCAACTCTCCATCAACTTCAATGCAACAGTAGTACACCATCACTGCCAACCAAGTTGCACATCATTTGTTACTCACCGGCAGGTGCACTACCAAACAGCAAAGACTAAACATACACCGACTTCAATATTCCCAGAGCACTGATATGATTGAACCGTTTTCACTTCAAGAACTCGATATCAGCATCAGTGCCCTTAGGCTGGTAAAGCCATCGGTCTAGATATTATTTTACCATAGGTGGTTAAGAACTTTGAACCTTTGACACGAGAATGGGCCTTTGAGTTTATGAAAAACAGCATGTAAACAAAAATGTACCTAAAGATCTCAAGAAAAACCAAAATCATCGTTCTGAAACCTGGCCAAGATCCAGCGCATGCATAGAGTTTCCGCTCGATCTCCCTGCTCTGTCACTTGTTTAAGCTGTTCGAGCGCCTAACCCTCAACCGATTAGCCTCAGTGGCTGAATCAGCCATCATCCCTCAACAAGTAGGAGTAAGGCCTTGAAAAATATACATTTAACTTACTCTTGAATCTCACTCAGCACATCGAAGATGGGATTAATAAAGGACTAGTAACGGGAGCTGTGTCTGTTGATCTGTCTGGCGCATATGTCACTGTAAACCAATGCCTCCTCCTGAAAAAAGATCTTAGAGCTGATAAAACACCTGGAACTCACAGACCTAATCAGAGCCATCTAAAAACACAGGTGCTTTTATGTAACCATGAACTACATACAAAGTCGCTGGCGCCGAAAAAAGTATGGCTTACCTCAAGGTCGTGTGCTGGCTCCATTACTGTACAACATCTACACTAATGATCAACCAATGAGCAAGAACACCGAGCGGTTAATCTACGCTGATGAACTTTGCATAAAATCCCAAAAGGGTACTTTTGAGTCAGTAGAAACAAACCTCAACTCATCCTTAGATGAGTTACTCCTCTACTACGAGACTACCCACTTGCATGCAACCCCTACAACAACTCTAGTGTACTCTTTCATCTCCAGAACCAAGAGGCCAGCCAACCCCTTAACATCACGTGATCAGAAATACAACTTGAGAATCGTACTAACCCTATCTACCTATTTAAAGAATCAATATAAAATAAGAGAAAGTAAATGTGCGTGCGTAAAAAGTTATCAAAATATAGAGTCTGTACTAATATGCTCTTTTATTCTACAGTTAAGCTGAACATCATTCTGTTGGATTTATGAAGTTTTGACCATTTCTGACGCAGTCTCCACGAAAAACTCTTTCCATCTTCAATCTGTCTCCATCGGGACCTTTGTCAACAGACATTTTCCCAACTTGACAGACGCTATAGTTTGATAACCTTGTAACGCACGCACATTTACTTTCCGTTACTTTATATTGTTTCTTAGAATTTTTACAAATTTTGAATTTTGGCGATTCCCTGTCAACTTATTCATCTATGTAATTCCTCTGATGATAAGAAAAGTTTGTCTTAAGGAAAAAATACAAACATGTTTTTGCATTGAACAACCGAGGATGAAATAGATTTGTCATTAGTACGCCTTTATCTATCTCCCTTCATTTTATATATATAATATATATATATATATATATATATATATATATATATATATATAGAGAGAGAGAGAGAGAGAGAGAGAGAGAGAGAGAGAGAGAGAGAGAGAGAGAGATGTTTGCTACCCGCATGAATTCATGTATATAGTGACTGGTAAATGTGCCTTGAGTATTGCTGAAACAGTATAAAGTCTATTACGTAACATTAGGAAATCAAACCAATCGTAAATGATAAATTCATGAATCATTTATCAGTGTTATTATTCAAAAGATAAAAAAGCCATCGCACTTAAAGTGTACATAAAATGTTGTATTTACTGGCAAATGCCAGCGGCAACGTGTTTAAGTGGTAGTAGATATCAATATAAAATATCCTTTTACTCTCAAATAATATGACTTGCCGAATTCAATATTGAGAAAAACGTTCATAAACTAGTAAATATTTAATTTAAAATACATTATTTCTCAAATGTGTCCATCTTTAATTTAAAGGCATTTTAAAAGAAAAAAACGCTTAGGGGAAATACGTTTGCGAAACTTTTCTATACTTTCGTAATGGTTCCAAGATAAAGCAAAGTATTGACAACTTGACTATGTAGCTAATGGGCGACGATGTCTTCTGTTCTTTAGAGCCTTTTTCTCAGAAAATAAACTTTGCTACTATTTCTCTACTCTATCGTTATGTCTATTAGTGATGCCTGACTTAGCTCAAATCTCCGGTTTCTCCTTGCAACACATTTGGAGTAGCTCCATTAAATACAACAAAAGGGTTGATTCGCCGCAAAATATACAATGAAGCAAAACTGTTAATGCTCATGTAAAACATGATTGTCTACATATACAGTCGAACAACACCATCAATGGAGTGCTAAATTACGCCGAGTACAGACACATCAACGAGGTTCTTAATTACACCTGGTGCTGTCACATCGATGACCTGCTCCAATACACTTGGTATTGACATATTAATGCGGTGCTTAATTACACCTGGCACTGACATACCCGTCGCAAACAATACTTTTTTACGATTAATTATAATCAACATACAAATATATACTCCCCTCCCCCCAGAACAATACTTTTGTCAGCCTGGGAGGATTGTATAATGACCAATGAACATATACTACACTGACCCCCAGCATAGGATAAGGTAATATTTGGGAGGAGAGTTTCATTACCACAGAACAGATACTTTACTACCTTCCCCGGAAAAAAAGAAGATGTAATGACTGGGAGGATAGTCTCATCATAAAAAGGCAAATACCATATTCCTCTCTTAAAAGGAGAGGGTGATGTTTGGGAGAATTGTATATAAGCCGAAGGGCATATACTACACTTTCCGACCGAAAAAAAAAGAAGTAATTACTGAGACGATGGTATCATGTCTAACGGACGCATACTACACTAACATCAAGGAGGGGTTAATGTCTGGGAGGATTCGCCTTATCACAACAGAATAGATACTGCACTACCTACTCTCAGAAGAAGGTGGAAGAAATGCATGTAAGGATGGTATAATGGCAACAGAAGAGATACTACACAGCCCTCCCCTGAATTGAGCATCGGCATATATTATATTAGTCTGAAACAGCAGAGTAAAATGAACTAAGCATTGTTTTAATTAGTGAATATATACTTTGTGTGTTTTCCTTGCTGTTAAAATTAATGCTGCGTAACACTATTGTTAGTTCTTTACCACTTGTGGTATTTACTTTTATTTTATTTCATTGTGTTTCTTCATGTTTACTGGCGCTTTCTTTCTTCGTGTTTTATTCTTATTATTTACTTCCTTCATTTTACCGACTTTGTTAAAATATCTTGAGGCAAAATACAATTCAATTATCAAATTAGAAAAGCGCTAACAACGAAAACAATAAACGAAAACGGTTATTTCGCTGGTTGAGTTTTTTTTCGCTTTCCGCTTTCATTTTACGGTCTCCAAACGTGCCAATAATTTCGAAAGACGGCCAGAGAGTGTGTAAATTTTGATGACGATCGCAAACACGCGTTAAAATTCATAGCGAATTAATAAATACCCCGACGATACGGAACTATAAATCGACACGCAAAGAAGAAAAAAACAATGCATTCGAGATGAAAAAGCTTCTGCGGAAATTACCTTCGCTATACTATATTTTTATAAAATCCATAAAAATTACTCTCCCCGTATGTTATAATAAATTCCTCAAATAGATATATTTATATCCATATATGATGATTGTTCGGTGCATCGTGACACGTGACTGTACTTACAGCATACAGTTATCACTTCCTCGTCTATGAATGTACATGTTTTTTAAGCAGCTGCAGATCTAAATACAGAATGTTGAGTGTGTACTTCCGACATATATATATATATATATATTTATATATATGTTTGTGTGTGTGTGTGTAATTTATTTTTTAATTCAATGACAAAGTCTTCATTCATTTTTTCTTGTCAAAATTAATATCAATTCAATGTAAATTGACAATTGTTTCGCGCACTAAAAATGAGCCCAGAATAACATGTAAGTATCAGAATCTTACATGTATGCAGTTCATCAGAAGAGCAAAAGCTCGCCTCTGTAAGTAAACCCACAGGCCAAAAAAATACAAAAAAACTTTTACATGCATTTTACATACAACAGAGTTATTTAAAGGGCACAAGGATTTCTTCATGGTCAATCTATCTATCTATCTATCTCTCTCTCTCTCTCTCTCTCTCTCTATATATATATATATATATATATATATATAGGATCGTCACTCTCGAGTAGCTTTATGTAAAAGTAGCTATATGCACGATCCGAACGCCGTTTCGTAGATCACTCTATACTGCCTGGTAAATAGCCGCCGATTTCGTTATTTACATTTAAAGTTCCTCTATATTTACTAACTAATTGGCTATGGCCGATGGGTAAGATCCCCGACTACAGATCAGTGGCGATTTGTGATCTGGGTTCGCGCCTACCGACCGTTGAGAATTAGTTCCTAGCATGAAATGTAGGTATTTAAATAATAAATATTTATTTATAAAAATATTATTGTATATATATATATATATATATATATATATATATATATATATTCATAGCAAATCTTACTTCAACACTGTGATGTAATGTGTGTTACATGATATATTTTTAAGCAGACCGATTTATCAAATATTGAATGTTTTAAATCTCTAAGCCTATGCGGAATTGTAATATTGTTATATGCTTCTAAGGCAGTAAATATTAATATATGCATCAAATGGAATAAGACTATAACTAAATCCTGCTTTTTTCAACATATCATATTTGACTAATAAATATATATACATATATATGCATACATACATACACACACATATATACGTGCAAATCAAACAATAAATTATAAATCTCAATATATAATTTCTTTTAAATGCTCAGAAAGATTTTATACCTTATTTGAAATTTTAAAATCTATTTCCTTACTTTCCAATATTTATTTTCTAGTGTCTTAATTAGGTTTTAGTCAATTATAATCAAAATTCAACATCTAACTGCTTATTTATTTTTTCCCTTGTTTTTTGCTGTTTCCGCCTTTTCTCGATAAAACATTCAGTTTTAACAAGAAGGTAAATTCACTTGAAACTTTTATAGTGAATTGTCAATTTTACATAAGTGTGTAATTCCATCAATATACATATAAACAAATATACACAACACTCTACATGCACACACATATACATGTGTATCCATATATCTATTCAATTGTTGGAGAGGTAATAGTGAATCTATCATAAGTTTTTTTATTCTATTGTACTATTATTATATTTTTTCTAACCTTATTTTATTTATTCATTTTTTATTTATTGATTTTATTATCATTACTGTTTTACAGATTTTTTTAGATTTTTTTACTTGATATATTCTTTTTTATATAGATCTTTTTGGGTGGGGGTAATTTTTATATTATTTTATAATAGGAGAGTGGTTAAATATTTATCCATACAGTAAGTTCGTTATTCTATTAATATAGAAATATTATTTTTTTATTTATTTTATTGTGTTTTATATATTTTACATGATGTATCTATTTTCACAGCATTGCTGTTAAATTGCATATAGCAGTGAATTTCAATATGGCTTGTAGTATGTATATAAAATTAATACTTATTATGTTGCTATTATTATTACTTTTTATGATACATAGTTTTTTCTTGTGTTCATTTTTTAGAAGGTAATTGTGAATCTATATACTAAGTTTGTTGTTCTATTAATGATTCTATAATTGATATATTTTAAACTTATTCAAATGTGCATAGAATTGTATTAATGCAATGTGTGTGGTCTGAGGTGAAATACTATATATACTATACTATATATTATATTATAAATGTAGAACTAATTCAAGCCTGCTATTAAGTTCAGGGCGTAACCTATAGATGAATAGGAGTTCTTTAATTTGAAAATTTCGAATATCCCTCTTCCTGGCCAAGATGTTAACTCTGATAAGTCTGTTAGTGTGTTTGCATGCGTAAAGGTGCTTCAAGAATAATGTTCTTGTGTTTGTGTATGTTCCTTAATCCGTATGTGTAGGTGTATCATAGTACTACCTACGTAAAAGTTGTTGCAGATGGCTCATTCTAATGTATACACCGTATATATGCGGTGACAAATGTCCGTGGTATTCATTGTGCAGTTAGCCAGTGTGCACAGTGTTGAGTTATATTGGTTTTAGCGTGTAGCTAGCTGTTGCCTTAATGATGGGCCTAAATGGGCAAGCTGTATATTCAAGCCCTCCCTTGTAATGGCCTTGCGGATTGCTGTTGTGATTTTATCACTGAGATGGGTCAGTTTCAAGAAGCAGGGGTTGGATGCAATGGTCTCATCAGTTTTTTAGAGTTCTACATGTGCCTGATGGTGGTGTTGAGGTACCTATTCAGATCCAGCACCTGATAGAATAGCCTAGTGCAGGTTGTTTTGTCTGATCATACACTACACTTGTCCTGAATGCGTGCTATTTCATTAATCGCATATCCTATTTTAGCTCTCAGTGGGAGGGCTAACTTGTAAGGCCCAAAGATGTTTCTGCTAGCTTATTTCTTGGAGAATTAGCTTATAAGAGCTCCCTCATCAGAAATCTTATGGTTCAAATCTAGAAGTAATAGTGATCCAGAGGCATCAGGGTGCTTAATAGTGAACCGTACACATGAATCTGCATTAGAAAATACGGTGTAGATATTTTCGGCTTCCTCACGTGACGATGTTATGACCAGCTCCAACGTATCCATGTACGAGATGGCAAATAATCCTGAGAGGCTGGATCCCATTGGAAGTCATGTTATTTGTCTGTAAGTGTGTTGTCTGAAAGTGAAGTATGTATTGCCAACTATTATTTGTAATTGTTCGTTAATATCAGTAGTCGTGAGGCCAAAGCAGTAAAGGTCTTTGGAAGAGATGCGGTCAGTAATTAAATCGACAGCTGGATGTGCAGGTACTGAGGTGTAAAGAGCGACGACATCTAGGCTGAAGGCGTATTGGTTTGGTCTTAACTATTGTGGTTGAAGTCTGTGTAGACGGCGGATGATCTCATCAGCACTGCTGACGTGTTCGGGAAAGGTAAAGAGTAGGGGGTTAAGTAGTTGTTAGACGATCCATGAGAGTTTGTATAGAGGCCCTTAAATATTCGATACTATAGGCCTAATTTGTGTAGTTGCGTTTGTTTTGTTCGTCTTGGTGAGGTGATAGAAAGTTGGGAGTCTACTGTTTCTAGTAACTAATTTATAAGTGCATCTTTTCGGGAGGTTTCGTTTTGTGCATATGTCAATACAGGCAAAGTTAATACGCTCTTGAATTGGCATGAAAGAGATGTTACTGACTGGTACGTAGAGAGTATTATTATTATTATTATTATTATTATTATTATTATTATTATTATTATTATTATTATGATCATCATCATCATTATTCTTATTTAAGTGTGTGAGAGCGAAGTTTCTGATGGTATGACGCAAAATTATTTTCCTTTGTCAGAAGATACGAAGATAAAGTCTCTGTTTTTAAGTCTCTCAAGTGTGAGACGTTGTGAACTCGTGATGTTAGAGTCAATGTGTGCTAGTTCGTTTAATGATTGAAAAGATGTTGTGTTTCAGTCTTGAGAGCTTAATATTTAAGTCATGGTTGTCAGGTATTGGGTGTAATGGGTGGTCGAGCTGATATACGGCGAAGTTATCAGTGTTGTTGTTGAGTGTAGCAGTGTTGATTACGGAAAGCCATTTGAGGTGTTAAGGTGCTCAACAGAAATTGGTTTCAATGTCGAACATAGTTTTGTCGTGTGCTTTATAAGTGGTGATGAATTTAGGGCCGACGCTGAGGAGTCCTTTTTCATAATATGTGAGGAAATGTGTGAGATCTGTGACAAGAATGTGCGTAGCTTGATGTGCGTTAGTGTTAACCGCTGGATGGCTTGTCCGGGTGTATGTGTGAGGTTTTTGCTGTGTAGATTCCACGTGAATTATGCTTAAGTCTATTTTGTTCTATAAGGAGAGAGTGGTGGCAGCATTGATCTATAGTTGCGGTTGCTTTGTTGAGTTTGGATACTGTGGTTATGAACAGTTAGGCCTTAGTCGTAGTAAATTCTTTGCTGTAGCATGTGGTGTAGATGTTTAAAGAGTTTTTTCATGCAGAAAATGTGTATAGAGCTACGTGATAGTTTGAATATAGAAAGACAGAAAAATGTACGTCGATGCATATTCTTGATTGTGTTGGGAAAGGTCCTATGCTTAAGGCAGCGCTTGGGAAAGTATATTTGGCACCCAGTTCTAGGACGTTTTTCGGACATCTGATATAGTTTTTTAATAACTGAAAACTCGTCTTGCTCAGACTGAGAGAAAATAAGGAGAGGTTGTTTGCTTAAAGCATTGTGTGTAATACAAATATAGTATTAGAAAAGTATCACAATGCAAGCAATTAAAATATGTCGCCGTCGAGAAGTAAATAAAACAAGAACAAGTGATTTTTTTAAATATATTTTTTATTTTATTTTTGTATAGCAAATCTTACTTGATTAGGCAAGACTTCAACACTAGGATATAATATGTGTGATCGTGCTCTATAATATATTTCGAGCAAGACCTCTTTATTAAATGGTGATTGTTTCAAATCTCTAAAACACGTGCGAGATGGTAATATTCTTGAAATATATGTATATAGAAAATCACTTGCCCATTGTATTACTTCTTAACGCCATCATATTTCTATTTCTTGCATTGTGAATGCCTTCTAATACTCCTCTATATATGGATTACACACAATGCTTCAAGCAAAATAGCTCTATGTATATATATATATATATATATATATATATATATATATATATATATATATATATATATATATATATGGTATAATTTTGTTTTTGAATAACACCAACGTCTATGTTGTAGCTAAATATATATTTATATATTTCTTTGTATAGGATAATCTCCTAAACAAATGAAATTCGAAATACATATTCTAGTCAACACGGTGTGTAACATGGGCTCATTATTTTTTATAAACTCAAAAATTTAGGGGATACATATACATAAAACTACTTACGTATATATGTTTGTATATATTTCGTTTTACAAGATAAACTCTAAACTAAATAACTGATCATTATCGAATTTTGGATTGCATATTCTCGGCAACACGGTGAGTAACATGAGCACACTATTGTTTTTGTAAATTTTAAAATTTTCGAGTTTAATGTCTATAAATTGTAGCATATGTATATGTGTATACATTTAGTTATATGCAATTTACTCCTAAACTAATTAACCGATCATCATTCATTTGTGAACACGTTTTTAAGGCGTGTCGGTGCTTAATGAAGGTTATATTTAGTTTAATTCAGTTTCACGCAAAGGGGACAAGAGAGGATGGAATCCATACGTTCTTATTTCTTGTACCCATGTGGGTGCTTAATGTGGACTATATTCAGTTTAATTCAGTTTCACGCAGAGAGGAAAAGAGAGGATGGAATCCATACGTTCTTATTTCATTTATTTCTTAGTGCAAGGGACATTCTGTCTGTAAATGGCTGATATCTTACCTATTTTATTGATGAAATCAAATATCTGATAAATATCAGTATTTGTTTAAAAAATGGTTAACGGTTTGGAATGGCTACATTGATGTATTCAATTCCATCGTCATGAGAGTCTTATGCCAAAAAAAACTAAAATAAAACTAATCGAAAACGTAACAAGAATATAATAATATACGCACATATAGCTATATACATATATATTGATTGTATAATAAATCTTAGAGTAGGTGTTCTTCATATATACGTACACTTTTATTCATTCCTTTAATCCATGTCAGAACTTAAAATATAATATAATTTATTGACACCAATTGATTAAACATCTGAAACAGTTAGTGCATTTGACTTGCATTAGGAATATGCCTCCTCGGTTATTTAGTGCAGCATTCTTGCTACATTTAGCCCATCCTTTAGGCCATTTAGTACGGCTTTCTAGGCTATTAAGTGCATTCTTTGAATAAATATTAATTTCGAAAAACAATTCCTTTTATTTGTATCAATATATTTTTATCCACTTTTCATTTATTGTTTATTTTGATCTTAAAATGAATGCATCTGAACAGCAGTCAAAATAGATTCTATATAATGATAGTCTGCGACTGATGACTACAATTAAAACATTCCTAAGTTACAAGAACATAAGTTAGTATTGAGACTGAATATTCCGCCTAGCAACGTAAGGATTGGCTAAATTATTATTTGGACCTTACTTCATATTGTTATAAGTCTGCCCTAATTAATGCCATGGATAAGTTGGTGACTAAAACGCTATTAATCTGATCAGGCTAAAACTGTGCATGGGGGTTACTGTTATTCGAGAGCATCAAATATATGCATCAGAATTTGGAAAAATAGTAAGTTTAAATTCTATAATAATTTGTCGAACTTTCAAAGGTCAAACACAAAGGTCAAGTTTACGGTCAGGCGGAACTTCATTGACTACAATACGGGCCAAGTAGCGATGAACAGAACTGTTGCTATCGCTAAAAGTGTGACTTTAACTTATTTCGTAACTGTGGTTTTTACCTTTGACCTAGATATGCTAAAGTAAATCAGTTCTAAATTTTGACTAAGTTTAGTGACGATTGTTCCAGCGATGTGGATGCTAGGCTCAACATAAGCAAACTCGACTGAAAACATAATGTTCTTGGTTGATCTGATAAAAATGTGTAATATAATAATTTTTAAGTATTATACTGGCCTTGCTAAGGTCGTGTCCATTAGAAGATTCAAAGAAAAATACGAAATTACTAGTGAATATAAAAGTCGGACAGTAGGACAATATGCGTTTCAGGTGAAGCGTTAAGTACAATGCGTTCTACAGTAAAACTGGTGGGGGCCTTCGCTTCTTTATCGTCCATACTCTGATAGATATCTGATTCGGTGAGTAAATAGTATAATATGGGGAAAACTGATTTTAAATTATATGAAAACTATAAGAATATCCGTCTCAGTAATTCCCTAAATCAGAACTGTTTTGCACTACTTTTATGAACAATTAAATCGATGTATGATGGTAATAAACTTTATGTCAAAACTCTTTATTGCAATTTTGATTAATAAGCATTACATGATTTTGATTCCTGTTAGTGTCAAAAATGTAATACTTAATCCTCAAAGATCCTAAGATGACACTTAAATTAACGAATATTAAATCAAATACAATGTATATCTGGTATATTTTAAGTAACACATGGGTATGTATGTGTGTCACTTAAACCATTCAAAATACTCATAAGAAACTGAATTATGACGTATATATTATTGGCTCAAAAACCTACAGTAAATGTTTCACAAAAATCGGAGCTATCTTAATTTTCACGATAGGTTAACATCCCTTGTAGAATCCCTTTGCATAAAAGTAAATAAAACTAAATATAGCAAACATTTATACCACGTATGCCAAGATACTCTGCTATAAACTTCATAATGATAGTTCATGTAATTAAGGAGTTGAACTATGTATATATATATATATATATATATATATATATATATATATATATATAAACATGTACACAAATATACATACATAATTTTATATAAATAGAGTTATCTGTATGGAAACGTGTCATGTTAACTTCTGATCAATCATAACGTGTATACCCCTGTGGCTATCATCCATAAAGAAGCAACTTCTACGTAAGGAAAAATAAGTCTATTATATAAGTAAATCAAATATTGTTAACATCGTCCTTAAAAAATCTATGAGCAGAAGGGCAGGCGGTCAAAAACATAATACGCCTTGTCTTCAGTTTCTGACTCTCCACCTACTTAAACTAGTTTATATGATTGTTTTAGTTTCATAAAATTGGGCAAAAATCATTTTTACGCTTTTATTTGTAAAATATAACAAATCCAATCATTACTAATTTTGTTTAAAGTAGACTAATTACAAATTTAGACATTGCAATATGCAAAGAAAAATTTCATTTTCAATAATGGCAATAATTAGCTGCATAGTTTATGTTACATGAGACACAAAGTTGATAAAATAACTAATTAACAGAAACATAAATCATGAATATTGTTCAGAAGAAAGTGAGATTACGTTAGCATGGATCATATCGTCAGACAATCATTATTTTGATACCTCTTACGCAATCTATTCCTTTCATTGTTACTCTAAGATTTACGTTACTATCTCCGCCTGACTGGTACCCCTACCATCCCTGGCTTTTAAGAAATTGTCACTGAGGACTATCAAGTGTAAGTTTCACCGTTTGAAGCTCAATTTATAAATAGTTACATAACCTCCACTCTGTAGTAGAATGGGACCCAAAATATATACTTTTACATGTTACCAAGACAAATCGCTCTTGGTTTAACAGCAATAAGTAACCTATCCAACCAGCGGTGTCATGGTACATAGAATACTACGTTCAAATTCCTCGGCCTTTAATTCTCAGGAAACATGAAGTGGAATAATTACATAGAAGATGTTGCTAAGTCTGCTGCCATAAGTTAGGCTGCCTCTACCGAGCTAGAAAATTATTCACACCTGCCAGTATCTTATATTTCTAAAAAGCAACTATTCACTTGTGCATTGACTATCGTAACTCTATCGCGACTGGTGTACCAATCACTAGCTTTTCCTCCTTGGACAGCTTGCAATCAAATTTCTAACCTTATATATCACACACTATCTTCCAAAACGTCATTCACATCGCCACAGATTTGATTCGCTGTGCTTGTTTTATAAGTACTACTACGATTAATTTACTGCACTTCTACCAACTAAACGAAAATCCCCCGACCCACACGACTAGCTGCTTAATCGCATCACTTCTACTGTAGCGTTTCCGAAAGGTTTTCTACTATAATAGCTTCTTTCCTCGAACAACTTACTTTTTGAATTATCTTCCTGCTTCCTGTTTCTCTTGACAGTAGCAAATTGTATCAATTTTGATATGACGTGAACAAATATAGTGCTATTAAAATCACCACTAAGATTGTATCTAATAACCTGGCCTCAAACATATTAGCTGCTTGCGCTTCACCGATAACATGCTTTGTTTTGGATGAATAAAAATAATTAAGCAAAACAACAAAACTCTATTTAATAAATTCGGTGACTGCATATTTTTATGCTGTCTAAAAAACAGTGTAACCGTGTTAAAGACGGTCAGAATTGGAGAGAAGAGACTTACTTTATGAGAACTGCGAACTGCAATCATGAAGAAGGCATTGTTTGCTTGTTTGGTGACACTGCAATATAACTATTAAATAAATATTGAATTAAAAAGAAAGAGAGAGAATGAATGAGAGAGAGCAGTGCTGTAGTGAAGTTGTTACTCGTATGGACTGCGGTTTCGATGTGTCGTGATCCAGTTTTGTCTGAGCTATCTCCTCGCGTTTACTAATCCACTTAGTAAAAGTATAAGTAAATCTCCTACCATCTATTATTGTAATAGTAGAGTAGGTTATTGTTATAATGATCTACCTCATCCCATCACTGTATTGACTTGTTCTGTTTATAAATAGAGTCAATATGATCAGTCCGTAGAAATGAGGAAGCAGCCTCTGTCAACCCATTACTTCTGTACTTTAAAGACCAATACAATTCATTTTATTATTATATTCTGTTCATGTTATTCTTCTAACCTTTATTTTTTAGATAACGCTCATAAAAATGCCGTAATCAACAGACAAACTAAATTGTCAGTATCACAGAACTCTATTTATACCAAATTTCATCATCCTCAGACTAGAGTTTAGACTCGGATCTCGGCAGTGAAACAATCTATTATTATACTAAATGTGAGTTAATACATTTTCTCTCCCTAGATTGTTTCCATATCACCCTATTTTAATACGAAGTACATGCTAGCATATACCTTTCTTCTCTTGTTAAGTTATTCTCTTTTATTGTTTTAATTAGCCGTAAGTTAGACTTAACTGATCAAGTCACTAAACTTTCTCTTATCTATCAATGTATTTCTGTCGCCACCTCTCAAGCTATGTTGATCCAACAACTTTCGAATATGTTGAATGCTTCTGTGAGAATTTTGAGAAAAGAGACTTTTACCGACTAATTCACATAGTGTGTTCGTGCACACCGTAACATCCATGCAAATTCGATCGCAAAATAATAGGTCGTTATCTGGGAGAATGTTGAAATAAAGCCACATTCATTCCATTAATATTAACACTGTTGAGGTTTCATACATCTTTAATATGTATTTCTATGACACATCATTTCGAAAATTAGTTCTTTTCTAAATACAAGATATAAATATAGTCATGACTCTCGGGATTTCTACATCAATTTTATTCTTCAGTAAATATATAAGTTAACATTTAGCAAAATATAAATATTATATTTAAATTCCAAAGTTAATGAAACTCTTTTTCAACCACCACATTTGAAAAGCGGAACCTCGGGAACTTTCATCGGATGTCCTGCTGTCTTAGCGCCCCGAGAGCAAGCTGAAACCGTTCTCTCGAATAATAGCGATGAAGAGGCGCTCGTAGTGTTAAGTAAAATCGCAATAGTCTTCTGAATAACAAGTATTACTAGATAAGGGTAGCTTAGGAAGTCCAACATTTCAGTATTTATTGCATTTGTACAATCCGTTTTCTGAGCTATCTCCTGTCAACCATTTTGGTTGTGATTTTAACACACATCTTTTTTTACTGATATTTTTAAATACCAATGAGTCACTACATTACAAGGAATAAAGCCACTAGGGGATCAGGGTTTAAAAGATTGTCAGTTAAATGATGAGCAATATTATCGTAGGATTAGAAACGATCGTGGGATGGGAATAATTTGATTACTCAGCAAGTATTCATTGACATTGAACTTTAAGAAGACTCCGTAGGAAAGTAAGCATAGATGGGGAGGTTTTGAAAAACATGTTTACGGACGTTCCGTTTGGTTTTAAGAGGAATCAAACAAACGTTATTTGCAGTTATGGTAGATAAACCGGTTCTTTCTTACACAATAGAAAAATTAAAAACAACAACATTGATTACAAGATAAAGCATGACTGCGGAATAACAATTAACTTAAAGATGCCAAGGTAGTATCGGCTGAAACGTTGTCAAAAATAAATATCATCGATGACGAGAATATTTTTATAATTCGGACACAAATGTAAAGCCCTTATTTGATGCAAAAAAAGATAATCTTAAAAACATTATTTGATGTAAAAAAAGATAATCTAAAACATTATTTTATGCAAAAAGGATAATCTAAAAACATTATTTGATACAAAAAAAAGATAATCTAAAACATTATTTGATGAAAAAAAAGATAATCTAAAAACATTATTTGATGAAAAAAAAGATAATCTAAAACATTATTTGATGTAAAAAAAGATAATCTAAAACATTATTTTATGCAAAAAAGATAATCTAAAAACATTATTTGATACAAAAAAAAGATAATCTAAAACATTATTTGATGAAAAAAAAGATAATCTAAAAACATTATTTGATGCAAAAAGAATAATCTAAAACATTATTTGATGCCAAAAAAGATAATCTAAAAACATTATTTTATGCAAAAAAATAATCTAAAAACATTATTTGATGCAAAAACAGATACTCTAAAAACATTATTTGATGAAAAAAAAGATAATCTAAAAACATTATTTCATGCAAAAAAAAGATAATCTAAAAACATTATTTGATGCAAAAAAAGATAATCTAAGAACATTATTTGATGCAAAAAAAGATAATCTAAAAACATTATTTGATGCAAAAAAAGATAATCTAAAAACATTATTTGATACAAAAAAAATAATCTAAAACATTATTTGATGCAAAAAAAGATAATCTAAAAACATTATTTGATGCAAAAAAAAGATAATCTAAAAACATTATTTGATGCAAAAAAATATAATCTAAAACATTAGTTGATGCAAAAAAAGATAATCTAAAAACATAATTTGATGCAAAAAAAGATAATCTAAAAACATTATTTGATACAAAAAAAGATAATCTAAAAACATTATTTGATACAAAAAGAATAATCTAAAACATTATTTGATGCACAAAAAGATAATCTAAAAACATTATTTGATGCAAAAAAAGATAATCTAAAAACATTATTTAATGCAAAAAAAGATAATCTAAAAACATTATTTGATGCAAAAAAGATAATCTAAAACATTATTTGATGCAAAAAAAGATAATCTAAACCATTATTTGATGCAAAAAAGATAATCTAAAAATAGTATTTGATGCAAAAAAATGATAATCTAAAAATATTATTTGATGCAAAAAAACAATCTAAAAACATTATTTTATGAAAAAGAAAGATAATCTAAAACATTATTTGATGCAAAAAAAGATAATCTAAAAATATTATTTGATGCAAAAAAAGATAATCTAAAAACATTATTTGATGCAAAAAAGATAATCTTAAACATTATTTGATGCAAAAAAAGATAATCTAAAACATTATTTGATGCAAAAAAAGATAATTCAAAAACATTATTTGATGCAAAAAAGATAATCGAAAACCATTATTTCATGCAAAAACAGATAATCTAAAAACATTATTTGATGCAAAGAAAAATTAAAATATGAAAAAGGTAATTACATAAATTTAAAAAATGGCAAAATGCACTCAAAAAGCTTTCTCATGTACATCATTTGACGAATTACAAACTAATAGATCATCAAGGTCATACGCGACGCATATCTATAGTGACAGTCAATTAGAATAAGATATATTTCTGATTTAAGTATTACGATAAATCTCACACTACCGAGTATGAACAGACCGAGGACAAATTGGAAAATGAAGAAATATCTCTATGTGTAGAGGCTCTCTATATCTCTTCCGGTTCTAAAAAAATAGCTAGAAAAATAAGGATTTTAGAACCAATGACGAACGCTGTCTCAAAAAAGGGATTTTCAAAAGTGTTAAATCATGATATGATTTTGGCAAATACGTAGGGTTTGTAGTAATTACATAATTACGATATATGTTATTTGGCGCTAGCATGTTCCTACTCTCGGAGTGATTGATACGTTGTTCCGTAATAACATATCTATGCGTAGGAGACAACTTACGCCCAAACCTTTTTTCCAGCTCTCTAAAAACAGTCAGAGTTTAAGCGTCGAGTTGGCATCTAGCCATGACCTGGGCGATAGGTAAGATGAAAAAACTCGGATTCAATGTCACTTGTATTGTATATGCCTGTCTACTAAGTTAATCTATTTTAGCCCTCTTGTCTACGTAACTTTTTTCAGACCATGTTTGTTGTGCTGATGAAACTGTCTGAATAAAAGTCATTTGAAATTTAGAAGAAGTTTGTCTTTTAAACCAAATAATGGTAATCCGTTTTCCTCGTATCCAGCAAAGCCAGAGGATAGATTTTATTTATCTCCCTCCTACGGCAGACATATAAGGCGCAAGGTCGGGAAAGTGAGATTTGAAAAGCTAACGCATTAGCGTAAATGCACCCTGGTCGACAAAAAATGGTTGAGAAATCTCATCGAGGCGATAAACAATAAACTAACCCCTTCTCAAAGAGTGAGAAGATGTAGCCTTGGAGGGTGGACCTCCTATAACGGCACAGGACCATAACACGGACCAACATAGAACAAGAGCACACCAGCATGCTCAGGACTATGTCGATCTGATTTAGGTTCAAAGCAAGCTCTCAATCGATCGCTATAAACGCGGATACACAATATCCACCGCTACCCTAAACTTATACACAGCATAACAGTATTCTACTTTATCTTTCGGTGCCGGTAGAGCTTGTGAACCCGACAAAACCGACTTTTATCGACGCCGAATAACGTAAACAGCCGGAAAAAGTCGAATATACACGAACCGGCGTCAAAAGTCAAAAAAAGGGCACATTTCAACAGAAATAAAAATTGAAACAAAATGTAAAGCAAGACAGACATTCACCGTATATTTATTTTTTTGACAAATTATTTATTTTTATGACAAATTATTTATTTTTTTGACAAATCATTTATTTTTTTGACAAATTATTCATTTTTATGACAAATTATTAATTTTTTTGACAAATTATTTATTTTTATGACAAATTATTTTCTTTTTTTGACAAATTATTTATTTTTGACGAAAAACATCAATGAAACACTTTTATAAAAATAAAGCGTTTCCCAGATGATGCAGCCTTAATTTCTGAAGTTACGACGTGGTTGGAGGACCAACCTAGGGTGTCCTACAAAAACGGTGTTCAGATCTGATTCAAACGATGGGAGAAATGCATAACTCTGGGTGGTTCCTATGTAGAGAAAGACTATTAACTGTGCCAAGTTTCATTAATCTACCGCTATGGGAAATGGGTCAGGGGTATTACTTATTGAACATATGTTACTAAAATGTTTATATATAATCATAGAATTAGAATAGTAATTTAAT
>OY744530.1:44054083-44064083 GCA_963556195.1 Sepiola atlantica | reverse complement strand
TTCGCTCTCATGAGCACAGGCAATAACGACGTCCAGCAACAACGACGATCAGCGACGAACTGCCCTGTCTCAGCTTCCACTTCCAGTCCGAAGCTAATGGGTTCGAGTAGGGCGATCTCCCTTCTCCCCTGATGGGCTAAATTTAGCTTTTACGAAATCGCAAAGCGGGTGTGAGCCTCCCACATCACCCACCTACCCGGCAGGCTGCCGGTCCCAAAACAAAAATGACGACATATGTCTCTTTCAGAACCGTCTCTCGAAAATAGGAATGATGAAATGTGTTTTTCTCTGCTCGTCCACTGGCAAATAAAATATAACTAATTTCTAGGACTAGTTCTGCCATATGCAACACCTCCTCACCAAAAAAAACGAAAAATGGATTGCTTGGAATTCCTTTTTCGGAATACAGGAAAAGACTCTAGTATGTCTTATCTAGGTTCTTACTACAATGGGTAACTTATTTGGGTGTATCAAACGCGTGATAGGGCGTCGGCACACACATTGTCAGTGCCTCGGATATGTTGGATGTCGAGATTATATTCTTGTAGGAAGAGACACCAACTTAATAATCGCCTATTTTTACTTTTCATTCGGTGTAGAAAGGTAAGAGGGTTATGATCTGTATAAACAATCGTGGGTTGGCTCGACGACGAAACATATACGTCGAAGTGTTGTAGACTGAGGACTAAGGCTAAGGTTTCCTTCTCTACAGTGGAGTAGTTCCTCTGACAGGCGTTGAATGTACGAGAGAAGTAACTGACAGGGTGCTCAATACCATTTGGGTCGGTTTGAAGTAGGACCGAGCCGATGCCATGGTCACTGGCGTCGACAGCTAACCGAAAGGGATGCTGAAAGTCCGGAGCTCTCAGCACAGGATCAGAGCACAGCAGCGATCTGATCTGTTCGAAGGAGTTTTGGCAAGAATGGGTCCAAATGAATTTGGACTTTTTAGACAACAGCCGGGTGAGGGGTGACGCAACATCAGAGAAGTTCCGGCAAAACTTTCGATAGTAGTCTGCCATGCCAAGGAATCGTCTCAGGCTTCTAACATTGGTCGGGGCAGGGACACCCAGGATGCTTTGGATCTTGGCGTTGATGGGGGATATCTTCCCATACCCAATAGTATTCCCCAGATACGTAACTTCGGCTTTCCCGAACTCACTTTTCGATAGGTGGACAGTGAGATTGGCCCGCAAGAGCCGGTCAAACACTTTCCTTAAGGACGCGATATGGTCGGGCCAATTGTCGTTGTACATGACAATGTCGTCAATGTAGATTTCAACGTTGGGTAAATCCCTCAGGCAATGGTTCATCATCCTTTGGAATGTGGCCTGGGAATTTTTCATACCGAACGGCATGACCCGGTATTGGTATAACCCTTGCGGGGTGACACACGCCGAAATCTCCTTGGCACGCTCGGTGAGTGGGACACACCAGTATCCCTTTAATAAGTCCAACTTAGTGATGTAAGTTGCCCTACCCATTCTGTCGATGCAGTCATCCATCCTAGGAATGGGGTGGGAGTCTGTTCGGGTAACGGAATTCACCCTGCAGTAATCTGTACAAAACCGGATTGAGCCATCGGGTTTCTTGACCAAGACGCATGGCGAAGACCAGCTACTCTGACTGGGTTCGATGATTCCATGTTCAAGCATGTATTCTACCTCCTGGCGTATTATTTCCGCTTTCTGCGGGTTGACGGGATAGGGGTGTTGTTTGACGGGAGTGGCGTTCCCAACGTCCACGTCGTGTTGGGTGAGGACTGTCTGCTTGGGCGTATCCGGAAACAACTTGCGGGAATCCCAAATGAGGCTTGCCATCTCTTCTTTCTCGTTGTGGGTCAAATGAACGACCACAGACGTGAGATCAGCAAGGATTTCTGAGTTCTGCAATCGTATAGGGTGGTCAGTTTTCCCTATAGATTCCTCAGGGATATCTGTCTGACGATGCACACGGTCAGATCTAGTGACAACTAGGACAGGATTCGACTGGTCCCTCTCGTGATAAGGTTTTATCATATTTATGTGGCACATCTGCGTGGCCCTGCGACGGTCTGGTGTGTTCACGACATAATTGAGGTCGCTGGCTTTCCGTGCGATTTCGTATGGGCCATGGAATCTAGCTTTTAGGGATTGACCGGGCATAGGCAGTAGGACTAGGACCTTGTCCCCAACGTCAAATGTTCGAGGGACGGTGTTCCGATCATACCGTCTCTTCATCTTGCCTTGAGCTGATTTTAGATTCTGCTGAGCTATCTCACTCGTCTCCTGCAAACGTGTCCGGAATCGTGACACGTAGTCAAGTAAAGATTTATTCTCTTGACTCTCCTGCAGCCACGTATCCTTAAGCAGGGATAGAGGACCGCGCACGGAATGACCGAAAACAAGTTCAAATGGGCTGAATCCCAGCGACTCCTGGGTAGCATCCCGCGCCGCGAACATTAAGAACGGGATGCCCTCATCCCAGTCGCTGTGATGGTCGAAGCAATATGTTCGCACCATGTTTTTCAGGGTGGAATGAAAGCGCTCCAGGGCTCCCTGGGATTGGGGGTGATATGCACTGGATTTCACCGTCGTGATGCCCAGGCTGCTCATGGCCTGCTGGAACAGCCTCGACATAAAATTTGATCCCTGGTCTGACTGCACCACCTTCGGCAGTCCGACCATGGAGAAGAAGGTGATCAAAGCTTTCGCGATCGTTCCAGCTGATACATTCCTGAGGGGTATCGCTTCGGGGAACCGGGTCGAAGCACACATAATTGTTAACAGGTGCTCGTTCCCACGTTTGGACCTTGGGAGTGGACCAACACAATCGATAAGGATTCGGCAGAAGGGCTCCTCAAATGCGGGTATCGGATGGAGGGGAGCATCGGGGATTCTCTGATTCGGCTTGCCCACCATCTGGCATGTGTGGCAAGTTTTCTCAGTATTTCGCCACGTCTCTACGGATCCCCGGCCAATAGAAGTGTTTGGTAATCCGGTCGTGCGTCTTTCGGATACCCATATGGCCTCCCATGGGCATCTCATGGGCTGTCCTCAACACTTCATTCCTACACCCGTTTGGTAAGACTACCTGGTGTACTGTTGACCAGTCCTCGAGGGCGGGTGTATGTGGTGGTCTCCACTTTCTCATCAAGGTACCTTCTTTGATGAAGTACCCACACGGTTCTTCATCCATCTCTCCCTCGTCTACCGCTTCTCTGAAAAGCGGGGCGATATCTTGGTCTTTTCTTTGCTCATGGGCGATTGACGTCCATGAGGTCGGGGTTGCCTTAACTAAGTCTCCCTCACTGGGGGGGTCAGGTCTTGGGGTCTCTTCGAGCGTAGACATCGATTCTACCTCGTGACCGATACAGGTTTGGGAAAGGTCCACGACTTCACTTCCCATCTCTTCGCCGCTTTCTTCAGCGCGTACTTCTCTGGCCTTCTTTTGGGCCCTTGCCCGGGTCACCACACATGCTGGGTACACTCCGGTGTCACTATTCTCTGGCTTATCAGCGTCCCCTGAGGGGTTTGGCTGTTTCGCTACTTTTAATGGTGGGGGTGCTACTTTCTCCCTGGCCAAATCGTTGCCGAGTAGCATCGCAATGCCTCTCATAGGCAAATCGTCGACCACTCCGATCTCTATAGTATCACATACTATATCGGACTCAAGTGTCACTCTATGAAGTGGAACGCTAACAAAGCCCTTTCCGACTCCCTCTATAATGACAACTTCGCCTGTTGCCGTGTTTGCCCCACGCGGCATGTGTCTTTTCAGTATCAGGGACTGGGTTGCTCCAGTATCCCTTAATATTTTAATATTCGACTTCCTCGTGGGATCATCCACAGGACATATCGAACCGTCTGAGATGAAAGGTATATACTCCTCCCTAATCTCATCCACGTTCGTATTTGCGACGCCTCTCCGTGATGCGATAAACCCTTGTGGTTTATTTGAGGGCGCACCTCTGTTTTCTGCGTCCCTCTTCCTCATCAAACAATTCGCTGCTATGTGTCCCACCCTGCTACAGTAGTGACACCGCATCGTTCTCCATCTCTCCGCCTGTGGACTAGTCAGGGAATTGTTTTTGTTCCGCGGGCTGTCCAGTCGGTTGCTGTTGCCTGTTGGGCTTGCCCTCATGCTAGGACCAGCGCTAGCCACCATTCTGGGGTTAGTGCAGCTTCCGTCAGCAAACGGGTCGTTCGCCCTGCTCTTGCCCCGCTTATGCGTTAACACATACTCGTCTGCAAGTGTGGCCATGTCATACGCTATATCCACTTGTCTCTCGTTAAGATACACTTTGAGATCGTCATGGACACACCTCTTGAACTCTTCTGTGAGCACTAGCTGTCTCAGCCTATCATGGTCCGTCCCAACGCTTTTGGCTGCGCACCACCTGTCAAAGTAGGTCTCTTTCTGCCGAAAGAACTCTACATACGTTTGCCCGTCCTGCTTTTTGTGGTTTCTAAACCTCTGCCTATACGCTTCTGGCACCATCTCGTAGCTCCGTAGGATTGCGAACTTTACAATGTTATAGTCGGCGCAATCCGCCGCCGATAGGGAGGCGTATATCTCCTGGGCCTTACCCTTTAACACTGTTTGTAGAAGTAGGGTCCAGTTATCGAGCGGCCAGTTCAGGCTTGAGGCGATTTTCTCGAAGTGATGGAAATATTTGTCCACATCAGCTTCGTAGAATGCTGGCACGAGTCTAACCTGTTTAGCAAGGTCGAAGTCGTTTCGCCTCTCGTCGCGCAGTGTTCTTCCATCCTCCAATTCTCGGAGTCTGGTTTCCTGCTCAATCTTAGCGATCCTGTCGCGCGAGCTGGCTTCAATCTTAGCCTTTTCCAGCTCCATTTGGGCCATTGAGAGTCCGGGCGCGTCTGACACAAGGTCGTCCAGCACACCTTCGTCGAAGATCTCATTGTCGACCATGTGCTCCGCAACAACTCTCACTAATTGGGACTTCCTCATCGACCGTCTCGTATCTAACTCTAATGCTATCCCTACCTCAATTATATTGTCTTTTTTTAATCTCTTGAGGTCCTCGAACGTGGGAGAATTTAGAAAGGCCTCTACTATCGACATCTTGGATTTATGTGTCTCGTTGCCTCGCACCTGCTCCGTCTCTCCAAGGAGTCCTAATTGAACTTGGAGAAAATATAAATCCCGGACGAGCCCCCAATTTTGTTACGGCCGCCCCCGAGTCGGGATCACAAGAGGGGATTGCGCAACAAATTATAAAAAAAAGTAAAAAAAGTTTTGTCCAGGAACGGCTCGTTTTCTTCCCGGGGCAATGTTACAAGTGAACCGTGCGTGGGAAGGGGAAATTCTCCAATTTCAGACCAGATAGAGAGAGGGGCCGAAGCTCGGCAAGAGAACAACACAAACGCCCAGGTAAGGTATACAAACAATGTTTATTTACAGGATAACGAAAAGAGGATATAGGTATAAAACTAGATAACATAAAAACAAAATACTAGCAGTAAAAGGGGGGGGGGTATTTAACGTATCTATTGACGAGCAAAGAAATGACATTCAATCATGAAATAACAACAGAGAGAGGTAAACAGTTTAACTTACACGACGTCGGTAATACAGAAAGATGACAGTCCACGAAACAACGAACAATGTTGGGTGAAGGGAAAGATGAAGTCGCTTCAAGTCTGGCAGAAGGAAACGAATGAGTTCTTTGAGGGCTTGGATTAGCGCTATGCGGCGAATATGTCGTTTCACAGCGTCCTCGAATATACGGTGGGTCGAAGCAGGCGTTCGCTTCTTCCTTATCAGTCACGGCTTCGTCGGCCTTGGGTCCGATGGATTCCCTTCAGCAGAAAATCAGGTTCTTTCTTTTCTTCTTCTTTTTCGCTCTCATGAGCACAGGCAATAACGACGTCCAGCAACAACGACGATCAGCGACGAACTGCCCTGTCTCAGCTTCCACTTCCAGTCCGAATCTAATGGGTTCGGGTAGGGCGATCTCCCTTCTCCCCTGATGGGCTAAATTTAGCTTTTACGAAATCGCAAAGCGGGTGTGAGCCTCCCACATCACCCACCTACCCGGCAGGCTGCCGGTCCCAAAACAAAAATGACGACATATGTCTCTTTCAGAACCGTCTCTCGAAAATAGGAATGATGAAATGTGTTTTTCTCTGCTCGTCCACTGGCAAATTAAATATAACTAATTTCTAGGACTAGTTCTGCCATATGCACACAATGTATATATATATATATATATATATATATATATATATATATATATATATATATATATATATATATATATATATATATAAAGAATTATGTTGGTGCCGCACCATATAAATTCGTTTTGTACTATGTTTTATTAAATCGTATTTTCTTTTTTTAACTTCTAAAATCATTCACCCAACGAACAAAACGAATATATATATATATATATATATATATATATATATATATATATATATATATATATATAATAATGGTAATAATCCAGGTGAAAAATATCCACAGGGTGGTAATCACGAGAATTTTAACCGGGTTTATAAAAAGTGCTCAATATAAAAATAGAGCTTTATATATGATAATTTTATTTACACAGACATGTACAAAATCTGCGACACTGGCATGTCGATGTTATCGATCAACAGTTACTATAAACTGAGATCTCATCAGGCAGAGTTAGAATCCGATCTTAACCTCAGATCATATTTGGAAAGAATGAAGTGGAGGGATAGAGAAAGAGAAGAAGAAAGAAAAGAAATTTAACATTTCAAAAATTGAAGCCGTTAAAAAATTAAAATTAAAAATTAAAAAATCAAAAAATCAAAAAATCTAAAAATCTAAGAAACAAAAAACAAAAAACAAAAATCTAAAATCTAGAATCTGAAACAGACAGGGCAAATAAATAAATAAATAAATAAATAAAATATAAGGTGGAAAGAGGAACAAATAATGATGAGGGGAGAGACACATAGAGGAAAAAGAAGGAGAGAGAGAGGGCATCTGTTGATTCAGATCGGGAGGGAAAGAGGGGGGTGGTAGACATGCACGAATCAGGTGTCAAAAAACCGTCGAGTTTATAAATGTATTTTTCCAAGTGAACTGTAATATGGTGTATATGTGTGTATGCGTGCGGGCAAACTGGGCTGATTGTTATGGTGGTGGGGCAGTGATCAAATGTGTCGCGATTCTGGGTTTATATTGTCTTTATAATTTGTCTGGAGTTAATTTGAATAAATAAGTATATTCGTTAAATGTAACATGAATAGTAGTAATAATAATAATAATAATAATAATAATAGATACCCCTAATAATTGAGGTAAAGTAATTGAAATAATAAATGAATGATAATAAAAAATGATAATAAAAATACTAAAAAAACTACTAAAAAAACTTTAAAAAAATATATAACTAAAGAATAACTAGAAAATGCCGGCGTTATTAGTTATTAATAATAATAATAATAATAATAATAATAATAATAATAATAATAATAATAATAATAATAATAATAATAATAATAATAATATTAATAATAATAATAGATACCCCTAATAATTGAGGTGAAATAATAAAAATAATAATAAATGAAGTATAATAAAAATACTAAAAAATACTAAAAAATATTAAAAAATATATAACTAAAAGAATAACTGGAAAATGCTGGCGTTATTTATTATTATTATTAATAATAATAATAATAATAATAATAATAATAATAATAATAATAATAATAATAATAATAATAATAATAATAATAATAATAATCATGGTAATAATAATGGTAATAATAATAATAAAAATAATAATAGTGGTCAATAATATTTTAGAGTTTATAAAAATAATAGTTTAGGAAAGAAATAGAATAATTAAGGAAAATTAGGAATCCTAGGGGGTAGTGATTATCATAATAGTATTAAATAATGATAAGATAATGTTTGCCGATATTATGATATGGGTTAATGGTTGCAATAATGCTGATAATATAAAAATAGTGGTTAAACAGACAACAGTAATCAGAGTGGTAATTCCAGTAATCTTAACAATAGTAATGATGATAGTGAAAAATTATAGAAGTAGTCATAATGGTGGCAATAATAGTAGTAGTAGTAGTAATAATAATAATAATAATAATAATAATAATAATAATAATAATAATAATAATAATAATAATAATAATAATAATAATAATAATAATAATAATAATAAAAATGGCAGTGGAGGAAAAAGTAAGGTAACGGTAAAACATGGCAATATCAATATTATTAATAATAATAGTGATACTGTTCATTTCATTGCTGCAAATAACAATAACTATGATAGTAACGTCAGAAATTATGTCACCACTGATAACAATAATTATCTTGATAAAAAGTACAGAAATGAAAAAATAAAAAATAAAAAAAATGAAGAAAATAATTCAATGTCAAATAGTTAAGTTTAAGATATTAATAATAGTAGTAATAAATAATTGATAATGATAATCTAAAAATAATCTAAAAAATATAATCTAAAAAATAATCTAAGAAATATAGAAATATTAATCAATAAATGGATAAGCATAAAAGGGGGTATCGAAGAGTAAACAAAAATACAGAAGATGACCATTAGTGTTAATCGTTGTGGGTATGATAATAATAATAATAATTATAATAATAATAATAATAACAACAATAATAATACCAACCAATACTACCGCTTACAGTACTACTACAAATAATACTACAAACAAAAATGATACTACTAATAAAAATAAAAATAATAATAATTAATAAAAGGTATAAGATGATAGTTGTGTTGACAAAATTTTCAGTTGGTGGGGAGGTGTTTTTTTTTTGTTTTTTTTTATACATAGTAACAGCCTAAGGGGTTATGAGTGGATTACTAAGAAGGTGTAATCTATTATGCCTACAGTTAATTGATGTTTCTTGTTTTTTGTTTAGAAGTTTGCCCCTACCACTAAATTTAATTATTTCAAGTTTTTCTGTTAGGCAAAGGTAGCAAGGTGAGTTTAGGGAACCACAGGTGCTAGTTCTTCTAATTGTGTTCCAAGTTACAGTTGGTGATAGGTTATTGTTGTATAGTTCCCAGTAATATATAGAAAGGGAGGTTCTTTTTTGATATGTAGGGTTATTAAAAGAACACTTATGTCCAGTATATCTTTCTTTGAAGGTATTACCAGCAATACCTATGTAGAATTTTGTCAGGGTTGGGTTTTCTTTAGTAGAGATGGTTGCTTGATATACTGATTGGGTTATTTGGCAATTATGTTGTAATGGGCATTCTTTTTTGTTTGTGCAGTTACAGGCCTTGGTATTTGCTGTTTTAGTTGCGGTAGTTTTTTCATTTAGAATGTTGTTGTTATGTTTTTTTATTATTTTTTCTAAATTTTCACCACAGCTATAGCTTAATTTGAGGGTGTTTTTATTAAAGATTTTATGCAGTATATTGTTGGGAGGGAAGTGTAGATTGATTAAGTCTAAGAATCTTTTACCGAGTTTGGTTTTAACCATGTTGTTATATGGGGGTGTGAACAAGATAATTTTTCTACCCCTATTTTTGCGTCTGTTGTTGGGAGGTGTAGGTTTGGTGAATTTAATTTGGGTGTTTTTTATCCACTTTGCTTTAACGCTTTATTGTAAAAGTCCTTGTGTTTGTTAAAAATTTCTTCATTAGAGGAGTTATCACTAATTCTTTTTTCGATTGATCTGGGGATGTGTTGAATAATGGTTTTTGGGTGGTTAGAGAGTGGGTGGACACAGATCGGGTTGGCATTGTCTTTAGTATACGGTTCATTAGTTTCTTTATCTAAGTTGAATGTTACGTCTAGAAAATTAACTATTTTAATGTTAGATGTTATTTCTACTTTGAGATCTAATCTTTTCATTTCTCTAAGGATAATTTTTTTTACTCTTTCACATTTTTGATCCATTTGAGTTCTTTACAATTAGTAATCCGTCATCCCTATATAGGCCTATATCTTCAATGCTAATGTTTTTTGTGAGATTATATAGTATGTAAAGACCAACTAAATCA
>OY744530.1:44034083-44049083 GCA_963556195.1 Sepiola atlantica | reverse complement strand
CAGACTACTGTTCTCATCTTAGATGTTATTCTCACAAAGTTTTAGCCGATGTAACCTACGACCTTCTTCAGTTTCGTCAAACTCGAGAGGCTTTATGTCAAACGCGGGAATGTGTACGGAATAACAAACGAAATCTTTTATTTAAACCATGAGGGTAGTTTTCTCTTCTTTTGTTAGCTAGGTCTTAAACAATTCGTAATTGCATTCTTAGTATAGCCCGTAGTGAGGATTGAACTATTAGGTGACTGTCACTAAAAACTGATTATCACTTAGCACATATCCGGCAATAAAAATAGTATTTATATATTCATCTACGTTTCGTATTTATATAAAGACTTCCTCGAAATAATTCGTGTGGAAAAATAAACACACAAGTACAGATATTTGAAACAGTAGCAGTAGGACGAAGGTTTTGTTCAGTCTTAGATGCAAACAGGAAGAAACGAAAAATGGTTTACAGTGATCGTAGCTAGATCAGTTTTTACAGTGAATGTTTTATAGAGGAAACCCAGAAATTAGCAGTGAGTAGAGCACCTACCATAAAAATAAATGTAGATTAAAACAAGACTAGCATAGCCTCCTCTGTGAGAAAGAGGGTATAGGGAAAAGAAAGGGACTTCCACACACAAGATTTCAAAATCGATTTTGTACTTTGTCAAGGCAGAATATAGTGTTTTGAGCGGCACCTCCCCGAATGTAGAAACAATACTTTATTTGAAGACGTATTTGACTCTTATACAGGTAGAGGATTGCGTCAGAAGTGATATACTTTCTGGAGCGATAGAATTATTTGAGCATTTTTACAGGAGCCTTAGCAACAGAATCGATGTAGTTCTTTCATTTCATCTCATAAATGAAAGTGAGTCGTGGAAGCTCATCCAAGCAGGGACTTCCTCAAGAAGAGGGCCATTCATTTTAATTGGGGCAAAGCGATAATCTGAGCGTTAGTGGTAAAACGAAGAGAAGTTTAGTGTTATATGTATTAAAAATCACCAACCACTTTTTTCCAATAGCACCACGTGAAGAGAGAAAGAGTGAGAGTGAATGGATAATTGAAGCACGTCGGCGTTGATATTCAGACCTTTGCCCATCAACGACTATTTTTATAGGCTTATCAGGGAAATCAAATGTAATGGTTTATAGGACATTTCCAGATATTCTATAGCTATCAATCTTCTTAAAAAAACTTTGTGCCAAACGCTACCAATAACCTTATTAGGTTAGAAATTAATTCGTGCACCCTGTCCAAGAGGTGGAGGGTATTTATTGATGCATCAGCCTACATGTGACAACTGTACTCCATGTACGGGTGAATTAATATGTAGGATAATGGCAAGTATAAGAAGTTTTCTAGTCCGGTAAAGAGAGCCAACCTTCTTTTCAATTCCCAATATATTTATACTGGTGAATTATAAACTGTTGATAGACGAATCCACTTTAAATTGTGTTACATTATTTATATAATAAGGGCTGTTTCAGTATTTAGTTTGTTATGTTCATAACGCATCATTAATTGTAATGGCCGGCTGTCATTGTGTGCGTATCTTGTATTTCGAACTTAATGTTTCATTATATGCACTGTAGTTTATTATTTATTATTGCTACCCATAACAAGTGAATTTCTTTCGCATATTATGAACTTCCTGACTATATTTATTTATGTTCATATTCGGTAAAGAGTGCGTCACTTACAGTGTTTTTATCACGCTGAAGTCACATTGTCACACCTAGATTATGGTGTTCTGCTTTGGGTGTATTTATTTTTTTAATTTATTGACAAACGACGTTCGTGTTTCGGTATATATTCTCCTTAGGTGTTACTCCTAGTTTTGCAGAAGGTTATTGAATCATTCACAATTGATGAACGTGCAATGAGTATATTAAAGGATGTGGCTGTCTGTGGCACGATGATACAAGTAAACGGATAGTTTAGAGTAAATTACTAAAAAGTTTCAAAATGAAAAAAATATTTTGGCTAAAATATTTGCTACAATTTTGTAAACAAAAAAAAAACAGAGAGAGAATTTGAAAAATCTTTAAGAGACCGACAGAACGTAGAACGAGTGACGAAAAATCTTGCAGCGAAGGACGAATATAAATTAAAGCCAGCTACCGATGACAGCACAGGAAAGAGCAGGTACGTCTCCATAATAATCTAAGAACGAATGTCAACGAGAATATTGTTTCTCGAACGGTGAATACATAAGAAAGAAAACCTATTTCTACATACAACACCCCCCCCCCCCCCCCAGAAAGTCAAACCGGTGAAGTTGTTAAGTAATGATTACTTTTATGTTACATCTTTGTAGCGTCTGAAGATTAACTTCTCACTACAGGGGATACTAATTAAAAATAAAATGAAAATTCATTAAGATTTTTAGCCGGTCATTGCTGATTGAACAGAAACAATCTATCCCGTAGATTACATAAAATGGTTCAGTTCGAACTATGATTATCGTTATTTACGTATATCAATCTCCTGTTCGTATCATATTAAAATAATAAATAAATCAAATTATGTTTATATGTTGTAGTATTACTATTGGTATTACTCTATTGTACAATACTTTTGATAGCTGTATTTGTTCAACTATTATTATTACTACTATTTTAATAATGCAAAAATAAGATATAGGTATGTGCCATGGTGGTTCTCGGTAAAATATTTGTATCAGTTAACAATTTGACATTTTTACGATAGAATTGCATTGAATATCCCAACAATAGTCTGTATATTATATTAAACGGTTTGAAAAGATCCAATAAATCTCACGGGAAGCTTTCATTGATATTCCCTGGTTTGCGAAATTGGTGCCCTTAAACTCCGAACAGAGTAAGAATAGTAAATCTATGGGAAAGAATGCTAAGAAATGGCGAGAAAAAATCCACGCACTAATATATTAATAATTTATAAAGGGAAATATCGCGCATAAGACTAGGGAAGTGTGGCCGTGATAAACTTCTTTACAAATCTCGCACACACTTTACGTTGCCGACACATGCATACAAATCTATCTTTATAAAGTTGTGAATGCATATGGGTTAATATATTTGTATGTACAAGATTCACCATGAACTAATAAACCGATCATTATGAATTTTGAATAAGTGCTGCTAGGCGTAAGAAGTCCAAGTATTAGGTATATTTAGTTTATTTTAGCTTTATGCAAACGGGGTAAACACGGATCAAATCTCTCCGTAAAAATAAGATATATTTAAGTATGAAACATCAGTTATTAAATATTCCCCAAATTTCAGTTTCTCTTGATCATTTTAAGGGGTGTTAAAGGACATAATATGGAGACGACCTCCCATTTGAAAATTCGATTATTTCAGATTTGCATTGATTTTGATCCATAGTAATTAGACACGAACTAAGCAAAATTCCGTGAATTTCAATTTCTTCTTAAAACCCTTTTTGATTTAGTCTTAAAGTTTAGACATTTTTTATAATATAAATAATGTAATGGATTTTGATTAAAAATCAGAATTAAGATTCTTGATATAAGGTTTAGTATCATTATGGCTTTATTTTAATCTTCGTTGGGAAAGTATGAAAGTTGTGGAACACGTTTCTGTTCGAGTAATTCATTTTACCCATCCTGGGATGGGTATTCTTCTAGTATATATATATATATATATATATATATATATATATGTATATATATATATATATATATATATATATATATATATATATATATATATATATATATATAGGAAATGGTGTACATTGCTATGACAATAGGGTGTGAAGAACCGATTTGTTTCCTTCACACTGTTTTCAGGATAGAATAACAAATGACGCGGACAACGTTATAAAAATTATGATGTACGAGTTTGGCTTCTATTTATTGACCAATAAACAGGCCTGTGGGTTGTATTATCAGAAGGCGCTGACTTCGAGCCAGACGTAACGGGAGAATGTTGCGGCTGACCATCAAGGAATTTATTGATATCTGAACGTTCGCCCATAAGTGTCTTACATAACAAATAGGCTAAAAGATAATAATGACCGCTTAAAATACCTGTTTGATTTAGTACATTCGTTTCTTTATGAAAAAGAGGGATAAAAATATAACATTTTATACATTATAGAGGCTATATATATATGTATATATATATATATATATATATATATATATACATACACACACACACATATATATATATATATATATATATATATATATATATATATATATATATATATATAAAGATAAATGAAAGGCAAGGGATAGATATGTACGAATGACAAATCTATTTCAACTTCGATTGTTCAATTCAAGGTGTACTTGGTAAAGACATGTTTATTTTTCTTTCCTTAAGCAAAGGCTTTTCAAAGATTAAGATCTTATCATCAGAAGAATTACATAGATAGATAAGTCAAAATTCAAAATTTGAAAAAATCTTAATGGAGAGTCAGATTGTGCGTGTAAAAAATATAGAGTCTGTCGAAGTTGAAATAGATTTGTCATTCGTACATATTTATCCCTCTTCTTTCATGTACCTTTATAATTGCTCTATCTCGTATATTGAGCTTAAACCATTTCACTATAGGTTCTATCTACTAAAAGTATACTTTTAGTTTCATGTATATATATATATATATATATATATATATATATATATATATATATATATATATATATATATATCAAAGCATTAGCAAAGGAATTGTATTCAGGAATCTTACTTTTAGCTTTCTGGGTCTGAAACATAATTATATATCTATATCGCTTCCTACTTATGTCACAGTAAACTCGTATCGACTTATAAACAAACTAGAAATAAAATGTGACTCGTCGAACATCTATTGAGCTCAAAGTATACATTTTAATCAGGAGGACAAGTTAGTTTGTAACGCGAGTTTTCTTCATAAAAATAAAGAGACAAAATCCACAATTAGTGTACTTCTGCGCTCTCGCTCTTTATTCTCTCTCCCTCCCTCTCTCTCTCTCTCTCTCTCTCTCTCTCTATATATATATATATATATATATATATATATATATATATATATATCCTTCTGTTTACCTTTCTATTTACGGGTTAAATAATATTACCACATGTGATGATATTTACTTTTGTTGACGGAAATAATGAACAATTCCTATCTTGACATAGCTAAATATCTTGTAAGCTTAATAGCCTTTCAATAAATGATTATTTATTTTTTAAACATTCGAATATTAGTTTTAAGTTGACGACAGCATTCTATCTGTAACGTCTTATTCGATTTTGGAACAATTCCTTTGAAAATGGATAAAATTACTTTAAAAATAGTGTTGCAACTAGTGACATCAGTTATATGTTTTCATTTAATCTTGGACGATCGGACGATCTCATTTTTAAACAGGTACAGATATAGCGTATGTATAAATGAAGTAACATCCGTATTTTCATGCGGACTTTTGCAACATGTAAAGGGGATGAACTTACATTAAGATGCCTGTCGGAATAGGCGATGCATTCAGAATAGGAATAAACATATTTTGTTCAAACTTTCTGATACATTATATAATTGAAAGGTGTTTCTTAAATAATGTATATTTATTTATTTATATATTGCTAAAGGACTGGATGTTGCTTGTTATCTTGTTATTTTGCTATACTCTCCCAGTAAACACTTGATGACGGCATCAAAATGATGACGTCACTAAAGAGTGGTGTATCCATTAAAACATGAGGGATAACCGAGCACTATGGATGACGTAACAAAATCATAAAATAAGAGAGGGATGGAAAAATACTTTATATAGACGACCCGTAACCCAAAGAATTACGGGTCGTCTACTAAACGAACCGGTCTAGTATTACTTATTTCTTAATAACTTTTGTTCTCATGTTGATTGTTGCCATTTTCACAGCGCTCCGAACGTGTAATTGCCTGGTCGCCTAGTCGTAGTCGGGAACCGTCTGGGAATTTCAAATGGAATCTTTTCTATTTAGAGCTTGTGAGTTGATTCCCTGGTAACACAACTTAAGCAAATATTAGCTTGACACGTGATATCTAAAATGCATAGTATACGGAATGAAATATATTCACCCAGCGAATGTAACAGGGTTTTGTGTAATTAAGCCGGAGAGATACAACTAAGATGCGTGAAACAAGGCGAAATATACTTATAATCTTCACTTATGAAGTCATCTTGTAAGATTTTCAAACCGAAATCGTTTTCTCGCTCATAAATCAGAATGTGCTTCTGATTGGAGAATTTTCATTTATTATTGTTGTATCATGTTATCGCTGCAATTTATTGATTTATTTATTATTATTTAGTCCGGCGTCGACAATTTATATTACGAAATATGTTTGTACTAATCACGTAGAATAACGGGGAATAACTCATATTTTGGTACTGTTCCAGATGACGCGCCTAATTTCCGTCGACAACGATCGGGCAGGTCGCGGAAGCGCCCGAGAGTTGCCGAGACGAAAACGCCAAGCGTTAATGGAAGGTTTGCAGGCGATAATATAAGACGAATAATTCAAAGAAAAAATAGATAGATAAAAAGATAAAAACCGAACAAACTGTTGGGGGTCAAATGAACCATTTTCCATCAAATGTGTAGAAATATTTTTTTTTCGGTGGGGGGGATTTTGTCAATGCTTTCTTTTTCATTTGTTTCGCTGTTTTTCTTTTTCTTCTTCTTGCTAACATAAAACAAAAAAAGAAAGAAAAATAGGTAAGGTTTAGGGTTAGAGTTAGGGTTAGGGGTTAGGGTTAGGGGTAGGACTCCCGTTCTTAGCGATAGCCAAGCCCTTCATTCAAACTGCCAAGCTCTCACTGGAAGACGCTAATATAAGACGAATAAATTCAAAGAAAAAATACATAGATTAAAATCATTTTTTTTCTTGTGAAAATAATGTTGTTGTTTTTTGGGGGGGAATTTTGTCAATGTTTTGTTTTTTATTTGTCGAGGCGAAGTCACGGAAATTAGGCGCGTACTCTGGAACAGTACCCATATTTTAACTTGAGTACATATGAAGAGTTGTCTCTTTTACAAATAAAAATGTTATTTAAAAAGTCACACATTGGAAAGGTCGCTGGAAAGGCAATAATAAAGAGAATATTTTCATCAAATATTTAGAAAACCTGCACAACGCAAATTATTTGTTTTTAAAAATAAATGATTTATTTATTTTAAAAACATTTTTTTTTTTGTTAACTTGAGTACTTTTGGTAATATATACCATCGTCAGAAGTATAAGCACATTTTTTTCTGTTTTCTTCTTTTTTCTTCCTGACTGATACATAGTTATCGCAGTCCAGTTGAAATTCGTCTTGATGTTACTGACGAAAATGTTGATATGGCTGTGTGTACCAGGAGGTTACGTGGAAAAGATATTTTGAAAAGTCACACATTGGAAACATCGCTGGAATGGCAATAATAAAGAGAATATTTTTTTTATAAAATATTTAGAAAACCTGCACAACGCAAATTATTTTTTTTTAAAAATAAATTATTTATTTATTTTAAAAACTTTTTTTTTTCTTTTTTTTAACTTGAGTACTTTCGGTAATATAAACCATCGTCAGAAGTATAAGCATATTTTTTCTTTTTCTTCTTTTTTCTTCCTGGCATGTTTGAAAAATGTTCAAACAAACAAAAATGTAAAGACTGAAATGAGCTTACTGCATCCCCATCAACACCGAGAGGAATAGTTATTATACATTATAACATTTGCGTTGCGTTTTTGAGCCAAAACCTGTACAATACAATATTCTGCGGATTAACAATATAATAACGTACTTCGCGACGATTTACTTCTTTAAATTACTTTCACGGCACAGATAATCTCTATTATGAAAAATGTTTGACTACTCGCTGACAATAACTACATAACAAGAGGAAAGAACTCCAATCGTAAGTGACGAGCATGTAAAGAGTTATTTCCCTTACAATTAAATGTGTTTGTTTTATTTTCAGTTACATTTTTACAAATATTCCAACCAAATAAAACTTTAAAAACTAAAATGATGTAACTGCATCGCGGACAACTCCGATGGGATACAGCTAGTATACACTACACCAATTACTTTGCATTTTGTGCCAACACCTGCACTAGACAACATCATTCGGACTCTATTACGTCGAAATTTAAGCGATGTCTTTCACACATTTATAAAGCAATTTCTCACCATTTTGGCGTCTAGTGTACTGGCTGCCGTCTGAGGCATCTAAATTAAATTTCCTTATAGCTCGCGTTCCAAATTTCATCGCTCGAGACGACGTGATCGTTTGCAAATGGATAGTCCTACTAGTGAGGCGTTTGACAACAAAGTAAAGTTTAAGAGCCCTCGCTTCACGCAACCGAAAATACACTGTCTACTGAAACACTTATGGTAAATTATTCTGTTACCTGACACGCTTTGGCCTCTGCCGTGTCAAAACGGAGTCTTTTAATCATTCGTGTTTCCCAAGGTGTTGTTTAGAGTGACAACCTGACGCCCGAGTCATTCAATGACTTGTCATTGTATTGACCCAAGAAATAATTTTGCAGGCGAATAAGGAATATTTATATTATAACATTTCGTCGGAACCTAATAAATATTTGTAGATAAATTCACTCATGAATATTTTTCTATGTATTTTATTCTCTAATTCCTGACACGATCAGTTTGTGATAAACAGGCTTGTCCTATAACTTTATTCTTTTTTGTTTTGTTTGATATTTAAAATACACAATATAAAAAGCTTTTCTACATAGGATCTCTCCCTCTCTATAATATATATATGCACAACATTAAAATAAATCTAATATATATGTACGTATATATATATATATATATATATATATATATATATAAATGTACAATTTAAAAAGCATTTCTAAATACGATATCTCTCTCTCTTTATGTATATGTATATATATATACGTATATATATATATGTACGTATACAATATAAAAAGCCTTTCTAAATACGATATATCTCTAAATATATATATATATATATATATATATAATATGTACTATACATATATATATATATATATATATGTGTATATATATATATGTATGTACATATATATATATGTAAATACATATATATATATATGTACACATATATATATATTCCATGATAAATGCCAGTATACTGAAATCATATGCCCTTAATAGGGTTAAGATGAAAATTCATATACACTAAATGTACAAAAGCAAGGAAATTCCTTAATTTTTACACTTTTATTGTCATTAAGGGTATGTGAGCACAACAGGGCTATGTATTTTACTTGTAGGAATTTTTCTTCAGCGCACGTCACACACTTCATCCACTCATGCATAGATATTTATACTGTAGTGATGTTATAATGAAATGGTTTGGTTGATATGTAGTCATACCTGTAATGACAATAAAAGTGTAAAAATTTCGGCATTTTCTTGCTGTTGTACATTTAGTGTATATGAATTTTCATCTTAACCCTATTAAGGGCATATAATTTCAGTATACTGGCATTTATAATAGAATGTCAATACTTTTGTAAAGGCTATGGTAATTTTTAAGTTTTTTTTAAATTTTCTGGAAAACTAAGTTATATGGTAAACTGAAATTAAAATGCCATCAACTAGACCCTAGAAACTCTATCTCTGTCCAGAATAAGCTGAATCCATCAAATACTTGATGAGATAAAGGGTGGCACACACGTACGTACACACGGATAACACAAAATCACTCCTGACCTTTATGGATCTCTGGATTGCCTTGACTAATGATGCTGAAATTCAACACACTTATAGAACCTATCAAAAAAAATGTGTGCAAAGTTTTAACTAATTTTGTTATTTGGTTTTTGAGTTATGATTGATCAAAAAATGAAATTTCTAGCATAGGTCGTTTTTGAAGTCTATTAAGGGATAGAGCGCTACCGCGCACCCTTGATTATATATATATATATATATATATATATATATATATATATATACACATATATATATATATATATACACATATATATATATACACATATATATATATACACACATATATATATATATATATATATATATATATATATACACACACACATATATGTATATATACACACATATATATATATATACACACACGCACATATATATATATATACACGATATATATATATATATATACACGATATATATATATATACACGATATATATATATATACACGATATATATATATATATATATACACGATATATATATATATATACACGATATATATATATATATATATACACGATAAATATATACACGATATATATATACACGATATATATATATATATATATATATATATATATATATATATATATATATATATACAAATACACGATCTATATAAAAATATATTTACATAATAAACAAGAGGAATGCTCATCTTAGGACTATCAATTTTTATCCCCAAACAGAATAGTTTTGCACCACTTTTATGTCCTTATAAAAAATTAAAAGCAAGATGTAAATATATTAAACCTCATGTCTCGAATACTTATTCTAATTTTGATGAAAATCCCTCACACTTTAACTTACGGTGTCTTCTGAATAAATTGAAATTCAGAAAATCTGGCTTAATTAGTGCCCAATGACTATACGTTTAATGTAATGCAAATCTCAAATATTTGAGTTTTCAAATAGAAACTTCCGCCTTAAAATGCTCCAAATAAACTTAAATTTTGGGAATATTTATAATTTGATGTTTAATCCTTATTGTAACAATTGCATAAAAATCCGATGAATAGGAATCTTCACGAAGGGTATCCACTAAGTGTTTCATGCCAAACCTGCAATCGTCAGTATGGAAGGAGACAATCCCTGCCGGTCACACAGTTGGAACCCCGATACGAAAGTCATGTTTGAATCAGTAAATATTAGATGCATTCTCTATCGATATAAATTAAGATATGTATGTATTTTTTATATTTGTTGTATACATGATAAACTTAGTGGATACCATTCGTGAAGATTCATATTCATATTAATATTTTAAATCTATAAACTTTTATATACATACATCAAATGTTAGTGGACAAAATATCAACGTGATCGATAGTAAGTCATACGGATGAAGAGGCATTTCACTTTAAACGATGACGCCAGTAGAAGGCATTTTTGCAAGGAAGATTAAAACAGTGTTTGATAGACTATTACCAACCGATATGAAACCAATATGTGAAAAAATGTCACTTAGAGTCGCTTCAAAGTTGGAGAAAAAGTGTATTTCGGATGTTCAAACACAATACACCCTACTGGGAAACAGATGATGAATGTATTCATACATGGTTTACATGTTGAATAGGCCCAAGTTTACACAAGAAAGACACATGCACCAGAAGATTAGTAAGCTATATTCAGATGTTGTTGAAAATAATACTCCAGTGGGCGTACTAATGAAGGTTGTGTTCGACACATTTCAGATACTGATCTCGCGAACAAGTTCTACACAACAAAGATTAAAAAGGAAGCGGAATATTACGAACTTTATTGAAATAAATACTAAAATTATAGAGTTAATATAGAGCAAGGCTAAAAAGAGATGGTGTAATGATGGTCTACGTTAATCGTGATTAAATAGACTCTTTATGTATAGAGAAGATTATAAAGCGGTGTTGGAGCAGTCTTTCTGTAATGTACTATTCTGTGTTTCTGTAAATACGCACTCTTTTTAATATACCAGTGTGGTGTATCATTTATTATCGGCCTTTCAAGGTCACACTAATAGTTTGCCCGTAACTGAAGAAAAACAATGAGGGAAAAGAGAAGGAAAATACAGAGAGAGAAAAAAAGATATAGCAGATTAATATTGTAAGGTAACCGTATTTCGGAAAATATTTATATATCAACAATAAGACGATATAAGAATGTTGAATGAAACCTTGAGTGGAAAGTATTGGTCTCCTTCTGAATGCCATCGTACATTCTTCTAATTGACTGCAAATTATTTCAATTGATGCTGAGAAAAAGCGCAAATGGTTCTATAAGAAATTATAACGGGAAGTATTTGCTCACGCTCTAGGACCAATTTATCATTTAATCTCAATAGACATTGTTGAAGAGAGTCTTCTATTTGTACAAGGAGGAAGTAATGTGTGCCTATTCTGCACCAACTCATACACTTCCCTCTTTCGTTATCCCCCAATCTCTCTCTCTCTCTCTCTCTCTCTCTCGTTCTTTATCTCTCTCTCTGTATGTGTGTTCGAAATATTACTAAACAAACGATTTCTTTAGTCCGGATTCCTGGGGATGAAAAAAAGGAATACAACAAAGTGAAAAATGACAGGTGTTAAAAATCCCAGACAAAAAATTATAATACATAATATACTGTCGAAATTAAATTCCTATATTAAAACACATTATATATATACACATATATATATATATATATATATATATATATATATATATATATATTCACTCACTTGTGTGAGCAATTAAGTATGCATTAATATATACACTATCAAAGTTTTTGATAAATATAATTAAAGTTAGCCTTTCCCTCGTCACTCTAGACACCTCTAGACAATTCTATTCTCTCCTATTGTCAAACAGTAAAGTTGCTTTTAGCACACATTATGGATGAGCATACATGATGTGCATGATGTACATACACACATATATATATACATATTGCATATGGATATACTTATATCATCATAAATAATTTAATAATTATTGATTGGTTAATAAGACACAAATTATTAAAATAAATAGGAATGAATAAACACATTCACACATAAATAAATACACTAGTAATTATTATTTTTATCTCTCTTTTACACATATATACATATATACTTATTGCATATGCATGTACTTATATCCTGAAAAATAATATAATCATTATTGATTAATAAATATACAGAAACAATTAAATAAACAGTAATAAATACATTCACACGTAGACAAATAAACTAGTAGATATTAGTTCCATCTCTCTCTAACACACACATATATATACATATTGTATATGCATATACTTGCTCATAAATAATTTAATAATTATTGATTATTAAAACAACACAAATAATTAACTAAAAAGGAATAAATAAATATATTAAACCATAATAAATAAATTATTTGATATTATTTCTATATCTCTCTTACATATATATATATGCATATTGCATATGCATATACTTATATGCTCATAAATAATTCAATATGTATTGACTAATTAATTATACAAAAATAATTAAATAAATAAGTATTAATAAATACATTCACACATAAATAAATACACTAATATGTATTATTTCGTTCTTATCTCACTTTTATTACATTTTTGGTATTGATCAGAATATATATTTCCCAAATCCTTGACGCGGTTACATTCACATAGACGTGTACTTTTCCTTCTTATTTCCTTTTTAATTCGAAACGTAGCAATGAGTGTAGACTTCGCCCCGCCACATTTACCACCGGCCCCTACGCTCGTTATAACACAATGACATAAACACTATCTGTCTTTCATGGATTAAGCTAATAAACTAATATTCAACTAACGCATTGCTTCCCTACTCTTAAATACTCCATTAAACTGCTGCTACTGCAAGCAGCCAAATTGACTTTCTCAATTGTTATTCTTTCACTCTTAGTCTGGCCGAGGCTAGCCGCTCTCAGGCAGATCAAGGGTTATGATTGTATGATTATTTTTTCTGCATTGTTCTTCATCCTGGGGAAGTCTTATGATGAAAGCTAAACGTCGAGGAATACATAAATAATATCGTTGTTGGCTTTCTTTTTTATTTTCTATGACGTCCGATCATTTTATCCCTATCTTTATCAATATATATATATATCTATATATATATATATATATATATATATATATATATATATATATATATTTATATATACGTATACCTTTATACATACATATACATATATACATACGTATACCTATATACATACATATGCATACGTATATCTATAAACATACATATACATATATACATACGTATACATATACACATACATTTATACGCATATTAATACATATATATATATACATATATATATACATATATATAACTATGTATATACATATATATATAACTATGTATATACATATATATATAACTATGTATATACATATATATATACGCATATGTATATATATACATATATATATATACACGTATATACACATAAATATATATATACATATATATATACATATATATGTATATCCATAAATATATATATATATACATATATATGTATATCCATAAATATATATATATATATGTATATCCATAAATATATATATATATACATATATATATATATGTATATCCATAAATATATATATATATATATATGTATATCCATAAATATATATATATATATATATATATATATATATATATATATATATATATATATATATATATATATATATATATATATATATATAATATAAGTATGCCATGTTTTTATTTAATGTCTGTCTCAGAAATCCTATAAGACGTTCTGGTAAAATTCAAGGCATATTAAAGTATGTTCATTAAAACACTGTTATCCGAGACTGAGGCCAAATGAAAATCATATATTATCAAGGCAGAAATCTATTCTAAATAGTTCAGAAACGTCCAAGAGAGCGCAAAAACCGTAAATAGCTAAATATTAAATTAAACAAGCCAAATTTAATTCTCTAACGATTTTAAAGATTAACATTTAGAAAAAACTCGAACGCACACCAAAATACCCACTGAACAAACTTTCCAGCAGTTTAGTGAAATTCAAACAAAATAACAGGGTGATATAACTCTGATCTGGCATTTCATATATTTATATCAAATTTATATCAAATTTTGCTTTCGAAATTGATTCTCATAAAAATTGGTTTTAACTCTAGTAAGGAATTCTCATATTATTACACACACACACTATATATATATATATATATATATATATATATATATATATATATATATGTGTGTGTGTGTGTGTGTGTGTGTGTGTGTGTTTGTGTGTGTATGGTAAATGAAAAAAGAAAAAGAAAAATGATTTAT
>OY744530.1:43966583-44029083 GCA_963556195.1 Sepiola atlantica | reverse complement strand
AAAATTAATTTTAAATACAATATGACTAAAACGTATGCTTAGAACATTTTTCCAATTTTGATAAAAATTCATTAGATGATATTTATTCTCGAAAATGCATAAACTATAATGTTTTAATTGTTTAAAGAATTAATTGAAAATTAGTGACTATAGGCCTTTACAATGCAAATCTAAATATTTGAATTATGAAATTGTGCCAATAATCTCCCTGCTACACCCATTTATAATGATCTAAAAACAACCTTACAACCATTTACAGTGTTCTGAACTCCATAAGAATATTACGTTATATCCTAGCTGATAGTTGTCTTTTGTGTTTCTTCTTCGTGTTCTTCTTCTTGTAATTAATTTTGTGTATCAAGATTATGATGAGTATTTTGATCGGATGCATCATTATTACTGATTGGATACACAGACGAAAATTATTAAATGCTCAAAAATACAATGAAATTGCCGTCGTTATGTCCAGAAACAATTACGGTGGGCGAAACATTGTAAAGAAGCGTACATATGATGTTTCATCATGGATCAACATATTAACTGATGAAGAACGCAGGATGTTTATGATGTTTAATAATAACAAAGTATAAAAAACAAACAAATGCATCGATACATCGTTTTAAGCTTCAACAACAACCCATATATCATTAAAATATATTAAAAAGCATACGTGGAACACCATACACTTATGACTCTCTTATATATATATATATATATATATATATATATATATATATAGTACATGTATTGTATTAGTTTCTGTAAATGTAAATCCGTAGAAACTCAAGTGTTTATAAAAAGTGCTCAATAACAAGTATAGCTGTTTATAAGTATACATTTTTATTTATACAAACATTATTGGTTACATATGTGCATACATGTTTCGGTTGCACTTTTCCGAGAAAGTCAAACTCATCAGACCAAGAATTTTCTCGAAAATTCTTGGTCTGATGAGGTTTACTTTCTCGGAAAAGTGCAACCGAAACATGTATGCACATATGTAACCAATAATGTTTGTATAAATAAAAATGTATACTTATATATATATATATATATATATATATATATATATGTATATATATAGTCTCTGGAGTTTCTCAACAATTAAAACTATATATAAGTAAAAAAAACATTTTATTCTAAAGTCGTTCGGTGGAACACCACTCTTTTTTAAGTCAATTTACTTTTTGCAGTCACTATATTAGTTAGCTTCTAAGAATGTACACTAGTCTAAACATTATTTAAGGGATCATCAGTTGTTTACCATGAAAACCTATTCCCGGAGTTTAAATATATATATACATATATGAGAAGCCCAACGATTGGCTAAGAGAACAACAAAGAATCAGTGGTTAACTAGCTAGCCGTGTATACAAAAACTCATAACTTTATATATATATATATATATATATATATATATATATATATATGGTAAGTCAATGAACATTGATTAGACCTGCAAATGGAAGCAAATCAATATCTTCAGTTGTGCAAAACAAGGAGCAGTTTAGTTAATAAAAAATTATTTTTTCTCTTTCATTCCTTAAACCAGGCTTTTCAAAGATTAAAATCTTATCATCAGAGGAAAATTATGATTGATAAGTTGACAGAAGAGGACTGTCAAAGTTCTAAATTTGAAAGAGTTTTTTAAAAAAATTTTAAAGTTCAAACGGGTATGAAAATCACCAATAACGAAATCCAAAAAAGCGTGGCGCTCAGAAATATTGGGAAATCCAGAGGAATCTGTATAAAAATCCAAGAACGACGATTCCACCTGAGGCTGTTGTCCTCGGAGAAGGGATCAAATAAGATTGGCCATGTTAAGGAAAACAATATTCTTCCTGTCTTCCGTTAAGCGTATTCCAAGGCAAAAACAACGACAAAATCTCAATGGAGTCAAAGCGAACTGTTACAATGTATAAACATTACTTGGGAATTGTGGGATAGCATAAAAAAGGGAAAAGAAAAAAGAAAGGGACGAGAAAAACCCCTAGACAAAATGTAGAGACAGAAGAAACGGTAGGAACCAAAGAAGAAAGAAAAAAAAGAAAAACAGAAAAAGAGAAGCTAGTGAAAAAAGAGTTCAATCCGACAAGTGGAGGGAGGGTTTAAGGGATTCAAATCAAAATGATATTTAGGCAGAAAAAAGGGAGCGGAAGATAAAAGTTAAGATAAAAAATAATAAAAATATATTCCAAGGTGGCCGAAACCAAGATGTCTGGTCAGCACAGTGAAATTATGTTCCCGTGGGCAATGTAAGTAGATTAAATACAAGTAAGAAACAAAAACTGGCTTTTAAGGAGGATTTGGCTGAGATAATTTTTGATGGGGAAAGAATATAGGGACAGGGTCTTTTTATGGGGGTGTGAAAATGAAAAGGAAGAAAGAACTATTGTCGCTAATAAAGTTAATTAAAACAATAAATGGGAAATGTCAGTCTTATTATAATTCGTAAGGTCTGAGTAAATTTATTTATGAGGTAAAAGGGGTGCTAAGGTATTTTGTAATCAATTGTCAATCTATAAATGAATCGACAATGTAGGTGGTTAAAAATAGGGAAAGGAGTTGGGTGTTAAGCAGATGCAAAACAGCTTAGACTAATGAATAATAAATAAAAAATAAAAATAGTGAAAAACAAAGAATAGATAATAGAATTTAAAAGATGGGGGTAGATAGGTATGTAGTGGCAATGCTGCCTCCACCCTTACATCATTGAACATCCACCGTAATTGGACATGAATTGTGAAAAAACCACGTGAACAAAGCCGCACATACACACACAAATGCACAATAGAAAACCCACACACATGCATACATACATACATACATATACATATTCATATATACATATATATACACACATATGCACAAAACATACAAGATCCTTACACTTGCACAGCAAAGACCGCTTACACACACAAGCGTAGCACTAATACATGGACTTGAGATCTTAGGAAACCACATATATATACACATGTTGAATGTATAAAAAGCAATTATTCATACACTCAAAGCACCAATATATGCACCTGAGATCTCAAACCACCTCATAAAGGTACACATGTACACAAGTGTAAAAGGAAGTTATTCGATGTTAAAACACTATGAAAGCCTAGACAAAGGGTAAAGATGGGGGAAAGGGGAATGAGGATTATACAGGACAATGCAATGGGAAAGAACGACAGTGGATAGGGTGCAATAACTAAATATTATAGGGGATGGCAAATCAGTATCAATATCAGCGACACCGCGAGGCATTAGTCTAGCAGCAAAGAATTTAGCATTAGATAAGTAAAATTTAAAGAATAGGTTAAATGTTCACACTAGAGGAAGGGGAATTGGTAAAGGGGAAATCTGGGATAGGTAAATAGTGCGTACAAAGATTATAAGATGTGGGGAAGGGGAAGTCTATTAATTATTGCTAGGTGGGGGGGGGGGTATCTGGAGGGGCCAAGAAGTTGGTATATTTGTATTTACGCTTGTGTCTGCAATGGGAAATCAATTCGTTTTTAGAGTTAATAGTATTTAAAGATTTATTAGCTGTGGCTATTGCGTAAGTTTCCAGAGTGCAAAGGCTGCAGTGTGGAGATCCTGGGGTGTATGATCTAGATTTTCTCAAGATGGACCAATGTAAGGAGTAGGGTGTATTATTGCTTTTAAGGTTCTAATCTTCTATTATATAAAGGCCAGTTGTCTGTATGTTTGTCTGTTTGTTTGTATGTCCAGCTACTCCTCAAAAACTACTCGGCAAACTGTCGACAAGTCGACATCTTTAGGACCGGACAACACCTGGGAGCATAATATCTCAAGATTACGAAAACAAAAAATGTCCCCGGGGGTCAACGGGGCCAGTTTTCGGGGGCGGGTCTGGTTTTTTGAAACTTTTTACATGTTATTTACTGGTGATTTTGAAATAAGCCAATGTATTCATGTAACAACTTGATAAAAATGCACTGTCCGGTTGTATCAAGTCATCCCATAACTTATGTCCGGATGTATCAATAACAGTTAAACAAGGGTTGCTAAATCACATCCGCACATAGCAACCTAAATTTATATCTTTTAAAATAAAAATAGTTCTTAGGGGGGGGGAGAATGTTTGGGACGCGGGTGGGGTGGGGGGCATTTTTGGGGGGCGGGGAATTATCAACATCTTCATCCTGCGGGGGTGCTTATACAATATAGGACCCGGAGGTTTCTGAAGTATATGGACCTGGGCGGGGGGTTCTTCTGCAGTATAAGCACCAGGGGTGCATCTACAGTACAGGACCCAGCACCGGGGGTGCGTATACAATATAGGACCCGGGTGCTTCTGCAGAATAGGGACCATGGGTTCTTATGCAGTATAGGGGCCAGGGGTACTTCTACAGTATAGGGACCAGGGGTGCTTCTACAGCATAGGACCCAGCACCGGGGGTGCTTCAACAATATAGGACCCGAATGCTTCTACAGAATAGGGACCATGGGTGTTTATGCAGTATAGGCACCGGGGGTGCTTCTACAGTATAGGATCCAGAGACTTCTGCAGTACAGGCATGGGGGGTGCTTCTTCAGTATAGCCACCGGTGTGCTTCTATAGTATAGGACCCAGCACCGGGGGTGTTTTTACAGTATAGGACCCAGCACCGGGGGAGGGGGGCTTCGTCAATTTAGGACCCAGAGGCTTCGGCGTTGTCTGGGAAAAAAGTGCTCAATATCCTATTTTGCTTGCGGAGAGGAGGAGGAGGGAGAGCCCCGGGCAACGCCGGGTACCCCTGCTAGTTAATTTAGAAAGCGAGGTGCTGGGGTTATCGCTATTTAATTTAAATGATTGCATGTGGTTTGAGATTCTTATCTTAATTGGGAAAGCGCTAAGACCTATGTATGTGTGAATTTTGCAAGGTGCAGAATTTGCATTTGAGTAATCAAGGTCATTGGTAGCTGTTTGAAAGGATGGATCTGAAACTATATAAACTTGGGGTGCTGGGGTAGGGCCTAGAAAGAACGGGGTATTACTGCCAATTGTATAGGGTTCAAGATTACTCGGTGAAGATGAGGGGTAAGAGCTTGGGAGGTTATTACTGGTACTTTGAGTTAGCGGGGCAGAGGGAAAAGGAGCAGTACGTGAAGGTAGCAGGGCTGCCGAAGCGGAGTTCGAATTATAGCGAGAGCTCTGTCGGAATTCCCTAATAGTGCACGCGTATATAACATCACTATGAATTGGGGAGGATATATATATATATATATATATATATATATATATATATATATATATATATATATATATATATATATATATATATATATATATATGGGGATATGTATATATATGAGAGAGATGTATTTTAATTATATAATTTATAAATTAATTGTTGTATTTATATAAATATTTGTAATTAATTTATAAATTAATTAATTTTCACGTTCACTAAAGAGGGACATGGACTCGGTTTTCTGGCTATGAGCCGTCATCAGCATGACTTATCTAGGCAAGGATCGAACCCTAGGTGTAAATATTTGTAGTCAAGCGCTTTACCCCTAGACCAGAATTACCTGCAACATTTTGTGCCTGACTTTTTATCGCCTATAGTGTTGTTATTATTTTTACTGGCGACAGTCAGCTGGTGTTTACCGGTACGTTTTTATTGTATGTCGCCACCGTGAGCGATTTATTTATTTTAAGAATACGCAGAGGACTCCAATTTTTATTCGCCCATAATTAATTTAAATAGTAGATAATTATATTTGATTTCACCTGTAAACATAGAAATTAAAAATAAATGAGCGAAATAGAAGAAAGGGAGAGCGAAATACCCAAAATAGAAAATTCTGATTGATAATAGATTATTGTTGTTTGTCTCTCCAAGAGAGTAAAGTGTGACACAAGGTTGTTAGTTTATATTAAGCACTAAAATAGGATAAAAATAAAAACAATTCTCGAACTTTGAAAGATTTTTCTTATCAGGACTAAGTAACAAAAATACATTACCCATTAATCTTAGCTTTAAGGGAAAACGGTGCGGAATAGTTGTCTGTTTAGCTACAATATAAACTACCAACAGTCAAAATTAATAATTCGAACGATGCAGCATATTACAGTTATTTAGACGAAATTATAATTCTTATGCTTAAACATATTCGTATTAAACTGCGTTATTGTTATCACCTGAAGACTATCACAATGAATGCATGTTAGGGGATATTGAAGTGTTTTGTAAGATCGTGGGTCTTCAAATAGTTAAAAAAAAACAAATACATCGTTTAACGCTTCAACTAACACCCATACATCATTAATATATATATATATATATATATATATATATATATATATATATATATATATATATATATATATATATACATATACATATATATATATATACAAAATAAAAGATAAACTTATACGGTGAAATTGTAATATTTCGTCTTTATTAATCAAAAGACTTTTCGAAAATGAGTTAACAGTAATTAAACTCATGACTTTTCCGCATTACAGATACAAAGTACCTCTTTTTCCCCATAACCAAATGTTTAACACAATACAGTTATTACTGTATCTCTGAGTGATACTATAGACGATAAACATGCAAGTTATCAAATGCACCAAAATGAAAATAGACAGCCACATGAATAAATGAGGAAAGAAACAAAAAAGACTAACCATCGAGTAATATATATATATATATATATATATATATATATATATATATATATATATATACTAGAAAAATTATAACCCGTTGGGTCACCTAATGAGCCCAGGTTATATTGTTTGAATCATGAAAAGTAGGTTTGCAAAGTAAGTTAAATATGAAAAATTAAAAGACAGTCACGCTGAAGGCGTTTGACAGCGAACTATAGATTGTAGCGCAGTAAAGAAACTCCCATGAAAAAATGCAATAAATAAAGCTAGCGTGATGCAATAGCGACTTGAAGCAAGGGAGACTAGCAGAAAGCTAAAGTAACCAATGAAAGAAAAGGTAAAGATAAAGAAAAATAGATGAAAAGATAACAGAATTATAGAACGAAATAACAAGAAAATAAAAATAAAATGTACGGAAATGTGCGTGTTGAACGTTAGACAGACATAATTGCGACAAAATGTAAGAGTCAGGTGAGCAAAAATGATTGTATGATGGTATTTAGGGTGCGTACGTTTCGCACATTCAAAAATAAACAGCGACGACAACAACAGAAATGGTGTTCCGAATTCGGTTGACTTTTCATAAAAGTTAAACATGAATTTAGTGCTAAATAAGGAGAAATTATTTAATGTAAGTAATTTATACCGAACCTTTTTTCTGTAAGCAGCCTTGTATAGATCTATTTTCGCCATCTTTGATTTTCTACAAAAGTGCCCCTCACAATGCAGTATTATCTCAATTTAAAACGGATTTCTTCTTCTGAAATTGTATCCATAGAATTTACAAGCTGATTGAACTGTACTATATTACCTAAAATAACGTTTTTATAGGCGGCTTGAAAAAGTGATCTACCTAGTGTTTAAACCGGTAGACGATCTGATTTGAGCATTGAACTTTTTCACATTGTTATCATGTATTCAAACATATCCTGAGGATAAGATTTCTAGAAACTTTCGATATAATTAAAACAATAATGTAATGTTTAAGAACTTGTTTTTGTTTTTGGTTGAGGTCGACTTTTCTGAAACAGCACACACACAGACATATATATATATATATATATATATATATATATTTGCGACAAAATATAAGAATATCTACCAGGTGCAAAAAGTGCGTGCTCTCCTGATGCGTAAGTTTCACACATGAAAATAATAAACAGAAACGACGATGAAAAACAGACGTTTTATTCCGAATTCGGTTGACCTTTTATAAAAGGTAAACATGAATTGGTCCACAAAGAAGCATTGACAAGAAAATTATAAGACACAGAATAAATATACGTAAAAATAGGAATTTAATAAAATTGTAATTTTTACAAACGTGTGAGGACAAAAGAAAGTCAGAACCCTTTTTACTCCAAATAAATAAAACAGCTTCTTTTTGTAACATTTTTTTGTTGCATTTTCTGTCATATTTCGAAATATTTCTAAGTTGTTCATATATACTGCACACTGGCTGTTTATCTTTAAGGCGGTTCGGGTCTCCTGTTGAGGGAATTAATTCAATAACCACGCAGAATAGAAAATGTATTTCTGTTACAATCAATAAATATATCAAGTATCGGGGGAAAATTGTTCCCAGTATTTATTCTTGCTTTTAGTTTTTTAGACCGAGCATAGCATTCCAAAACCGTTTCATCGCTAAGAAATTACGCACACATCTAATACTACACAGCGATATTCCTAACTAATTTGAAACTTACATTAGTGTATGTAAATACCTCATCAACAAACCAACATGAGAGATGTGCATGCTGAACGTTTTGGATGACTTTTCAACCTTCTTGATCAAATAATGGATCTATGATAAGAATTACACACATAATGTTGAGATCGATCGGTTGGGTTTTGCGTTTTACGTTAGCTTCATTGAGTCATTTTATGCCGAAACCGTGCATACGATTTGTATATAATTGGTTAGTAGATTAAGTTGTTTCAAGCTTATATTTTGTAAGCAAATATTAATATAGATAGTTCTTATTTACCTCATAGATAGAGCACTGACAGGTACTACCACGCCGGGTCAGAATAAATTAAATATATCGGACTACGCTCAACGTGGTTATTATTTCGATTCGTGGCTACGGTGTGCTGGTAGGTCAAAACCACGCTAGTGTATTGTAATAAGAACGAAACGGCTGTTTGTGGATTACTACTTCTAATATGTATATATATATATATGTATATATATATATATATATATATATATATATATATAAGAACGGAAAAATACAGATGTTTTGTATACTTTTTAATGTAGAACTGATCGATGCTCGATATACAAGGTATAGCAATTATATTGACTAGATGGGAATAAAGATTGTATAAAATACAATATCTATTAAGTCATCAGTTGTTCAAAATACCCTTGTTTTGAACAACTGATCACTTAATAGATATTGTATTTTATAAAATGCTATTCTCATATTCTACTTATATATATATATATATATATATATATATATATATATATATATATATATATATATTGATTTTATTGCATTAGTTGCGACAAAACAAGTTTTGTTTCATTGGTGCGAATAGCGACCAACTCATCGGGCCGGCGAAAGGAATTCCTTTCGCCGGCCCGATGAGTTGGTCGCTATTCGCACCAATGAAACAAAACTTGTTTTGTCGCAACTAATGGAATAAAATCAAAAAATATATATTTTGCTCTTAATTTTCATTGAGCACTCTCATAAACCCGGTTTCAAAATCCTTCGGATTCATACCCCCTGGATATTTGTAACAAGTTAATTATATATATATATATATATATATACATATATATATATATATATATATAGAGAGAGAGAGAGATAGATAGATAGATAGATAGATAGATAGATAGATAGATAGATAGATAGATAGATAGATAGATAGATAGATATATACATACTACAAGTGTAATATGAGAATAACATTTTATAAACTACAAATATATATAATAAGTAATCACTTATCAAGTAATAATTCTTACCAGGATAAGGTTTAATGATATAGAGAGATTGAAAATAATGGATGGACTTATTAAAATCTAATTAACCGTGAGGGCGGTATAAAACTACTGTTATTTTGCATTAACGATGACTATGTTGTGACCCTTTGGAAAGCAATTGTCTGGCAAAGTTTTTCACAAATTGTAATTTCTTGGAAATAAAGAATAGATGAAACTGTCACCCCTTAATTCATGCTTGAACTCCATACAAATCGAGATACCTGAGTCAGCTCTAATCTTTGGTCCTTCCTTGTAAGATATTCCCCTTAAGAACATATCTAGCACAACGAAAAAAGATTTTCCCTCTCCTATTCATGTACTTGAACAAAACATATTTTGGATAGCTTCCCGCGGTGAAACTGCTCTTCTGCTGATTACAACTTGCGTGTCTTCAAATCCAATGTAAACACATATTTAAATCGACCCATAATTTATTAAACGTTGTTCATACCATTGATCAATTTCTGCCCTCCCATAGTGTTCCTCATCTTTTGGATTACACTTATTTCGTCTAATTACCCATTATACTTGGGTAGCTTTTGGCCTGGATAAGTAGTGATAGTATAATAAATAAAAAATATAGTGAAATACCACACAGCACTTTTACCTGATACGAAAGCATTACAATATAATGCCATACTTGCATAACGGAACACATCGACGACACTTTGAAGTAAAGAAAATGTGAACAATAGGTTCCAGGGTTCGAACTCTGAACATTTTACACGAAATAACCTCTTCAACCTCAATAATCATGTTTTCACTTTGAGATATGTTAGTCCAATTTTCTGAAGTTAGATAGTAATGTTTATTGATATGATTCTCAGCGTTTTTGTTTTATTTAAAGCATTATATTTTTTAAGTAAATTCTACACGCATTTAATCGGTTTATGAATTGAAAATGATAATTCTAAAAAATGATCTTGACAAACTGAATAATTACAAACGTTAGTGTGTGCTCATCTGCTTATGTATTTCGGTGGATATTTTAAATACTGTAAATTAGAACTGACAAATAATTACAGAACAGCGGCATCTTTATGAAGAAACGCTGCAACATCCGTCATTTCTTTATTGTTATCAAGCTTGCCTAAATCGATCAAGGTAACTGGAAAAAGGAAAATTACTTGAGAAAAAAAAGTACTCCAGTTATATAATGGCAGGTTCATTTTTATAGCCATGTTTTTATTTTAGTTAAATATGAGAAGATAAGCGACAATGAGAATCGACATATTATAATTGGGTTGCTGTAGAGGTCCTAGCTATAAGCCATTGTAAGCCCTGGCAATACATTACCACCTAAAATGGATGACTGTGTGATGAAGACTGTACAATGGATAAATGGTTGGGCTTCATCGTAACAGCACTTCGCTTGATCCGGTGTTGCTTAACCCCAGTAGCAGGAAGAAATCCCAGTTGATCCGAAACAACGCTTAGATAAGCAGAAAAGAAGTAGTGTTATTTAAGAGTTGTTCTTCCTATGCTAGTTTTCTTACAATGTCTACCCTACTATTTATTTTGGCTAAGATCAAAGTGTAGTATATGTTCCGATGGATACTGCACCCCATAGACTGGTATTGTCTTGGCCTTCGGGGCTTGATTTACACCAGTCTATGGGTCTGTCCTGTGCAGTTCACCTGTCCTGTGCAGTTCGCCCTCCCAGGCTTCGCCTTCCATCTTTGGGGAGGAGTAAGTTTATTGCTTACTGCCTAAGGCGCCCCTTACGGGGGAATGCCGACGGGGCTACCCAGGCATTTTTTAATGGCCAGAGTGATCACCTCTTGGGCGCTGGCTTTTCAAACCCCACTTTCCCGACCCGACCTTGGGTTACATCTTACTTGTGGGAGTAAGATTAAAACTGGCCTTGTGCCTAACTCCTGGAGAGGAGTAAATCAATACCCTACTATTTCACACAGAGGTCTGGGACGCGTAGCTGGGTCGTCTGTGTAACGGGTCCTCTATGATTTCTATTTGAATGGGTGACGTCACCATGTAGGACATCATCTCTTCTGGTGATTTCAACGTTTTATGTGGATTTCGTCATCCTTTTGCGACGTTATCCGCTCATGGCGTCATAAACGATTTCGCCAGTGTCTGCGAGCTACTTTTAGTAGATTGTGTCATCTATTTGTGACTGCCTACCTTTGTGACGTCGGTGTATACGAAGACAAACACACAAGATAACAAACATGATGTACACGATCCAAACAGGTTTAGTAGTATTTAGATAAATATAGATACATAAAAAGTAATGCAAATTACGTGGACTATTTTGGAGCAGGCATACAAAATAGGTTGGAGTGTCCCTATTTCTCTCGAACTTAAGTCATGTCAAGTTAATTCCAAATGCATGCATAAACTGACTTCAATTTTATATATTTCTTATTATAACGTTTTAACGAACCGTGCGTCTATCAACTATTACAAACACGCGTCGTTACCGGGAAACCGGATTATTGACTGTCTGTTGATAAAATCACTTGGACGTCGATGTTTAATTTTTAATAAAGGTTTATCATAAAAATAGAACAATAACAGAAAACATCACATATGTTACTTTTGTATTTCTGAGAGAGAGAGAGAGAGAGAGAGAGAAATAGAGACATACGAGTTACTCGTCTTGCTACACATAGACACTTCTTTCCTCACTGAAATATCTTCAGGTAAGAGAAAGATAATCTCTGTTTAAAAGTCACGTGGTTTCGTCGACTTCTGTTCTGGGGTCATCCCTGACCCTCAAACTTTTCATTACAAACAACGACCCTCCTTATGAAACACTGTTACAAAAACACTAACTGATAAACAATATACGTACAAATAGGGTCCCAGTTCAAAGACATCATACGTTAATCATACTGTATAACCCACAGCACCTGCGCATTGGTATGTGCACTTAACTTCGAAAGAATATTATTGCCTATTAATATGCAACATACTCCAAACCTATTAAAGTAGCTACGACAATAATTCGGAAAGTAAGAACGAATATTCTGAAGTGTTTAATTCTACGCGGTTAATGTTCAATATGTATTTTAGAACTTCAATTTGACAGACCCACCACCATAGTTCGTATAGATGTATTTATAAATGATGTTTCAAAATAAAGCGTTGCAGACTAACAAAGCATATAGCGACTTATATTCTCATCTTGAGTGTAATTTTAACAATGTTTGAGTTGATATAGACTCGGATTTACTTCAAGTGTATCTTTTCGAACTTGATAATCTTCATGTAGAACTAGGGTGCATATACATTTACATACATATACATTTACATACATAAATATTTGCATACATATACATTAACATACATTAAAATGTACATACATATACATTTACATACATATACATACATATACATTTAGAACTGAATTTTACATAATTTACGGAATTAGATTGTTTTCGTCCTGTGTGCAGTAACCGGGTAGCAGTGTTAACACTTCCATCCCATAATGCCATGCATGTAGCAAAGGCAAATCAATCCTGCTTCAATGTTTCTTTACATTGGCAAATAAGTTTACAGTATAAAAATAAGTGTCTCCTTTTGAACATAGAACAATCTTTGGATGGAATATGAATCTCCATCTTACATCTAAAATGGCATTTGTAACTAAAATCTGATAGACTGGCGAACACGTTATTTAAAAAAGCGCGACAGATCAACTCACATACAGTGTCTATTATGAAAATGCTTTGACGATGCTTAACTAAAATGCATTAATTTATTCTTTCGTTTAACAATTCAAATGTGTTAAACTTAAGCGTTACTCACCGACCAACCTTCCTGCAAAGTCCCTGATGAAGATACGAGGATGAATCTAAAGGTAGATTAAATGCAAAAAGTAACTAAAAAATATATGGTGTCGATGAAGACATTTTAATTTAACTAATTTAAAAATGTATTGTTCCAAAATCGAATAAGACGTCATAGATGGAATTATCTCGTCATTGCCGTACTCTAATAGTTTGTTTTATGCATTTAGTATTCACATATATGCTATTTCCGAACACATATTTTTGCTAGGCTAAGAGGAACATATAATTGTGAAAGAACTGCACACAATAGGTAGTTTAAACAACAGCAATTATTTCGAGTTATTAAAATAATTTCCAACGCTATTTATAATATTTACTTATTCATGAACTCTTTTTCATGATCGCTTATGTTTGAATTCATGTTTTGAAACATGACATGAATTCAAAATCTCTGACGTCACTCTTAAGCTATAATTAGTTTGTTAAGATAATGTTTCAAGCTCTTATTATAGGAAAGTTCAATAGATCAGTTGTAGAACCTCAGACTGCAGATCTCAAGGTTTCGATTTCCAGTCATGGCATCCGCTTGATTTCTTGGGAATCTATTATGTACTATTAATGCAATATTCTTCATTTTTAAAGGTTAGTTAAAATAGGTTATATTTCGAAATCAGACAAATTTCGGAATGTATTCATTACGTTTTAAAAAAGTGTGACTGACGGACTGACAGACGGACGGACCGACAGACGGAGAAAATCTGTTGTTTATATAAGAAGTAAATTTAACTGACTATTTTTACACAAATAAATAGCTTATTTATTTGTAAAGACTTATATTGTTACAATAAACAAATGAATTAAAAGGTTGCTACATTTGTTTTATTTATCTAGAAAATATTTAGCTGACACGTATTTTACGTTTTTTTTTTCGGGGAATAAGTGGTGAGAAACAAAATGAGGTAGTAATAAACAGATAGAAAATGATACTTTGGAGATAATAATTTAAAATGATTACTTTAAATCATAATACAATGGAAGATTAAACTACGATTATATTAGATATGTATATATGTTCCTAAACCGTCATCGGCATCGTCCATCTTGCAATCTCTATCCCATCATACGATATCTGCAGCAAGGGCAGATAAATACTTATCTGATGTCTCTGGACAAGGGCACATAATTTTAAACTACAAAAACATATTATTTTAAACATACAAGCATCTAAAGATGGAATATTAATTCCAATCTGGCAGTTACGAAGAAAGAGAAATCATGAGGTAAGCCACCGTGAAATTTATACGGAGCCTTGCTAGTGGTCTATAATTCATAGATATGAATAACCTTTAAGAAAAAAACAGAAGGAGTTTTATAACACAAAAAAACTGAATCCTTAAATTAATAAAAAACAACTTGTTCGTGATGAGACCTTATTCACCAGACTGTACGTGTTTGATTAAGGAAATTACATACTATTTAGTTATTTGTATAAAAGATTCACAAAAGTTTAGTTATAAAAAAAAGTGTTAACTGGTATTTAATAAATAGAAAACAACGAATCAATGATGACGAAAGGAAACTTGGAAGCACGTCTCTGTCTACAGAATCCATGCGTCTCGATTTCATTCTGTTTAGGTTGGACAGATATCTAGGAGAACATTCAACGCCTTGTCAACAGTACGCACTGTTAACTTTCATTAGAAGTAAGGAAAAAAACAGAGTTCACAAATTTCCATTCAAAGAAATGTTTAAATGTAACTAGGGGACATTAATCTTGTGTTATTGGTGTTAATAAGTATCGTTGTGGGATTATAGAATATGTTCAACAAAACGTAATCCATATTATTCATCTGACAGCTATGTTCTTGGATTTTTGGCTAGATGTCAAGCATAGTAGTTGTTCTAATACTAGATTCCATCTTTTATTTCCTCTGTCACTGACAGAGAAATGCTTCTATACTGAGGCAATTTTTGTAATTTTTGTCTTCATTGAGAATACTTATTTTGCGGAGTGGATTTTCCCCTCATTAAAAACTGACATTGTGTCTAACTTTGCTATTGTAAGGAGGGGTAAATACGAATCTATACTCTCATCTTGCTTTTTATTTTAACAACGTTTCGGTCGCTGTTTCCTCCAGTCTACTTCAGGTGTATCTTTTAGGACTAGAGTATCTTCATACGGAACTCGGGAACCTTTACGAAATTGGAAATTGAACCCTTTATTTAACACACAGGGTTAGATTATTATCGGTTCGTCTGCAGTAAAAGCGGTGTACTTTTATTTATTTATATTATTCTTAGTTATCATCGCCTGTAGTATATAGTTAACCTCCAACCTCTAGAGGACTCTACTTTATAATTGATCTTTTAGCAACATGTTACGCCAAGGGTCCATGTTAGCAATTATAGTAATTTGTTTGAATGGGCGTCTTGCGACGTTTTGACCAGCTTAATTAAGTATTAGCTTCATGTTTTTTCTTAATAATTCGGCTATTCACAATACGAACAACATGAATATTGTCGACATCCCTAGTGAAATGGTGCTATCGTTACAACAGAGCCGGAATACGTGTCATCAGTTCACTTCACGCATTACAGCCACTTCCGATTCTTTCAAATTATCTGACGTAACTCAAACGTCACGAATGTAAACTAAAACGCCGTTTTTTGTTTTATTAACATCGACTCAGAATAACATGTTTCCATTAAAAATATTCAACAGCATATTAATTTACTTCTATTAATTAATTTCTGTTAATATGTTTATAAGTTTTTCTTAAAAAAAATTAAATTTTGTAGAGAATCCTTGATGCCGAAGGGTTTCTACTCTGATACCGTTTTTCTCAGACCACTTACCTTTAGAATTCTATTCTTGCTCACTGTTTCCTCGTCTCTAGCAATATGTAGAAATTTAAATATAATGTGAACAAATACATTGTTACCCAACTCCCCTGTCACGTCGCAGTTATAAATCTGAGCCGTATCACAGCAGCCACTATGTGCCTCGTTTGAGGTGAATTACATTTTAGAAACTATATAACTTGAACAATTAAACCCAGGAAAATCAACAGTTTTGGCAGCAGAAAGTTTCATTATGACATTACGTATTCTTATTACAAAATGCTTTACTTTTTTAGGTAAGTAATGTATGAGAAACAACATATTAAAAACAAGGTATCAAATAAAAACTAAAAAACTACACATTCCATAGGTGCCGCTTTAGCTTGTTATCTACATACCATGAATCTACTTTGGTATAATATCTACACTTACATTAATATCTATGTCTCATGAATCTACGTTGTTATGGGATCTACACCTCATATTTCAATCAACACGATAAAAAAACACTTCTAATTGTTTTGAAACAATTTGTTGTTAGAGAGGCTGGAACTTTAACCCTAATCTCTAATACTAGCGTTCAAAGAAGAGATCGTGAGGAACTTCAGACTAATTTTAACCGAGTCGTCGCTCTAGTTTTAGTAATCTATTCCTTGTTTATATGAAGCCAAAATAGAGAAGCGTACGGTGTAGATATTTTTCCCTTGTAAATATGAAGCAAAAGTGGCACCCATTTCATTTTTTGTCGATAAATTTACTTTCTTGCAAAATCTACAAAACAGGTTGTATACCTTTTTTTATTATCTACGTAAAAAAGTAGGATTTATTCCTGACTAGGAAATATTACTCGTTCATCAGAGACATTTCTATCTATTTTTCTGCAATAATTATGTGAAAAAGAATTATTCTGGTGTTGGTTTAATTACTTTGTAAAATTGAAACAACGTATTTTTCAAAGAAATTAATATAAATATACATCGTCTATTTTTGGTTTATTATTGTATATATATAAAAGTCAATATCTATTTGTTTGTGTTATAGAAGTCGATATGTTAACAATTAGAAAATTCAAATAAGTTTCAATAAGGGTTACATTTTTCACAGAATCTAAAGACACAATTACAATTCTTTTTCGATTCTATAGGAAGTCACTAAGGGAAATCAGCGGTTAGGTTCATAACATGATTGAAACATATAAGAACTGAAAAAACGAAATTATTTTTGTTAATAGTTTTTCTTTTGTTTTGAAAACAGAAAAAAATAACTATATCAGTTAAGAATATATTTTAAAACAGGTTCACATGTAAATAAGTAGTTTTATTAGTATTTTTATGATTAAAAGTATGATATAGAAATGAATTCGTTTCGATTAGTTAAAGCCATTATTTTTTTTACAGTTATCTGTAAAACCGTAGCGTCAATATATTTTTTTTAGGAAAACACTACCCCGCTAACAGTTTTAGATTTACTTACAACTGTTTTTTTTTTAGCTTTTCTTCTTAACCTAACTATACTTGACATTATTTCCGAACAGTAATATACCTCCACACGTGCAATGCCGGGCGTGTACCGTTTATTTATTATTTAAGTAACGATAAATTATTAGAGTGGTAAGATGGAAAATATTATATTTTTACATCAAAGACTTTGTGTTTAAGTGGCGTTAGGTACGCTTACACAAAAAAAGATTTAATCGGGGTGCTGACAAAATATGTAGTCCAACATGTCATCTTTACTATTGGAGTCATCAATTATCCCGGCCAGGAGCCATTAGAGGATAAGGTTTAAAGAGACGGGAATGATTACCAGATAAAAGATGAGGAAGACTATGGGTGGGCAAACAATGATCAATTGTATGAACTGCGTGTCATTGCTTATGGGGCAGTTTGTGACAATACATTAGATTTGAAAACGACCAAATTGTCATCTGAATTAAATGTGTTCCCTGGACGGGACACCCTTGCAAAGAAGCTTATCTATGGGAATGTCGCCCGACGCTATGTACATGGAAGGAGAGAAAGGAAATAATATTTTCACTGTGGTAACTAAACGAGTTATTTGTTGTGAATGTCTTAAAAAGAGGAACCAAAGACTAGAGATCTGTCGAGCACTTCCATGAAAATCCCAATAGAGATGAGAGAGACTAAAAACGTATCTTCTGTGTAAAAGTGTGTTTAGTGAAAAGAAGTGATAATCCTCACTAGATTTCGAAATCGATTTTGAACTCCGACAAGTCAAGAAACCGTTCTGTGTGGAGTACGTTATAAATATGTGGAAAATACAAAATAGTTTCATAAATAATTAGGCTTTGCAATTATTTATAGGTACTTTTTGAAATTTTCAAATAGAGGAGAGATGGGATGATAGAGAAAGAAAAAGAGAAGGGTAGAACAGATAGAAGAAATAAAGATTTAGAAAATACAAAAGGGTTTCATAACTATTTGTAAAATTACAAACGGTTTTCAGATATATTTAATTATATATGCAACAAATATTTATCCAACGCGTTTTCGCGTATCTAGTTTCTTGTAAAGTGCTTCCTAAGAAAATCATCATTCAAATAATTACTTCTGAGTAGGATCAAATGCTAACCATTATCTAATTAAAGCACAGAAGTGTATTTTTGTATTATTTGTATTATTCGGACTAGTATTTTTATCTTGGTTGTTATTTTCAAAACATTCGGTCGATTTTTCAACTAATATATTTCATTTAAATTACCACCATTTTTATGGTTATATAGTAGTGATAAAAGAAAAAAGCTCGCATTTATTCATTTAGAAGATATATTTATATATATATATATATATATATATATATATATATATATATATATATATATATATAAAATATAAATATATATATATAATATAAATGTATTGTATGTTAAAACTAATTATTTTCATTTAAATTAAAGTTTCCTAAATTAATGTACCATTAATTAATATTTTTTTTAAAGTTGTTTGTATTGTATCCTATGTTATCAAATTACTTTAATGTATTACTGTTGTCTATAGGAAGATGGAACTATCAAATTACAAACGAATAATACCAAACGATAAGTTATTATAATCTGTAAAAATTAATTATTAAAACTAGACTGTGTTCGAGTATTTTCTCTCTACTATATATACAGTATTTTAAACGACTGTTGTATTATTGATTTAAATAATAGGGAACCGTTATTGTGATAATATGAGTGTGATAAATGAACACAAATATTTAGAAATTAGTCGTATACAATAATCTTTTTAACTATTTCGTACATGAACACAAAAGTACAAAAATGAAAAACACCTAAAATGTGTTTAATGTGAAATTTTCAAGAGACGAAATGAAATTAATGAAGAAATCTTATACTCACAAACAACGTCTTTATATATTTCCACACTTTTGTACAAGTACATCCATAGTCAGGTTAGATAAAAGAGGTTGACGACGTTGAGCCTACCTAGTACGAAATCGGTGGACATTTTTTGGCAAGTTCATATATTTTATGCAACAAATTCTCTTCAAATCAAAATGAATCTACAAATACAGGATGTCCATAATGTGTGTGTGCACTTAAAAAAAACATAACTTCATTTGGGTTTGATACTGAAATAACCTATATAAATGATTAGAAAAAGTTCATTTAACTTTTTAGAGATGTTATCAAAATTGTATTTAAAGTTCCACATGTCTTCCATCATTAGAAATACAAAGCGTCATATGAAATCATTTTCCAACTTATTTACAGTAAGGTCTTTAATTTTATTAATTATCTTAGCTTTCAAATCGTCTAATGAACTAGATTTGGTTGCATACACAATTATTCTCAGATGGCATGATCAAAAACTAATAGAGTCGAACGATAAGGCCAACAGAATTGTCCACCCCTTTTGTTAGGATATTCTTGATTTACAAATAGTTTTACTTATCTAAAAATTGTTGCAAATTTTTGTATTAAACTAGAGATATAAAACTTAATAAAATTTTCTATAGATTATTTATATCACAGATACAAATAAAGCCATACATTTTTTAAAGTGCACACGGACATTATGGATACCCTGTATATCTAATACACAAACATGTAAAATCCCGACATATGATGACCAAAGAATGGTAGACCTGCCGTAAAACCCAATAACAAATATTTCTCTTCAAATGCTAAATAAAAGTTTTGAATGTGCTATGTTTAATTATACCATTTTGTGCGTGATTAGCTGAATAGATACCGTCACATACCGAGGTTAAAGTTCTAACGGATCTATTGTGATCGTTTACGAACAGCTATCGGTGGCAAAGTTATGGAGCTGCAATTTCCCGCATAAGAGTAAATCGTATATTAAAGACCATTTCCAGTATGTTATATGCTTCCGTATCAATAAGGGTTGATATACTTTAAAATAGAAAAAACAAATTATGTAATAATTTTACTTACCATAACTCTATGTAAAAGGGAAGAGTGGTGTAATTATGTGTGGCGGTCTATTAAGACAGCTGATAGGAAATCTGGAACTACTTTGCCGGTTGATTTTATAGTGTTTTTGTAGCTTCCACATTTTAATTGGATGGGGCTACTTTCGAAAAGGATCAACTGGAACACTATGAAGTAAACCCACTGCAGTTGACATTGTAAGAAACCGATTCCAGTAGGGCGCCGATTCTAAGCACAGCTGATTGCTTCGTTTTGATTGTGCCAGAGAGAGACCAGAAGGTATTAAAAAGTCACCATTGTCTGAGTTCCCCCGTGGAACTCCCACGAAATGTAGAATCCAGGTCTCCTTGGTAATAAAAGTTAGTATTTTAAAGCATTCTGAGAACTGAATACCTGTATTGTTTAGTGTAATGTGCGTTGTTTTCTTTCATAATTGTTAACAGTAAATGAATACGTTAACTCTATTTTTCTTAACTTTTTGTTTTAATGATGGATACGTTTGAAATATATGTTTAAAACACATATATTAAGGAATATATGTTTAAGTCAGCAAACATTTTTATAAAGTTGAAAGATATTAATGCTAGCCCTGGAGGATGTAAAATTAATATTTGCAAAAATTATACAATAATGGGATTATGAAATTAAACAAACTCCGCATTCAACGGTCCCTAAATTAACATTACAAACTATACATGTGTTGTATGGAATCGCCGATTGTTTCCCCTTGATTTTGTCCAAATGAGACCAGAGAGTATCAATAATTCACCGTTGTCGCACATCTCCCATGTGGCTCCTAGAAAATGAAGATGTTGAAGTCCCGCCGATAATCAATGTCGCTATTTTAAAGGTAAAAGTAAGAGTTTTTATTGCTTTTTTATCTTGTATTGTTTTTTATAATATGCGTGGCTTGTCCTTCATAATTGTCAACTGTAATAAATGTGTTAACTGGATTTTGGGTTTAAGACGTTCGTTTTGTATGATGGGTATGTTTGGAATATACGGTTAAAGCTGTTGAATAAGATAACGTATAGTCTAATAATGTCGATTGTGTTAAAGGTTACTTCTACTGATAGCAGATTCCAGTTCCCAGGACGAAAATGTTTGATTGTAAGCTATGAAGCAATTTTTTGCAAGTCCAATACTTTCAATACTGGACGCTGTAAAAAAGAGTTCACATCAGGAAAGTTGTTTGATTGTAAGCTATGAAGCAATTTTTTGCAAGTCCAATACTGTCAATACCGGACGCTGTAAAAGAGATGTCACATCAGGTAAGATGTTTGATTGTAAGCTATGAAGCAATTTTTTGCAAGTCTAATATTGTCAATACCGGACGCTGTAAATAGAGTTCACATCAGGTAAGTTGTTTGATTGTAAGCTATGAAGCAATTTTTTGCAAGTCTAAAATTGTCAATACCGGACGCTGTAAATAGAGTTCACATCAGGTAAGTTGTTTGATTGTAAGCTATGAAGCAATTTCTTGCAAGTCTAATATTGTCAATACCGGACGCTGTAAATAGAGTTCACATCAGGTAAGTTGTTTGATTGTAAGCTATGAAGCAATTTTTTGCAAGTCTAATATTGTCAATACCGGACGCTGTAAATAGAGTTCACATCAGGTAAGTTGTTTGATTGTAAGCTATGAAGCAATTTTTTGCAAGTCTAATATTGTCAATACCGGACGCTGTAAATAGAGTTCACATCAGGTAAGTTGTTTGATTGTAAGCTATGAAGCAATTTCTTGCAAGTCTAATATTGTCAATACCGGACGCTGTAAATAGAGTTCACATCAGGTAAGTTGTTTGATTGTAAGCTATGAAGCAATTTCTTGCAAGTCTAATATTGTCAATACCGGACGCTGTGAATAGAGTTCATATCAGGTAAGTTGTTTGATTGTAAGCTATGAAGCAATTTTTTGCAAGTCTAATATTGTCAATACCGGACGCTGAGATTAGAGTTCACATCAGGTAAGTTGTTTGATTGTAAGCTATGAAGCAATTTTTTGCAAGTCTAATATTGTCAATACCGGACGCTGTAAAAGAGATGTCACATCAGGTAAGATGTTTGATTGTAAGCTATGAAGCAATTTTTTGCAAGTCTAATATTGTCAATACCGGACGCTGTGAATAGAGTTCACATCAGGTAAGTTGTTTGATTGTAAGCTATGAAGCAATTTCTTGCAAGTCTAATATTGTCAATACCGGGCGCTGTAAATAGAGTTCACATCAGGTAAGTTGTTTGATTGTAAGCTATGAAGCAATTTTTTGCAAGTCTAATATTGTCAATACCGGACGCTGTAAATAGAGTTCACATCAGGTAAGTTGTTTGATTGTAAGCTATGAAGCAATGTTTTGCAAGTCCAATACTGTCAATACCGGACGCTGTAAAAAAGAGTTCACATCAGGTAAGATGTTTGTCCTAATTTCTTTTCATATCGAGTTTTACTTTGAAGCTTGGGTTCCTAAATCGGACTACCTCACCTCATTTACATCCTAATAAAAGTCTCGACATAATGTTTAAAATAGCCCATCTGAAGTATCTAGAATAAAAAAAGCACCTGAACTAAAAACCGATATTACGTGTTTGTTTAGAACATATATAGGATGTAATCTCTGGGATAATAGTCGATATCTATTATTAGTAATGTTTTGGCGAAAACAGCCTCGTTGCGAGGCGACTAATCAGTTTTTACATTAGCTTATACAAGGTGACTATAGAATAATGCAATCCCATGATCGTTAATAAAATTCGTAATCATATTTTGAGCAAATAAACTTCATATACTTAACAAGTTCATCAAGTGTCCGTTATAGAATATCAAACATTCTTATTTTACTGCCATTCTATGACCTGCAAAAAAAACATCTGTTATCGTCTCCTCAGATTAAGGTGTGACCCAGAATAGACTTAGCATTCACTTCACTGTACTCTCCAATATCTTGTGTATAGTATCTAAAAGATAATGGCTATCAAAATAATTCCCAGATTATTTCTACACTAAAGAAAGGATGGACAGCATAACATTCCTGAACTGAAGATGGTGGTCATCACAGACTAAATCCTGTCAGTGACAGGAGAAGAGAATATCAGAGTTATTTACAATATTGCACGTCGTATCCAGGTTGATTTACTATTGAACGACGATAAAACAAAGAATTCATGTCTGGTAGGCAAGTCAAAGAAAGACTGAAGTTTATTGGTACGAAATATGGTTGGATTGCTGAAAGGATTGTGAAGTTTATTAACGTTCATATCAGTGGCATTTTCCTTTTGGGAGGAGGGGGTCTTATAAGTAAGTAATTCAATTTCTCGCAGAATCTCAGTCGCCATCAATTTACGATTAGTTCTACATTCGATTAACTACTCCCCTTCGCATCTCCTGTCTTACTTTCGCTCGCCTTGCCTTCTGAAACCATATCTTCTTTAGGAAATTCACTTCAGACAAACTATCCGTCATGTATTTCTTCTCTGCGCCCTTGTGTCTCCAATACTTGACAGACATCTCACGCTCTTGCTACGATGGTAAAGACGAAGAGCCCCTAAACTTGCATTTAGTTTCGAGTTAAAGCTATTTCCGTCTGTAAAATCTATAATAAAGTCTCTTAATCATTAAAACCTGGCCGTGAATGATGTAAAACCATTCCAGATCTATTACTCAAATGTTATTGCATTGAGATAAGCGTCTGAAGGTTTATTCATTCATTAAAATAGTTAATTTTTCATACTTCAAACCTGTCAAGTTTTCAGTTTTGTGAATTTAGTATTCACCGATTTAGTTAGTCGCCATGTTTCAAATGCGTCCTCACAGAGATATAAAAGGCTTAGTCTGTCGGGCACGATTTAGATTAAAACAGACTGTATATCGCTAAACGCGCAGATTATGTGAAATAAGTAAAAATAGATTGGACGTAAATGATAAGTTTACTAAATAAAAAAGTGGTTTTCTCTTTATGTCAAGATAAACGTCTTAATAGTATAGGGTGATGTCCAAACATACTTTAGTTTACGAATAGTAAGCGAGTGTTCTGATATACATTATCTTTGAGATAAGCAGACAGATAAAAATATATATTTATGGGTTTTCTTCTGATATGTATACTCATCAAGGTTGATATTTCTATGTTTTCTACGTTGCTCTCCACCGATGTATTTTTATTGATGTGTTTGTCCCTATATTTAAATCTGATGTATTTTGATTGTGTATATACGTTGTTATTGTGTTAAATAGTGAGGGTGTGTCCGAAGGGAGGAGAGTAACAGCGGAAGTCGGAAATTACGTCACATCTATTCGGAGCTTTTTTCAATCTTTTTTTCCTGACCCTCAACGGAGGAAGACGTAAGAAACAACCGGTCCGATGCCTACTAGTCAGGTTCCGGAGGAGGGGGCACAATAGCTAAAAAAATAGCCTCACTTTTGCATGATAAATCTCTCGCCAAGTAATTCCTCTAATCCCTTTCTTTCTCTCCTGTAAAACATCTCTAGTTCTGTCGAGTCTTGTTGTTAAATGAAAAGAACTTTTAAAACCAAACCAACGTCAATGTGTCACTGTTCAACGACCGAGATAAACCAAACAACAAAGACGAAACCCGGTGCTCACAGCAGAATGTAAGCCCTTATGTTAGCTTCTTACATAAAGTGGCTTCATGCCTTGTCTGGAGCGATTTTCATAACAAAGCCGCAATGCAATAATTGTTTCTTATGTACTTGAACTGACCAGAAGCCAACGTGCACACCTAATCAACGTATATCCTATTGAAATACGAGAAAAGATCAGCGGAGACGATTCATACACCTGAAGAACGACGCGGGCACATTGGACGAAAAAGTAATGTTAAGTATCGACGTTAGTAATTATCGACGCTAGTAAGTATCGACGCTAGTAAGCACTGTTGCGACTGCATTCTAGATATTAACAGACCGACTACATTAATAAAAATGACAATGCGCATGTGTTAATTAAAAGCCTCAGAAACAATTAGTTGATCGGTGTGTTAGACGGGAAATAAAACTCTTCTTGAATGTTCGATGTAATCGTCTGTAAATAACTCACTTTCAAATTGCACGTCTCAGTATTTAAGTCCAATCGGATTATTAGTTAACAAATTACAGTTTTTTAAGAGAAGATACTGTTGTGAATTTACAAAACAATGGAAAACTCTGAATTTCGTGTCAAATGTAGAAAAAGGTTGCTCTTTCGCTAGTAAACGTCGCTCGCAAAGATGGTAAAGATATAACAATTACACTTCGAACTGAATTCGCACCCACTCTATTCTCAAAATCTGACTGATTGCTGATAAACAAAATACACCAGGGAAACAGATTTCGCGCCAATGAAGAATTGGCGGTGGAAACTGAGGCGTATATTTTGGCACAAGACAAATTGTTCTACAAATAAGGTAGCAAATTGTTAGATAAGCGTTGCAATCGGTGTATCATCTGAGCAAGAAAATATATTTATGAATAAAGTCGAATTTCGCGTAAAAGTTGTTGTTTTATTTGTTAGGCTGGACTTATTAAAAATGTGTTTGTAAGAAACAAGGCATTTAAATAAATAGTATAGGGTATACATTTTTGTTCGTTTTTACTGTGGTGATATTTATTTTGTAAAATATCGATATACTATTTGAAACTTTACACACGCGTACTGTCTTCGGTGTTAGTTAAATTAAAACAGTATTTCAATCAGGCCAGCACAAATAAAACAAAATGGTTGCCAGAAAAGTATTGCTGCTCTCTCGTTCTGAGTCAAAATATATCTCTCATTATCCTCTTTTTATCCAGCAAAGTTACATCTACAGAATCGAACCCATATCGACATGAATGTTTCTGGTTACTAATTATGTATTCCAAAATTCATAGTGATCGGTGAAATAGTTTAGGTATGAATCCTGCACATAAAAGTATACAACCATGTACAATACCAAATTGTTTATAAATACAGATAACATAAAATAAACATTTCAAAAGCGATTCAATTATTAAGCCGAATCAAGACAGTAGACCTTGTATTCGTAAAGGTCACAATATCTTATTTTCGGGGCTAAAGGGATTTGACATAAATGTAGATTTTATGAATACAACCGAATTTTGCCTCAAGGATATTGTCTCAATGATGGCAACCCTGTAATGTGCCTATGATATGTTCGAAATTCGAAATTTACTCGGCTTTAGTATAATAATAGTTGGTCGTAATATAACTCTTTCAGATATATACTTACACTTATTATCTAATATATTACGTATATATATATATATGTCCTTCTTGCTTATCAGGCCGAGAGCAGACACAAGGCGTTATTTTGAATAGTAGCAATAGAAAGGCGTTAGTAAAGGCAAGTCAATTTACAATGGTCCTCGATGTGGCGCGTAATAAACAGACTAAGGCTGTTGCGAAAGTCCCGTGTAGCGGGGCCTATCGCTCCATCTGTCTCCACGACGATTGATTAGAAAAGGAATTAGTCGAAAAGACTGACGTATTTTGATTGTTTGCGGTTCTCTGCTGACGCTGCTGCATGTCTAGGGTTTGTCGTTGATTCTATTATTGATGCGGACACAAATGTAAAGACACAAGTCGTAGTCTTACTTATTTTTGATTGGCTTACGTTTTCTTGTTATTTTAATATGGTTTCATTGTTTTTAAGGTATTATAATCATTTGTGTAATGTGTTTCGGGTGTTAGCTTTATTTATACTTCATGACATGTAGCATAATAAAAAGTTTTTCAAAAGTTCTCTAATCAACTATTGAAGCTGTGGATGCATGCGTTGCGTAGGAATGATTAAATTTCATAAAAGAATGTACAGTTTTATTTCATAATACGGATTGCAAAATGTATGACCAAATATATGAATAACTTTCTTGTCAAGTACAAAGTACAAGTATCCTATAATAAGCCATGAACTCTACAAATATACTTGGTTTTACTGTGTTCTGCAGCGTATAAAAAAAGATCCATTCTTAAAACCAGGCAAGTACAAAATAGGAAGGTGCCACGTGTGCTACAGATAAGAGACATATCTGGTATTAGGTATTATTTCAGAATGTCATTTCTTCTAGACTAGTTCCCCTATCATGGACTCGGAGTCCATGTTTAGCTGGAAAGAAAAGAAATATCGCTGGTGTTTGGGGCGGATGGTGCTCTACCAAGATAAATAGTAAGGAACGGTTTTATGAAGATCTTTGAGAAAGAATCACGCTGTAAAATATATCTTGAATATCTTATATTTGATAAATATGATCAGGAGCGGTATTGTATATGTAAGGTTTGGTTTTGAGCTTGTTTGCAATAATTGTTACTTTCCGTCTGTAATCCATTAAATGCGCATTGAAAGAATTCAAGGAGAACCGTCATGGTTGTTTGGTGAGGTTAGAGGGTCAAATTTGAGAAAACACGTAAACTGAAAAGCTGTAAGTGACAAATTGTGATTCACGTGAGGAGTGACGTTATGGAAAATGCAAATAAAAAATGTGCAAATCAGAAAGCGATTAAGAGCGAGTAAAACCGCAAGTGCTAAATGCCTTCGTAGATATTGATAGTTTTAACAAACAAGTGTGTCTCTCACTTTCACACCATGTCGCTGTATAGCATAAGAAACCGAATAAAAAGGCAATCTATCAACTTGAAAACAGATTAGGTTTGCCTCGTTCAGTTAGAAGATTAAATTAGTTTACTATTCAAATGCTTACTAATTCAATGCTGGAAAGCATTTATCAGTCTTCAGAGTGCAGCGTCAATACGTGTTCAACCCGGATGACAGTGGTAATAGTCTCTACTTTGGTGTAATCATTACAATCATAAAATATTTAGCTACGCTTAATATTTATCCCGATGTAAACTTTACTTCTATTAGACTAGTGTATTTTATGACAAAAAAACTTTTTTTTTTCTAACCAACTTAATATGTTTTGACAGATGAAGTCGAGTCGTCTAGCCAAAGCGGAAACTGTCATTCTTCGATTCCCAAACAAAATATATACGTATTCATTTGCTGGACGTTTTATTTAAACAGTTATTCGTATTTATTTTTCGATTTAGTTCCTGGGTTTCACATACGCAATGCCTCGTTTTTTTTGTCATACAATGCTCTTTATGATTTAAATGTGTTTTTTTGTTTAATTTACATAGAATTTATTTACTGCAGACTACAACATAGTCGTCTTCAAATACAATGTGAACAATCGCTCTTATAAATAATCACATTTTGTTTTTTGTTCATTCAACGTTTTCAATCCTCTCATAATAATCTTCACAATTTAACTGTCAATCTATTTGTCTCATTAAACTTTATCCTTGAGAGGCGGTGATTCAAAAGTATAACACCTCATGTATTATCTACTTGTCAGTTAAATAAAGAATTACATTTGTTTTTAATCCATTTACATTCATGTTAATTTGTCTGGGATATCATTCTGACCACGTTACAACCGAGTTTTACTCCGACATTTTCGTACGGAAGCTTTTATTTAATCCACGGGGGTCACTGGCTCGCGTTCCGTTAGCCATGACCGGTTAGAAACCTTAAGTAAATCGTAATTGTATTATTAGTGCCGGCAGTACTCAGGAGTTAACCTTCAACATACAGAATACTATCAATAAGAACTGGATATTACTTGTATCCGTTGCACCACGGGTCCGTTACAAAATGCAGTATGGATTCCCGAATTATATATAAAGAGTTCCGAATTCGACAAAACGTTCCTGAAAAAGGTAGGACTTTACATCGGCCGAAACTTTGTGAGAATAATATTGAAGATGAGTACAGTAGTCAGAATAATCTAAACAATATAAATCAATTCTCACCTCGAAAATTCCGAAATATCAAAAATCCGAAACATAGAAATTCCGAAACATAGAAATTCCGAAACATCTAAATTCCGAAACATTTTAATCTATGTTGTGTTTAATGTTCAGCTTGTCTAAGCGATATTAAACTTTTTTTTAAGTATTAATACAAATCTATAAAGAAAACATGTTTACTTTTTGTTTTTGTCAAATAAAAGTAACTGTAGCATTGCCAGATTAATAGAAAAGTGAAGCAGCATATAAACAATAAGATAGGTATTAAGGGTCGTTACATTGAGATATATTCGTAGTTATCGTACGAGGCCTAAACTGTGTCTAGTGAGACGGCTACTCCCAGAATACAAAGATAGTTGCATTACTGCATGTAAACCAACAGATGATGACTAGACTATGTTTAATTTCGAATTATCTTTAGATTTGCAAACAACGATATACAGAGTGTTTGTAATATCTTAATACATAGGTTAACAAGACCATCATTAAGTCGTCGGCAAACGACTTATCTTGGCTTTACTTCTCCATATTGTATTAAGTATTTCCGAAGTTATGCAGTTGGTAATTAAAAAGTATTTAACTGATGAGGCAAAAGGTTTGCATGGTTGTTACTGTTATTAGAAAACATCAGATCCTTACACACAAACTTTGACAAATCTTACGTATAAATTCCGTCAAAATTTCGATGTTGACCGAATCTTTTATGGTCAAGTTTAAAGTCAAGATCAGTGGCATTTCAGATACGAAACTTCATTGGTTACAATATAAAGCAAGTTACGAGTCTCTATTATAAACAGAACCTGAGTTACTACCGAGAACGTGACCCTTACATTTCCCAGTATTTTGACCTTGATATTTGACTTAATAATCCCATGATTGAATCAGGGCAAAGCTAGAGCATAAACGATATTTCAACAGAGTCATGCGAAGTCGGCGCTAGACTGCATCGACGAACAATCATAGTTACAAACTCGACCGAAAACATAACCTTCTTAGCAGAGGTAAAGAGAAATCAGTTAGGATCTCGTTTGCTTCCTACGATAGCAGGCTGGGAGAATGTTGTAAAGTAGAAAAAACAAGAACCCCTTAAGGGACAATCTGCTCGGGTACGAAAATTACAGAAAACAGAACCGTCGGCATTCACAGATCGGAACGCCTCAGGCAATTAGCAATAAACCAAACCTTTCCGAAGTCGAAGATAATGCAACTTTTATGTCCGGGCCGAACTATACATCATTCGGATAAAGGCGAGTGTTAGCCGCAAGATTGTCACAGTTAAGCCAAGGCGAACCAAGGCTGGTATGACAAGTATCACATGTTTAAAACTTTACAGACTCCCTGTAAAAGTTGTTTCGCTCCCTTAAAATTTAGCCAGTGCTAAGTGGGTGAAGAAAACAGGGATTTTATTAATAATACGTCCACCAATACATACAAACCTCTAGAGGGCATACTCTACTGGCGACTATTATACACGACAGGAAATCCGAAAAGAATCCTAATTATGAGATTACAAACCACTATCTTACAACGTAAGGATGGGCCAAAGTTAAGTCTGGGGATTACTTCTCCATATTTATGAAGTATTCCCGAAGTTATACAATGGAAACATTCATAACTATTTCTCTGTTCAGGTTTAGATTTTGCACCTTAGTTACTGTTACCAAAATAGCAAAAGATCTAGAATCAAATTTAGGAAAATCGGAACTTGAAATTCCATCAAAATGTCGACTATAACCGAATATTTAGATTTTAAGGTTGAAAGTCAAATCCCTGGTGTATAAAATGCGTGACTTCATCGACTACAATATGAGCCAAGTAACGAATCTCTACAATGAATATAATCGAAGTTATCGCTCAAAATCTGTTTATAACTAGACCTAGATATCACCAAAATTCAATCAGTTCTAAGTTAGACTATGACCGATATTTTGCCCAGGTTTGGTGACGATTGGTCAAGTACAGAATATGTTAGGATGTACACAAAGAAGAACGTGACCACAAACAACGTTCTTGGCCGAAGTGACAAATCAGTTATTTCGGTTGTAAAAAATGGTTGAGTAGGACGCTGTAAAAAAGACACGAACTATGCTATTAGAAACTGAGTGGACACATCTCAGAATGAGATTTCCGTTAAAATTATTTACACAAAATTAACACTTTCCTTACACTATGACATATATACTTTCTAGTTGTTTTTATAGTTTTCAATATTGTCGTGTTTGATTTATTTGGAGTGCATTGCTCTTTAATGATATTAAAAGCACACGCAAAGATACGAACATTAACTTAGTGTATAAGCTTAAAAAAATTTTTTTTTTAATTATTAATTGCACAAAATTAAATGTTTCTCAATCTATAATTGCAGTTATAAAATCAAATCAAATTTATTGACAGAAAATAGCAAATTGCTGTCATGCATGTAAAAGAATAGTTTTAAGATGTGTACATCTTTATACCGTCTAAATGTTTTGTCCACGTCAACATTAATACTGGATATGATAGACATTGTCACTATATTTTAGGCTGTTCCACATAATATAAACATGAACATAGAATTCTGCCTTTTTTCTAATGACACGATAACGATTATGGTACATCTTTCAGCGCGGGGTGAAACACTTCTGGACGGGTATATTTAAATTCTGGTGTAATATATATTACGCCTGGCACCCATCCCCACGCATCATCTGCTACGCAATTGATAGAAAACCATCCAACGACTAGCGGCCATGATGCATCCAGTACTGCCTTGAACTATGTGTTCGTTTCTTGTTTGATCACGGCTTGTCAGCATGAACCGCGGTGCAGCGATCCGAACCGAATCTAGTTATGTAATCTCTATCGTAACTATGCAAATATGTGTTGAATACTTTCAAATTATTCAATGATGACGCACAATCTCAGGTTCGCGTTGTCGCCCGTTAGTTTCCGTTACTCTATGACTCTTCGTGGTAGTACCATTCAGTCTTAAATCTATAGATTAAATAGAATTTGTCATTGATATGATTGTAAACTGCTTAAAACGCATCTCTAGGTTAAATAGTTTACTAACGATGTATTTACGAAATATACGGATACACAACTATTAACTTACAAACAGTTCATAGAACGGTCTGAAAATCGCGTTGTTTTACTCAAACATAACAACAATAAACGAACAATCGATACAAATGACATGGTAAAATTATACGCTTGATGACGACTAAAACAAACAATAACTGTAGAACAATAATAGAACAATATAATGTGGCACAATGAGTCATAGACTGAGAGAGAAACGTGAACCCTGTTCTGAAATAAGCGTGAAGGTCACCGAGTGCAATGAGGTAAACATATGTCACGCTATATGTCAGTTGACGTCGATCCGTACAAACTTTAAAAGGTTGACACGCCCGGCCTGTGCCTAGGGTGTCATTTGAATGACAACTTTTCTTTCTCTTTACGGAAAAGGATTTAGTTTTGCATCTGTCAGCGGTTGATACGGACTACAGAAATCCAACTTGGTAGCGAGGAAGTCATGTAGCAGCGCTAGTATGGTTAAAATGAAATTTTACAAATAAATTATATTTTCTCATAAATAAATGTCTCGTTTAGTTCTTGTTTAATCATTTCTTTTAGCTATCAAATGTGTCCATGTGTCGTCATTGGAATTGAGACCGCATTTTCCTTGAGAAAACAAGGAAGTAATGCCAAAAGACGCTTACCCGAAATATTTTTCAGACTAGCGTTACAATATCAGAGTTTTACGGATCTGAACGTGTTAAGGTGATCTATTGACGGGATAATTGCTCAAAACAAATGCGATACTTGTTGTTCGACGATGAGCCCGTTACCGCTAGGTATATTGTCACAATAGAGATGAACATTTACTTAATTCAATTTATTCACTTTCGTTGACTCTGTCACACATAAATAAAGTCTGTATAAAAACAATCATTTTTCTGACACAAATTGATGAGTTGACATGGTCTGTTTCAGACTATACGAGTCTGTGCTTTGGTGATTGTTTATATATTATTCCTACTTGTTAATAAGAGTAACAAGATTTTTAGAACACCTTTTTGGTAAAGGAAAAAAAACTTTCGGACCATTTCGTATACTATATCGATAAATTAATCTTAAAGTAAGGCGGTAAACGTATGCTTACATTTTATAACCAGACTTTCGGGTGACTATTTCTAGTAGTAATAACAAAACTTTAGAACTACTCTGTGTACTATTTAAATGAATGAACCTTAGATTAAGTAGAGAAACGCATGCTTACATATATAGCAAGATTTTCGGGCCATCCATTTCGGTAGGGCTACCATGAATTTCGGATCATCCTGTATATTATTTGAATACGTGAATTTTATATTAGTTAGATTAAGTAGACAAACGAATGCTTATAAAAAGACTTTCGAGTTTACCTTTTTGGTAGGGCCTACAAGACTTTTGAACGAGCCTGTACAAAATAAATACATGCATTTATGTCATACAATGATCTAACAATGGTTGGCATGCCGTAAAAACTAAAAATGAACCAACCTATGATGAGGTTCCGAATCCCGGGTATCTCAGCGAATACATTATACAGAACGTAGTGTAATCGCTCATATGTGTAGAATACGGACGGCTAGGACTAGTTGAAGCATGCGATTTTATAGACTGCCTGAACATAAGATATATTCGTAATTCATTCCAAGATCAGGGATGTTGCATTAGTTATATCCTTCTTAACACGCATATATTTATATACGCGTATTGACGTAAGTTACTAGACGATCGCGTGTTTCAATTACTTAGTTTTCTCACTGTACGTATCTTACCACGACGTAATATTTATAGAAATTGAATATTTGTTCGAGAAATTAAAATTAAATTACTCCACATTGTTGTTATTATAAAACAAATTGTAGTTTTGATAATATCATCCATTGTTGGTTTAACATTTAAAAAAAACATGCTTTTTCTCTTTAAAATTGTATTTTCCATTAACGTATTTTCAATCGACGGTAATAATCGAGAGTATTGTTGTGAAGAGTTTATTAAATTATACTTATTACTAGCAGATCTACCTGGCGTTGCCTGGGAGTGTAGTAAGTAATTTAGTTTAATCAATTACCTATGAGTTCCTACTGTAGGCACACGCGAAGTAAATTATACTGTAAAACCGAAATAACTAACTGAGCTGAAAAATACTCGACAAAAAACGCGAGACAATTTTACTTCGAAAAATAAACTAATCTGCTCTCTCTCTCTCTCTCTCTCTCTCTCTCTCTCTCTCTCTCTCTCTCTCTCTCTCTCTCTCTCTACTGAATATGTAAATAAGGCATATGTGTTCCCGTAGATTAATTTTTATTTCAGTCAAAAAATATTAACAGTCTTTTCTTTATTGTATTTTATCAGTTATTATTAAGATTAAGTATCCCTTTCTTTGCTCACGAAATTACATTTGCATATCTGATTATTGGAGCGAGCCGGACACACGTGCGTTCAATTTTATTATATAGATTAAAGTGAATACAACATATGCTCTCTCTCTGTCTCTGTCTTTCTTTTCGTCTCTCTCTCCCGAACATATATAACTTTAAGTTAAGATGGCGTTCCATTTTATAAATTTCAACAAAGAAAGGGATTGCTATTGTATTGCTGACTACAGCGTTTTTTCAACTCTCTTCTGCTTATTCATTTCCTTATTTTTTCACTCTTTGTTATGTTCATCTTATTTTTCGGCCCCTCTCGTCCTATATCGTTTTCTTCATACTGCGAATCTTACTGGATGCCCGTAAGTTCACTTTTCTTAAATAGATTATAATAGTTCATCTCCGAAGAAATTGTGCGGGAAAAATATTTTAAACACCCGATTTGATAGACAGTTTTCACATAAGAATAATGTATAGTTAATTCAAATATTGGGAATGTTCGATTACTGAATAGTTTTAATACGCATATATATATAAAGGTGTAGTCTGTTTGAACTGTTTTGTAATACTATAGTGATCAATTTATTGTATTAATGAGACAGTAGTAGTAGTAGCAGTAATAGTAGTGCACGTTCTGGTTGTACGAAGAGTTTAAACCGTTTGCAAAAATGTTATGTATTTTTACTATTATATATGTATGTATTTATGTATATGTGCATTACATATAATGAAGTAAAGTCCATTTTCCTCTATTTCATTGTCCATTGTAGATGTGTAAACACATGCAATATATAACATTCCGCTATGGTCACACTTTAGGCGAATTCAGGATGCCTGTTGCTTGAGAACATGCGTCCCTTTCGTTCACTTTCAGTGATTTCTTCATTTTTCCGGCTCACCTTTTGCTCTTAAAATAGTATAACATACAGAAAGCCGGAGTAATGTTTACGAACACGATCAAACGACTGCCACAGCTACGATCTTACACTGGGAATAATACTTCGTAGGAAACTATTTTTTGATATCACCGTCATTATTACATTTTTTCTAGTTTGCAATTGTCTTTTCACTGCTATACGTTTACAACCTAAACACACTTTATGCTGTTATGGTGCTCTTTTTACATTCCAGAAATTGTCGAATAGCATAATGGTCTGATTGTTCGTTACCGATCTCATTCATTATTCTATCTTTGTCATGCTTTCTTTTTAATTCTGATGCAGTTTTTAAATTTCTTTTATATTTTTCTGCTCATAGGATTTCTGTAACAACAACATTGCCGGGTTCTTGCAATTACTTACGTTTGTATTTGTAGTCGTCATATCTCTAGTAGGTTTGGTTACACAATTTCAACGTTATATATACTTTCATATTCTCTAATAACCGAATCCGAATCACGAACAGAAACAAAATAAAAAATTGTAATTCAATCATGATCACTAAGACTTAATAATATTTTCATATATCCTTCTATTTTTACATTCTCTTTTTTATCTTTCAAAACAAAAACACCTTCTACTTTTAATAATCAGACTTTTAGTTATCTTATTCTGGTTTATTTACACCCGCTGCAAACAACGGCTGATACATGACCTTTCTTTTTTTTTTCTTTCTTGTTTTTCACAAATTGACACAATTGGTTCTTCTTGCTATTACTGTTGTTGTCATCATTGTCATCGTAAGGAATGTGTTTTTTTTTAATTTTTATTATACATATTGTGTTTCCACGATCAATTTTTGTATTTTTACATTTTCTACGGGAGTTGGACTATATTAACAGCTATTTAAAAAAAATATTATTTATATTAAAATAAATTCTCCCTATTAATTTTTTGTCCGAATTTTAGCCCACTGTTTTAATTATCTATCGATAACATACAAGTGACTAGCAGTCAAAAACCTAAAACTACTGTGCCAACACTCTATGTCGACTGTTTGCGGAATGAAAGACCAATACGCCAATCGGATCTCGTTGATAAAACTGATGTGTAAATAGCACTGAAATGAAGGTCCGGGTTACGTCTACCGGTTTTAGTTGACAAGGTTAGAAAATGATGAAGTTATCCACTATGAACATAAAAAACAAGATTCACAGAGATTTAGTAGTGATATGCTATACAACATGAGTCGAGACGTTAGTCAATTAGACGACCCATGACCAGTCTAGATTAAGAATCTCTTCCAAATCTCTCTTATTTAGTCGATGATGTCATAGGTTTGTACCATGTTATACCGCATCTTTTTAAAAATGCCGTAATTGCGTTGTGACGTCATCACTATGCCCGATCATTCCGTTTTAATTACTAATATCATCGTTTAGTGACGTCATCTTTTTATGACGTTATCAAGTGTGTGCAGGGATGAAGGTTACAAAGAAGATCCACCTACTAACACATGAACGAAGTAAATAGACACATTTTAATCATGAAAGACTTAGAAATTTCCGAAGAGTCCTGATCGACCTAGACGATATAATATTATTTTCCAATTCTCATGTATTGCTAAATCACTTGTTCTAAAGTGGAGAGGTGAATTCCGACCTTTGCGGCGATTTGGCACTGATTAACTCCATCATCAGATTCACTATAATATGAATCCTCTGAAACTTTTAAAATCCAAATGCTTCTTTGGCCTGTGTAAATGGCCATACATAATAGATATATTGGTATCTAAAACAATAACAATGTCAATTAGTATAAAATATTAGTGTTTCAAAACTTCTAGTGCTGTTTTGAACAAAGTCAAGTGCTGGCCGTCGCGAAGAAAGCAGGAAACTTCAAACATGTATGAATTATTTTTGCCGGGTGTCTATTTTCTCTCTCTCTCTCTTTTCTCTATTTCTCTCTTTCTCTCTCTCATATATATATATATATATATATATATATATATATATCTATATATATATATATATATATATATATATATATATATAATGCATTTTATTTACTGGAAGAATTTTTTTGACATCGTATTTCTTTACCACTTATTCTTTTATCTGATACATTTCTTGCCAAGTGGAAGTTTAATCGACATTTCTTCACCTTAGTTATGCAAACTTTGCCGAAGCGAACATTCTAATTCTGAGCTGAGAGCAAACACTTATTTCCATAATACCAGAGAGAGAGAGAGAGAGAGAGAGAGAGAGAGAGAGAAAGAGAGAGAGAGAGCATGACTCCCCATTCCCAAGATAACCACCCAACAATACTCGTATAGCCAACAAGATGGATGCCAAAAGTGAATAACCGCTCCCAGCTCGCATACACTATTTGTACATAAATAACTTGATTAAATATTCGGACAAGCAATCCACTTGGGATCGAATACTACAGCTCTCTCAGTTATTAGACTGTCGAGAATACTTTGTTTCGTTCATTTTAAATATTTAAAGTTTTATCTCGAAGGCTTATGCGTTTAAGAATAGAGTTATGTCTCCACTTACCAAACAATATCCATTTATGTTATGGAATAATGGTCCATCATCTTGCTCGCTGCTTCATGTCCATTGAAAACTGAGGATAATACACACTAAAGTACACGTAGAGAGAAATCAAAGGTGCGCCTGGTAGCGCTTCGACCTAACTTGATAAAATCCAGTGTTACTGTGAAACTTTAGACAGTTTAGTCTTTGTGACTACATATGCAGATGTAGGTATTATATTTAGTGCTTCTGCTCTGCAAGTAAACGGCGCGAAATGGTTTTCGTTGTTGGAATTAGAGAATAGGCAAGCAAGGTTCGAATCTCATGGAAGCTTATAAGAAGTCAAATATATAAAGGAACGATACTTGAAACAAACTATATCGGCATTACAAAGATTAACATTTATAAAAGAACTAGCCAAAATGCTAGGTTACATTCAGCAAATGTTGAAGGTTGTTTGAGGGATATCTATATTTATATAAATTTAGGTATGTGTATATGATTATATATTTGTATGTACAAGATTAACTCCTAAACTAATACTCGATCATAATGAATTTTCGCACACAACTGCTAGGCGTAGATGAAGTTAATGTATGCTAGATTTAGTGTAATTAAATTTTATGCAAAGGAGGGCAAACCATTTTTTGTAAAATCGAAACACTAGATTAACATCGATTAATAAATATTCCTGAAACCTAAGTTTCTGTAAATTATTTAAAAAAATATTTACAGGCATAATATAGTAAGTTCTCATTTGACAATTCAAATATTTCAGATTTGCATCAAATTTGATCAATAGGCATTAGACACAAATGAGCAGAATTCATTGAATTTAAATTTCTGATTAGAACTCATCAAGTTTTAGACATTTTCTAAAATCAAAACTATGTAATGGATTTTGTTAAAAATTTGAATTACGATATTATTAATCAAGTTTAGTAAACATGATATCTTAATTTTAAGCTTCATAAAGGAACATAAAAGTGGTGCAAAACTGATATTCTAGTGTAACTATACTAATTAGTACTACTAGCAGAGCCCGTCTTATATTTCACGGTTAATGAAACGAATAGATTTTAATGTTGTCATGTTATTTACTCAGAGGCGATCGCGTACATGACTTATATTTAATTTCATCAGTAATTAATGAGAAACATAAATGTATTTTCAAACACATATATTTTTCGTTTTCTCCCTCGTTGTCTCTCTTTCTCTTATTTTAACCTATATGTCCTTATAAACTAGTATAACACGCTCTTTCCCATATATCAACATATGTGAATTACTATTCGTCCCATTCCTCCTCATTTCTCGGAATATTAATAACGTCAGTTGTTACTGAAAAATATCATAAACAAATGTGGCCCCCTCCCCGACACTTCGTTTTGGTAGCCAATGAAAATGGAGCCTTCGGATCACCCTCCAAAATGCCGGATTAGTTTTTTTACATAATTTAAATGTATAGTACTTAGTTTACTTTTACTGCATGCTTACGACAGAGAGAGAAAAAGAGAGAGAGAGACAGAGAGAGGTAGAGAGAGGCAGAGACAGAGACAGAAGGAGAATCCTTAAGGGCCTTGTGATTTTTAGGATGACATTTTAAAACGCGTTGTTTTGTACGCTTCTAACTAATTTCTCTCCAAACCCCAGTTCAAAATTTCCTACAATAATATGAACTCACATAAATTATGCCGTTTCTAGCATCAACACACATTTCACATTTGTACTTTCATCTCTTAACCGTTTCCCTCCGATATTTACTCGTCTGGTAAAGGTTGTGGTTGTTTGACGGTTCCTAATATATAAGAAAAAGAAAATCGTAAAATGCAAGATATGTGTTACTGTTCGTTTTCCTTGCATGCATTATATGCAATTCTTAATAATTTTAATATTTTTAAAAAGTTGCATATACATCATAGAATTAAATAAGCAAAATGCCCGTACATTATTTTTAAAGGTTGTTTCGTGAATTAAAATCTAAGGATAAAAACATATTAAAATGAAAGATAGTATATAAAGGTCTCGCTATAACAATTAATATATATAGTAAGAATAATATCCGTAAATTATTGTTATAGATTCGGCGAGTAAACCCACTAGTATATTGTTGTGACCTTGATAGGCTGATAATAATTTAGACAACACGGTGGTCAATTTACCACAGTCTATTTACAAAGTACAGAATAGTATGTTACAGAAAGTCTCGCTAAGATACTATGGCTATGGCTGCCACCAATGACTGCAACCATAATTGCTACGACACTTAGTCCTAACTCTATTCATAGTCTTTGTAAGAGTACATATACACTCAAAATATGGTAGATCAACATCATACCATAACATGCCTAAAACGTGGAGTTAAGAATGACATAATATAAACATTCAGTAGAAAGTCAACTTGTGATCTCGAGTTAATGACAAAACCTACTAGACTGAGAAATTAGGAATTTATAATAATAAAAGGTAATCGAGAGAAGAGTGAGTTCATTGGAAGCGCGAAACGTTTGTACCTGAAAATTTGAAGTGACTGACAAAAATATAATTAAACAGTGATCATCGATATCTCTCTGCCTCCCTCGCCCTACTGGTCAGTGACTTCGAACGAGGATCAAATTGAATAACCTCTCCTGTATTCCACTAGTATTTGGGTTGACTGATTCATTTTAAAAAGTGTAAATAAAATTTGATTTCAAGCGCCAGTCCATTAGTCTGGAAAGATCACAACATGGCACATACAAGACCAAGCAGCTAAGAAGGTATGATTGATAATTGTTAACTTTCATGTGTTTTTATAATAATCAAGGCAACTTGTTTTATTTTGAATATATGACACTGGGTTGAAGCGCAATATTATTAAATATAGCGTTATTTAGACAGTTTCCGTGTAGTATTTTTGGTGTATGTAAAAGGGACGAAGGAGTAAGAGTTGGCAATCTGCGACTTGTCAGTATTTATAGCAATGTGTTCAGCCTAGTGAACAAGAGAATATTTAGTTTAGTCGTCATGTTCTATTAAAAAGTTAATTCTTCGCGAAGAACAGATTATATAAAGAGAAATACCACCAAATAGTATAAGTGTAAAGTTATGTAGTCAACCGTAGCAAAGCTTTGTCAAATTTTGATTAAACTGAGATACGTTCTCTATTTATGATAAACTAGAAGAATATCTGTGCCAAAACGAGTAAAATTTATTCCACAAATAAAACACTTTTGCACCACTTTTATGTCACTTCACGAAAGTTAAAAGCAATATATAATTCAACTTAATATTATGTCTAGAATACTTTTACTAAATTTTGATCAAAATCTACTACTTTTTTTTAATTTAGAAAATATATAAAATGTAAAGCTTTAGCTTAAGGGTTCTTAAGAAGAAATTGAAAACTTTGGAATCTTTCTTAATCGGTGTCTCATGACTATGGATCAAAATTAATTCAAATCTTGAATCAAAATAAACTTCAAAATACTTTTTTTAAACTTACATTTGTAGGAGTATCTATTAATAGATGTGTAATATCTATTGTAAAACTATCACAAAATTGGGAGGTATCTGAATTTTCATGAAGGTTATCAACCTCCTCTTTATCGCTTTACAGAAACTAAATTTAACTAAATATATCCCACATTACATACACTTACGCCTATCAGCTGTGTTCCAAGATTCATAATGTTCGGTTTACGTCATTTATATAAAAAAAAGAGAATAGGCTCAAAAATAGGATTCCTAAAATTATATAATGTAAGATTCTCATTGTTTATAAAATATGAACTGCTTTTATTTTAGTAATTTTTGATGGAAAATATTAAACTATTATTAGGATTAGACCTTCAATATTTGTGTAGAAAAACCTGTAAACGAATTTGAAAAAAATAAATCTGTTCGACTGAGCGCACGTAACGAATCCCATTACTTTAGTACATAAACTATTGTTTTTTTATACAAGTTACAAATATTTCCGGTAATAACCTTATTACAACACCCAGCTTGATCAACCCCGACCGAAATATCACATTACTTATATGTGTCAAGTTTTTTTTTTATTACATTACTTTTTACTTTTAGTTTTTCCAGATCTTCAAGTTTAAAAAACAAACTCAATCAATATCACAGTGCTCATCATGATCATTATTATTATGTACACAGTAGGAGTTCTCACACAGGGGATCGTCAGTGATTGCTCACTGATAATAACCATTGCTGCTCCTTGAAGTCTGAGTGACAACAAATCTCCCCAGAAACCAGTACTTTCCACCTAATTCGATAACCATTGCAAATGACTTCAACTTATCGCAAAAGGCGCTTTCCATTGATTTCTCGCTGGCAACAGCTATTGGCTTCTCTGAGATGTGGGTGGAAATAAATCTTCCCAGCACTCTCCGAACTATCTCAGTAAAGGTTTGGTTAGGGCTCTTCCTAATCTCTCTTTCCATTCTCCTTAAGACTTCACGACTATTTTGTGTGGTCTTCGCTGAGGCTGATGCCTTTCTTAATTTTTGGAGTGAAGGTTATAAGATTTCTTGCAGTTAAAGTTAATTATTATATTTATATATTTATTTATTATTATTATTATTATTCACGAGGAGTTTTCAAACAGGTCATCATTAGTGATTGCTGAACGATAATAACTGCTGGTGTTCCCTGTGGGATAAGTGACAACACGTCTCTCCAGATTGACAGTACTCTCCAATTCTATCAAAAACCATTGCTAAATGATTTTGCGTTATAGGAACAACCGCTTACCATTGATTTCTCTCTGGCAATGACCATTGGACGTCTCCAGAATTTGGGTGTCAATAAGCCTTCTCAAAGTCCCAGTACTCTCCGCACCCTTCAAGTCATCACCAGTGTTCCCTAGAGTTTAAGTGACAATATGTTTACACAGATTCCTAGTACTTACGCTTCTTTCGATAGCCGTATCAAATCACTTCGAGTTCTCACATAAGCTGTTTACCATTATTTTTTCGCTGATAAGTGTTCGCATTACAAGTGGCTGTACACTTACAGCAACTGATGGTGTCCTTGACGTCTGAGTGAGAAAAACTCTAGTAAGCGTTGGATACACAATAAGTGAGTGATCGATTGACAGAGGATAACCAGTTTTGTGCATGAAGTGTAAGACAATAGAGTTGGATGGGAAGTCAGATGTGGTAAAAGTATATCTGGATAGGAAAGCGATTAAGGTCGTGCAGAATTGTGTTACCTTAATGATGCAAATGGAGCACAGGGTGGAGCAGGTGGTTGTGTGATTGCTAGAGTTAGGAGTGCATGGAGTGAATTCAGGGAATTGTGACATTAATAAACATCAGAGTTTTACTACTGTTGACAAAAGTGAGTGTCTATTAGTGAGGGGTTATTGAATGGTTTAGAAAAGTGAAATCTAGACAGTAAGGATTGAGGATATGCGTTGCATGTACAAAAACATGAGAATGATAGCATGGCTGTGTAGTGTAAGTCAATAAGACATGCTTACATCTGATGACATCAGAGGAAAATTACGAGGCTGTTGGCATTGATCTAAAAAAGCGGATATGACGAAACATGGTTCAAAGAGAGAGTTAGGGAGAAAGAGTGTCAGTTTTTTGGAACCACTACACGTGTAAACATCCTATATTCAAATGCCCTCATAAGATATGATTAAACACTAATTATTTATAACTATGTATCTTTCCTCGCTTTATCATAACTGATTTAGAGAAGCCATCAAGTCGATACATCGTGTCTGTCTTCCAACAGTTGTGTCTTTACGTAGTCCTTTTCGAAGTATGAAAGGGCTTATTTACAGGCGGGTAGGATAACGCAGGCATACGTAAAAAGAAAGCATGCAGCATTTATGTTTGAATACAATGTATGAACTTCATGATTCTTGTAATAATCATCGCAACTTTGTTTTCTGCAGTATAGCACAATGTTGAAATTAAACACTAGATCTCTAATAAGTTACGAAATCTATATATATCATCTTGTTGTAAGCTGGGACAACAAATGATATTATAAGGCAGTTTTTGTCTTGTAATGACTATTGTTATGTTTGGTTTTCTAGCTTGGATGAGTGTTTCAGTTTGTTATTCCTTATCCCAGAAGTAGTATGAGAGGAAGAATAAAATACTATTAAAGAAGTTCTGAGAACTTACTGAAATAAAATCAACCAATAAAATGATCTAAACTACTCTATGACAAACAATACTAAACAAATAAACTGAATTTGATGGCAACCATTTTTTAGGTTAAGAATAATCTCATATATTATGTAACATTTTCTTCGATGTCTAAATTGCTGTGACGCCTTAATCTGCTATTAGGCAATTGTTGTTATTTTATTTTTTTATTGAGTATTATTATATCTGGTTTTCTCACTTGGATGAGTATGGCCGTTTTCTTTTTATTATCCCAGTAGAAGTAGAAGAAGGAAAAGGGTACTATTATAGTTGGCGCACCATCTTTCTGCAATTTCACTTTGTCAACGTTTGGGAAGTCTCGGAACCGCCCAAGTGTTGACAAAACTATTAACCAAGAAACATTTGCTTTAAACAGTTTGTTTTCGTTAAAATAAGAAAACAAAACCAATAAAAATGCATAAAAACAGTTGTTGCGGTGTTTATTTTAACAAGAAAATAATTGACAAAAAATGTTAAAAAAATACCATTGAAAATTGTTTTAAAAAACAATAATATTTGCTTAACAAATCAAACACAATCATCATTTAAAACTTACGGTGCATTAATAAAATAACATGTTATTTAAAACATTTGATTAACAACGGTTTATGTGAACAAAATAAACATCTAATTACTAATAGTTGTTTAGCTATTGTGTGTTCGTTCTTTATTTGTATATATGTATTTGTTTGATTTACTTCGTTGTAATTAATCAGCTGCCAGTTTTCAATTTATCAGTTGGCAGTTTTCGACTTGTAAACTCTCGGGCATTTCCGTAACGTACCCAAACGTTGACGACGCGAAGTCACAAAAACATGGTGCGTCAGCTATAAAAGGACCATGAAAAGAAAACGATTACTGTGAAATCATTTAGATTTTTGAGAACTAACTGAACTAAATTTAAAAACAATTAGACATACTATGTAATTCCTAAGCTTATTGATTTTGAAAACTAACTGAACAAAAATGAAAAGAAAGTAAAATAATCTAGACTCCTTCATGAATACTTTAGTAGGAAAGTTTAAATAAATAATCTGATTTAGATAACTTTACCATTTTTTCAGGTTTAAGATTTTCCGATAGTTCGTATTATTTAACATTGTGTATATGAATAAAAAAAATACTACATTATTAAATAATTTTGACTTGAATTTTACAGTAGAATCTCTCTAGCTTCGTACAGTAAACACATCGACATAATTCATCTTTCCTTGGTGTGGTTTATGTTCGGTGTCATAAAAAAACAACACGTGGATATATTTACGAGATGTTTGCGTGCCAACTCGAATCGATTCCTCACGTTTGTATCTTTAGTGCCTGAGAAATGTTAAACCTGGTTGGAGAATAATCACGAAAAGTTGAACCAGTTAATTTAACGTTACTTTCCTCACGACGACTACGGTTGAAGTTAATCAAACGTAGAAATATATAAACACCTCAGTTCGTCATCTCATTTGCTGGTATATGGATTAAGAGTTATCCAACTTCATATATGTGTATCGTATCATGTTTAATTGTTCCCCACAAGCGCAGAGTAAGACTAAAAGTCGGTTAAAATATGTTTCTGAAAATGTAACCTACCCAATAAGGGGCACTCTGGATTTGACCAAAAATAAAAATAGCCTAAGACTAGAAGGATTTCTTTTTCACTGACCGAGGACAGAAAAAATAAAATGTAGTATTAGAACAGATACTCTACTGTGCTCTTAGCCAAAATTTATTATGGGATTTCAGTGAAATAAATTATCTCAAATGTTCATTACTCTCCGTACCTTTCTAGTCAAGGTTTAGATGTACAATCCCTTGTCGATATTATCGTCAAATTGTGCGACAACTTGGTGTTTTAAGAGTATTTTGTTTTTCTTATATATTTAATGACTCAATATTAGTTAGTTTAATACGTCTTAATTTGCGTCATCTATACTTCTAGTTATGTGTTGCCAACACTTCTCAGTTTTATTTTGTTTCAACTTATTTGGGATTGGTGATTGTCCAAACGAAATGAATCAACAAAAAATATTTATCAAATTATAACACTTTGAAATAGTTTTATTGAGAATATTTTATATTGATAGGCAGCTTCATTAATTTGAACGTGATCTTAACGTCTTAAACTGAAGACTACCGACGTAGTTCATGATAATGTCATTTAAAATGCTATTTACTATGAGTTTTTCCAAAAGATCGACGTTTGATTTTCATTGTACAAACGAACGCCACATGGCCAGATTATTAATAATAAAAGCAATCAGTATTATTTGTAATCAGCAATTTGAATTACCAATGCTATTCTACAAATTGCATGCCATAGATTTATTCTTTTTATTTATTTTTATACCGATTGCATAAAAAGTTGCATAGGTACTGACGTCATATAAAAACATCTCGTTAATGTTTAAATAATCATTAATTAATAAATGATACATTTCGAATCAAGTATTTTTGAATTCTACAGACAATTAAAAAAAAATATATATAATAAAGTGTTTAAATTAACATTGATGCGATAAGTTAGTAGATTGTATTTATGTCTTCCATGAAATCCATCTTAAAGGTCTGATAATTCCAGACATTTTCAACTAGCAAACAAATTGCATTTCATAATTATCCTCAGGTATATTAAGAAAGATGACTGTCAATATTTGAATTAGAGTTTTTACGCAGTTTTTGATTATTCTGTTCATTATTAGCTTTAATAATTATGTAAAAAATATAAATCGAGTAAATATTTCATCTTAGTAAAACTTTGAATTTTCGGTTGAAATGCGTTTCATTTTTTACCATAAAAATATATTTTAGATATTAAACTGTTTTAAATAGCTTCGAATAGATAATACTCCTATGCGATTTTTCAGCCCTATTTTTTTCATGAATACGGCAATATTACGTTTAATTATTTTATTTTACTTAATTTTTCATCTTCTTTATGTGTTTCTTACTATTTTCTAGTATTTTACTTATTATTTTTTCACTATTTCCTGCACGTTTTTCTTATTATTTTCCTCACATTTCTCCTACTATTTTGTTCACATTTTTCTTCTTATTTTCTTACTATTCTTTTCACATTTTTTTTACTAATTTTTATAACTATTTTCTCCACGTTTTACTCATGATTTTCTTACTATTCTCTTCACGTTTTTCTTACTATTTTCATCATGTCTTTCTTACTATTTTCGTACGTTTTGTTCACGTTTTTCTCGTTATTTTCTTACTATTCTCTTCACGTATTGCTTACCATTTTCTTACTTTTTCTCACGTTTTCCTACAGTAATGCATCCAGAATTAAAATGACTGTTTATTTAAGCAGTACAAAAGAACTATACAACTTTACGTGATCTTTTAAACATTAATTAAAATATTTCATAATCGGTAGTTTAAAAGTGTAATGATTACGCTAGAATAATACAGTTACAATAGGTAACACAGTTAAATTCGAATAACGCATATGTAAGTTTTGTAGCTTAGCAGTAACGGCGTTTCTTGTAGTAACAGAATTTATGAGTTCGAACCATCACTGTACTAAAAATATAATTTTATGTTTTACTCCAATAATATACATAAACATTTAGTATCTCCCAATTAAGCTCAATTGATTACCTTTTATTTCTTATTTATAACTCACTCACGCGTGCCCTAGCGTTTCCAGTGTAATTTGATTAACTCAAGAAATTACAGGATGCAACCTGGAACTATTGAATGATCTGCCGCATATGGATGTTCGGCGCAAAGGCAAACCTCACTATATTATTGTAAAGGAGTTCAGGGGGTAGAGTTGATAATTGGACTTTTTGGGGAAGTGTAATTGTTAACTTGACTTAAAGTTAGTGTTTGAGGGAAGGGGTACCATTAAAAATGCAATCGTAAAATAAATTAATTTGTTTGTTTTATTCTGACTAATTAGATGTTAGTATGACTAACATGTATGTTAGATCTCATATTGGTTGTTATATTTACAACGTTTCGGTCCGTGCAATCTCCGACGTTTTACAGGTTCATCGTTTGCGAACTCGACAACCTTCTACTCGAACGTAAATGTCATCACCGGAAATATTTTGAATAGAAAAATCCAGATGAAAAATACAAATTATCAATAGTCATTAAACAGATTCCGAAGCCTATATTTTGTATTTTCTTTTTTTAAGACGTCTCAACTTAAATAAAACAAGAGGAGGTGATAAAGGTTAAGTTTGAAAAATAAATGAATAGCTTACCCGAACAATCGTCTGTTTAATATGAGCGTAATCCAAGTATATTTTTTGTAAGTAACTAAATAAATAAGATAAAGTAAAAAAAATGGTTTACAAAAACTCCAAGCACCCATTTTTTAATCAGACAGGAATATTTTATAACCGTTCGAAAATATAATCTGAGACGTAATCTGGTATTCTCGAACGGAATCAAGTTCTGGTGGGGGAAAAGCTATTCTGAATAAACTGTTTAATTTCTCCGGATATATGATGTTTTCGTTACATAGATAGTATGGAGTAAAAAATGCGAAATTAACTAAAATAAAAATAAATTAATATATATATATATATATATATATATATATATATATATATATATATATATATCAACATTGAAGTGAATATGTAATTATTACAAAACTGCTATTTTTGTATTTCGTGAGACTACAATGTAAAGAAAAGCGTTCTAAATAGAAAATCGGAACGTCCGGAACTTTGAGAGAACAGACATTATTAAGATTTGAAATGTAGATTACAGTACAGACAAATAAGAAAAAGTAAAATAGAAATAAAAACGCCATTATGTCCAAAAAGTAACCACATAAACAATAATCTCAGGGAGATGAGGCTGTGTGAGTAGATGGTAGCATGGGGGTGAAATTACCTCCGACATCCCATGTGAATAAGGGTGTTAGAAGAAGCTGCAGAACCAGTATAAATGTGAGAGCATTCGAAAAAGAGCGAGACAACGCATATATTTTGAATACACGCATGGGGAATTAGCCGAGGTGTGACTGGCAGAACAGATTAGCATATCAATGTTTTGTTTTAAAGGTTATACTGAAAAATGAAATAGTTGTAGAATTAGCTTTCATTTATTCTTAAGAAGAAGAATATTACGCGCATAGATTTAGTTTTATTATATGTATACTGCTGGGACTACTACTACTTCTATTAATAATTATACAAATAATATCATTAAAAGAATGCTTATGATTATACTAATAATGCCAATATAATATTATAATGATAATTATGCTACCGATGACATGAATACGCATCATATTAGTTTTACTTATATTATTACAACATTATTTTAACAGAACACACTCTTATTTCTATTTATATGAAGTTAATTTTGTTTGAATTGTTTATATCATGCGCCAATCTTCAGAATGAGAAAGAAACAGTTGAGTTGAGCTTTGTCCAATGAAAAGTCGCTACAAAGAAACGGCATTCCTGTTGAGCAATACAATAACATGTTAGCGCTCGTCTTGGGCTCCATCACGTGCGCTTCTATCAAATATCCTAATATTATATTAGCATGATCTGTTAATGCTTAATGCACACCTGATTTCTTAATGGAACATTAATCGCCCATAAAACAGAACAGTTTTAATCATGAACTTTCTTCGAGATTAAAGAAAAGATTTCTGTACGAAACTGACATGTTCATATTGAACATGCCGTAGCCGATAACTCCAAAATTATTTAATATTAAATATAACACCGTTTTAATCTTAGCTGAAAACATACACAAACATGATATAAGTAAATAGGCACCAATATAAATTTAAATGGTTATCTATACAAGAAAAGTAAACGTACGCACTTCACGATATTAGAAGAGAAAAGGAGTGCGGGATACAGAAGATAGAGAGAGATAGAGAGAGAGGAAGAGAGATAGAGAGAGAGGTACTTAAATTTAAGGTAATAATAGCATTAGTTGTGTCTTCTTTCTTTATCGATTAGTTTTGTCTTTTTCTTAATAAGTTTTCCCTTCTTTTTTATCGATAAGTGTTGACTTCTTTTCTTTGTCGATGAGTTTGTATTCTATTTCGCATCGATTAGTTTTGTCTTTTTATCGATTAGTTTTGTCTTTTCTTTCTTATCGATCAGTTTAGTCTTTTTTACATCATCGATAAGTTTATTTTCTTATCGATTAGCTGTGTCTTCTTTTTCTCATCGATTAGTTGTGTTTAAACGATTTCACGTAGAGAATAGGGATAGCAATGCGAAGCGATAGCAAGCAGGCGAGACCAGCTAGTGTAAACTATTATTTATTTAATGTCAATATTATTGGTTGAAATCCTCTTTGAAATTTTTAATAGACATGGATCATAATAAGCATGCTGAGGATCAGTTGATGAACATTATCTCAAAGGATTTCCTAACGGGTTTCACGCAGTAATCTTAATAGATCTGCTTTTGAAAATATTGTCTCATGGTTTTCTCGCAGATTTCAGTATTATATGACACGGAGTTGTTCGGTGTTAGGCTTAATATCTGGCGACTAATTTGACAACAGAAGTTTATTTTTAATCTCATATTTATGTGACCAATCTGGTGTTGTTTTAGCAGTGTGGCGAGAAACCCCATCTTCCATAAATAAGCACTCATGTTTTATCATTCTACCATTAAATACTATTTAAAAGAGTTTTACCTATAATGTAGAAAGCTATGTAAACGAATTGATAGGAAAAATGAAGTCTGAATTTACGCAAATAACAGTAAATAAGTACTAATGTATACCCGCCGTCTATGCTGACTCGAACATGCCCTGGGATTGGCCCCAGAGAGATTGGCAAACCAAGTTCTTCAGTTAACCCCTGATGGAAAAAGAAGAGGAAAACCAAAAATTAACTGAAAGCAAACAATCAAGATGGATGTGATCGCAACAGGAAGAAGCTGGAGGGACGATGTAGATCTGGCTTCAGACCGAAAACGATGGTTTACTTTAACTACCTGATGTTTGCCAGGACGCCATAGCTCCTAAGCCTAAGCAAGTTATACCCGCTGCTAGAGCGGTGTTGGTACAGTACCTGGGTATGACTATTTCCATAGGTACTTAGTTTCTACCGCTTTATAAATCATATAGCTTAGCAAAAATAATTTTCTTTAAACTGATGTCGAATACTTTGTTTACAAATTAACAAAAATGGTAACTTTGTTTATAAATTGTATGTATGTAATGTTTGTATGTTATTATGTAATGTTAATTTCTTTTAATTCATAAAACACCTGTTTTTTTTTACTTACATGAGACTTAGAGTCAGATTTGGAAAGTTCAAAACCTTGCATCAAATTTTCAGTGCATTGACGACTTGACATCATAAAATCTACTGCCTTATGAACGGGTACTCTGCCTATTCCTTTTTGTAAACAAACTATATGTTTCTATTTACGTACGAGCAAACAGGTGTGTCCGGTGATATTTTGTTTTGTTTATTTGTTTGTTAGGCGGGTTGAACTACCGCATAGAGCTCAACAAGCTCATGCCTCATAAGTGACTTGCCTTCATGAAGTCAAGACCAGTGGTTGCATCTATTTGTTTACCTGTAAGATTACAGGAGTTTAGCTCCAAAACCGAGAACATCAAGGCTCAGCGATTGCATGCGAAGTTGGGGAAGGTGTTGTTCAGAAAACACAAAGAAATGGCGCAGAAGTAAACTTACCACCTCCACTCGCTTGATTTGCAGTCCTCCGCCTGACACGCCTTTGCTTGCCGCATGCAGAGGCTAATACGATCAGAGGACGAAATATACCCTTGAATGTTCAACGAGCCCTGTTAGCAGGGTAGCTCCGACAGCATCACGTAGCTACTTCGTCTTCTGTCGGTGAGGAATAGTTGACCTTTAGAAGGAGTCTGATTATACTTGCCAGCGTAGTGAGGAGCAGAGTCAACTTAGCAATCCTTATTTTAAAAATCCCTAAACAAGCGTTACACTATTTCAAATTTAACTTTTACTTACGCATTAATTGACGTAAAAAGGGGGCATATGTCATAAATCAGAAAGAACAAGTAATCAATACATCTCCATCACTGCCAATTGCAATGCACCAAGAGAGATGAGGTTAATAAATGTCACAAAACATACACTAAATATATATTAAAGAATATAACAACTGCTTTTGATTTAATTTGAAGCAGTGAGGGGCAAAGTTCATGCTGATTAGTAACGAATGCGCTCTGGTGGCTCTAATAATAGACACGAGAGCCGCTGTTGTCAACATTAGAATCAATGCTGGTAATTCGCCCTGTGAAATTATCAGACAATTGTATATTTGACTGTCTTCCAAAACGTCTTTAGTTACAGGTCATTCTGATACTTTAGAACTGCAAATCAGATTGGGCACTGGCAGCAACGAATCAACAGATTCTTGATTTGGCAGCTAATCTATATAATAATACTCTTTTGGGTAATGACATGTTTGTACGCACGTTATCGACCCTCAGCCCTATTATAACATATGGAATCGGCCAATTGCTGAAGTTGCAATACAAAAAATAATTTTAAATATTTAATCTTATCTCGCTGTTGTGTCGAATGTGAAACTCGAACTAAAGTACATTTTACTTCTGGTTAGGATCAAAGTGTCGTATCTCTTTTATCTACATTTTATACAATAATATCGCTGGATCTTTGTTCGCACTGGACGTACATATGATGGAAATATATCACAAACATCTACAAAACCTTTGGAAATTGACGCCTGTAACCAGATATATAGAAACACTAAATTAAATGATCGTCTTTTCAACTGAACACATCCTAATTAATAATATAAAACTAATACACCACGATACCAACGCCAAAAGATCAAACATTCTTGAAGACCTTTACATAAAAACCAGACATCCCACGATCAAAAATTGGTCATATTTTAAAGTGGTTAGCCTAGTAATTAACAGTAACATATTATTAACCATTACACAATCATCCTTTGAATTTTCCACGTGCATTTCTTTTATCATAGTTCACCTCAAACAAAGCAGGCCGCCACTGCAGACGAAAGGGCCTACTGAGAATTAGGGTGACAGTGTTGGGATCATCCTAAGTTGCGAGCTGTGCAGAGAGATGTCTGTTTACATTAGTTTTAAACATCTGCAGTTCAGTACAGTCGGGGAAACAGGGAGCAGGGAGGGAGTTCTAGAGATAAGCAACACGGAGAAAGAAGCTATTTGAGTAGAATGGTATTCGGCATCTGGGGACCTCTACAGTGAATGGTTGGGACTTAGCTAATTGTCGGGTTAGTTTAGTGTATTTGCGTACCGGGGGCACTATAGCAGCATGTTCATCGAAGCACAATCCATTGAAGTACTTGTAAAACAGGCACAATGAGGCAACATTGCGGCGATGTGACAGGGGTTGGAGCTTCGTGGATAGGTAGGTATCTATTAGATTAGAGACTCTTTTTTAACCTTGTCTAAGAGGGAGAGACTTGTAGATGATGCACCATCCCAGATGTGGCAACAATACTCCATGCATGGGCAGATCGTTGCTTTGTAGAGATATAGGATAATATCAGCTGTGAGAAGTTTACTAGCACGGTAGACGGAGCCCACTTTCTTTGCAGCAACTTTGGCAATGTCTTCAAAGTATTTGTTCCAATTTATGTTCTCTGTAAATGTTAGGCCGAGGAGTTTGAACGTTGAACTCTCAGATAGGGTGTTGTTGCCATATTGATCGGTGGTTGAAGAGGGTTCTTGTAGTTATTGAGGGAAAGGGGCTTTGTCTTTGCAGCATTATATTTTAACATCCATTTATGACCCTATTCATCTACAAACTGGAGCCATTTCCTCGGATATGTGCGCGTTCTGTTTTGCCCATATGACGAGAGTAGGGCGTTGTGTCGTCAGTAAATAGAATAATCTCAGTCACAATGTCATCAGGGAAGTCTTTGTGAAAACCATAAACACCACGAACAATAAAGGTCCAAGAATCGGTTAAAGCGCTCGTGATTGAGTTAAAAGTGACTCGTGTTCCGGGGTTCGAATTGTGCGACGGTGTAAACGTTTACATCTCCACACTGAGATACCGTTAGAATTAAACTTATAATTACGTGGATAATAATGGAATATTTATTATTAAATTACCCATGCCATGACGGGTAAACTGAATTCTTCGAACAGAATAGTTTTTGAACTAAAAAAGATATAAAGCAAGATATAATGATACTGCACCTTATGTCTAGAACTCTTAATCAAATTTTGTATCAAAATCAATTTTTATTTAATAAAATGTCTAAAATGAAAAACTTAAGCTAACCGGATGTTAAAAAAAATAATTGGTGTCTAATGTCTACCGGTCAAATTCAATGCAAATCTGAAAATTAGAAAATTCTAAATGAGAGTTGCACTTATATTTAACCTTTGAAAATACCCGAAAGAAGCTGAAATTTAGAAAAATCTTTGTGTCTACTACCTATTGTTAAAATTTCACAATAAATCGGAAGTATTTGAATTTTCACGAACGAGTTTAACATTCTCTTCGCATATCTTTGCATAAAACTAAATTAAACTATATGTAGCCCACATTACGATTCGTTACGCTTAAAAGCTGTGTTCAAATAATTTATAAGGATCAGTTCATTAACTTAGTAGTGCTAATAAAATATAAATATATAAAAATAGTTAACATATATATATATATATATATATATATATATATATGTATATATATATATATTATGTCTTATGATTGAGAGAAATTTGAATTTAACATTACTGATTGTTATCGTCCACAATAAGAATTTAATTAGACAAATGTCGATGCTTGAACTGTCATCTATTTCTTTTCGGACTAACACTCTACATTTCTTATAGTTTACTCTCTGACCTTCCTCAGGTGTTTGTCGTACCGAATAACCTCTCGGGGTGTTGCAAACAAAACCTCTTAATTTGTTTGCCGTGTCATGTCGATTTTTGTTTTATCTTGTTATAATAGCTGAATGACTTCTTTTGTTACTAATTTTTTGTCAAAGAAAACTGGTAACGAGCCAAAAACAAATTAAACAACTAAAAGTAAAAGTACATAGGGAAGAGGAAAGCGTCATGATGAACATTCACTTGAGAATTTAAAATACAAATTTGGTATTTAGACCCTAAAATGTTTTGTTTTTCATCTAAAGATCATAGTTCTTCTGTTGCGGTGGTAGATGTGTTTCTAGTATTTTTGCTACGTATGTTTCCTTTCTATCGTGCGTGTTTACATTTGCTATAATATATATATATATATATATATATATATATATATATATATATAAATATATATGTATAAATATATATATATATATATATATATTCACACATTTACAGACATGTATATATAGTAATGCGCATACAGACTGTTTCTCTAGCACCGCACCCCCAATTTATATATCTATAAACAAAACTATCCGCTTCTACCGTGCTCAATAAGTGTATGCATACACATATATAATTGCATATATTATATATATATATATATATATATATATATATATATATATATATGTATGTATCACGTACATATATATATATATATATATATATATATATATATATATATATATATTTAGTAATCCACGTAAGCTTTGTATCCACAGCTTAACACATGGAGAATTGTTACTGTGTTATATAATCGTGCTAAATATTAACTAGATCTATTTATATATAGTAAAAGTTGTATTGTGTAAAAACATTGCTACACATCTGGACATGTTTCAACTGTAGCTTTGATGAGCTCGATTTTATTTTCAGGTAAATATATATATATATATATATTATATATTATATATATATTACTATTTAATGTATCCACATACAATTTTATGAGGAGATATATTTTTTTATGTGTAAATTTTCAGTATTTACTTCAGCAGTGTTCGATACGTAAGTAGAGCTAGGTAGTAAGCTATGAAAATCTATTTATGGCAATTAAACTACACAGAGGCTCCTGCGCGTTTCATCACCGGGGGAATCTTCAGGCTAAATGCCTGAAGATTCCCCCGGGGGTGAAACGCGCGGGAGCCTCTGTGTAGTTTAATTGCCATAAATAGATTTTCATAGCTTTCTATCTCTCTCTCTCTCTCGCTCTCTATATCTATATATATATATATATATATATATATATATATATATATACATATATATATATGCATATATACATTTGCACATATATGTATATATATGCATACATATGTATATATATATATATATATATGTATATATATATATATGTTTATATATATATATGTTTATATATATATATATATATATATATGTTTATATATATATATATATGTTTATATATATATATGTTTATATATATATATATATGTATATATATATAAATATATATATATATAAATATATATATATATATATATATATATATATATATATATATACCTGGAAATAATGAATTTAAACTTGACTTAATTTTTTCGTGCTACCCAGAGGATTTGTAAACATTTACCTCAGGTGTTACATTATACAGAAGACAATGGCCCGCATATGGTCTCCATCACTGAAATAATACCACACAAGCGAAAAGGCCATAAAAATAATCATCGTCTTACCATTATTTGTTTTATGTACGTACATGTTTATATAAGGTGTGTCTTCAAAATAACGGGACTGGTTGTACTGTGTGCACTGTTGAAAAGAAAACAGGAATTATATTATCAGTTAACATGATATAATGGGAGTATAACTGTAATCCCCGCTTCCTGCATCTATTTTTCACCGCTTATAACGCACTCAGCACCTGGATGTACCTGGAAACAAGTTCGGTATTAATCAGATCTGTTTTCGTGTGACTTTTCTTCTTTCAAGTTCTGGAGATCATAATGATAGCATAAAGAGGGGGTAATGGCAATGCTGCTTAGCATCCTAGAATAACCTTTCTAGCAGTGCATAGATAGATTCCAGAAAATGGTGGAACATTCCATTAGACTCGAGGAGTATTGATAATTCGTCCGGGAAATCCATGTATTTTATTGATTAAAATTGAAATAAATTATCTGTGACACCATGGTCTCGTTACTTTTTCTCACACAAATACGAAGAGTGTCTTTAAAAAAACGGGGCTGATGTTACAAATAATGTATTTCAATTTCAAGCGATAAGCTACATATATATAATTAATACAATTATAAAATTAATTGATTAAATAGATTAATATGTGAATACATATGAACTTTTTTTCTTCACTATAACTTAATAAAACTTTACATATAGTTTATCCATATCTTCTATATAAAATTGAATGTATGTATGTTTGTGTGTTTGTGTGTGTGTGCCTTATAGAAAAAAATGTGAGAGAATATAGATACAATATAAAAATGCTTTCTTATGTAAAATTCACAGAGTAAGCTGAATCTATGAACCCACTCCTTAGGGGTCCATGGGGCATATTTCACCAGGGTGAGGGGAGCCTTTTCAGTTATTTTTCATTATATTTTATAGTAATTTGACATTGCTGAGGCATATTGTAATTTAATTACATAACTTTACATTTTATTTAATGTTTCTTAGCGTCAATTCTATTTACATAGAGGGGGTAAAAAACTACGCCATTGTCGCCACTAGCCGCCACTGCCCACCACTCTGTACGTACACAAATACATGTACATTTAATAATATATTTTATAAGAAAAGTATTCAGTGTAGCCCTGCAAATCGTACCTCAAGTTCATAAAAAAATGTATGTACCTTAAGTTCATAAAACAATCTACGGTTTTTAATAAAATTCATTTGTTATAGGATAGCTAAGGAAGAACGATAACTCACGTTTAAAAACACAATTTAGGTTTTTAAAACAAGGTTAGAGAATCTGCATAACATATAAACGTGTATTCTTATGTCAAATTCACAGAGTAAGATGATAAGAGTATTCCCTAATCTATAAACCCACGCCTTAAGGGGTCTATGGGGGATATTTCATCAGGGGGGGGGGTCCTTTACAGTTATTTTTCATTATGCTTTATAGTAATTTGAAATTGTTGAGTCATATTGTAATTTAATTACGTAATAATTTGAAATAACTTTTAATTTTTTTAAATGTTTCTGAGCGTCAATTCTATTTACATGGAGGGGGTAAAAAACTATGCTACGGTCCGCCACTAGCCGCCACAGCCCGCCACTCTGTACGTACACAAATACATGTACATTTTATAATATCTGATATAGGAGAAGTATTCAGTGTTGTCCTGAGAATAATACCTCAACTTCATAAAACAATTAATAGTTTTTAATGAAAAGTATGTGTTAGAAGATAGCTAAGGAAGAGTGATAACTCACGTTTAAAAACACAATTTAGGTTTTTAAACAAGGTTAGAGAATATACATAACATATAAAGTGTATTCTTATGTACAATTCACAGAGTAAGATGATGAGAGTATTCCCGAATCTATGAACCCACTCCTTACGGGTCCATGGGACATATTTCATCGGGGGGGGGGGATTTTCAGTTATTTTTCATTATATTTTATAGTAATTTGAAATTGCTGAGTACTATTGTAATTTAATTACGTAATAATTTAAATAACTTTAAATTTTATTTAATGTTTCTTAGCGTCAATTCTATTTATATAGAGGGGGTAAGAAACTACGCCAAGGTCGCCACTAGCCGCCACTGCCCGTTACTCTGTACGTACAAAAAAGAAAAGTATTCGGCGTTTTCCGGCAAATTATACCTGTCGTACATAAAACAATTTATGTTTTTTTAATGAAAATGATGAGTCATATTTTAATAATTTTAAATAACTTTTAATTTTATTTAACTCTGAGTAACTGAAAATGACGCCATTGTAATAAGAGAGGAGGAGAGGGGCACATAGTGAGGCAAGGTTTGCTCAATTTCATTATTAGTAATTTTTAGTTCGTTTAATGTGATCGCAATTTTTTAATATTATCATTCGCTCTAACGTCATAGTGATAGGTACGTGACGTCAGAGTGATAGTATTTGATAATATTTTAACGCCATCTAGGTTCTCTTCTGATTGCCACTTGTGCAGTATATGACCAAGGCATGGTACTTGTGCAGTATATGACCCAGGCATGTTACTTGTGCAGTAGATGAGCAGGGGCATGGCACTTGTGCAGTATATGACCCGGGCATGGTACTTGTGTAGTATATGACCCGGGCATGGTACTTGTGCAGTATATGACCCAGGCATGGCGTTTGTTTTTTTGTTTTTTCTTCCAATTTTTTTTTTTAATTTCAACATTTTTTTGTCTTCATATTATTATGCTTATCAAAAGGAAGGTGAATGTCTATGTTTGTATGTTTTGTATCACCCCGGGCAACGCCGGGTAGCCCTGCTAGTATATTATATTCCTTTAACATATATTTTTCTCTACTACTAAACTAAGTCTATTTCTGGGTTAGCTCTCTTAACTACTGAATAGAAAGTTTCAATAATATTGATCTATCGGCCCAAAATGGAAGCCATTTATTCGGTTTTCCAATATTTTTTTTTATTTTCGGATTTTTAACTTAATTTTTCTTTCGATGTTATACTTTAAATAGTCTACAAAGTTCTGAATATTTTTTCTCTTGACTAGATTTAAATTTTTTCTGGACATATTTTATTGTGTTTAACGTTTTATGACGAACCTCCTAGACTATTGCTGTCCCATGTGTCAATGTTCCTTCATATTTCTGATTTTTTCTTCTGGACTACTTTCGGATGTGTTTTTTATTAGATTATCTGATTATTGGATATTGTGTCCATTAAACTGGATTCCCTTTATTTGCCTTCAACTGGATTAAGAAAGAAAAAAGTTGTTTTATATCACCCTTCTTTGAACAAATGATGATTTAATGAATATTGCATTTCATCCAATTGTTATGCCTACCACATATCGTCTTATACTATTGATCTACGTCTTATATCGAGCATTGATTATTCAAGATAGGACATAATTTTTTTTTTTTTTTTCATCTCACTTTATATATATATAAATATACATATACATATATATATATATATATATATATATATATATATATATATATATATATATAAGTATAAATTTTTATTTATACAAACATTATTGGTTACATATGTGCATACATGTTTCGGTTGCACTTTTCCAAGAAAGAGGTTGACTTTCTTGGAAAAGTACAACCGAAACATGTATGCACATATGTAACCAATAATGTTTGTATAAATAAAAATGTATACTTATAAACAGCTCTACTTTGTATTGAGCACTTTTTATAAACACTTGAGTTTCTACGGATTTACATTTACAGAAACTAATACAATACATGTACGATATATATATATATATATATATATATATATATATATATATATAGACATATATTTGCGACCTTATCGGTAAACTAACCTGCTAGAGTGAATGATCGTTACTACCGAAGTGTAAGGCAAGATGTTTTTATAAAATAAATTGAATCCTGTAGGTATCAATATCGTAAAATGCAAAATCGATTTAATGCTATATATAGTCCTTCCAAGAACAGCAGAAATCTGTGGTAACGTAGATCCGAGGTTCACATCTAGCAGGTGATGCGCCGACTGCGTCAACTGACACTGATATATATGTAAAGGCGAAACAGCTTTCTGTGAATAAGTATATATTAAGTCGGTTCATAAATAATTTAGTATTTATGATCTTAAATCCAATTTATTATACAAACTAAATTAACAAATGTTACTCAATTGTATATTCGTAATTGTTTTCAATGATGTAATCCCATTTACCGATTAACTTTTTAATGCCATTTGAATAAAATGAAACTGTTCTGATTCAAAGTAGCTACACTGACTTGTTATTCTGTAAAAACCTAAAGAGGTATAAATATATCGGCGCGAGGGCAGGGAAATATAGTAAATGAGTTAGAACAGACCAACCAAATTGCAATGTGTTTCCCTGTGTCACTTTTGCAGCGTGTTATCTAGCATTGTCACTGAGGCCGAAAACTGTTTTTCCTATCAGACAAATGCCTGGCGTTTTCTTTTCTCAGATTTCATCCACACGTTACAATTGCTCAACATACAAGTTTGCATTTAGCGTTTGTATTGTGTCATAAAAACCATGATGGATAATACCAAAAGTATCACACAAAACACACTGTAAAATATTTCGTCCATGAATCTTACATTTTGGGATGGCTAATGTAAATGTCTCTTTATCAAGCATTTTACGTAAAATATTTTCATAATAAAGAAATAGTTCATTATTTGTTATGATACGATAAAGAAAGGGTTCATTTCGCTATTTGGAAAGATGACATGTTGCGATGGAAAGACGATCTGCCTTATAAGCAACATAAGCAACTCGGACCCTAGTCTGTTAACCTTATAGTTATTTGTGTGTAGCGACATATAGTACACTGTGAAGTATTCAGTTCTTCTGTGAATTCACGAGTGATGAGACGAAGATAATTCTCTACTAACGGTTTAAAAAAATCTTCATCTAAGTTGATGGGAGAAAAGAAAAGTTTTTTTCCTCGATATGTTGGGAGATAAGAAAATCCCCAAATAAAGCTATGCAATTCATCATGGTCCATTTGGCTTTCGTATGTCGCAGAGCAAATAGCTATTTTTCTTACGAAATGATGACGAGTGTGACAATATTGTTGGATTGAAAAATATTCGAATGAGAATGGTCTTGTTTTCTTAAGTTATGAAAAACAAAGATGAATATTAAAAGTTTTCTGTCACGAGAAGAGACCAGTAAAAATTGATAAGAAAAGGATAGGTTGTTTTCTTTTCCTTGCGATTAGGGTGCTGAAACAATAGTGTAAAATATGAGTGACCAGCCAGCTATTTATTGTGTCACGACATGTTTGAGCTGTTTACATTCTTGGCGTTGAATGGCATTGAAATGTCGAGATAACTGACGTCCATGAAATATAACCTTTACGAAAAATGACGATTAAATTGTTTTTATGATTCCATACGTCTTCGGGTGTGGCGTGGCTGTGTAGGGCGATGGGGACATAGAGTGTCCGCTGAATGGCACTTCTCCGTCTTTATCTTTAATGGCATTCCTATAAAAAAAGTTTGGATGGATGAGAACTCTCCTCCGTACACTAAGATAACAGTAGGAGATAGAAATAGATGACGAAAGAGGAAATAATACGGCGAGGT